>OZ020219.1:0-600000 GCA_963971245.1 Cladonia rubrotincta | reverse complement strand
GATTTACTCTGAAGGGCACGATGTCAGCACGTGCTTCCCTGCCACCTTGATGGAACCTGGCAAACTTACCATGGCTATTTAGAGTCGACAATATCGAACGAAGGAAGATAGGTTGGGGAGTTTGAACAGTAGTCTTATGCACGAAGTGTCAGCGTTAGCTCGACAGCGTTGTAGCCTGGCGCTGGTGATAAGGGCGGATGAGCGTTGCGCAGCAGATGACGTGGAAGGCTAGTGGCTAACAATCATACCAAGGAACCAGAGCGGCCAGTAATCGACTCTAGAGGATGTTGGAAAGCGCTGGAGAGAGGTCTGAGGAGATATTGTTAGGACCAGGTTTGTGTATCAGCAGTTTGGTGGGGCAACAATGTCGCTTGGCGGGGGGTCGTCCGTTTTCTACTAGTGTCGTTCGAGTCCAGGAGCCTTGAATCTCATCACTATCTGACGTAGGCACAATTTGTATCTTTCAAGGGCATTGGATATGTTTTAATTATGAACGAAGCTGTAAACGCTCTGTACATGACTATTTTACAGGAAATGGACCGCTTTGCTATGCCAATACACCAAATTCGAACAGGCCTGAGTGGAGAGACCAACGGCAGAGATAACGACATCTGTTCAGAATTGAAGAGACATCCATAGCGCCGGCTGGTGATATCAAAGACACGATATGGAAAGGGACAGTAGGCTTAGAACATTCCTCCTCCGCCCATGCCTCCCATGCCACCCATGCCTCCACCCATACCGCCTGGCGGGCCCTTCTCTTCCGGCGCCTCAGTAATGGCGACCTCAGTCGTGCCTAGTAGTGATGCAACGCCGCTAGCATCGACAAGAGCAGTGCGGACGACCTTGAAAGGATCGACAATGCCAGAAGCGATCATGTCAACATACTCGCCTTTGGCGCTGTCATAACCCTTGTTGAAGTCTGATCCGAATTCATCCATCAACTTGCCTACGACGACGCTACCCTCTGTTCCAGCGTTCTCAACAATAGTCCGTGCTGGCCGAGTGATGGCGTTCTTAATGATACTGACACCAAGCTGTTGGTCGAAATTTATAGGCTTAACAGACCCCAGTGCTTTAGCTGCTGCTTTCAATAGAGCGGTCCCACCACCAGGCAGAATTCCTTCCTCAACAGCTGCTCGTGTAGCGTTGAGTGCGTCAACTACACGGTCTTTCTTCTCGCCGACTTCGATCTCTGATGCACCCCCAACTTTGATAACAGCAACACCACCTGACAACTTAGCCAAGCGCTCTTGAAGTTTCTCTTTCTCGTAATCTGATGTGGACGGGTCGTTCATCACTCCGCGAATTTGCTCGCACCTCTGTGCTATTGCGTCTTTACTGCCTTCGCCGTTAAGTATTATGGTGTCCTCCTTGGTAATTGTGATGGATCCAGTAGTGCCGAGCATCTCTGGAGTGGCTTTATCAAGTTTCATATCAAGCTCGTCAGTGAACACAGTTGCGTTAGTAAGTATGCCGAGATCGCCAAGTATAGACTTGCGGTTGTCACCAAAGCCAGGAGCCTTGACTGCGGCGACTTGAAGCTGACCACGTAGCTTGTTGAGAATGCATACCGCTAGTGCTTCTCCGTCGATGTCTTCTGCGACAATGACCAGTGGCCGACGAAGTTGCGTAGAGGCTTCTAGTGCGGGTATTATGTCCTGAACGGCTGAGATCTTCTTTTCTGACAGCAGTATCAATGGTTTTTCAAATTCGACCTTTTGTGACTTTGTATCCGTAATGAAGTATGCTGACGTGAACCCACGGTCGAATCGCATGCCCTCTGTAACCTCTAATTCATCCTCGATAGTCTTACCCTCCTTAACAGTGATGACCCCCTCCTTACCCACCTTTTCCATAGCATTCGAGATCAGCTTGCCAACGTGTGTATCGCCGTTTGCGCTGATGGTAGCCACCTGGGCAATTTCCTCGGCGGATGTAATGTCCCGCTTATTCTTCTTCAGATATTCAACCACAGCTTCCACTGCAGCCTGTGTACCCCTTCTTAGGTCCATGGGATTGCATCCCGCAGCGACATTCTTGACGGTTTCCGAGAAGATGAAGCGGGCGAGGACGGTAGCTGTGGTAGTGCCATCACCAGCGACTTCGTTTGTTTTTGAGGCGACATCTTGTAGAAGCCGAGCACCTAGATTCTCAAATTTATCTTGTAGTGTTATGGCTTTGGCGACAGTGACACCATCTGTAAGCCCACATTAGTGGCAGAGGTCATAGCTTGAAGAGTTGCTTTGATACATGCCTTTGGTAATCTTCGGTGATCCATAGCTTGATTCAATTAGGACGTTCCGACCCTTCGGCCCCAATGTTGTTGCTACAGCTTTGGAAAGTGTTTCCACACCCTTGAGTAGAGATGCTCTGGCCTCGACGCCAAATTTTAGTTCCTGCAACAGTCAAGTTAGCCACCGCTTTTGGAACTTTGTTCGGGATGCAGCGCTTCTATGTATGACATGCGGAATTTCGATGCCGTTATGTCGTAAGCATGGGAGCAAGTGGAGCCTGGTGTACCTTATGTGCAAATCTCTGCTGCTGTAGACCGACAGCTATAGCTCCACCTTGCCGTGCTCTCGACGATGAGCTTGAATATGAAGAGCTTGACGATAGGATCGAAGCCCTTGTTCTTGAACTTAGAACCCTCTGCATAGTTGTGATTGAGTCCAAGTATTTACAAATGAGTGTAAGAGATTTTAGGCTTGGAGAGAGATGGCTGGAAAAACAACACGGTCCTACCAGGGAAAACAGCGGAATATAGAAAATTCGAGATGCTCACCCAAAGTGGTTTGGTTCCCGTTCGCTAGTGTCCGCATGTTCCCCCCGACCTGTTTAATCATAGATCGTCGTCAACAATATCGTAACAGTAACAGAGTCATTGATGAATGGTCTTTCGATGACATGGCGCATTCATAGAGGGTTCGTCCGGTGTGTATCGGGAAGAATACTTCTCTCCCGTTCTTGCAAGGATTAAGACTAGGAAAAGATCTGGTGGAGGAGGGACAAATCCATTAACTCACGCAGGTGTCTAATCGTCAAAGGCTGCTCGAAATGTGCTTTGAAATGTATCAATCAGATGTCACAGGAGATGTCGAATTTGGAGTGGCTTGGACATAGCGTTGAACATTTTATCTCTCGCCGCACATTGAAGCTCCTTTTCCGGGAGTTTTGACAATGAAGCTATCCAAAAGCCAGGCTCAGAGCCCCCATCGAAGCCAACGCATGTCCTAACAATTCAGAGTATCACTCATTAGCGTGTGAAGTGTTCTCAGCTGATGCCTTGCCATTGCGCAATTACACCGAAGGCAAATGAATCCGGTGTTTTGGGGTTGTTGCTTTCAGAAAAGTTCAATAGGTAGTATGTATACCAATCACTTTTTTACTGACTTTGCTTGAGGCTGTCCTTGATCGCAGCTCATACCTTGACAGCTGCGTGGTGTACAGCAAATTCTAGACTCATTGGCCTTCTGCATTGGTCATATGAATGCAGCTGTAATGATATGTGACAATCTTGCAAAATCTCTTAAGTGGTAAATTATATTTACGGCGAAGCCGCTAAAGCACCGGGTGTACGAACATACTGGCGGTCACTTCGCTCAGACATACCTTCTCTCTTAATGCTTGCTCCATAGACAGCCCACCAGAACACCCTAATCCTTCTTCCGAGAGGTGAAAATGATCCTCCAGCTATGGCCAAACGTGGAACAAGTCCAATTTAGAAGCCTTTGATAGGCTTAAAACTTTTGGCGCCAGCTAACACCGCATTGCTAGCATCTATCGAATGGCTGTCAGCTAAGGTATTGAAGAACCTGAATGCACTTGCATCCATTGATCAATATATCGAACGGACGAGCATAAATATGCACCCTAAAATCACACTGTGGTCTCGATGAGCTGAAGTGAGTTTGGAACATATGCCCATGTGGGTGTGACCTAGCGTGACGACTTCCGGAAACTACTTACCCCATGAACATTGGAATGGACGGTTTATTCTTACTAAACATCTAGGAATGTCAAGAGTTTCCAGTAAACATGATGCTTTATTGAGACTATCTAGCTTATTGCTGGGACTAGGAGAGTTCCTTGGACATGATAATCAGAGCCGAATGCATCTCCGAGTTGCTACCTGCTTCCAAATGAACACCATCTAATGAGGCTCTCTATAGCCGAAGGCGCCCACTTGTTTTGATGGGAAGTCGTTGGGGAATTGAACGTGCTCAAAGTTGAAGCCATCCCAAAGCCACCCATGCCGTCTCGAAAACGGAAAAAGTGCTGCAGCCTAAGGCTATCCGTGTCGGCTTGAAGGAAACTCGTCAACAGCCTGTATATAGGGGAGAGATATCATCCACGTTCTCCCAAGAAGGAATTCTATCAAGTGTGTTTGAATCACTTGATATGAATGTGTAACTAATCGTCATAATTTCGTACAAGGATAAAAGAAAAGAAAATCGTCATAAGGAGAAAGTCGGTGTCTCGACAAGCATCGTCTTGAGTACTGAGTCTTGAAAATTTAGAAGCAGGGGTTGCCGTCTCCATAATCATCATACTGCTGGTGCCGGCTAGCCACGTCAGACGATTGGACGGTGTCGACGTTACCGAGATCCATGCCAGTGGCCTGCCTGGCGGACGAACGATCCCGTGTCAGCCAAGGAATGTTCACGGAATCGTCTGCTAAGTTTGATGAGGGTGTATGGTTTATGGTGGATGAACCAGAGGAGAAGTATTCGCCACCCACTGTGTCCTCTTGTACTGCAGGTTCCAGCATGAACGATGTTGAGAGCTGTGGGAGAGATGACGGCGCGTGCCCTGTTGAGGTCGACGTTCCATGAGTATTAAGGAACGGGGGTGTGGCGAAAGCGCAAGATCCATCAAACCGCCCGTAATGGTAGTCGGTATTCGTCGGGTTCCAGCCATCCTCCGCCATGTCTTGATCTTCCAGATTGGTATCGTCGAAGTGCTCGAACCCGTTTGAATAAGACATGTGGGGCTGGTTTAGCATACTCCCATACAGACTGCTCTCGGGCAGCCCACTCCTAGTTCCATACCCATTTGACAGGAAATCGGATGCACTATACTCACGGTCTTCCTGTGAATAATGACGGTGGTTCTGCGCGGATAGATCAAAAGCTGGATACGCGTCAATGGACGGGGTACCGGTGTAGGTAGGGAGACCGCCGGCCACAGTAGCTGGGTGATCGAGCTCGTTTCTCCTAAGGTTGGAGCTGTCCGGCTTTGCCGTCGTCTTCGCTGGCAACTTAACGATAAGGCTTTTAGCGGGTTCCGGCGTAGGCTGGTCCACCCTGGGGACATCATCAATAAGGTCCAGGAAATCAGCTCCAGCTGCGACAACTACATCCTCATCTACGCCATCTCCCTTCTCGGAGTCGTCCTCGTCGCTAGAGTCATATTTCGCGCTGAGAGATGCCTCACGTCTGATATTTCGCCTTGTGGAGCCCACGATCTCGTCTTCGGCATCACTGTTGCTTGGAGTTGGGGTATGAGGTGTGACCTTGGACTCGGTCTTAGCGCGCTTAGCGCGAGGCTTCCCATATTCCGCATCTGAGTCGTCAGACTCGTACTCTTCCGTCTCGGTTTCCTCGCTGGGAAGTTTCTTCGTCCGAACCCGGCGAGGCTTCGGCGGACCTTTGCCAGCAGAAGTAGTATTTTTGGCGGCACGGCCGGACGGTGGGATACTAAGTCCAGTCGAAATCCTCTGCCCACCACCTCGTCTAAGGGGTGGCGGAACACTAAGGCCTTGCTGTACCATACCTGTAACCTGTTAGCAACCAGTCACCAAGTCGTTTCTTCGCAGATGAACATGGTAAGGAGTGTCAGGGGACATACGTATACGCAACTTTGCGAGATGTTGGATTACAGCACTGCCAGTAATGTTTGTCCCCACAAGGGTCGCAATGTTGTTCCATGGGATAGTCACACCTTGTGCATTACATTCTGATTGGATTGAAAGCAGCAGTTTCTTGTCCATATCGTCTGTTGAACTATCAGTGGGGGCCATGGATGCTTGAAGTTGCCTAATGTTCATTGGGGAAGAACCTACCAGTCCAGCGAACAAGGTTACGCTTGACTGCTCGAGGTGTGCGCTGTCTAGCCATGTCTGGTGACGGGTAAGATGAGGGAGTCAAAATGATAGAGGCAGTTGGGCTCGACGCCGGGGTGCGTGGCTTCAGAGGTGTTCAGCAAACCACGGTCATCAGTCCATAAAAGAACGTACCACGGTCGGAAAACCAAAGATTGGATTCACAATGGCCGTTGAATTGAGGAGCCTCCTTTCTTGTGGATGTTAGCGAACTCAATTGCTATCAAGACGCAGGAGGAGCTTAGCCTGACAACAGGTCCCAGTAAAACGGACGCTATCCCGCGCTGCAGCAGTTCACGCGCCTTTAGTGGAGGTCAACGAGTCGTGCTGTTTTTAAGACACAAAAGTGATGCACCCGGTTGAAAGCTGCCTTGAATGTATCGCTGCCTTGAATATATCGCTGCTTTGAATATATCGCTGCCTTGAATGTATCGCTGGTCTCAAGCACTTGCAATGAAGTCCTACGCTGTTTCGAAGTCAGCAAAATGGGCTTAATGATGTGCATGAACAAAAATCGGGCACATAGGACGACAGGCCTCAGGTAAATCGCTGTTCTGTGTGCACAACCCCGTCCTTCTGAAATGTTTCTGGCATTCTCATAACCCAATGCCGAGTGCGATGGGGAAAAGGAAGGCAATAGAAGAAGAAAGACACATCAATGAGACTAGGGCAGGATCAGAGAAAGGGTCGGTGGTTTGCAAGGCTGTCAACAACTGGGTTGCTAGGTGATGGCTTTGTAGACTATCTGGTAGGATAGCCTACAGATTATGCCCATTGCACCGGACCCATCTCAATTCGGAACAGGACATGTAAGACTCAAAATCCCTAAGGGCTTTGGCAAAATTGATATCCGCAGTACGTACCTTGTGAGGGAAAGGCTGATATGAGCTAGGCCTTTTAGACAGCGAGATTGATGTTTGTTTGATTGTTGACAGCTAAGCAAATATCAGGAGCTTTTATCTGATGAAGTGAGCTGATGGAGTTGGCCAATGGATCATGGTCTGAGCTTGGACCTTGGAGGTCTATATAACTTTTCATTACATCTCCATCCTCAAGAAGTGAATTAGGACGTAGTATCTATCTCACCGCTCGCTTCTCTTTACAACGTCTGCTCTGGATTCCAAATTGCATCATTCACATCCGAATGAAGCTTTACTCCATCCCGATATCTGATCGGATCAAGCCCCAGAGGGGTCCGACAAGTGTGGATCTAGCCATCGAACTTGAAGGCCTTCTACTGCTACTGCTATTGACGCTATGATGCGGCCTACAACAACAATTTGTCAGAGGTGGGCGGATGGTGATACAGAAGACAAGCCACCACGCAGGTCCAACGTGTGTAATCTGGGGTATTGGTGTTGCAAAACGCAACATTTCGTCCTATCTTCTGCAATAACCCGGATCTGTCTTGGAAAGTCCGATACTCGGACCATGGAACGCTATGGTCTGGCATATGAAGTGACGAGGTCTTCACCATAGTCGCTGCCGGCCCCGCACCCGGAGCTCCGCGGGAAGAAGCTAAGCGATGAGGAGTTGCCGCACTTTGTATGTTTACCTGATAATGAATCGCATGTTAGTGGCTCTTCCAACACCACAAAGAACGGTCCTACGTACGCAGACCTCGTGGGTGCGGTGACAAATCCATGAGGGCTAGGCCATGCCGGCCACGTCTTTTACGCACTTTTAGGAGGAAGCCTAATGTCACGAGGGGACACCAGCCTTTTCATGCAGGACGGGAGGCTCAACCGTGGTTCTGACAACTAACACAGACTTGGAAAGAGGGGGACATGCAGAAATACCCCGGGAGATTCTGACAACACAACATGCAGAATTGAAAACACAGGCTAGATCGATCGGTATCCGATAACGGTCCAGGGGCAATCCAATAAGCAGAGACGTAAGCAATGGGTAGTACTATGGCACCGCTCTCTCGCGAATCTACTCCATAGAATTATTATGAAGACTTAAGATCCGCGGAGGTGTTTGGCGAAGTGAATGAAGAGGACACAAAAATCAAAAGGCCAATGTCACAACATCTATGCAGTGACAAGGGGAAATGCTCGATGACAGGGCAATGTTCGATAGCTGTACAGTAACACAAGCAGCACGGCAAATGAAATTGAAGAAGACTTCAGAAAGCGCATATCTGGCGCTCGAGCTGTCGCTATCTGAGTTCAACTTATCGCAACTTGCGATATCCACCCACGAATCCCTTATGCATTACCCTTCCCTTTGCACCACAAAAAAACGTCCCTCTAAGTAAAACACCACCGTAAAAGTAACAAGCACGCTTAGAATCCATAACACCAGAGAGCTCTCCGAAGAGGCGTAACCTCTGACCAGTAATTGTAGCAAGCAAAAATGACACAACCTGGAGCCATCTAGTCTTCGCCCTCATGAGAGGCAGGATCGCTGGTATGCTTGCGATGGCGCTTTACTGCAGTTGATGTCAGAGGACGATCTTTGACTTTGTTCTCTACCTGCTTACTCTTCTTGACTGGGGGAGGGTCTGAGGAATCATTGTCGCTCTCCAGCTGGATCACAAACGCGGGTAGGTGTTGGCGCTTCTGTCGTGTAGGCTTTGGTGGCTCGGGGGAATCAACATCTATGACTTCTTCGTTATGGCGATGGTGGTTACTCTTGCAGAAGTAAAATCGCTTTGTCAGCAGAATGTTTTTTAGACCTAGACGAAGGGAGATAAGACCTTGTGGGAATGGTCATAAGCCTTGCCAGCATCGAGAGCCCCACCAGCATCGGAAGTCTCAGCCATACCGCAATCCTTAGCAACGTTGGACACCTCGCCTGTTTCTTCCTCTGTTGAAGTCTCTTCGGTGGCCTTGAACCTGCTTCTCTTGATAATTCTGGCTGTCCCTTTCTTGTTACGGCTCCAGCCAGTGGTGGCCACATTGGCTCTAGCATCTATCTTCTTCGACCCAGGCTCCGCATTATCCGTTGGGCTTTCCGGTAGCATCTTCGCCTTCGTCCTGGGCTTTCGAGGCTGGACAGCTGCAAATTCGGCCTCTCTCTTAGCGCGAAATTCTGCTTCCATCTTACACGTGCTACCGATTACGTGTGGAGCGGTATCGTCCATCCGGACATTAGCACGCTTCTTTAACTTCTTGAGGCGCTCAGCGACTGCGCGAGCGGTACAGTTAGGCCCTAGCTAATTTGAATTAGCGTGTGTAGTTGCGAGTCGTAAAATGCGACTTGCCGTTTCAGCGATTTTCTCCATGTCAACTAGTCTGAGAACATCGTAGCCCGGGACTTGTGAGACGATGGCCAAGAGAAGCTGCGTATCCAGATCGTCTGCAAATGGAATGATATTAGTTGATATCTCTGTTACCACATAGATGACGTTGTTTGAGGAAGCCTAGGGATCTTGCTCTCACGTTGTATATTCTCTGAAGTAAGAAAGCAGTCGCCGGAATAAGAGTAGTATCATCTGAGCAACCGGAGAGCACAAGCGAAAGGAAAGATGCTTACCATTCCATTTCATGGTCTTCCCAGTGACTGCCACGGCAGAATGCGACATCTCCGCTCGCTCCTGGAGTGATGGTTGAGGTTCCATTCAGTGAGTCGCTGCACTGCCAAACGATCATATCAGCCAGTATTATCAGAGGTATAGGTAAGCCAACATGTATGATATGAGTGAATGTAGGGAGGTGTTGCGCGTGAATAAGCACGAGGTGGACTAAAGGTATGGCCATAATAACCAAGGTCTGGGTGCTAGCATGGCAATGTGCCTCTGGCTGGGTCAGGACTCTCTTTCTCCAACTGCAACTTTGTAATAGTCGAACATAGAGCATTCAATGTGCTTCATGAACGCAGCAGGGTCATTTTCGCATCGTCTCAAATGTGTGGATTTGAATAGAAGCAGGAGTAGGAAGAGCACCAAAAGTAGACAATGACGCTGCCGCTTGAAGTGATCAGCAAACTTCTCTTGTCAGTTTTTGCGGTTCTAATAACAATTTTGTAGAGGCTGAACGGTGGCTGAGCTTTGAACAGTTGTATGGTCAAGTACGTGCCGATGCGGATCAAGTAGCCGGCAAGGGACGGGGATCCTGAAGCTCCAGCACGTAGTCGTTAGAGTTCATTGTTTATATTCAGCTTCCGTCGGTCGTACCAACAATCTATTGTATAGCTGCTAACGATGGCTCGAAGGTTGACCGCCAAAAGATGTAGGAAAAGTAGGGTAGGAGTATTGGCGCTGCTACTTACGTTGCGGGAATGATCTGTTTGCTCCACCCGCGTTAAAACAGCCAGAAGCGTCTTGAAGATACCGAGACCGAGTCCTGGACTTGAGATAAGAAAAATATCAGAAGCTCCAGGGTAGAACACTAGGCTTCGACAAAGGTCTGTGCAATGGTGTTGCGAGCCATGTGTGCTGGCACAAACGGATGTAGCGCAGATGCAGGGGATGCCTTGCATCGACTAGAATCTACCGCTAAGGAGTTGAAAGAATCGGATGTAACAGAAAATTATGTTCTAGCACAAAGCTGGAAAGTGTGTTCTACATAGAAATAACGGATACCTTGGAATAAATGCCCAATCCGCCATTAGGCGGACGTAGGAGCTTAGCAATGCGGTTTCCCTTCCCATAAAGATCGTTATAATATATCTTGGCAACATTAACGGACGCAAAGGAGCACCCCAGACGCAGTTGCCGGGCTCTTGGCACGTGCTTGGGCCAATGATGTTAAATTTGATAACGTCTGTAATCTCCGGGGTTTAACCGAGTGAAAATATTCTATTCGAGGGTCAGACAGCTTCAAGGAGTAGCTCGCTTAATGAAGGCTCGGTTCAAGACGAGGTTTGCTTTGTGTCTGTCAACTTTACCACTGCCCCTAGAATAATATACACGCACGACTTGGTTCCACCTGAGACCCTCCATACTTAATGGCTGAGAAATATGAAAATCGGATAGAAGCCACCATCTACGTCCTTGGCTTTGCCCGCCATAGATGTCTCTATCCGTGCTTCATACCTCGTCAACATGCTCTTCAACCTTAACAGCTGCTTTCAACATATCCTCAGGCTTGCCAGATTCGCCTTCGCTGAGCATCGATTCGTCGTCAGGACTAGCGAGTCCCATAGCGATCTCTTCCTCTTTCTTGCCTGAGGCCGCTCCAGACGTCTTGCGTGACTTCTTTCCCGACTCTTTCTTGACTTGTTCGGGTTCCTCGTCGTCGGTCTCTTCACGTGGCTCCGTAAACAGGTCAAGCTTACGCTTCTTGCCGGATTTTGCAGGAGTACTCTTCGGGGTGACTAGTAGACCCTCACGACCATGCGGGGAGCTTTTTTGATAGATTCCATGTTCTTTCATCAAGCGATGAAAGCGCTTCGAACTGTGAGCGTCATTAAACGTAATCAAATCAAAGCAATTGTTGAGCACTGCGTGGTACATACGCAGCATTTACGGAAACAATACCACACTAGATCACCGTCAGAGCTATCGGCACATGTGCAACGGCAGCGTTAGAGGGAGCATCACCTCGCTAGCCACTTGTTTGAAGTCCACCTAGAAAACATTTAGCTTGTCCAAGCTCAGTATTGAGGCGGAGTATTCTTTTACCACCCCCGAATTTCCATGACGAATGCAGCTCAATAAGAAGGCGAACTTCTCGTCAGTGGACGCACCAGGAGCCATTGTGATAGCACAAATGATGATTTGTCTGCCCAGAGCGATACGAAGAGCGATGGTTGAAGTAAGTGAGACTGGACGAGACAGGTCAGTTTATGGTCAGGTGATGACAGAAGAGTGATTGTTTTGCGTGAGATGTGAAGGTCTAGGAAATTGTGTTCGACCATGAATCTGAGGATACATGTCTTTGTGTAGATACTGGACCGGCTGTCATAATGCGTACCTTACCAAGATCGGGCTTGCTAATGGATGAAAAAGAGTCTGCGGACAAAGGACCGAAGAGAGAAAACGACATCCGCCACAGCTCGTATGAGTAGGGTGCAGAAGCCGGCGCCACGCTTAGCCGCGTGTCAACCCTTCCGAAAGACAGCGATCACTATCACGTCATTCTCTTGGTATCTTACTATATTGTCAATGGGATCACAGCTTTAAAGACACGATGTTTCATTATGGTCCTCACTTAATGCTATGACAAGGACTGGCAACACACTTAGTGTCTGCCAGTGGAGACGGCCCGCCTCGACTTCTAAGCACAGCGACTTGGGTATGGTCCCCAAAATGTAAATAAGAAGAGGTCCGTTCAGATGGTGATCAATTCCCGCCCATGCGATTTAATTATCGACTACCCATTTCACCCAGGCAGACCGCTCCTACAGTACAAAGACACCAACAGAGCCCTCTATTCGCTCTCGGGTGCATCTGGCTGACCCTCTCGCTTGATTTTGTCCTTCACATCCTTGGATTCCTCACCAAGCTCCACCTCAGCAGCTTTAGCACGCGAGTTCTTATTTCCTACGGTTAGACTGATTAGCATCGAAGTGCTACAATAGTATTTGACCTTACCTTTGGCACTGTTTCTATCGCCTTTGTCCGCCATATCATCTGCCTTGCGCTTCTTAGATTTAGGGGTCGTTGGGGTTTTGGTAGGCTGGCCGTCGCTTTCAATTTTCGCCATCATACGTTTGAACATAATGCGAGCGACGCCTTTATTGGCGTGGCCTGTAACCTCTGCAACCTTCTCAAAGTCGATCTGTAAAGACATTGGTAAGTGAGCAATCCCCAATGGGTTTGTGTAATTAGTTTGAAGTGAGAATTGGGAATATTGATGACTTTGAGGGTAATTTCTTCACGTACAACGTTTGCGAGGTCTGGGACAGTGAGGTGGATTAATGCAGCTTGCAGTAGCAGCTGCTCCTTGTCGGACAGAGTGATCATGGTTGCGCTTTAGTTTTTACGATGTTCAGTTAACGAACTAGAATGGTGCTATGAGGTGTAAGAAGCTGGAATAATAGCAAGAATGAGTTGAAGTGAAGCTATGCCATGACGTGGCTGCGAGCTAACAGTGTTAAACTACATTCAGGTTAGATCATTCACAGCCCCACACCTCTCTCTCGGTGTCAAAAACCACAGCACAGGGGTTTCCCTTCGCAGGATTGCTCTTCTTTCACGGTAATGACAGTCTTGTCCTTTATGGGCTGTTCGAGCAGGCTTTGATAGAGACAGGAGCTAATATAAAGCAATAGTGAGTATCTATTTGAGGCGTATTAGAGTCCGTGCTGGCTCTCATACTACTGGAGCTTCCGTAAGTAATTGTGTAAGAGGTTTCGTTGCTTTATTTACTTAAAACACGGTTGCAGAGAGGTCTTAATCATTTCCAGCTAATCAATGAAGGGTGCTAAGGAGCGCTGTCATGACATGAAGTACAAGGCGTATACAATATCACATCACATGCTTTATGGTCAATACCACCGCTGTCCTCGACGATTCATTTCCCCAGTACGTCTTTCGCGACGACATCTACCTTCATAAGGCTTCATTGTCATCCACGACCATCTATAAGTCCGCACAATTGACCTCCAAGAATTCTGCATACTTTTCGTCTTCAGCTGAATGTTGTCCTTTCGGGACTAAGACAAAGGCCTTTGCAAAATTTAAGCTGAACCTCATTAGTACAGAATTGGGATTCACTTTGGCTGGGATTACTTACCGACGGACACGATTGAGACACCATCTATACTGGTCTGTGGACTCTGGCAGCTCCCAGAAGATAACGCAGTCCACCCCTTGAAAGTTCAGGCCGCGACCAACTATGCCCATGGTGCCCACTAAAACACGAACAAAGTCGTTCTTAAATGAGTGCAGAGCGTTTTCTCGGCGCTCTTGGCTGTACGTTTCATGTGTCGAGCAGAATGGGATGTTGATGGATGTAAAAGCGTTATGCAACCATTCAATACTTGCAGGCGTTTGGCAAACGATGATAGTCTTTGTAACATCGTCGTTACAAAGAATTCCCTTCAACGTACTGAAGCGTTCGGTCTTGTCTTCCCCTGTCCCGACGAATCTCTGCTCTATCGAGCGGTAACGTATGGCTGCTCTCTCGTCCGGTAAGTTGAATACAACGTGCGGATGTCTATATGCCATAATAGACTTTGCTTTTGCAATATGCTCTTTATCATACTGGGTCGACAGGAACCAATGGTGCGAGTCCTTTGGCATTGAACGCATTCCAAGGATGTCGTCGATATCTTTCGCGAAGGGCTTTGATAGCAAATCGTCCGCTTCATCCCATATCATGTGGGACAGACACTCCAATGAAAGCGCCTTGACCCCTGCGATGTTTCCGCCACTTAACATACCTCGCACACAGTGCGGGGTACCCACAAGGATGTCACACCCTCTAGCAAGCACCGACACGGATGTTTGCTGTCTGAAAGAAGAACCGCTATGTAGAGCTGCTGGCAGTATGCACGTTCCACGTGAGAGGTTTACCATTTCTTGATAGACTTCGATAGCTAATTCACGTGTGGGTACGAGAATCAAGGCGAACGGGAGAGCGAGCGCAGTCTTGGTAGGACTTAGGATGATTTCTCTGTTGTGTTCGGTTGGATGGTGGCGAAGTTGGACCTTAGTTGTGATTAACAGATGTTCGTATAGTGGGAGAAGATATGATAGGGTTTTATCGGAATCTTTTCATATCAGTTTGGACCCAACCTCCTAAGCTTAAGATGGACCCACCAATCTCTGCCAAGCATAGGACATCTTGCCGCGCTTTCACGTGAAGTGCCCTTTCGTATGCAGTCTCTCCTTCCTTAAGATATGTGGGCTTCTGGGTACCAACGAATTGCGTGATTCTCTGGTTGCTGTAAGGAATCTTGTAACGCTCAACGTACCAACCTTCTGGTAGGTCAACAAGCTGTTCAACCATCTCTACTTGGAGAGGTTCAAGACGCGTGATGCCCTTCATCGCGAGCGCATGGTTGATAGACGGTGACAACTGGTGATGAATTAAAGACCCAGTGTCATTAAGAAGACTTGGCAAAGGTCAATGTAAGCTCATAAGATCTATAATGGTATAAGTATGACTTACAAGGCTTCTACTTCTCTAAGCTGGATTGCCATTGATTGTGCTCCGGCAAACTGAGCTTTCGCTTGCATTTGGTGCATCTTCCCTCTAATAAAATTGTCGCGACCGAGCCTATGCGGCTTGTATCCCAGATTGTCGGTATACTTATTCATGGGAAACACTTGATCGGCTAGGGAGAGTCAATGAAGGTAACGCGTAATATTAATGCAGAACGAACGTACCGGACCCTCCAACCTCTGTGCCTTGCGCAGGATTAGACTCAGTCTTCTTTCCTTCCGCAAAAAGCACCGCTGGTGATAGCTCCGAAAGGTTGTCAACCGCGTCGTAAAATGAAGACTCAGTCTCGGTTTCTTCGGCATCGGTGATCGTGGGTTCCAGCATATCTGATGTAATGCGAATGGTAGACTCAGTCTCATTCCCCTCAGGATTAGTGATTATTGATGATGGATGTGGTGGCGGCTCGACAGGTGCCATGGGAGGTCTTCCACCACCAGGGCGATAATACATAACAAATATATTTGGTGGGTTGAGGAAGTTGAGGATGGGAAGTCCAAACCTCACTTTGCTAGCTTACACATCACCTCCCTCTACCAGTGTGAATTTCAAGGGTGAGGATGACACTTCACCCTCGGGCTATGCCATGTTTTTCATCGACTCGCCACATAGCGCGTCGCAAGGACCGCAAGATTTTTACATGTGTTTAAACCATGACATCTGCACGTATTCGAAATTTGATGCCAATTGCTGGGCTTCACATCAAGTTTTGTATTTAAATCCTGCGTGAATTATCAGCCCATATGCACATGTGTTGTAAATTGAATGATGGCAGATCGTATTTCACCGAACTACTCGTGCTCCCTGATTCTTTGAAGGCACTTTGGTATTCATACCTTGCGGGCTTCACTATGTATTGACCATTTTCGAAGAGAAACAAAGTGTTAGGTGGTGAAGTAATGCAGATAACACGGGCGATAACACAGGACCTACAATATATAATCACGCACTTCCCCCCTCGAAACACACCGCAACAGTTCCTCCTGCTGACTACCAGTTCCCATTAGTATATATATATATATACATATACATTGTAAGTTACTCCAATTATTACTCTTCCAGAGCTTTTAATAACTTATAAACAACAAGCCTCGAGTCCGCGTCCTCTTCCCTGATCTCGTCAAAGACTGCCGATCATTGATTGTGGCCGTTAACAGTCAAATATGAAATCCGTCCAATGGCGCTTTCTTTCGCCACCGCCCGTTGTTAGATGACACAATGCTTAATTTCCCCTTGATACTCTGTCTACAGCTGCCAATTTTGACCTCAAATCTGGCAACATCAGCACCACCAACCTCACATGATGGCCTCAAACTCCGGCCGCACCCCCTCCGATCCCGACTTGGCGGCGGTAGCAAGACGTAAAAGTTATCAACGGAGGGAAAGGAAGCGTGTTTGGAACCGAGCAAGGGGTAAATTAACTGCAATTCGAGCTATTTGGCACGCCGTTAACGGCGAATGATAGACGAGTTGCGGGAGAGAGAGGCGCGGTCGGAGCAGCTACGGGAGCAGCTACGGATGGAGAGAGAGACGTGGCCGGTGCAATTACGGATACAGTATGAGCCGAACGAGGCGCCTTTAAATCCCACACAAGAAATCGAACATGACCGCAAGAAGACAAGGCAAATGTTGCATACACTGATGAATCCGACGTATGCCCTAAGAATCGCGGAGAAGATGGCCAACCACTTTGTACCCAGCTCCTCAGCAAGTCCATTATGGACAATGATTCTGTCCCTTTGGTCGCTCCTTCAAGTCACCGCCCACTTTCTGGCAGAACATTGCCACGAACTGATCACGGACTTGACCGTCCAACTTCTGTTCTTCATCACTCTTTTCCCGTCGGCAGGAAGATGAGCGTATTCTGGCCCTGAACTGGGCTTAGAAGCGTCTCAATACTCAGGCCCCAAAAGAATATGTCACAACAGCATCTCACGTCGAGACTTGCACGGGGAAGATGAAATTGGGAATATTCTCTACCGAACACGCGGGGAATGGAATGAAGAGATGTCGTCTAGGGCATGACTTCTACAAAGAGCGGATCTTTTTGTGGGTTCCAGGAGGTAGAGATATATAACAACGAGTGGAACCCATGGACTGGATCCGCCGAAGCCGACCTTTTGGAGGAAGTAGTCACAGCTAGTAAGGAGTATTTTGATCTTGGAGAGGATGACGACTTGTTAGAACTCCAACGTCGCTACCAGAATGATCCCGAGAAAATGGTAACATTCCTCCCGTCTACCCAATGGTACTGAGTGAGAGATTATGGAAGCACTTCACGATGGATTGCATAAAAAGATGTCGTTTCGGGCATGACTTCTAAGAGGAGCGGACATTTTTGCGGTGCCAGGAGGTGGAGGATTACCACAAGGAGTGAAACGTCTAGCCAACAGTACTGAGTGAGAGATTATGGCAGCACTTCGTGGTGGATGGAATAGAGATGTCGTTTAGACATGCTGTCAGGGCCAAGCGCATGTGGGTTCTCACGCTTGGAGTCACCGGAAAGCATATGTGCGAAGGAGAATTCGAGTCTCTGAAAGCTATCCTCGCCGTCTCTCCTGATTTTGTGCCAAAGCCATATGCCTAGGGCAAATACATGCAGGACGATTCAGAAACATAATTCTTACTTTTTAGAGTTGCAGGGAAGTTTGATAGTAGACACAACTTCTGGGATGAGAGGACCTATTTGTGGCGCCAGGAGGTAGAGGATTATCACAAGGAGTGGAAAGTCTAGTCAATACCATTGAATGAGAGATACATGGCGTGTACTTCACGATCAATAGCTATCCATGGAACAAAGATTTCCTAATGCTACGTACCGTTAATTTGCTTGTAATGTGCACTGAAGATAGAAGAAGCTAATCTTGGGTACTAAGTAGCAACTAGCTTATATATTATGGTCTCCGAGTGGCACTGATTCCTCCCATAAGCGATGACCCATATTGCATAATACAACCGTTCCTTCCCAATCTAGCAGTTTCAGCCCGAACAACTTCCGCATCGTCCACATTGCTTTCCGACATTTACACCAATCCGATCTTTAATAGTGAGCGAACATGCCTAATGAGAAGGCTCAGACTCGTAAGACATTCTTCAAGTCCCTTGGTCATCGTCAATCGAATCAGCTCTTACTACGGTCAGGACGATGACTAGTAAAGAGCCTGTACAGCAAGGGCCGACGTCCCCCTACCAGGCGAGCTTTGCCTACTTAAGCCCGTTTCCGCTATAAAACCCATCGATTCGTCAGCATGTATCGAGTGCTAATCAAATTGAGCCAAGCATGTGCATGTGGTCGCAATAAATGCACGCTCTTCAGTAATATCAGCAATTTTTCCAACAGTCTCAGCAACGGCTTCAATAGATTATGTATATGCTACCAATGGGGCAAGTAGGTCCTATAAATTGATCCTTCCATCCTCAGCCTCAATCAGAATCCCAGTGTTATCGATCTCAAGGCTCAACCTCTGCCAATGTCTTTCCTCTTTCGAACACCAGCTCAAAGGCACACATAACAACTATTGTTACACTACACTCTACTTACGAAAAGATGCATTTTTGAACTTACTCGATGCGTGTGGCATATAAGTAATCTTGAAACTCCCGCAAAGATCGAGGCGTTTCCCTCTCACCAACGGCAGTGTTCGACTGAGTAAATTCCCGTCATATCAGCATATCTGTGCGCGAAGCACCGGTTAGATTGTCATATGCTCTGGTATCCATCTCTTGCCAACAAATGCAAGACCGCAATTTCTCATTGTGCATTCGTGAAATCGGACCTTCCTCTGAGTTTTCATTGGCGTTTTCTGATCGTTATTTCGGATAGTAGCATAAAAGTCTTCGGGATGTAAAGTAAGAGAATAGAGCATGAATCGTGCATGTTAAGCTGACCCCCAATATGATTTCGTTAACAGAGCCCCTAAAACCATTCCTCTAGAGTTTTCTAACCCTTAATCATAGCTTTTTAGCACTTAACGAACATTTGAAAGAAGATATAGGGTGAATTAAATGCTTATAATAATATTGAAACCTACTCTAATGATCCTTTCATATGCATAACCTATGCTCCATATTCTTACAATCAATACCTTTCACTCCTTCTCTTCCCTAATGTACTTACCGTTTCAAAGTCCATCCCCCGCCCAACTATAAATCCCTCAAGCTGCTTCGGCATCACTACTGTCCTATTATTGAGTTCCCCCTCCTTACTCTGCCCAACGGGGCAGAGTTCTGCGATGTACATGCGCGGTCTCTTGACATTCATGTCGTGCACGGCATTGCTTGGGACGAGAATTGGAACGAACTCTGCTTCTGCTGTTGGTTCAACTGAAGATGATGGGCCTTGTTCGGTTTCGATTTGGGCGTAGCGGATGAGCATAAATGTATTGAGGAGGGTAAGGCGGAGGAAAGCGGCAATTGCGGAGACTGTGGTGCCGTGGTAAGGGGCGATTGCCTTGTAGTCTAGCTGGAAGGGGAGGGTGGTTGGGCTAGACCGTTCGGGGTAGGGGAGCAATTCTTGCTTGGTTAGGTGTAAGAAGAGGAACATAAACGAAGGACGGTGGTAAAGAGGACTGTGATGGCAAGACGGATGAGTCGAAGTTCGCTGTGGAGATGGAGAAAGAAAATTTGAATAAATAGATAGATCGACACAAGGGGATCAGTATGCAGGGGAATCTCACAGCCAAGGGCCAGCAGCAGCAAAGTAACAGCAAAGCAAAAACGTTTACTCCGATCCGAGAAAATTAACTCAAAAAGCGCAAAATAAACCTTCGTGTCCAAGCTTGCCGCCAGCACAGCCAGGAGACGTTTATCCGCCAGCTCCTCTACCTTCGTCACGCCTTCTTGCCTATTTCACACCACTGCCTTCGGACGAGGAGCCAGTTTCTGCGGATAGAGTAGTGTCAAAGACATAGCAGTGCTGTAGTATTCTAGATATTGAGATTTAACATGTCCTGGTATGAGGATACTTGATATAAATCATTAAAGGAGATGGAAAAAAGGGGTAGTAATAAATGGAACGGTAGAGGACAGGGGGAAAGGTACTCTGCTTTCTTGTTGTCAAATGTATGCTCTGTATGAATTCATTGACAGGTAAATATTCCGTCCAGGCTCTTATTCCATAGAAAATTCGGACTCGTGCAGAAACGAATACTTTTCTCCCCAGATTCTGGACTTTGTTGGTTCGAAATCTGCTGCATGACCTATCATGATGGCGATGAAATGAAGAATTTTTTTTCCCTCCATCTCCTCCACGAATTCATTCCGCATATCCCTAAGCCACACTCACTATCCTTCAACAACACCGATAAACATCTGCACCTCATCAATTCCCTCTAACCTCGCAGCACTAGACAAACCACCCAATTCCCACCTCCTGTTGCCGCACTGGCAAACAAGGAATGACCCTTAAAATCACCTGAACGATGCATCTGGTACATCATTGCCTCGCTGGTACCGGGCAGGTGTCCGCAACTCCACCCACAGCACGCACCTTGGAAGCCCGCATGTTTGTAAGTGCAAGCCAATGGTAGGTAAGAAGCGAAACTGGCTTGTGCTAAGATAGATTATACTGTTTTTTTACGACGGGATATTTGCGTATGTTTGTCTAGCATGTAAGATTCAGGGTTTGTGGTGCGCTGGTGTGAGGGGTTAGGAAATGTGATGGATCATGGACGTTGGGGGAAGGTTTGCTAGTGGGCCCAACAACAACAGCAGAGCCCCCTAGATAAGCCCTAGCGTCGGGCGCCTCGGCAATAGAGCCAGCCCCTAGAGCAGGGAGTTTTTGGCGCAAATCTTGTTTTCTAGGGGACCAGCTTTAGAGGCCTCTAAGCAGCAGCCCTACGGGCTTTGCGGCTGATAGGTGAGCTCTTCTAGGGTTAGGGCTGATCCTGAGGCTAAGCTGGGTTCAAGGTGTCGAGGCTGCTGGTATGGGCGGATTGTCACAGAGGGGAACGTCAGATTGGGAAAATGATTCGTCGAGCTTGTTCCATTGAGCTTGCACCTATTCTGCAAACAATCATCCTATCATACGAGCGCTGAAACATAATCATGAATGTGCTGACCACCTTTTGGCTCATATCAAGAACGTAACATACAACGCCATCATAGTCTGGACCTGAGTCAGGTCATTCAAGCTCCCTCAATAACCTTCCTCGGCCCCCATACCCATGTCGAAGAATCCATTGCCGTCAATCATGTCCTCCCCTTCTGCGTCTGCATCATCCATAATAGAGAAGCTACTGGCCACACTATCATGCTCCTGCTTGACGCCACACGCGAGATCGCCATTCGCATTCTTCTTGGGCGGAGTGGAAGCGTTAGATTTTGTGATACGGCCAGTAAGGGTTTTATCCTTCTTCGTGAAGTTCTTTGGTTTCTTCGGAGTAGTCGGTCCAGAGTTGCTGCCGGCGGCGTTGGAATTGCGAGGAGGCGCGGCAGGACGTGCTCCGGATTCGACCTCGGCCTTCATCACTGCAGCTTCTCTGCGGATGATACGGAACCGGCCCTCAATCGAGTCGTAGGTAGCACCTGAGAAGGGGGTGACGTTAGTTGAGAAGGGGGCTGCTGGGAAGGACTCAAGATTACCGTTCCCATACATGGTTGCGATCTTTCGATAATCCAACTGTGAGAGGGAAGTGTTAGAAATGTTTTTGCAGAAATCATGTGAGTTCCAGAGCTTGGTGGTGGTGGATGCCTTGGAGTTGAGGAAATACAGATGTAACAGAGCCACGAGTATGATATTGAGATATGTTTGAGGTTGGAGCATGGTGTTGACTTACCTTGAGGTCATTAGCGGCAACGATGGCGGCCAACAGGCGTGTATACGCATCCTCGGCCTTCCAATTGACAGGCATTTCAACGGGATTGGTACGGTGCTGAATGTAGTCGTATTGTGAAGTTGATACTGGCTTAAAGAGTTGTTGATGCTGTTGAAGATTCAAGTTGTGGAGGTCTGTGAGGTCAGATGAGTTTAAGTGCTAGTAAGGACGTGCTTTTGGACCACTAGTGAGAGTAGTGAATGAACTTACTGCTATATGGACGACGGATTGCAAAGTGTCCCAAGCTTTTGGACGAAAGTGCTGGCTGGTGTTCAGATGTAGGAAGGACTTAGATGAGAGTGAGGACGAGGAGTTTATGTCTTTGAGATTGTCTCTTGAAGCTTCTCCTCAGCAAATTAGATCTTGGATTGATGTTTGCAGAAATCGCTCACGACGGCAAGATAGCAAGACAGTGAATGAATGCACCCGCCCTTGATTTCAGATATTCTAGGGCACACCCACGAAGATATACCTCACACCCTCGCACGCCGCCAAACTCCCACCATAGTTGCCCCATCTACTATCACTCCCGCAACTACTTTAACATACAGCACTCCACAGCTCCCCACGCTATGACTCATATCTGCACTTTGTTGAAAGTTGAGGAGAACAAGCTATCACGTTGTGGTAGTATCGGTAGACTGGTGGTTGTGATCAGTGACGGCGCTAATGCAGGTGCCATGCGGGAACGAAAGCCGCGTGTTTGCCTTGGAAACAAACTTTAGATGGTTGGATGATAACACAGCATGGACGACGCCACAGATTTATTGGCAGATTGGAATCGCGATTGTATGATGTAGTCTACGTTGGTCGGTGATGACGAGTCTTGACTTTGGTGCGATGCCTTACATGTAGCCATGTTTGACACTTGAACCACCGCGTACTACCTTTCCTAGTTCCTAATTGGAGAGTGCAAACAATGCAATCGCTTCTGTCCTTTTCAAGTTCTCGAGTCCGGTTGACCTGGGATCTGCAAGCAGGTCTAGCTTCAAGCCACCTTACCGGGGAAGCAGGGATGCGCCCAGCGCGTGAAACCGCGTAATCGGGTTCGTACTTGATGCAAGCACTGTACATGCAGATTCGAGCGAAAGGAGGCTTGATGGCAGGGTAACGCTTGTTGAGTCATTTGTTAGATCGGACGACTACAGCTGGCTGCATATGAACATTGCGAGCATTTGTTGAGCTATTGCTGTGATCTGAAAATTGTGCATTGTGCAATTGACTATGCAATTATGAACGATCCCTGCGCTTCGATTACTGCCGATACTTCCCTCTGCCAGCCACCACGTAACGAATGCTTGGAATGAAGATGTACAGCAGCATATCGTCGAAAGGGAATCGCCTCTGAGGACGAGTCCATGAAAGTCCTCACCCAGACCACCTCAAGCATTGAAATGCGCTACGTACAAGTGTAAGTATGAGCTAGACTACTATCAAGTCTAGACTGCATCCTCAATCTTCACGCCACCTTCGTCCTCTCCACTGTAGCCTTTGTCGCTGGCAACGGAGTCTTCACCATCAGAATCGTCTGTGGGAAAGACCTTTTCACCATCTGAATTCAAAAAAGTAGTTCCCACAAAGGGATCTCCGAGAGCCTTGTAATCCTTCTTGGTGGCAGCGCGAGGAGATTTTCTGGCTTTGCTCACCCGGCCACTGATGACTTTTTGGGCCTTTTTTGAAGACTTTGAAGGTGTCCCAAGCTGCTGTGCGAGGGCATCGTCCGTATTCATCCCCTCGTCGTCACTAGAATGTGTTAATCACTGGGCAGAAATGGAAAGCTCTCAGCATCAGTAGTAGGGATACAATCTTACTCAGTATCTTCGCTCATTAGAGTCTTGCGCTTGCGGCCGTTTTGATTTTGCTTGCCATTGGACATGGCCGTGCGTTGGACTTGAGACGACTTCGCCGGAGGAGGAGAGTTGTCGTTAGAAATGCCTATGGCGGCGCCCTCTTTACGAAGAGCTCGGATGCGATAAGAGATAGCATCGACGGGAACATTAGGGCCTGCATAAATAATCAGCTAGTGAGACTTGTAACATGATAGGACTGGCTCTCGGGAACGCAACTAAGCCATAGACTTGTCAGTAGAATTACGGATAAAGACGTACCAAATACAGAGGCGATCTTCTTATAATCTGGCGTCCCAGCATGAATGATAACCAAGGCCTGGAGCAGTTTGTGGTTGTTTTCTGGCGTCCATCTTACCGCAGGTGAACCTTGAACCATCTTGGTCTAGCTGGACTGAAGTAAAAGTCAGGTATGTGTTAAATGTCAATAACAGAGACAAGATGCTGAGGAGAGATGGTGGTTGGAGAATTGCGTGAAATGCGTAGTCAAAGAATCACAGTCCGTGGTGAATGATTAGGACTTGCTGAGACCAGCAGACCCAGATCAAAGTAAGGTGATAAGAATGCTGGAGACAGGATAGGATGGAGAATAGCATATGAAAACACTTACTTGATGTTTGATGCGTTGTAGTGACAAGCGGTACTGAGAGAGGAAGAGAGTTGGTTGTTAAAGGGTTGGGATAAAGATTATGTAGGTGATTTTGTGAGCTGTGAATTCGGTGTGGCAGCCGGTCTGGATCTGGAATCTAAATGGAAGAGGGTTAATTTCGCAGGACTTCAACGAGCGATGAAGATGAGAAGTAGTTAGGAGCGCTTTTCTTGTACCCAGCAAACATCGCCTCCTGGCTTATGCGTATTCAAGGTAATCTTGCATGTCTATTCTCGAATCTGAAAGGCTGTGGTTTCTCAGATCTCAAAATCGCGGTCGCTAGTGACTATCCTAAAGGTGGCATGATGTTGTGAAGGTAATTTAAGAGATTTCCAGTGGATCACAAATTGACAGGTCTCTCGCTGGCCATCGATATCGTGTGTTGAGAGTGTGGTCCAGCCCTTATTTGCTGTGAAGACCCTCGGACCCTCCAGACCCCCACCTCCTTCACCGCCTGTCCTAGGCTAGGCATCCTGCAATCTCCTCTTTCAGGACTCTGCTGGCAATGTGACTCACACTTGCGAACAAAAGGTACGTTGTCCTGTAAAGAAAGGCATGATGTTACAGCAAAGTTCTCCAGACGCACGTAGCGCAACTACTGGCCCCCACTTAATTGAGTTTCCTCAGGGGCCGTGGGCTAAATTAGTGCCAAAGATCAACAGACGCGCTATTGTTCCTTAGCGCTCAGCAACGACATGTCTTCTCATCAATTGCAGTATCACTGCGAGACGCAGTGGCGTGCAGCGCGCAGTCTAGATCTCGGGGTAAGGCAATACGAGTCCGTGGCTTGCCCCTCAATGCAGTGACTCAGGGTTCTTGAATCTGGAATTCTGCAGAAAATCTATGCCCCTGTCAAGCCCAGCAGCATCCCTCAAATTATGAACAGCGGTAGAAAGGTCTTCTCGCATACCTATCACGATAGACAGTTTGGACTCCTAGGTTAGATACCGTTTTTCTACGGGTAGCTCATCAAACAAACGTACTTCTGCTATTCACATTTGTGGCTTGTCAGTGAAGTTTCGGATGATCACCTACCCTTTAAGTTCCTGTCCTCCTCCGCTCTTCCTCCCTTCCTCCTACTGCTTTTCACTGCTCTACAACTTACTTATTCGTTGTAATACTCCACCGCAAATCTGATTCTCGCTTCTATCTCTTGTCCATAGTCTCGCTCTCAAAGTCTACAAGTCTGCGAGTCCTAGAGACACTTTTCATTCTTTAAGAAAATCAATATGCCTATTAAATGGACCGCTGAGGTCGACCAAGTCGTAAGTCTACTGATCAAACCCTTTCGGAACTCTCAGCTCAACGCTTTTCTTCCCCTTCTTCCGATCACTAATGCACTATTTCGCAGCTTCTCCTGAAAATCCTCGAGACATCCAATATAAACGCAGACGTGAAAGCTATCTCGGAAGCATGGCGTAAGTCTCCCTATCCTGGTCTCGTCTACATAAGTCTTCTTTGCTCCATCTAACATCCCTGTGACAGCCATTGAAATGGAAAAGCCGACTCCGCGTGCTATCACCGAACGCCTGGTCAAAATTCGTGCCTCTGCCAAGAACGCTGGTACTTCAACTCATTTCAGCGTGAGCGGCAAGCCTTCCACAGGGGCTGGGACACCACGCAAGCGTGCCGGTGCTGGGTCTGCAAACGCTACCAAAAAGACCACCACTCCAAAGAAAAATGGCACCAAGGCCAGTAGCCAAGCAAAGCGCAAACGTGGTGGCAATGTTAGCGAAGAGTACGTCCACATCCTTCTCACATCGGCCATTGCTAATTTCTTATTAGTGATGAATCTGGCGGCGATAGATTCAAGTCCGAAGGCAACGACACCAATGCTTCTGATAGCTATGAGAGTCCATCTAAAAAGACTAAGACAGGGCGTAAAGCCATTGTAAAGCTCGAGGATGGCGATGAGGACAACGAGGAGGTAATCAATGGGGAGGAGGATTCTATGTTTGCTTAAAGGGAGCGGAAGAGTCAAAGAGTGATTCCGAGGGATTCTAAGGTTCTTACAGCATTGCCGCAATGGATGATTTTTGAGGTAGAACCGTGGTGAAGAGACTGTACATCGATAGACTTAATCGTTGAATAGTCCAATCATCCTACTGAAGCTGACTGGCCTTGTCTTCTTGCACTGATTGTGCATGGGATTGCTGGCATTGTTAGTCGCCACCAAGTGTGACCGAAGCAGCAACAACAGTGATCTTTGGACTCTTCATACCTATACGACAGCTTAAGAGGACCTTGAATAAAACCATCAAAGCCCAACCGTCAATGCTCAATAGCAGCGACACTATCAAGATTGGTCCCGGCACTATCATACCAGAACGTAGCCATCCAACTGCCCTGCTTGAAGATGGACCTGTACACAAACAACGAAGCTCACAATACTCTTCAAGACCAGTATCCTCAAATCCTGCCACTACCACATCTAACTTAGGCATATCATATTGCCTTACACAGCATCGCATCGTAGACCTAAACTATACCACAACCCACCACAATCCCCGCTCGCGCAGCGCAATCAACCTAATGCCCCCCAACTTCAATTTTAGGCACCCTCAAACCCCTCACAAGACACGCACAGCTTATCACATCACTCCATCGTGCACTTAGGAACCAGTATCAATGCCTTCCATTCCGCAACCCTAACTACTTGCGAACCAGCCACCCCCCATCCTCGCCATCGCAACATGGCAACATTGCAACGACAAAGGAACGCGGAACAGCTTTTCATTCATGGCAGGGGCCGAAATAACCACCCTTGTTCATCATAATTTAATGCTATCGTAATACATGAGTCTGTAGGTCGAAAATACACTTGTTGCGTTTGATAAAAAGAATGACATCCCCTCCGCTTCCCCCGACCGCAAGGAAAAGAAAACGATACATATCCAGTCCCTTTCCAATCATCCATCAAAGACTAATCATCCAACATGCCATCTCAGTTGCGAAGCGCCCGAAGCGAGGAGGCAGTAGTAAGTGCGTGAACGAGCAATCATCCTCGCCGTCCAGCCTTTCCCTTTCGCAGCAGATCAAGCACAGTCCATCTTCTCAGCCTCCCCCTGCCCTTGAGTATCCGCCTCGCCATCTGTAATCGTAGCATCGGTATCTTCCCCGTCTTCCTTCATCCCCACCTCCTCTTTGTTCCCCTTCGGCTCAGTCTTGATGACCGTCTTTCCCTTAGCCGCAGGAGCAGCCCTCTTCTTGACTCCAGCATTAGTCACCCCTTTAACAGGAGTTTTCTTCGCTACTTTATTCTTGGTGGCGGAGGCCTTGGTTGCAGTTTTGTCGTTGTTGGCTTTACCAGCAGTGGTAGCGTTGGATTTGGCTTTGGCATTTGGAGCTGTAGCGCTGGAGCCACGCTTGTTTCCCGTAGCTGGGAGGCTGGCACTGGCTTGGGTGGAGGTCGCTTGGGCGTTGGCTTGGAGGGCCATGGTGGAGACATATTGGTCGGCCATGTTGCGGAGAGTGTCCATACGGTGGCCGAGGGAGCGGTTGGTGAAGTCTGGGAAGGGGAGTTGTTAGTTTGGTTGAAGGAGATGGGAGGAGGAGGGGAACTTACTGTCTCCCATGTTGGCTGCAATGGCATGGTAGTTGGGCTTTATGCTGTGCACCTTCATCATGGTGACTATGAACTGTTGATGGATTAGTATTTGAGCGAGCAGATGCTGTTTCAGAGGAGGTGGTTGTGGAAGGGATGGTGAACTCAGATTCGACTCTTCAATTCGGGATGAAAGCATACCAGAGCGTCAGGACCGGGTCCCCACTGAACCATTTTTGCGGTATGTTGATGGTATCGAAAGGGTTCTGATAGGTGAGTGGAGCCAGAGAAAAAATCGTTGTTGATGGATAGCGTTGGTAGCTGATGAATGAAGACGAAGGGTTGGAAGGTGAGAAGTTGTAAAGGTGGGCGTAAAGAAGAGTGGACTAAGCGAGACTTAAGTGCAATCTAGAGTCTTCTATTCAATCAGTTGTGATGATGAAGGGTAGCGAGGAGGCGTTGCAGCCGAAAGTAAAAGGGTATTGTTAATGAAGTGCGGGATAGTGAGGGTATGAATGGGAATGTATGAGGCTCTGATGTTGCGATCAGTTGGATAGCAGATGTTACTAACTAACAGCACGACGCTAGGTTAGGCAATTTGGAACTCCAAAGCAAAGTTCAGCGGTTATTAAGGGGATTAGCGAGAACTTGAATACTCAAGCCACATTTGACTTAAGTGGTATAGCAACGCATTCTCTCATTTCATTCCATCGCTGCTTCGTTAATGCGTTTAGTAGCGAGTATATGTGTTACTTGTCAACTATGGGCTTTCAAGTCTGCCAAACCCCCGATCAAAGGTTAATGGACAAGCCACTCTCAGCAGAAGCTCAAGAACAGTCATGGAACTTACCCTCAGAGCCATTCAGTAGCTTCCATTCCATTGATGTCACGAACAGTAAGGAATTTCAATCTGACCTTGTGACTTCTGTTGCATTGAATTTCTGTTATGGCTCACTAGATAAAGAGGAGACTTACAAGAAGCCCACTCGTACACTTCGGCCTGCAAGTAATATACAAAGTGTAATCAGCAAGGTAGCAGAAGCGGGTATACTCACAAAAACCCAGATTCGACGCATTCATTCCACCGGCTCAGAAAACCTAATAATTTCAATCTGACTGTGTACCTTCCGTTGCGTTGACTCTCTGTTGTGGCTGACTAGGAAGACAGGAGACTTACAAGAAGCCTACACATACACTTCAGCCTGCGAAAAGTATTAGAAGTGTAATCAGCAAGGTAGCAGAAGCGGAAATACTCACAAAAACCCAGGTTCGATCTGTATCCTCGCTCGCTTGTAATGTGACACCATTCTCATCGTAATACTTGTCCTCAAGGCCCATAGGCACCAGGGGCTCGATGTTCATTTCAACAGAAGGCATGATCACCGTGGAAAACACGTCCTGCACTTTCTTGAAGAGCGATAAGCTATCGATTCGGCCACGGGGATCGCGTGTGAAGGTCTCAAACACGCAATCGTGGAGCTCTGGGGAGTAAGACTCGGGAAGAGGCTTCGGGGCCCTCGATTGAGGCGACCAACACCATCCCATAACGTTCTCGTATGTGTTTGGAAAGTGTGCGGGAAAAGGTGAGATAGGTTCTTCATAGTGTGCCATCTTATGCATGATGGAGCCCAAAGCCCACACATCTGCCTTCCTGGTGGTTGCAGGCAACTCCGGAGGTTGATATAGGAGCGTACCCACCCTGTTGCATTCCTTGAGTGTTGCCAATCCAAAATCACCTATAACAAGAGAAGGGTACTCTCGGCACAGGGGATTTGGCGAGGAAGCATCCGGCGGAGAGAGGAAGATATTTGCTGGCTTGAGATCTCCGTGGATGACTGGTCGCCAGTTCGCTGGTACGGAGTAGCAGACTCGTTGGTCATAGCCGGTATGAAGAAATGCAAGCGCTTCGGACAATTGGAGGTACGCGTGCCACATGAAGGTCTCCGGAATGTATACCGAGTTCTCCTCATGGCGTTGGATTACATCGTGCAGGTCTCCCTGGGAATAATACTCATAGTACAGCTGGACTGTTCTGGGTTGAACGAGGGCATCATAGAGACAAAGGATGCGATCATGTTTGGGTAGAACATCCAAGAGAATCGAAGCTTCCAGAGGCTTGTCTTCGTACTCGTCTTCGCACTCGTTCTTTCGGACCTTGATACGTTTGGCAATCTTACAAACCCGCAAGGCTTGGTCGCATTTGCGCTTCAACAGGACGCAACGTCCGTTCGAACCCGCACCAACTTCATTCAATTCCTTAAAGGCGTCCTTTTCGTTGAATCTGGATCGCTGCAGATCCTGCACCGGAATTGGGTGGTCATCGACGACGGAACTCATGGCAAAGGCTTTGTATATAGAGCAGCAGGATCAATCGGCAAGTCTCTGAACACGGCGTTTGGTACCGAAGGCTCTGCTGGCTCTGAAGCTAGAAGATGCGATGGGAAATGATCTCGACAATGCTGCAGAAGGATATGCAGTCCTGCACAACCGTACTTATAGGAGGACAAGGCTTTGGCGAACAACAAAGCTCAATGTGGTGAGAACAATGGGAGAAAGAATCTGCACAAAGTGCAATGTTGTACACAAAGGCATTCTGTACAATGACCTTCTCAGACCTTCAGCAACAACAGGTATGTAAAGGCCTTTGTCTCGCACGACGAATTGAGACAATGATTATGATACAGTGTGCCGTCTCGAACAAGCGACAAATGTAGCAGCACTAACTCATCCGCGTATGACGTGTCAATGTTGCTCTATACAGAGCACGATATCAATCCGATCTTGATCATGAAGATACATTGCCCGATCCATTGCTCAGCACATAGGTAAATTCCCACAAGTAGGAGTATTGACGAGGCTATGGTTTAAGACCGAGATAGTAGAAATTCTACTTCCGCCTCGGGTAAGTTGATTTCTCCGGAGAAGCGGGATAAATTAAGACAATGGCTTTGCTCAACACATGATCGACAAAGTTGACTGCGCTTCCAGAGTCCACTGTGGGCGATTGTGAGCAATCGAAGTAAGAATCGCAGAAGCTTCAGAATCCAAGAATAATTTGAAGCCCCAAATATGCAGCCTGATAAAACATGACTTACTTATGGGTGGCTGTGTTCACGATGGGAGATGCACTACCACCACGTGCACAACGTTGAGAACCGCGAGTATTACTGTAGAGGGATTGGCCACTAGAGGGTTTTGAGACGCCACCATGTGCGTCAAACAAAGAAGATAGAAAACGAATTCGCGTGTCTAGGAGAAGGCGGGGTGGTTGATTAGCAGTAGTGTTACTTCTGTAGACTGAGCGGCTTGCGGCAAGCAGACGTGAAACCCAGCTCTACATCAGCTGGTGCCAATTGTTTCACGATTGGTTTACAGTAAATGCCAGCTTCCAAACTGGACAGAGTTTCTTTTCTCTGATAGACACCATCTCTTCGATATCGCTCTGTTGCCCAAACATACTGTCATTCCTGCCACAGGATGTTCGCTATTTCACACTTCGACTGGTGGCAGATGTTCCTTGGCTTACGCGGAACATGTGATCGCGCCTGCAATAAAAGGTCTCGTTTCTCTCACTACTGTAGACACCTCAGTGACAACGAGGGAGAAGCCGAAAAGCGATTCAACAGTCAAGAGTCCTATTCTAACGTAAAAACCTCAAGAGATCTCTCCAGGAAATATCTTTGCCTTAAAGCCCGCGGTATGGATCCATTATATTTCTGAGCCAAAATGGCAGGAACTGCGATGAGTGTACCGAAGTCCAGACGAGAGCGTCACTGCTGCCATGAAAGGTCCCAAGCACCCGTGCCACTGCGTCTGGCGACGGAAGACTCCTATTGGAAATACGCAGGCTTCATCCTTGCACAAGCCAAGCGAGGACCTGGCGTTGCCTGCTTCTCAGGCTTCTGCTTCACATCCATGCATGAACACAGATGCTAAATGCCTACGTAAGAACTTTAGACCAAGTTGCTCCTCCGGGCGTCGACCTGATTTTGAACATTTTATGCACTCCGAGCCTGACCCTCAAGATCTTCCCACGGTACCTTACACGTAAGAGCACGGTGACATGCAACAAGCATTGCAACTAAGCTTGTGGGTATTTTCATGACACAACTTGCTTGAATCCTGCTTATGCTCTCGGATATGGGGTATCAGGAGATGCTCTCCTGGTTCCAACGGCTGCCGGTGGACTGGCATAGTATCGATAGTATGTAGGGATTGCGCTTATGGCTGACATATACTGCGAGTCTGGGGGAGGATATTTACGGGGGTAAGGTGTCCAGGGGATCGGCGGCATCTGATCTTTGTTACTCAATCACATGTCTTAGTGTATCAAGCACCAGGAGACTAGATCTGGAAGGAATAGAATGAACGAATGTTTACCTTTCTAACATCAAAAATCTTTGATATACCTTCCTGAGCTATGATTGATTTGTTGTTTTGGGGATACGACCTATCCATGTGCTAGAGTGAACGGAACCGACAAAGCCGTTGCTCGTGCCAAGACAGCCACCAGCTTCGCTTACGGTTGACCATTTCAGCCTAGCTGGCAAAACCTCGATACAACTACATTGTCCGACTGAATCAGTCTTGGTAGGGCATACATTTGCGCGATAGACAGCGCCTTTGGTGGGTTCTGTATTGGATGCAGAGGCTACGGCTTTCTTTGCAGCATTTCTATCCGTCTTATCTAAGGGGGGGCTCTCCTTTTAGTAGAACCAGGGTGATGCCTGCCATTGGTCGCTTCATCATGCACGTCGCATTGAGCGGAAGGGGCGGTGAATGGTAAGGCTATCAAATATTCCGACCTCCTCCCGTTTTCTGTCTCTCCTGGATGAACATTGGGTCTCAAATTTGTTTCATCGATTTTTGTTCTGATGCGTCACCGTTATGTCTGCAGGATTTGGTTGGTCCCTGTCCGACGTGCGATTGCTCGCCCTTTACGTAGGCAAAGTCTACGGTGCGTTGAAAGAAGAAAGTGGTTCAGCCACCGAATACCAGCAGGCAACTACAACGCTCTCATCCTTACAAACAGTCCTTGAGCAAATACAATTTGGCTTGAAGGCCACGGATCCCAGCTTTCGTAATGCACTCAAAGCTCAGCTTGTTAACCCCACACACTCCATTGCTAGCTTCAATACAAAGCTCATAGAAAAGTACGGCGACAAGTTGAACAGCCATGCTCCATCAGCTCGGCATCATGGCGTGTGGTCAAAGGTCAGATGGGCTTTTTCAGCTGCCGAGGACTTGGAACGCTTCTGGATGGAGCTTGCACGGCATCTGGAGATCGTAAAGCTGCTAATACTCTCAGAGACAAAGATTGAAGTTGCGCAAATACAAAGCGAGGTCACCCAGAATCGACTCGAATTCCATAGGACTGAGCAGCAGCTACAATCATTACACGCAGAGATCCACAAAAGTCGAGTTTCATCTGAGGTCGCAATCGCCGAGGTGCACAAGGTTTGTCAAAGCAGCGGATCAAATATCCGCGAAATTCAAAATGTCAATGCTCGCCTCGCAACAGACATCCACAAGAAGTTTGTTGAGGACGATCAGAATCGCCCTGATGTCGCAGCTGCTCTGACAGATTACGCCAGCCGGATACCATTGAATAGCATGTGGGTTAAACAAGACTCAATTGCAGCTCCTGGGTTGGCAAGAGAAGGCATTTCCGAGCCCGACACTGTATTAGCAACCATTCAAGAACTGCATTGCTTAATAAAAGAGCTCATTGGTCGAGATGAGCGACACGAACGTCAGTATACAGGAATTCAAAATCGTATCGATGAACTTCAGAGGGTTTCGAAGGATTGGGCCCTGGACCCTGCGGAGCTGTCAAAGGAGAAACGGTATATGGTATGGAAAAGTCGTAACAATATGACAAGGCTTTTGATCGGTGGGATCGACATTGCTAGCGCGAAACTTGAGGACAGGTCCGAAGTCGCCCTACTCTTATTTCGGGTGATAATGACTGAGCCTGGACAGCTTCTCAGAATTGGTAAAAGCATTACAATTGTGCTATAATCGACTGATGTGAGCTCCATCTACTTGCAAAGTTGACTATGCTAATCTATTTGAGTGCATTCTCTTGGAATATTCAACGCGGACTACGAGCAGCGCAACTACTGGCGAACACACTGTATACGCGGATCCAGGGACGCTACGTACGATTTGAGGACTTTCTTGGTGATGTTCACTGGCTAGATACATCTTGTTTCTTGCATTATCAGGTACGCCCCTAGACTATCATGCTCCGTGCCCCTCGGAAGGCTATGCTGAATCCTTAAGGTCCTGCATGCACTTCTCACCCATAAGTACAAGAGTGGTACTGCCCATGAAAAGATCCGCAAAAATGAATTCGTGGTTCACCTTGCGGGAAATTCAGCCTTCGCCATCACGGAAATGAATTGGGATGAGGAGGTGTCGAGACGAGCGCATTTACACCTAGTCATGTCTGCAATAATTGCGCCGTCAACGTCTGGAGAGTGTCCAATCTGCTTAGAGGCTTTCCCTCAATATAACCCGGACCTACCATATAATTGCCCACCATATCATTGGTACGGGATCTGCCTGAGCATGCTAGGCATCACTAGTGGCTGACCTGAATCTGTTGCAGCGAACATTGTTTCAGACGTTGCCACATTCAGGAAACTTTGTTGAAAACCGATGTGCTAGCAACTAGCAATGTTGAGAACTACACAACCCGATTTTACCCGCGGAATTCCGTTGATTTGGAGCCTAGCATTTTCAAAAACTTGATACTTCTACCTGAAGGTTAGAAACCACGCGTCTATATCCACTAGCCGATTGCACTGCTGATCAAAGCTAGAAACATACCCAAAATACTTCCTTGTACCAAAACGAACTTCGGGCTTCGAACCCACCGTCACTACGGTTCTAGGGCGTACTATCACATCCTCCTCGGCGACAGCGAGACTTTTGTACTGCCATTGTTACTAGGTGTTGAGCCAAGAGAAAATGGGCTGGTGCAACATGGACCTACCCTGATGTCATGAAGCAACGTGATTGAGATGCACTTTTCGAACCCTGCAGTACTAAGCTAGGGGACTATAATGCATAGAATATATACTCTTCTACTATATATACAAGACCCTTTCGTACGACAAATAGCATGTAATCACGAAGGAAGGAGAGGAATTAAGCTCGCTCCTGAATATAGATCGAGCCTCCTTATTCAACCGAACAGTGCAACACTGTCAACCCATTAGAGACGAGAGACTAACTGATGAAGGACATTCAGCTCCTATATCCCACCGCGTCAAACAAGGACCAATTCTAAACCCAAATCGGTGGATTAAGTAAGGTACTCACGACATTGTATTTGATAAACAACCGCGTAAGAACAAGAATTGCGATCTAGCTATCCAACTGAAACTCCATACGATGATTATAATACAATAATTTTCTCAACAGTCATTTCCTGAGCAGTTATTGAGCTATCTATAATAATCCTTTACCAACACTTTGCATGCCCAAGGTTCATCATCAACTACCAATTCAGTCGATGGTTCTAGTGGGAACGAATGCTACTTATTACGAACACCACAGTTCTCAATTCATACCAGCATTGAAGCCGATTGATCATATACTATAAGAACTAGTATCTTGCCGGCCTGAGACTTATTATGAATTTCTAAGTCGATAGTGGAGAGGAAGGGCAATTGTCACCAACACCACAACTATAAATTCATACAGACATTGAAGCCCACCACATGAACGATAGAATCTACCTAAAGTATCTATCTATTATATAGCGCAATTGTAAAAATTCATCCTAACCCACCCTGCATACATGTCCAATACGCCACCACTTTTACAACATAAGGGTAAAAAGTAATGAAAGAAATCAAAAATATTATATATGCCACCATATCCCCCTTCTCCAGCGGACAAGCTGGAATCGTATCGTCATAAGATGGGTAGTTTAAACCCGAGTTCCCCCCAGCTCGAAGACGCCGCTTCGAGACTTCGGATGTTTGATGAATCCAGAAAACTCTGCGAAGAGTATATATCTAAAGAGCGGTATATGATGCCAAAATTTTCAAAAGGATAAATGCCCGCCTGCGTCGCCTCTCATGAGTATTCCCTAGCCGCGAATCTCATCTCGCTAGCCCCAACATCAAACACAGCAAGCACATTTTTCAAAAACACATGTCCCAAGATAGAATTTCCCCCTTGTCCTGTAACTTGAACACCTGTAATACATATTGTTGAGCTGAGTCGAATGATGTTATCGACAGGGTTCACGTAGAAGATCTCAGGCCCGATCCTGACGCCGAATTCTGGCGCTTTGGCATTGCAGTCCACGGTGTAGTAACCGATTTCGGAATTATAGGTCGCTGGAGGGACGAAGAGGGCATTTACTTCATCAGCGATGGTTTGGGGGAGGTAGTTGACTGTCGTGCCGGTGTCGATGACAACTTGAACTTGGGTGGGATCGTTGGGGTAGCCGAAGTAGGTGAGCCAGCTTCCTAGATTCCAATTGCTTTGGGCGCTCTTGTATTCGAAGCCATTGGTTGTGATGGAGTAGAACGTGTAGTCTGGGGTGCTCCCAGTGCTGGTAGCGGTGAGGACTTGAAATGGGGTGCTCGCGAAGATGGGAACGTAGGGGACGGGTGGGAGACCGCCGATTGAGAGCATGCCGCCGGTCTGTGAGCGGGACAGCGCGAGACAGAAGACAGGCGGGACATTGCCTTCGGTGTAGGCTGAAGTGAAGAAGGGATTGTAGTCCACTTGGTTTGCGGTAGTATCGGCCCCGGGATCGTTGCCGCTGTAGGCTTTTGTGTTGGCAGGAAAACCTAGTCCCAATACGCCACTGGAAACGCCGTCGCCGTTCCAATCGGCCGAACTGACCACAGCTATTTGTTGGTTTTTGACCGTGATGCCCGCAACCGTGACTACTTCCGTCCCATATGAGCCAGTTAAGAATTCCCCATCGGTGTATGATATTGCGAAATTCTCGTTGGCTACGGGCTTGAAAGTAGAGGTCTTGTTGTAGGTCGCACCGAATTCGCAAGCGGATTCTCCACCCTTGGTACAGGTGAATCCAGTCTCCGCCAACCATGTATCACTACTGCCAGTGTCTACCACGGCCGTAAATGTTTCACCACCAACCTGGATCTCTGTCACGAAGACCAGACCTATTATTTTTGAGTCAGCGAGTGGCTTGTAGGATGCTAGAGGGAGTGGTGGAATATACCCGATTCGACAGAGGTCACTTTGCTATTGCCGTAGACGCCATTGACCTCATTGCCTTTGCGCAGTGACTGCACATAGCCCGCGCTGGTTGCCGTTCCCTTCGATTGGCGGGACAAGGGTAGGACATACGCTGCAGGATTATTGGGACTGGCTGGTTGACTTGATTGCGGGGTATAAGTTCCAGTTTTGAAGTTTTGATTGTTGCCTTGAGGAGCCGCAGAAGCACAAAGAGCGCATAAAAGGGAAATTTTCAGGAAAACGAGAGTGCTGAGATTAGACATTATAAGTAACGAGAGTATAAAGCTCGTCGCAAGGACGACGAGTCTGTAACGAGTGTCGAGGAATCATGAACGAATGGATCAGAACAGAGAGTAGGATGGAGGAGAGAGGAATTGAGAGTAGAAGTGTTGACAGGGTAAAGCACGAAGCATGGAGCAGGGGCAAAGGCGATAGACAGGCATGGCGTGAAGATGGTAGCGGTAATTTGTAGCCACCAAGAATAGTATTTACTTCCTTGGCGAATGGGGGGGCCCCAGCCCCCGTCGAATCAGAATACGAGCGCGGTATCCACCTGACAACCAACTTTACCATGAAACCATGAAACCATGCCTTTATACGCATAAAACCACCGAGCGTGTCAGCAGGACGACAAAGTTATTGTATGTGAATGCTGACAATGCAAGGCGGTGTAGCAGGAGGAAGGGTTCCGATGTTTTGAGAGATGTCAACACCAACCCACAACAGAACACAGTGACTGAGCTGACGTAAGGCTCGGCGGGTGTACCTGAGCCATCTTTGGGTGGCTGCAACCCCCTTTCGTCTGGACAACGCTTTTCTTGGCGCGTTTGGACGACTGCCCTCCGTGTCAGGCGTGTTGTGGGATTGCGAGCTTCGCAAATCATTCCTCCAGACAACATCCTTTACGAATTTATGAACACGGTCGACATACGAATAGTCTTGAGTGGTCGCAGCATGACACCAGCACAGTATGAGCCTGTGTCCGGGATCATTCCCGAGACACATGATTCGGCGCGCACTGTTGAGAGTACGTCACTGCTTGAAGAGCACCATATGGCACCAGTTTGTTTACTTGCACACACTACGCAGTAGTACAGTCGCTAGCTAAGGAATCGACTCATAAGAATTGAGCAGTACTTTTGGTTCTCCGTATTCAGTCCGAACTCAGATATTCAGCGTAGACACGTAAGCCTCATTTCCACAACTCTTCTTCCAAGACTAGGTAGGCAAGGCCAAGATACACGAAAGACGGACCAAGACAACTCACACCATATATGATTCATGACAATTACGACGCCTCGCATTCTTGGCCGCTAGACGAGGGAAAAGCGATATCGGTACGCTTTATCCTCGCTCTCTTGTCCAAGGCATTCTTTCCATTCGGGGGTAGGTAATTGGACTTGGCGCCGTGCGAGGAAGTTCTCTACAGACTGGGCTTCCACATTGTACGGCGCAACGGCAAAACGCCCTATACGTCGGTACTCTCCTTTCGTTTTGTAAGTCAGCTCTAAGAGCACACCATATACGGCAGGATACCTATCAGGAACCCAGTGTATAGGCAGGCAATGCACCTCGCTCGCCTCCTCGAAATCTTCCGTGTCGGGCACGATCCTTGAAAGGCTGTCGCCCAGCCAGTGCTTTTCGGCATACTCAGTCCGATCATTGCGGGTACAACATCTCAGCGTAGTTTTGATGAGAGGTCCTTCGATCTGGAGGCGTCCGCCTCTAACTTGACCGAAAGGATCCTGAGTTTCAAGCTCCACATCAATGGTAACAATCTTGATTAGATTGTTGACGTTGCTATCCGTAGAGATTATTCCCATGTATACTGGGCTATTGACACTAGCCCATGACCACGAGGGTACTCGAGGATCTCTTTCTGGCGCCCTTGTAGACGGTCTTTTGTCTCTTGCGACGGACCACATGAGTTGGCCAGCAAGGTCCTGTCTCCATAAGCCGACACAATAGTCGTCTCCTAGTCCCAACTTCCTCGCAAGACCAGAGATTGCCACGAGCTTATCTTTCTCTGGGAAGGTCAGGGAGCAGCGTGTATATTTCCGCAGATAGCGGTCCCATAGGGCGAGTCTTTGCCTCATAGGGTCGTCGTACTTGATCCAATCGTGACTTAGAGAGTACGTGTGAGAGCTGAGTTTTGTGTTCTTATTCCTTGGGATCCCTGAGGGGAATGTTTCGCAAGCGCGAAGCTCGAGGCATTCCCAAAACATTTGATGCTCTGAGAAATGCAAGACTCTAGGGGAGAGAACCATTTCCTGTGTCACCCATGCTCGCTGCAGCAGTCTCTGATTATCGACTGCAGAATCCCAAATGTCCAGATTCCAGCATACGTAGGTTTGCGAAGGATGTGAGTTCCATTTTGCTTCAACAACACATTGGCTGACATCGAGCAAAGTTCGCTCAGCAAAGCATCCGTCTCTGCCATCTAACGCTTTGGTCGCCGCGATATTACACCAGGAGTTCGTATACACGCTACTCATTAAACTTGCTTCACACTGCCAATCTTCTGTCGAGTCCTGAATGATGCACAAACTGTCAATCCACAGATAACGAACCTTTAACTTTGCTACAACTTTCAAGGCGTCTCGGAAAGACTTAGGTACTCGTGATATCTCGATCCCTTCCATAAATGACTCAATGTTATCCTTGAGTAATTGCAAAGGAGTCTGTTCTCCCCAGCAATGGGACAATGTCATGTACGTGGTATCTAGAGGAAGACCTTCGGTTATGCAGAGTCGAGGTTTGCCGTAATTGCGATTATCTCCCAAATCTACGAGACGAGTAGGAAGCTTCTTTGGTGTTTGAATTCTTCTCAGAGCATTGCAATTTTTATGAGTCCCCTCGCAGATAAAGATCCATTGCCGGGCAAGCTCATAGCTACCCTGACAGTCACTGGAAGGCGAAGTCCACGAGTTATGATTGTGGGATCTTCCCAGCGTTTCTGAAGTGCATCAGCTAAGCAAGAGTAAAAAGACCTTGGGACGGCGGACCCTCTTCGGGCTGCACAAAGATAGACTTGGTCAGGTACTCTGCCGAGCCTCTACCTGGCACCGGGTAATAAAAATCAAACGCAATACCATCACCAAGCCCATGTTTCCAATAGCCATAAGCGATTTTCCCGCAGCCTTCGAGGGTCTGTCTTTCAGCCTTTGTGAGCGACTTCAAAAGGAGGTGACACAGATGGCATCCTTCCTGCGCAGCACGTTCGACGTCTTGCAAGGACTGATCTAAAACCTGTGGAGCAGGATCTTCCCCGGCCTCTTTTTCTACGCGCTGCCCTTGAAAGATGCTTGTGCAGCTCGGGCATAGTTGGGACAGTTTTCGGGGCCCAGATGGGGCAGATTGGTCTTGCCCCATAGGTCAGAAAGAAAAGGGTACCCTAATACAACGTGCAGGAGAGCCCAGGTCCCTAGGGTGAGTAGAATACCAACTGAGTACTACATTCAATAGTTCGCTCACCCATGTTGACAGTCTTCTCTGCTGATGCCTCAAGGTAGTACACGCCTCAGCCGCAGATGCGTCGCCGCTATTCTCAATGACTGCTAGGGCCAGCAGTAAGGTGATAACATAGTTTAGTCGAGCCCAAGCGCAGCATACTTGCCGAACATCGGCTATTGATCTCCAACAATCTGAACGCTTCGCCACGGCTGGGGTAACGGCTCAAGAGAATCATGTTATTCTCGCTCTCCTCGTCTCCCATCTGGTAGACCTTTCGTGAATTGCGTCACCTTTAAACCTTCGATCCCGAGCGTTCGTCCAAAGCATGCTGGACATTGATAAATGGGGACCTGTAAGAGAGATCTAACCAACAATACAGAAGTCTCCAACTTATCAGATTTTTCTTATTACACTATGTCAGATACTACTGGCATAGTAGCGAATAATGCACGCGAAGCCGCGAGACTTAGCATAAAAAATCAAAATTCAGAGCTTAATTACTTTTCAACAATTGACTGATAAGAAAAACTCTGTATCATATCTTGACTTATACATTGATCGCTTAGGCTCTTTGTTGAAAAACTAGATTGTGACTCACGCGTCCCACTATTTAAATATATGGAGAATTTTGTAAGGTACAAACGGTACAACTTCGGCAATTGAACAATATGACGTTGGCAGCTCCCTCCGGACATTCCAGCTCTGGCTACTCCTCTCCGATAGATCTGTTCACAAGTGGTCATTGACGTACCACCTGACTGTGGCTATATGTGCCTATTCTATAATCCTTTGTCTTTTATTCTACATCCTATCTCCTACAATGTCAGCTCGCCGTCCAGCCCCGCGACCCAAACGCGGCGGTGAAGAATTCGCCCGCAACCATTATGATAGCTCTGGTCCCAACTCCAAAAAGCCCCGCTTCGACGTACGCAATCCCTCTGCTCTCGCCCCTGACGCCCAAGAAGAAGATGCCATTCTTGAAGCCGACGAGATCGGCAAGCGCGGCCAACAAACAAAGCGCAACGCTGTAAATATTGACGGGTATGAATCCGATAGCTCGAATGAGGGCTTCGATGCTAGGGCCGAGGCGAAGGCGAAGCAGGGTAAGGCTGCGGGAGGGAGTAGGGATGAGGAGGAAAATGATATGTTCGCCGACGTGGAGGAGGGTATGAGAGATGGGGACGAAGATGAGGAGATCACTGGGGAGGGGAAGAAAAAGAGGAAGGAGGTGAGGTTTCTGGCAGAGGATGAGATCGAGGGGCAGGTGGGGTCGAGTAAGAGTGGGGGGCATGTTAGTGCCGATCTGCTCATGAATGGCAACGGGAAAGCGAAGGACGAAGAAGTAGAGAGTAGCAGCGAGAGCGACGTCGCAGAAGAAGAGCGCGCTGAGATCGTGGAGGGAATGGATGAGGAACTTGGCGCTGGGGGCAAGAAACAACATGCGCCGAAGCTAGACGCTTTTAACATGAAGACTGAGCAAGAAGAGGGCCGTTTCGATGCGCAGGGCAACTATGTAAGGAAGGCGGCAGACCCAGATGCGGTTCATGATTCGTGGTTAGAGGGTGTTTCGAAGAAAGATATGAAGAAGGCTAAGGAAGCTGCAGACCGAAGAGATGAGGAAAGGCGGCAGAAGAGGATAGAAGACGACGCGGTGCTCACGAGCGATATCCTGAAGGTGCTGATACCTTATCTTGAGCGCGGGGAGACGGTATTGGAAGCATTGGCCCGGCTGGGGAAGGGAAAGCAGAAAGCGAAACCCAAGTGGCAGAACAAAAATAGGAGGAAAGGGGATGAGGGTATGGATATTGATAATGAGAAAAGCAACGAAGATCCTGCTGAGACGAGACGAAGGGAGGCTTTTGAGGCTATAACTGGGGCTGCGGATCAGCTGCTTACGAGGGGCCAGATGGAAATTTATGATGCGGAGAGGGAGATGTTGATGCGGCAGTATTCACGGGAAACGGGCGAGGATTGGGTGGATGCGCGTAAGGAGGAAGTGACAGAGGATGGTGCAGATGGGGTTAGGGAGATGAAGTTGTGGGAGTATAGGTGGATAGATGGGAGGGATGGAGGGCAGGCTAATGGGCCGTATGAGGGATCTATGATGGTGCAGTGGAATGATGCGGGTTATTTTGGAGATGGTGTTGAGTTTAGAGAAGCTGGGAAAGAGGGTTGGAGTCGATCTGTCGATTTTGTTTAGCTGCTATGTTCAGCTCATGATACCCCTCGCTATCTGGCATCCATCTGTTTGTTGGCTTTACGCCATCTATCTGATCGTGAAGATTCATGGCACCTTTTGTGGTTGTTTAATTGTGAAGCTGATGAAAGCCCGTCTTCTTCGGGCGTGGATCCAGATTCCTGCTGCGTCACGTATCAAGAACGATCATCGCACCTTCGCATGGGTATTATGTTACAAAATCTATCAGTATATTGCTTTCCCTCCTGGACGCCGGCGCTGGAGGTTGAGTGATTCCCGTTCGCTAGGACATTTCCACATCACCCCCATCCGTTATGGCGAGGTTGACAGTCCCTTCATCACCAATGAAGCGCTTTTCGTACTCGCTAATGAAAGAGACGCTTCGAGCTGGATCGAGGAAGAGGCGGTAACTCCTCTCTACGTCGGGCTGGTCGATCTCTTTCGCCTTCCGCTTGACTCGAATCATTTCGGAGGTCATGATTAGATTGCTTGCGTAACGCAGGCCTGCTTCTTTGGCGATCTTGGTGAGTAGTTCGAGAGCGTTGGCGGAAAGCTCGACATCTTCTTCTTGCGCGCGAATAGCGAGGATCTGTCGGAGTTCGTCTTCGCCGTAGGCTTGCGTGCTTACTATCACGACACGATCGAGGAAGTCGAGGGGCAGGCCGTGGGGAGAGCGTTGATTTGTTCCACGGATTTTGGTGTTGCCACGATTGCTGGCCATAATGAGAATTGGTGCTAACTCGTCTTCGAGAGCCCGATTGACGTAGGAGAAACACTCAATGTCCAGCATGTGCACTTCATCGATGAACAATACCCCGGGAACAATCTCAGCTTTACCCTCCTCCCTCCACTCTCCTACTTTCACATTGATTTGTTCGCGTATCTCTGGGCGTATTTCGCCAGTGTCTCCTGAGTAAATGGCCAGAAATCCTTGAGTGCGCGAATTGATGACGTCTATTTCATGTAAACTGACTGTGTGCACGACCTCTTTCCGCTTTTGGATCTCGCCATCCGGGCATTGAACGAATTTAGTGTCTGGACCCATTGCATCGTAATCGCGTGATCGAGTATATGATCTTCCCAGTTTCGTGATCTTGCCTGAGGATTTGTCTATCGATATAACATCACCGGCACTAACGCGTTCTTTTGACATTGAATCGATCATCTTCTTTCCCATATCGTAGACGGTTTCCATATCTGTAGTCTTAATGGTGAGCTTGCCCTGTTTGTTATCCTAGAGCTATGTCAGCATATGCTCGCAACAATTTCGAATACGTCGACTCTGTACCCCTGTGACGCTCCGGTCGATTTGAATTTCCACCACTTCTCCCTCAATCATCTCGCTCTCCTCTTTAATACGGATACCAATAGCCTTCCTAAAAGCCTGGGTCAAAGCTTCAGTCTTTGACATCTCCATCGAAAAGGTTTCTGACGAAGAACACATGTTGAAGGGCACGTCGGGGCCTAATGACTGAGCCATTCCCATTGCTATTGCTGTCTTTCCAGTGCTTGGTGGTCCAGCTATCAACACAGCCTTCCCTGCAATTTTGCCATCTTTGACCATCTGTAGGATGATTGCAGCCGCTTTCCTCGCTCTTTCTTGGCCAACGAGGCCTTGCGAGGAAGCTCTCGGCGTAAGGGTATCTTCATCGACTCCGAGACCACGAATATGCGAATGGGCAGAAATGAGACTGAGGCCGCGGAGGTCGCGACTTTCAGTGACAGTCGAGATAGGCTGTGAAGGACTTCAGCAGAATCCAACGACTTCTTTATCGTTAGGTCATACTGCAGTCATATTGGCGTTTGAGAGCCTGCACTACAATCGTATTGGTGGGTGAGGCAGCCTCTATGAAGTTTCCGTTGATCAGTGGCGCGGTCTATAGGTTCCATCAGCTAATGCATATACGTTGGAGTTCCAAGGTCTTACTGAAATCACATCGGCGGTTGGAGTAGCTGATGCTAGGTGATTTCAACGGAAACTTGGTCTAAACTGCTCGCGACCGAAATGATCATACAGCGTAGCACCTCTCTCGTTTCACCAGAGCTGCAGTAACCGAATCTCTCTCATTGATGAGCTGCAGGATATGCCAGCAGACCAAAAAGCATTCTGTCTAGTAATTATTACTCTGAACACGTCAATTATCACAGAATCTCGTGGCACGAACCTGACAAGCCTTCTTGTCCGGCGCATCAGAATTTTGGCGAGACCACTGTAAGTAATTTAAGATACTAATTTAGCGGCGGATCATCCCGGTATCGACCGTTTCTAAGAATCAGGTCCACCATCGTCTAAAACACCTGCAAGTCAAAGCTGATAATACTTGAGGCATGCCTTTCGTCGAGGCTGAGATTAAATGTCTCTCTGCCTTACCCTGGGCTCGCGACCTTAGCTCTCGGGCTGGATCTGATGCGCACAACGCAGGCCAACTTGCGATCAATAGTTGCACTGGCAACTACCCTCGACGAATGTCTGCTCCAACTGTCAGTGTGGATTTGACAACCAGTGGCAGACTGCCTGCTTACCATCTCATCTCTCTACACTGATGTCTTGCAGATCTCCGCTTTCAGCTATCACGCCGACTTGGTGGGCAGGCACTGCGATGTTTTTGAGTCACGTGCATCAGCTTCTTTCTTGTCTAACCCGATTGGGTTACGGCTATTCCTTCTCGAAAATGAAATCACAACATTCGCGCCTCGCTGCTCTTCCCACCTTCACACTCTCAACATCTGGTTCTTTTTCAACAACGCCGCCACCCCATAGCTAAAACACTATCGACACGCTACTAGAGTCGCGTAATCGTCCTCAACCACACCTGACTATTCACACAGCATAAAACGCGAAATGCCTGGAGGAAAGGGAAAGTCAACGGGTGGAAAGGCAGGGCCGAAGGAGGCAGCAGCAAAGAGTCAGAAGTCGCATTCTGCCAAAGCTGGTCTACAGGTTAGCATCATGTCCCTGTGGGCATCATCTTGCAAGGAAATGCTCGCTGGTCGCGTGTCCATCGTCCTCGGCAAGTCTAAGCGGCCACATTCGAAGACGTCAACAAAAGAAATCCGAGTCAGCTCGGCCTTGTGCTCGGACTATCCTTTGAGACGCGCCTTCTTGCAGATGGGCTTCCTGGCGCGTGTTGCACCATGCTGAAGCTTGCGCCTTCTGTAGTCCTCGTTTCGAAGATATCGACGCTTGCTAACCCATTATCTTTGCGTTCTAGTTTCCATGCGGTCGTGTAAAGCGTTTTCTCAAGAACAACACGCAAAACAAAATGCGCGTCGGCGCCAAAGGTAGGCCTTGCTACCAAACCTCACCTTTATTTCACCTCCTTGCTTGAAACAATTCTATTGAAGACTCAGAAACTGACACTCTCTTTCCAAATACAGCTGCCGTCTATGTCACCGCCGTCCTTGAATACCTCACCGCTGAAGTCCTCGAACTCGCTGGTAATGCCGCCAAAGATCTCAAAGTCAAGCGTATTACCCCCCGCCATCTACAACTAGCCATCCGTGGGGACGAAGAGCTGGATACTTTGATCCGCGCAACTATCGCCTTCGGTGGTGTGCTGCCGCACATTAATCGCGCTCTGTTGTTGAAGGTGGAGCAAAAGAAGAAAGGCAAAGGCGAGGCTTGAGGTGTGAAGAAGAACGCAAGAGTAGGAAAACACACGACATAGTACGGAGGGCGTATGAGGGAGCAGCGGTCTTTTGTTTTATTGCTTGTTCAGAACTCGGATGATGTGGCTTTCAATGACGCGATTTGCAGATCTGTGTCAATAGCAAAGGGGAACTCGGTCCAGGCATTTTTTAGACACCAAGTTTTTTCTTCCAACTGGCTCTGCCTGCTGTAGTCCTCTTTAGCTCTGAATGCCATTCTCGAAATGCTTTTATAGTCTATTTCCAGAAGAACATCTCCTTCCCAAGTAGTCAGTCAAAATATTTCGTCAACAAAATCCAAAGCTTCGTGTGATGACTGACTGCCCTCTCCCCTGCGAATAATACTCCAGCGGTTACAGACAGCACAAACACGCGAAAAATGGCCTCCAGCGGCCAAAGATCGATTTCTCGAGCACTACAAAGTCTACCAATTTACCATACACCTCGCTCATAACTCAAACAAATCAAAAACCCACCATCGCCACTCCGTCCATATCATCATCTTCTGCCAGGCCCTGCGCCAGAGAGCTCAAAAGCAAAAATCCCTTGACCTAAAACTCATTACACCTACCGATCCTATTCTTCATCCGCAACTCAGCTACGCACCCATTACCTACTAGATACTTCCCTTCAAAACGCTAATTAGGAAAGCATAAATATCTACTGCTGCTGATATGCACAATTGGCATTATTGGCGCATTGAGCATAGATGTGGTTTTAGTATAGGATTAATTTGAGAGAGTAGTAAATAGATGGGTATTTGGAAGAGCAACTTTCATTATATTTGGAGAGATTTATGACAGGATTATGGTATTAAGTGTCTGGTTCTGGGGGAGGAAAGGCGTATTGAGGAGAGGGTGGGGAAGGTTTTGTTACGGGATTAATACGTGATGGGAAGGAGAGGAACCATGATTGCAGTCGTACTTGCTATGTTGGGAGGGATCTTGGGCTCGGAAATTAGCTAGCTGCCATTGTTTTCTTGGACAGCCTGTCGTGAGTTACTCGCAGACATCGGGCCAAGCAAGCGTCTTTGCAGCATGGGGCCTGTTAGTGTGGCTGCGGTTTGGAAATTTCTGGGTGGCCCGTTCTCTTCTAATTGTGAGTCATAAGATTCTAGCCTGTACGACTTGAGCGTGGATGTCATCCTACGTCCTACTCCTCAAGGGCTCATTCTGAGAATCATGCGTCTACCTAGCTAGTACGATTCTCTTTGGGTTGGGTACATGGAAGAGCCTGCTGCCGGCGGTTTCAGGATGCCGACCTTTTCAAGGTCGCTCAACAGTCCCAGCAGCGCCAGATCTGTGCCTGGTGGACTGAGTATGGACAAAGAGATCGGCAATAACATCTTTGCTTCTGTAAGTCTCGAGTGCCTTTCTACCTCTCCAACAGGGACGGTGCAGTCGGGGCAACCAGACAAATAACTTAGGCTGTAGATAGAGAAAGTCGAAAAGAATAAGTCGCGCTCGTCGGCATCAACACGGTAATCTGGGCGACCCCAATTCTGTGGAAAGACAAGCAGCGTGAGCTCATCCTCATCTGATGTGGCAAACAGGGACTCATTGATCCACTTTGAGAACATCTCTGCAGACTGCACAGCTGCTTCACACTCGGCAGTACTGATACGTCGCCCATGAGCTTGTCGAGCCTTAACTACAGGGTCAATGAACGGAGATTGGCCATGATTGCTGGCTTGAAAATCAGCTATGAAAGGGTCAATAGTCTCTCGGACGCATGTATAAGTGCTTAAGACAGTATAAATATGGCCGGTTGCCTCGTCTAAGCTGTCACTGTGTCCGTTTGGCCGCGTTTCGAGCCACAAGTCATCGAGGTTAAAGGCATGCCGAGTGCAATGTGTGTAAGCTTCCAATTGCCGTATGAAATCCTCGAACTGAGACTCAACATCTGGAAACTCGCCGGGTTCGCTGGGCAAGGGAAACCAGCGTTCAGGCTCCCCGAGCTTGACACCCTTTGCGCGAACAGGATAGAGCAGCTTGTACCTCTTCTTCCTTTGCGGCAGTGTGGGTCTGAGCACTAATGTTGACGAGTCCACCATGTGAGTAAAAGCTGCTTCAAGCATTAATGCAGACCGAGCCATAAGTCCAACTGCGTCAAGCATGGGCGACACAGAATAGATCCCTGCGGATGAAATGGCGCCCGTGGAAGGACGTAACCCATACACTCCACAGACCCCCGCCGGATGACGGATCGAACCGCCCGTGTCAGTACCAACCGTGAAATCAATCCAGGGATATGCAGCTGTAGCAACAGCTGATCCTGCACATGAGGAAGATGGCTTTTGGTAGGAGTCACCCCGCGGGTTGAATGGTGGGAGGTAGTCGAACCTGATCAGTTTAGCGATTTTATATCGATAATTGATTCATCCCAATTGTGCTATGACATGCTGTGCCTGCTGTTTGGCAATTTTGTTTTATTGTGTACGGTAAATGCGAATGTTACGTACCACTGTAAAGGAACCTGACCCTCAGAAAATTGGGTAGTCTTCGTCTTGCCAACGAATATAGCCCCAGCGTCAACCAATTGTTGGATGCAGCGAGCCGAAGATCTTTTTCTTGGATAAAGTCGACGGTAGTCCGAGTTTCCACATCCTGTTTCCAGGCCCGCGACATCAATTATGTCTTTAACAGCGAAACGTAGCTTGAGCGTTATTAGTCAGGAATCCAATACTTTGGGTTATGACATACGCCCGCAAGAGGCCGTTTCGGTATAGCTTCGTAAGATAGCCTTGATGGGACTGCTACACGTTTCTAATTGAGATCAATAGCGTGCAAGTCGCATCAGGTCCGTGTAACAGACCTTGATATTCAGCCACTCGAATGACCGATCTGTGAGCTCTGGCCTTACAGAACCTCCAATGAATGCGCTATATCTATCGTCAAGAAGCCTGGAAACAGCATACGCATCTCCGCTCAAAGGCTCAATCACACAAGGTCCATTTTGCAGACTGTTGCTTGAGATTTCGGTCAACACTAAGGCTACATTACGAGTGACATTGACGGACACGCTCTCGGATGCTCGGAGCACGATGACTACATATTGGGGCATGGGTTAACAGGAGTAACAGTCTTGTTGCGACTGTAAGGAGAATGGCGTATATTACCGGCCAGGAACGCCTGGTTCCAGACATCATCATGGCTTGCAAAGCTGGAGGCAATGGTATGCAGATCCTCCTCCGTGAATGTATCTTGGGCCCAGTCCACAATTGTGCAAGCAATCAGGTGTTTTGCAAAGCTTTTTGGGGCCACCTCCTGGAAGGCTGAAGGCGAAAAGAAAAACCGGTGGAATGGTGACTGATGAACATAGTAGTCATTGCTCCCAACGGCGATGAGGGTAGTGTATTTCGGTTCTGTGGCCTTGGGGGCTTCATTATTTTCTCTGCAGCATTGCGTGATGAGAGGCATTCTCTATCACCGCTCTCAATGATTTAATCGCCATACGGGATATATATACTGCGATTTCCATGGGCCCGCAACGATAAGCACAAGCGCACATTCCGGCCTGCAGGTGGTCACATGCTTGATTAGTCGCACTTGGCGGGAAGCGTTGACACCTGTCTCGAAGATTGTTTCTCCTGGACCACATCACATTTGCGATAAGTGATACGTGCGTCCGCAGGACCCTTGGGACCCCTAATGGCGAAGATCCGGCCACCATAGATAAGAGCGGCTAGAGACCGCAGGTCCAAGAGACGCTAGGGTTAGCCTCATTTTCTGCTCAATGAGAGATGTTCAATGCATGGGCGAAATGCAGAAGACCGTAAGGTGGTACTGGACTCTAGCACCATGTTCCCGCACGGAAAGAGTGGAAAGGCGTAATCCAATATGGTAAGGCGGCTAGGATGATCTGGCCTCGAATAGCGCTCGAGTCAGAGCCTTTTCATTAAGATATTTGAAGACCACTAGTGTAATAGCCTTGATGCAGCGCATTGGGTATTCGCATGATGTCGCGTGCTTCTGGCGATTGGACTCCTGCACAGCTTTATGCGCAAGGAACACTCCGGTCTGCTCGTAGACGGCTATCACTCAGAGACGACACGGAATATTTGATCTGACATTGTTGGTTTGGAGACATCAGGCCCCACCTTCTCCGCAGCTCAACCTACCAAGTAGTAGCTCCACAAGATCTCGACGTCCTGGTAGACGGAGACTACTGGAGCCATTTCAACCCGCCAGAACATTTCTCGGAGATTATTGTCGTTGATAGGTGAAGAATAACTTAGCGCGATCATTCAAGGTTAGCTATCTGCGGCCATGCTTGAAGCCGGTGGCTATCATCAACCGCAAGGCTAACTGGATTGACTTGGAACATAGAACAATTCAAACTATGGGTATAACTCTCCCATTTATACTTCTCATTAGCAGTAGTTTCAGCCCACGGCTCTTCAGCAAGTCCCAAGATGACGGTGGCCCAGTACTCCTGATTATCAGCCGCAGTGGGTAGCTTTAGATTGCATTCAGCATCGCTTTGACGATGGTCTATTAGCTGATCCTGCGAACGGTTGCAACATAATGTCTGAATTAGACAACAGGACGACAATGAGACTGTCGATGTGGAAAAGATGGTTATCGAGCGAGAGAAGGAGGCATGAAGAGAGTCTCTTCTTCCTGAGTGTACGGTAAAGAATTCAGACAACATGTGCTATCGAGGGATCAGTATAGGCAAATGACGACAGTTGAGTAATGTCGGCACTCTGAAAAGAGCGGTATATGAAGTCCATTCATCCTGCAATGGCTTGAACGTTAAAGAGCGAGAGGGTTCGTAGAGAAAAGAAATTGCCGTCAACGTCAATTGACTGCCGAGGTTTCGCCGCGAGGAAGACCCTACACCTCATGTTTTGCTGCCTTGCACTGCTATAGATTTCCCAAACCACTTTTCGCAGTTTCGTCCTCCTAGTCCTCTGATATGGTACTTAACAGCTCTCCAAACTGGACCGTAGCTCATGCTAATCCTTATTAGTTCAATCCACGCTTCTTTGAGGAGGATGCCATGATGGGCGGGATGTATCCTCCAGGCATGATGGGGCGAGCTGGAGGAGCTCACCAACGCTTCGACGAATACTACCGGTGCTATCCCGTTGCTATGCTCCCAGGTCCAGATCGAGAACACGTCAACCATGGCGGAAAGGTCTTCATGCCACCCAGTGCCCTCGACAAACTCACAAGACTCCATATCACATACCCGATGCTCTTTGAGCTCATTAACGGCGCTAAAGAGACCATGACACACGCAGGCGTATTGGAGTTTATCGCAGAAGAAGGGAAGATATATCTGCCTTTCTGGGTAAGCCTCTCTAGTACCATCGCGCTTTCATTCGGAGACTAGCCACTGACTTCCATCCGGAAAACAGATGCTTCAAACCCTCGCCCTTGAGCCCGGCGATCTCCTTCAAATAAAATCTACAGATCTTCCTCCAGGAAAACTTATAAAAGTCCAAGCACAATCCCCCAACTTCCTCGACATCTCGGATCCAAAAGCCGTCCTTGAGAACGCCTTCAGGAACTACGCTTGCCTGACCCGTGGCGACATCTTTACCTTCTCTTACAACGACACAATCTACGAAATGGCAGTATTAGAAACGAAACCCGATACTGCTTCCCAAGGTGCAATAAGCGTCCTCGAAACAGACCTGGAAGTGGACTTCGCAACACCACTAGGCTACGAAGAGCCAAAACGCCCAAGCGGTACCAGCACACCAAACAGCATGCGTGGCGGCGTCCCTGCTGGCGGCATGCTACACCCTCAAGGCACCATGGCTCAAGCCATCAACTATGCCTCCATAGCGCCCAACTCCGATTCTGCAGCCGCAGGCGCCAAAGCCGTCTCCTCCAACTTCTTGCTCGGTGGCCAAAAGCTGAATGCACGCAAAGGCGCCAAGGCTCCAACACCCAAACCCTCCACACCTGTTGCTGGTGCCTCAACGAATCCACCTCCAGCGGCTGTGAGAAGAACGAATGGACCTCAACCCCTTCGTTTACCGCCTGGGAAATTGTTCTTCGGTTATGAAGTCAAGCCTGTACGCAAGACCGGGGAGAAGAAGGTTGAAGATGAGACAAAGCCGAAATTTCAAGGACAGGGACAGACACTCAGAGGAGGGACGAAGCGCAAGGGTGCGGAGGGCGAGGAAAAGAAGGACCCCGCTCCTGCTCCTAGTGGTGGCGGGCAGAAGCTAGGTGGTGGGAGGACGTTGAGGGATACGCCGAAGTAACGAACGCTACTACTTCTACTGATGTACAGAAGCTATGACACCTGCATTAGCGGTGGCGTTGAGGGTAATAGTCATATGATAATTGCATAGCGCGGTTACCGGCTGGTATGAAACCATTTTCTTCATATCTTCTGTCATAAAGATCATCCATTCATTGCATCGCACGTAACTTGACTGCGATTTGCTATCGGAATCATCAACCATCCTGAGCTCATATCCAGCGCGTCTCACCATCTCTCACATCCCCAATTTCCCAATTCTCAGAAAAAAGAAATGTCAAGACGATCTCATATCTCAAGCCTCAACCATCCCTCCCTCCTCCCCTTCCCCCTCCCCCTCCTCCTCCTCCATCATAAAACCCCCCATCCCCATCCCCATTCCCTCACCCATCCCCTCCCCATCCATCCCCTTCTCCTCAGTCTTAACCTTCTTCCCCCCCTCCCCCCCATCTCCATCCTCCTCCACATCCCCACCATACCCCTCCTCCTCCCCCCCTTTCTTACCACGCTTACGTTTCCCCCCACCTCCAGTCTTCCCTCCCTTCCCATTCGCAACCGGCCCGCCGTTCACAACATCATTCTTGCCATTTTTAGCATTTTTCTCATTTTTCTTGGGACGGCCGCGGGATTTGGAGGGGGAGGGTTTTGCGGGGGTGTTGTTGGGGTCAAGGTTGCTGGTGGCGGGGTTGGGGTTGTTGGTGTCGGAGGGAAGGATGGGGTTTTCAGGCCCGTCGTCGATGAGTTTGGATTCGCGGCGGAGTTTGGCGATTTGTTCGCGGAGGGCTTTGGGGGTTGCGCCTGTGTGGGGGTTAGTGGCTTGGTGATCGGGGGAGGGATGGGAGGTTAGGGGGATGTGGGAGGGAAAGGGGTTGGGAAGGGGGTATGTACCTTCGAAGAGGGAGGCGAGGTTGTCGACGTCGATGTTTTTTGTTTCGATGCGTTTGAGGAGGTAGAGAAGGATCTTGATTGGGTGTAAGTGCTTGGAGGTGGTGGAGAAAGGGGTGGGTGAGGTACCTTGTGGTTTTTCTCGGGGGTCCAGTTCTGGAAGTGAGGTTAGTGTGTGTGGTGAGTTTTAGGATGATGAGGAGTGTAAATGATAGTCGGAGTAAGTGCTTCTGTTGATTTGATGCTGCTGAGAGTTTGGTGATAGTGCATGGAAGGCGAAGTTTTGCTGAGGATTGTTTCAAGTGTTAGAAGTTTTGCTTACCATAGGCATGTTGGCGGTATTAATTGCTTTGCTTTTAGGTTCTGTGATTGTGGATATGTGGATTGAGAGGTGTGTGCGTGGCTTTGTCTGAATCAAAGCGATGGAGTTGCGTAGAAGGCTTATGGATGAACGTTGATGAAGAATGTGTCAAGGAATAATGGGAAACCTGGCTTGTGGATAGAAGGTTGGAAGATATGAAAGGAAGAAAGTGGAAATGGGGGTGAATATAAAGGCCGTCCTGCTAGACGAAGCGGTGTAAAGTGAATATTATATTTGGATTATCTGCTAGATCTAGACTCGGACGATTTGCAATAAGGTGAAGTAATTCTGTGGGCTGCTTTAGACAGATGATGTGCTATCAGTCGATAATTCATGGGAACTACCTCGTCAATAAGGATTCTTTTTTAGATGGAGAACCTTGCAAAAAAAAAACCTGCAACTTTCACGTACTCATAAGTAAATTAGAGCGTGTAGCGAAAGAGCAATTGTACTTGTTAGGGATACTCACTAGCTATACTATCTTCATGCAACCCTCACTCCGCTTGCAATAAAATTATTCACAATGACAACTCAAGAATGATTCGACTTGTCACTTCATCCTACATCTCTGTGGCAATGACTTCTCAATTGCCCTATATTCCCGACTGAAACTCCCAGCACAAACGACGAATGACAAGAGCAGAAGTGTTTTGACGACTGATCAAATAAAACATCTGTCGCATGGGGTTGCGATCATACAACTGTCCGCCCTTAGTCATTTTCTTGACTGCTATATCGCAAGTATAGACCTTTTCTCCGTGGGGGGCCACTCAACAATTCACAGACATCCAGCATAGAGATATAGCAAGCTCTCCAGGCGACTTCAAATCATGCCATAGGGTAACGCGAGACAAATAATAAGTGCAGTCTTGCTGTTCATCCCTGCGTTTCAATGAGCATAGCTATTGGCATCAAATTGAAGAAATTCTTGCATATGTCAGCTGGGGTCTCTCCAAGATCCTCGATCGAGAAGCATTGAATGAGTTGGTATGCTTAGAGTACTCAGCCTCTGTGGACATGTTCGAACCCACATCTTCACCATTCCAGCCCAAAATTTCATATGATGGATCTCAGGAGGTGACTCAAGAGCAAAATTTCATATTAAATCTATTACAACATATGCGTGCAGAACAGGGTGGAGAAACGCTTCAAAAAAGTACACAGAGTATGATTATCTGATAATGTGTGAATAAGCTAAAAATGCATGCAATCACCAATGCCACCCTCCCGAAAACCTCATTCATCCTGATCCTGCAGGCTCGTGAAGGGACCCCGAACACCTGAACGTACCAGACTGAGTGGCTGAATTAATGGATGGAACGCAATATGTGAGATACATAAACATTTTGTTTTCATGATTGTTCTGAGCAAAGGTGATAATGCTGTATTGGCTACCGTGTTTCGTCGTTCGCCTTTCCAAGCTCCGGCTATTGCAAATAGCAAAGGGGAGGATGGATGGGAGTTGCCGTATCGTGATTAAAAATGGTAGTGGATGTGTAGGAAGGCAAAGCGCGTATGAGGAAATGGCGAGTAAATGCGTAAGAATACGAAATTCATTGACCAATCTTGAGGCCACGCCCACCAAAACCAAATATGAGAATATAGGGTGGCCCCTGTTTGTTGTCTAGCAGTCATACCATCATCATTCTTCGTGATTCGTGGCCGAGAATATCTCAGACCGTTTTTCTTTACTCAACAATGATCTCCACCTGGCTTGACTGTTGTCGCAGCTCATCGCTGCCTCGACCTTGATGGCCGTTCTGTCGTCCTCTGGAGAAAGCTGGTGGTCCACGCTCCGAAGGCCCTCGTGGTTGCCTTTGGGGGTGTCCTCTTTCAAGTGAAGAGAAGTCATTATTGTTACTGACAGATCTGTTGCTGCCGATAGCCCCAGCACTCGCTGGTCCGCTTGATAGTTGCTGTTCGTCTGGATGGAAAGAGCTAGATGAAAGCGGGCCTCGTAGACGCCGTGGGCTGCCGCCATTTGGCCCTCCATTGCTCCCAAGAGACAAGCCACCAAAACCATTGATCAGCCCATCATCGCGGAATTGACCCAGCTGGGAGCCAGAAGCAGTAGGGGTCAGCGTGGGTGTAGCGGAGGCACCACTCCCAGGTCCGTACTCTTGAAAACGTGAGATATTCGATTGCAAATTAGGAGGAAAGCTATGGGTGGATGGCACTGGCGATGGGGTGAAAGTGCGTAGATCAGCGACAGACTTAGCTGCGCGTAGATTTTGCTGATTGCCAAAGCCACTCGGGGAATCAGGTATGCCTAGGAAACCCGAAGACTGTTGGCCTCTGAGAGTGTTGTAGATTCCTGGTTCTGCACTCCTGGCCTCATTAAAATCAATCGTAGCTGCTCGGTTTAGTCCTCGTCTGGAAGGGTCGCCCGCTTGGATTGCAGAAAATTGGGGCAGAGGGGGGCTTATCCCTTGCTGACTCTGGTTTGCACGGAACACATGGACCTGTCGTTGATCGCCGTTGCCACGCGAGACATGAGCGAGCGACATGTGATGTGCGAGAGTATGTACCACACGGCGCTGTGGTGGGGTCAGAGTCGACGGGAAGATCAATGCTTCTCGACTTGGATCTTCTCTAAACAGCATGAGCTGTGTATAGAAGCCTAAGTGTTGTGGGTCGTTCAGATCTACATCTTGAAAAACTTGATTAGCTCAATTCTCTTGGCTAAAAATGATGGCTTGTACCTGGCATTTCATTGCGAGTACCGATAGGCGATGGTGTATTTGCAGGTCTCGCAGATGACATTGAAGACATCGATGGCTGATTTTGTAACTGAGGTCCACCTATTGGCCTATGTTGCTCCTCCAACTGCCCACGGCGTTCTCTCTTCTCCCTCTCGATTCGTTCTCGTTCCTGCAACGGTAACATTTTCTTGTATTCGACGCGCAGCTTCCGCCCTTGCAACTCATAGTGGTTGAGATGATCAATGACTTGAGCTGTCTCGTCTGCGGAAGTAAAATTGGCGAATGCAAGGCCACGGAAGACCCCGTTGTCGAAGTGGTAATTGAAGGCATACGGTAATGGAAGGTTCATCTGGGTCATCAATTCGACTAATTGCTCCTTCTTCACTGCAAAAGGAATATTCTTGATGACAATGGCTGTAGGAATGAGCTCATCATCTGGATCGGTCTGAAATTGTTCAGAGCGCAGATGCGACATGCTAAGTGGCGAAGGGCCGATCCCACCATACGGATTCGAAGAGGACATCTGCTGCTGGTCCATCCAGGTCTGCGCAACTGATTGTTAGCAAATTGATTCTAAGGGAGCTGTGGAGTAATGATGGACGTACGGTTGGCAAAGCGCTCCGTCCACGTGTTTGAGACTTCATCCTGGCAGGAACAGCAAACGGAGAGAAATTGTTGTTGGTATTGAAAGCATTAGGGTTCCACGTCTGAGCTTGGGGAAGCTCGTAGCCGTAACCGCCTCCTTGAACAGGTCCATTCATCCTATCAAATCTATTTGTATCGTACCTTAAAGACTGATCATCAGGTGTATATACATTGTTGGGCATGGTCCCGTAGGCGTCGAAATGCCGTGAAGGTTGGCGATGGAGCATTTGTTGCTGGTGTCGATGAGAGCCTGGAGATCGTGATGAGGGTTGGTCGTAATACATGTCATTAGGATGGTGATGATTATTCATGTTGCCAATGAGATCTCGCAAGGTGTTCGTCCTGGATCACGTGGAGAGTATAGGAGACTCGTGGTCTTAGGGAATGTATGGGCGCTGCTTTGATTGGATATTGGTCAAAGAGTTCCCTTGTTCCCAGTAATATGCCAATGCAGCGAAGCGACCAGTGGTCGCAGTGGCGATTGTTTAGAAAGGGAGGTATTATTAGGTAAAGATATGATGTATCGATCTATGGGAAGTTTTGGAGGTCGTAGATCGTTTCCTCAGCGTTCATGCAGCGTCATAGAAGTCGTAAGGGGAGCAGTTGAACGAGTGTCAGAAGCCAGAGCAGGTCTGGGTTGTAGCGATGGTGGTAGAAGGACTGGTCAGCGGGTAGCGGCAGTCGAGCAGCAGTCAAGAGCTCTCCATGCAGGTATGATCTTCGCTAAGAGCTTCCTTCAAGACGATTCACTACCCCGGGCGGAACGCGCATATGCTGAGCTGGTTTCGAGATGCTGGCTTGTATAAGACTATGGTTAAGATAGACAAAGACAAGGGGCAACAGATGCGGTAGTCAAGAGCTGTGCGCTGCTGGAGACAGGCGTAGTGAATTGATGGTGAAAAGATGTGTAGCAGTGAACAAGAGCTCATGACCGGATTTCAGAATTTAGTTATGGGTAGGTAGTCTAATTTCCTCGCTTAATCCCTGTCGACCCCCGAAACCAGCTGCTTAACCTTGCAAGCAATTAAATTCCTACTTGCTACAATCATGAAAAGGGGCCCTATAACTTCACAAAAATGCCTCTAAGGTCTTGAAAATACGAGAGCTATCGGTTTAGGACACCAGTGTTGGTACACACAGTGAGAATGTTGGCTGCTTCTCTTTGAAGCCTCTGCTACCGGCATAGAACTACCTTCTAATCCGATCCCACGCCGACCCTGCCGTGCGGCGTTTAACTACTGCTCATCCATACGGAGCATTCAGAAGCATGCCCACGCAACTGATTGGATATTTTGTTGCGATGCTCCCGCAGCACCGCACGAGACAAACCTGGTCGCTATCAAGATGACTGGTCCTTCTAGCAACTTTCTAGATTTCCTAGGTTTCCTCAAGCTAACCCAGGAGGTGTAGTTTCTTTGGCGGGAGCTGCCTTTAGGGGCCGACTGGAGCAGGCATCCCACGTTTCCTGACAGATTTGTTGGAGTAAGACGTCGCTAAGGGTCACTGGAGGTCTAGCGGAGAGTCCTGGATATTTCACCCAGTAGCGTACAGTAAGTCATCACCAACTCGATCGCTTTCGACCGGTCTTATGGCTGGTATGGTAGGTGTTTATTGATAATCATAAACGGTTGTGACTATGCGCAGCTGAGACTATGATAGCGTACCTGCAAACCCCTCTTCTCTTGTGACTTGTCATGCGGGTGTGTGATCTGCTGGAGATCCCGCTGGCGGGAGTCGTAGAGCAGAAGCGTAGAGAGGGTACGTATGTCGTTTCACATCCATCAACGAGCAGCAAAGCAAGGTATAAAACCGGTTGAAGCAGGCCGGCCAAAGTGTGATGCAATGATGGCTTGATGAATGGAGGCGATGGGGAAGGGGAAAGGAAAAGGAGGTGGTGAAACGCCCCCAAATGTTGAGGTGGATGAGTGGGGCCATTGCAGTTCCAAGCTTCCCCTAGCCTGTGATCAAAGGTCCCTTGGGATGAAATGACTGGTGGGAGACTGGCCCAAAGAAGATGATGGCTTTCAGGGTTGCGCGGGCCCCAAGCGTGAACCTTTGGGCTGGGTCCGTTTTGGTCATGTGACCGCAACATCCTGTGCGTCACATCACGATGCAGCACGACACTAGCAGAGCCTCACTTAACCAAAACTGCTTGAAGCCGTCATGCAGCCTGCAGCCTGCAGCCTGCAGCAACTGCACAGACACCTTCATTATTTGTCATACTGCTACCCATCCGAACATTCCCTAAAATCAGGTTCCATCGCTAGTCAGTTTGTGAACCGGAAAAGGTTACCAAGTTGCTGCAAACCATACAAACACGGACACTTCGAGCAAGAAACTTGGCCTGTGCCGCTCGCACAATATTTTCCCACAAGTCTTCACAGAATTTAGACATGAGGGAATTATAAGGATGTGTCCTACACATGATCAACCCTTGCTTGGGCAAGGCTGTATTCAAGTCACATTTTACAAAACTCGCAACTACAGAACTCAAAACTATCTTCCGCGAAAGCCGCACCGCCCAGATGCTAGACATGAGGAATCCAATTGTAGTAGGCGTGGTATCATCCTTCGTTCTAGGTATCAGACTCTTGATATTGTATTATACAGATTATACATCAGAATCTATCATCTCGCCGTCTATATTCGCCGGTGTCTCTGCTAACGAAGAAGACGCTCTTGTGATCCCTTGTGCATCAACCTTCCGCCGCTTGTATTTTCCCCTCGCCTCGATCTTTCCTTCTGCAGGAAATACCCTCGTAGCTGTAAAGATATATCCTTCCGAGCCACCACGCCCAGTCATGAGCGGATGTGTCCTCCCAGGTAGCACTTGCCAGCTTCTACAGCGCGCTGTGTGTATCGTTGGAGCAAGCAGCAGTGTCGGGTTGATGGGGAAATCTTCTGTCGGTATAAGACCTGGGTCTGGTGGGCTCTGAACGAACGCTGTCCTTCGGCCTGTCGAATAGCAGTCTGCTAGCTCTACTAATGACTCGATTGTAGGAGAATAGACAACAACTTGAGCTGCTCCACGCAGAAGAGGAACGGTGTGCCGCAGTATCGACACAGGGTTCATAACAGAAGCAACTATGAGACCATCAAATCCACCTGCAAGTGTTTCGTCCACAATGGATTTCATTCGTTCCCATCGTCGCCGTTTCCTAAAGTGATTACTTCGCTTGCCGCTTTTCCAACCTTGCAGGATCTCTTCCGACACAGGCTCGGGTTCGGTGCAGCAAGCGTCGTCTTCCGGAGCTATAAGCTGGAGCCACGATAGTATTTTGAGATGGCTCTCGAGTGGGTGCAAAGGTGATGGATTAAACGCATCGAAGTGGAAGTATTTCAACAATGAAAGGTTTGGTTGAGCATTGGCATGGATGAGTGTTATTGTATTCGTGGTGGCAAGCGTAGAGCTCCTGCGTGGCCGTACCGAATTTATTGTTGGTAGTTTTGAGCTGTTAGCCTTGGTGTGATTCTGTACCGTCTCCTCTTTGACAGCGTCTTGCTCCTGATTGGGAACCAGTGCATTCTCCGGTTTCTGGTCATGCCGGTCTGAAGCGTGCAGTATGCCCATCTTCTCTGCAATGCAGGCCACCAGTAACCCTGCTGTCTCGTCGACTACAAGCCATCTTCCGCCTCCTATCTTAGCGATATCCTCGCTCACAGGCGGTAGTGGAAGCAGGGGCGTGCAATGCACATTGGACCAACTGCCGATCAATGACAGGATTTCCTCCCTTAATTCCATGATCTTCATTGGTTCCTTTTCGACGAACATCCACCTTGCCAGAGTAGATACATCCAGCGGTATTACTGTAAACCTCTTCAAATACTTTTTCGTCTTTCGGAGCGTGTACTTCGCAAGGGCAAAGGCGGTCTTCTGGTCCAGTGCCGAGTGTGACTCGAGTATTTTGGCTATCAGATCTTTTCCCGATCCTATATTCTGTGCTTTCATTTCCTCAATCTCGTCCATCGTCATGATTTGACTGTTGGGATCGTCAATGATCATGCGATTCGTCCGCATCACTACCTCTCCGTCTTCGCCCACTATGTCATACTCCACCCCGTCTTGTTCTTTGACAGTTCTGCCGGTCTCGGCTTGGATTGGTGTGGCGGCATCCTCATCTCTGAGATCTGCGTTTAGCTCAGTAGCGGGCACTACGCGAAGAGCTGTTTGGCTTATGTTGCTGGAATTGGTCTTGTCAATGACCTCGAAAGTGAGGTAGAAAGGCCTTCCAATGACGTGGTTTGCCTGAAAGTTTCCATATTTGCCAATGGAGATGGTGCTTTACTGGGGTTTTAGCTGCGAAGTAGGAAGAAAAGTTGACTCTGCTCACTCAAGCTATCTCACGTACGTATTTGGCAGGAGATGGACAACTATCAAAGCATCTGACGGCAGTCGTAGCGCAACGTAGGCGTTCGGTCGAATAAGTTCATATTTGATCGTTGCCATTCTTCGAGCACGACTTCGCTTCAAGAATGTTTGTGTGCTGGCCTCAAGGTCATGGCAGACCCTTGTCTCCCCATGAACGCGTTCTTGGTAGGAGCTTGAGAGCGCGGGACAGGTTCGACCTAGGTCATGGGTTAGCTGGCCACTCGTGCGTAAGGTGTTGAAGATTGGAAACAGGGATGGGACGGGCGCAAACTGGCTGCCTGGTGTGCCGAGGGTCAGGCAAACTTCTAGCGTGGTATTTTACCGATAAGATAGCGGTGCCACCCTTGTCCTTGAGTACGCGTGCGTTTACGTCGACAGCAAGGACGTGGCTTTGCAAAGCACTGCTACCTTTTATAGAATTTACTAAGTGCTTGTAGAACTCTAATTCCATCAAAAACATCGAATCTCCAGAGTGTATCCTTCTGCCTGCGATTCAGCAATGAAAACCGCAATCCTTAAGACTTCCAATCACCAACGTGCACCGCCGCTTGAAATACGCCTGCCTACGACACACCATTGGGTCCCAGCTAGCCTCTTAACTTGCGCTCATTGAAGTTGCCGCATACATGCGAAACTTAACGTTTCCTCATCGACATTCACAAGCAATACTTTGGCCAAGATTTAGGGCGGAGTCTTTGGAAACAGCGAAACATGGTGACCCGGAAGCCAGTAGCGAAGCCTCGAGTGCAAGCAGCACAAGGGATACCTTATCCTGTAACGCCTACATCGCCACGTGGAGGCAGAGCAAAGATTGCAGCATCAATTAATCGCAGGACTTCAGAGAATTACACAGTTGGGACCAATCAGTTCCATTGGGGAGGAGACTCGAACAACGACACCAACGGACAGGAAGAGGGCACGATAGATCTTGGGCTTCCACCCTCACTAGCAGTCGGTGGGGGAAGTCAGGATATTGAACGAGGAAGGAGCGAAAGCATTCCAGCTGTACTACAGGCTGGATCTGCGGCGGTCACCCCAAAATCGTCATGGGAAAGTCATGGGTCCAACAATCCCGCTGCTCATGTTGCTCTGTCCACGATTTCACAATCAGATGGGGTCGGGCCAGAGCAAGTCGTGCCGACTAGACCAAGATCTACGTCGAATAACCCTTACCATGGAGTACATTGTAGCAACGGCAAATCGCCAGATCGAGGTGATCACGGTGGGGAAACTAGGGCGGACATTTGGGGTGTAGACGCAAATACAACCCAGCCGCAAACAAACCCTACTCCGTTACGGCATCCTTTCGCGGAACCGTGGATGCATTTTGGCACATCACTCGGTGAACCAAATGTACCTCCAGCGCAAGCAGGTTCTCATGTTACCAACAATGAAATAAGTAACGAACCAGTTGCGCAAGGTTCGATTGATACTGACGCGAGGGCTTCGGAGGCACCTGAAGTCCTCGTACAGTCGCCGAGATCTCCACCGCAGTTATATCCGCAAAGCTACGGCTTAGGCCAAGCTTATCTACATTCTCCTAATAATGGTGATCAAAGCCAAGGAAGTCCTAATGCGAATGTCAACGACGTGCAGTATCCTTCACTTGACCCAGCAATCCGGCCTAGCAACGCTGTTGAAGCTCCATTAAAACCTCCGCTTTCTGGGAGAGTAGCTCCATTAGTACCACCTCAAGTTTCAGGAGAAAGTCAGGCAACACCGTTGACTGCGAATACAAGCGAAAAGCTCGTAGAAGGTTCTCCAAAAGAGTCAGAAACGCAAGCACAGCGGCAGGAGGTGGTAACGAAGAGAAGAGCTGTGGAAACCTACCAGATTAGGCTTGTGAATTGGTATGATGCTTCGTCGCCCACGAACCCTCGAAGATCGCCGATAATGGTGCAAAACGCAAATGGTCCTTGTCCGCTTCTTGCTCTTGTCAATGCGCTTGTGCTCTCAACCCCCTCGGATGCTGCCACTGCGTTGGTGGAAACCCTTCGAGTGCGTGAGCAAGTCAGCCTTGGCCTTTTGCTGGATGCTGTGATCGACGAGCTCATGTCTGGGCGAAGACGTGATGCTGTAGGTAAATTACCTGACGTTACTGACCTCTATGCTTTCCTTCTCAACCTGCATACGGGTATGAATGTAAATCCACGGTTTGTGGCTGAAGAAGAGACGATAAATTTGATGGACGCCCCTATCGATACTGATATACCGACGAGTCTCCACCAGGCTCGGAAAGCCGGTGGCTTTGAAAACACTCGAGAGATGAAGCTCTATAGTACCTTTTCAATCCCACTTATCCATGGTTGGATCCCTCCAAGGAATCATCCAGCGTATTCAGCTCTGAAGCGTTCAGCTCAGACCTACGAAGACGCCCAGAATTTGATGTTTAGGGAGGAGGAGCTAGAGGACAAGCTCCAACAACAAGGTATAACACCAGAAGAACAAACGATTCTAGAGGACATTGCGAGCGTCAAATATTTCTTGAATTCGACAGCCACCCAGCTGACTGGATATGGACTCGACACCATGACAGAGTCCCTCGCTCCAGGGTCCATTGCTATTCTGTTCCGGAACGATCATTTCAGCACGTTGTATCGACATCCCCGGTCTGGTCAGCTTCTGACACTAGTCACTGATATGGGCTACGCTGGACACGATGAAGTGGTTTGGGAAAGCTTGGTCGATGTCAGTGGAGAAGGTTGTGAGTTCTTCTCTGGCGACTTTCGACCTGTGGGAAATGTAGCAGGTGATACCCAAACGCAACTGCCGGCAGAAGATGAGTCAGGATGGACCACAGTGGAGAGCAAGTCTCGAAAGGCGCCTCGACAGGGCCGGTCAACAAGCACTCAACAGGACCTACCGCGTTTATCAACTCTTAACATCAACGATGACACCATGCCTGTCTCTCCGAGCATTGAGCAAGAAGATCATGATTTGGCACTAGCAATGCAACTTCAAGAGGAAGAAGAAGAACGAGATCGCCAAGAGGCCGCTGCTCGACGACGAGAGGACGAGCTCTCCCAAGCCTATCTTAATTCCTCCGACACCAACGGTCGCCGGACATTTCCAGGCTTCGGTCGTGGCGCTACCGGAGCAGAAAGCGGTCCCTCTCCTCCACCAAGAGGGAACGGGAGCGGTCGATACGCGCCGCCAACGTCGAGACCACCGCGACGAAAATCTGCCTCCTCAGACGACGCACCGCCTTCTTACGAACAAGCTGCGAAAGGCCCAGCTTACATACCCCCTGCTACACACCCCGCCCATCCTAACGCCTCCCCTGGCCCAAGCAATAGTACCCCAAGGCCACAAGGTCAAAGACCAAGACAGTCTAGTGCATATAGCGAGCATGCTGCTTCATATGGCGGTGTCTCTCCTACCATTGCTTCTCCAGCTAGGAGGGGTCATAATACTAGGGGTTCGGCAAGTGGACGAGGAAGTGGGGACCCAGGTCCAATTCGAAGAAGGAGTGGGGGACCTAATTCGGCTGTCTCGTTGGAAGATGGCGAGAAGAAGGATAAGGATTGCATTGTGATGTAGGAAAGCCTACGGTAATGCATTTATGTGGACGAGCGCGGCGTTGCTGTTCTGACGGATACAAACCTTAGACTTTGGCATGGGAGGACTGCGTTGGGGGGAGCATCTTGGGGTTCTTTCCCTCCGCTTCAGCGTACACGCGCTCAATGAGGATTATGACAACGCATGTAGATGAGGCATTGACCCTGAATGCTAATGATTTATGTGGATTCGTCCCTAGTGGAAAATCCTTTCGTCCCAAGCACGCGATCCTTCCCCGCATCGAGAGTTCATCCTTTATGCACTGGCCCTACTGAACTGAAACTCGTAAGACGCTAGCATTGCCTAGTTAAATCATCCTCACGCCAGCCTATCGCAAGTCATACATAAGTCTCTCCATACAAGAACCTTTGAAGTCATTCTATCTCACTTCTGGTCGTCATGAAAAGGAATGATTATTGCTCTTACCCGAGTCTACTTAGAGCCATACTAGATTCATTCGCGACCTTCAGTCGATAGCAGAAACGTCTGAGTCTAAATCAAATACCTCAGGGGCGCGTAAAGCTTGCAGATTTCGTTTGGTATCTTATCCGGTTAAACTTGGGTCCCGCAGCTATGGCTTTGAGAATCATACCTAACTTCAACAAATCTTTCTCAGTGGCTTTTCACATTCCTTCTGGGAGCCAACTCGTCGGATGTTCATTTTCCACTTTGTGAATATAACGACTTGATATTCACTTCACTAGCTCCTACTAACAAACAAACAAACAAATCATTTTGGGCTAGTGAAATATTCACTTTCCAGCTTTGCAGCTACTTGATCAAATTCTCATGAACTCTTGCTTTATCATCTCCTACCTGGATCCTTTCTTCTTTCTGCAACACACATATTTCTCATATTTCTGGCTCTGTCTATCGAACACTATCATAATCTGAAAGCTCCGCTCAAATCCTCTGCTTTTCTTACCGGAACGGTATCGCATCGTGCTGCGCAATCATCTTCGCCTCAGTAAAGACGTTTTGCTCAGTTCTAAAAGCTCAATTTCCGCTCTTTGGGAGTGGTTAACCTATCCTCTCTTCTGATTGACAATGTTTCTATATTGATTTTCATCATTGAGGTGGAGAATCCTGCTCTTTGAACTCAGATCCAGCCCCGCCATCACTCTCATACAAAGATCTACTCTTGGTAAAGTAGGTGGCTCTGCAACAGTTTTCATCTCAAGCTTTCTTTCTCTTCCTACATACTGCTCCAACAATCTTAGTACTGCCTAGAGCTCCGATAGCGAGGACTACGAGTCGATTTTTGAAGTATTGATACCCGTGAAGCCTAGTTCTGTGATCAAGCAAAAGCGGTGTTTTGCATTCAGCTCGGTTGAAGTTACCCCTCAACATGAATCATCGTAGTGAGGACGAAAGAGAAGAGGCAAAGAAGCGCAAGAGTGAAGGTAGCTTACCTGAAACGGAAAACGTTGATGGAGAGTTCGAAGACAAGCTTGAAGCTATATTCCAGGGCCTGGAAAAGCCCTACAGCGGCTACGATAAAGAGCTGCCGAATCTCGCTGCATATCATCCATCGTTCGCCAACGCTGAGGAAATTTGTGGAGAACTATTTGCCGGTGCAGCTCAGATCTTTGAAGAATCTGATTACCAAGATCGTTATACCGGGACACTGCAAGCGAAGATCAAGAAACATCGAAGCATCACGTATCCTCCAGCAAAGACGATTGGCTTTATGGGTGCCTCGGGCGTTGGTAAGTAACAGTAGACTTGTACCAGTCCCAAAGATATTGACTATAGAAAAGGTAAAAGTTCACTAATAAACTCGATCTTGAACACTCCGGGCCTTGCTGCTCAGGTACGTTTCTTATTACAAAGGTAATGCTGCGTTGGTGTCATCTAATAGTAGCAAGGGCGACTACGGCAGTGCTTGTACCTGTGTGATTACAGAATACAGACAGGCATCTCAAACTCAGGTGCAGCTTTTCCATGCCGAAATCGAATTATTCAGCATGGAAGAAATCAGAACGATGTTACGCGGGCACCTCGAGGCATATTATGAATACCATTTCAATCTTCAGGATGAAATTTCGAAAGATGAGCTGGAGATCGCAGAACTCGACGCTGGGACGGCGTTGAAGGTCTTCCAGGCCTTATTTGCCGACCGAGAAGAGTTTCGGGGTCAAGATAGAGCGCAAGACTACCTTCGGACTGCAGAAAGCTCATCGGACATGACAATCATTAGCGACTTTATGGTCTGGATGGTGAATCTAATCTCTCAGATCGGGGGTGACGATGGGACTGTATATCGCTCGAGTGATACAACCGAAGACCTTGGATTCAAACTTGAATCCTTTGTGGGAATGAACCCGATCCTCGAGAATGAGAATGGCGAAACCCTTGAAGCGTTACCTTCCCTCTGGCCTATTGTGAAGATTGTCAGGGTTGGCTTGCAATCTCACTTTCTTAGCCAAGGCCTTATAATTGCTGATCTGCCTGGTATGTTGCAACATGCTGGATTTGGGGTAGAACTAATTGGTCAATCCTCGGCCTAGGTCTCTCCGATACCAATATGGCGCGGGTGAAGATCACAAAACAATACATCAAGGAATGCGCATATTGTGTCCTTGTGGCTCCTATAGGGCGGGTAAATACCGACGATATGGTGCACCAAAGGCTCATGGAGGCTTTTCGCCGGCCAGGAGTGCAAAAGATGTTGGTGACGACCAAAGTTGATGTCAGTCTAACCCACAAACACTAAAGCCAATGAACACTAACTGGACAGGGTCTATCTGCCCATACCAAACCTAGAAAAGTTGCGGTAACCTCACAATCAATCGAAGAGTACACCAGATTATCCCAAGCGCAAAGCCTGGTCGCTCGTGAGCTGAAAGGGATGGAATCCAGTGTTCGGAAACCCAGAGGAGAAGCAAAGATGGTGGGTGAGCAGAAGAGAGCCGATTTAGCGTCAGTCAAAATGCCAAAACAGAGACAACTTCTGTGCTAATCATGATCAGTTTCAGGATGAAGCAGTATGACCTGTTGTACGGAAATCAAAGAACATCCCAAATTCGTCAAAGTGAAAATCTACTGATTGACGCCTAGGAAACACGATGCTCTTGTCAGAATGAGAAACCAAAAGGTCACTCTTGAATTGAAAAGAAAGTATCGAGGCTTGACGCCCAAGGCAAGCAACCTCCGAATATATTGTGTATCCAATCTTCACTACGAGCATCACGTGAATGGCTATAATAGAGACTTTTTGCCCCTTCCAATCGAAACGACTGGGATTTTGGCTCTTCGCACAGAGTTATTGGCTCTACCGGCTCCTGACAAATTATCCGGCCTCCAGCATCATTGGAAGGGAAACCTTGTTGGTACGATCGCTTCCATGAAAAATTACAGCCGTCAAACCGTCAACCAGCGACAAGAGGAGCTGAAGACTGTGGTCCAGAAGTCATATGAGGTGGGGAAAATCTCGAATCTATCCCTAACGCATCAACTGACTCGTTGGCCTCAAGACCTACCCGGAAGACATTGCCCTTTACGTGAAAACTCTCGAGGACTCAGTGGAAGACAATGTCCTCCGGGAAATTGGTAATTTTTTTCGAGTATCTTCCGCAGTAGAGCCATTTAACAGGTAACTAGGGCAATGTGAGAAAAATTGGAATGCTAACGGGCTTCGACTTGCGCGAGATTGGGCAAAGGTGAACTGCCACCTGATGGGAGGGTGGGTTAAACTAGGAGGCTGACATACACACAGATGCATCATTCGACCTTTGGTGCCTGGTGCCGTAGGAATGGAGCTCATGCCACAAAGGTACAGAAGTATCTCGACTGGAATTATGACCTTTTAGAGCCTGTTGTGCGCGACACTTCGAGAATATGGAAGCCTTTCGAGGAGAATGTGGAGGTTGCTAAGGAACGCTGTCGCCTCGCTCTTCAAGCGATGCTCGATAAAGTGAGAAAGAATCTTCAAGGTAAGTGGTTATATCCCGGTCTTGAAAGTACGACAACTGAAGCACCTACCTCCCACATAGCTGAAGATGGATTTGTTCTGTCGCTGGAGGATTCATTTTTGGAGTCTTTGACCCCAAAAAAGGAAGAGGTTCTTGAGGTGCTGGACCGTTTCTCTGCCAAGGTCGAGGCTCTTACCAGGTAAAGCACGCGCAACCTAATCTAACAATTGGGCTAATTCCCCAAAAGAGACATCAAATATAGGATGTTAGATCATGATGATGGATTCTTGATGGAAGCTATGGAACCTTTATACGCTAAAATGAAGAGCGCCAAAGGTAGACTTTCAGATGAATGGAGATTATAGGAATTGAATCGACTGACGATCGAACAGGCAAAGGGACGCATCTTCAACGCGTGACGCTATTGGGAGACACGATGCAGCGAGGAGAGCCTTTTGGCGGGTTCGTGCCAGTAATCAGAGCTGCAATGAAGTACGGCTTGGAAGAGTTACAGCCGCAGCTATTAGAAGACGTAAAGTCCGTTTTCGAAGGGGTCTCGGATAATTTTGATTTGATGTTCGTGTTTAAGGAGAAACCTAACAAGCAAAGAGATGCCCTACGTCAGCGCGTCAAGCAGTACGTGGACTATGCTAACTCAAGGATCAACGGGGAGTTGACTCTAGAGATGGCGATGGCAACTATGTGATGACTTCAATTTTTCTGGGCTTCGATAAGACGCAAATGTCTTGTCTCATAGTTCACAGGCAATGTTCAACAAGCCAATAATCGCTCTAACGCATTGGTCACTGTCTCATAGACGCCGAATAATCGAAAGTCTTCACCCAGGTTGATAATCACACCACATGGTAAAAGCACGTTTGGGCTGATAATTCGGTATAACACTTTCGAAAGTTATTCATCTGGAACTTAGCAGTCATAAGATTCGTATATTTGTATCGTTATCTCGATGATTATAGATCTGAATGACTCAATTGAGACGATATTTGCTGATGGGATGTTTTCACTTGGAACATTGTGTAGATGAGCAGCAAGTCTTGCCATGTGAGTGAATAAATGGTGACGTCGCGCAAATTTGCCTGTGGAAATTAGCAGACCGTTTTGGGAGGGCCAGCGGGCGCGTCAATAAAGTTTACTAGCTTCAGATCTCATCACCCCCCATGGCTACCTTACCCGCTGCAGACGATAATTTCTTTGCCCGCCACTGATTAACAGTCAACACAATTCCAATACCCCTCACATCCTACAAACGGGGTTATCAGCCCCAAAGCAGCAGTCATGTCAAACCCTGCTGCCGATCCTGCATCAAAGCTACCCGGACTCTTTGCAAATCTCCGCGCCAATAGCGAGCGAGCTCCGGTATCGTCGAGCATTGACGCCCCAGCCTCTTGCCTTTTCGATTTTACAGCTCCCTCAAGCTCTCCACAAACCCAGATTCATACCAGCAACCAGTCACGCACCTTCTCACCAAGCCCCTCGAGCTTCAACACTCATCAATCCATCGACCCTGCAAACACGAGCGCACCAACAAGACCGTCAGCTTCGTCTGGCGCTCAGTCTAGCTCAGCTCAGATGACGAATCCATTGCTAAATCTTCTTAAGTTCGGACCCGCCACACCTTCACCACAGACTACACCCCAGCCACCAGCGGGTCCACCTTCAAGGCCTGAGTATGGTAGCCCGAGCACACACAGCGTCCACGGGCGGGGGATTTCAGCTTCTGATCTTGTGGCCTCGTTCACCAGTGGCAAGCCTTCTACACCAACACCTCGCGAAAAGCAGACCCTCAGTCAATCGAGTTCAACAAACCATCAGGATGCCTTGCTAAAGCTTCTAAATCAAACAACTGCTCGTGCTGAGGGTTCGGGGCCAAAGTCTTCTGACTCTACAGGTGCAGCCCGAGCTTCTGACGACCCATCATCTTCCTCATTCGAAGCCCGTCAGACGCCGAATGCAGACGTGAAGAGTGACGTTCCCGGGCGCAATGAGTCACCAATGCGCTTTTTTGGGGGCAGTAGCAGTCAGACGCCGGCCTCCTTCGAGCCCAAGGTCTCACCAGAGGTCGGTGCTACGCAGAAAGGGATATTCACCTATGAGAATCCGTTTGAGCATCTTGCGGCATCGTCCCCTCGACACTTGAATTCCAAGAGTCCGGCAAATGGAGACGCACACAAACGAAAGGTTAAATCTCCCTCACCTGCGGCAGTCCATTCCTCTTCACGACGGAAGCTTACACCGTCGGGTAACGAGGTGTTGCAGAGCGTGGAGACTTCTGCACCAGGGCGTGTTGAAGATCCTCGTAGCCAAATTGAGGCGTTGATGGGGATAGGTGCACCCACACGGAATGCTGAAACAGTGGCGGACGCCCTGAATGAGGTGGGAAGCAAAGTTGATCGACAAGTGGAAAGCGCCTTGGCTCAAGCAGAAGAGGTAACAGGATCCCAAAAGGAAGGGCCGGAAATCAAGCGGGAGGCTCGCGACGATGCCGACGAGCCAACGCTCGCAGACATCCAAGCCCAGGCACATGATATCGCTGTCGATGTTCAGCATGAGCTCCAAAAAGATGAGAACCAGGGTCTACTAGAAGAGTCCATGCCGAAGCCCGTCGCCGAAGCAGTCAAGGACATCATCGATGAGGCTGCGGACGGACATTTTGCTGATGGCTACAACAGTGCGGATGGCGAAGAGAAGACTTCTGCGGAAACCGACCGCGTCGTCCAAGTCTATCAATTTCCCATGCGTCCATTTGTCGCTATCGATCTCATACAGAAGGAGCCCGCCTATCTCGCGCTACGCGAGGACTCGGTGGTCAACATTGCACGTATGAAGAAGGAATTCGATCAAGCTGACCGCACTCTTGCAACTGCCTCCAATGAATTTATTGCATATGGTATGCCAAAGAGTGGGGGCGTAAGAGTCATTCGACAAGATAGTGGTCTGTCCAGCTTGCTATTCTCTCAGACTCAGGACCGTGTGTTCAACGTTGCCATTTCAACAGCTCCATCAAATCCACCAATCAGCCCCTTTTTTGGCTATCAAACGGTCATCGCAACTGGAATTAGCGGGACGGTATATTGGGCTACGATCGCCAAGCCTGGAGAAGAAACTTCACAGGATGATATGGAGAAGCAGGGCTTGATCATCCCACCATTAGCTTCTCAATCAGACTCGCCTTCAGGCGGTCAGCTCAAGACTAGAGCAAAGAAGAGCAATCGCCATCCCGATTTCTTTGCCATTGGTCGTGGCAAATCTATTCATATCATCTTCTCTATGCATGCTCAGAGTTCAGAGTGCGTTAATAGGGAAGGCGTTATGGACACTGAACGATATTTCACGGAGCGCAACTTAAAGATCACTACTGGCAAAGCTGGCAAGGATTTCACCTTTAGTGAGGATGACACGACGATCGTCACTCTCGATAAGGCCGGCAAGCTCAGGATTTGGGACATTCGAGATTTGACGAATGAGGCAAATGTATCCAGCTCTATGCTTGCTCCTGTGGAAGTCAAAACGCCAATACTGACTTTCAACACCGCAAATTCCACGGAGAAGTCCTGGCCTACTTCAGTCCTCTTTGTTGACAAACATCGTCCGTACCTCAAGGGCACAGCACTGCGATACATCATTGTCGGCATGAAGCAAAACCACACTCTCCAACTTTGGGACCTTTGCCTAGGAAAGGCCGTTCAAGAATTGACCTTCCCCCATGACAAGGAAACTGATCCCATCTGTAGCGTCGCTTACCACCCAGGTACTGGCATCATTGCCGTCGGCCATCCAACAAGGAATTCAATCTACTTTATTCACTTATCGGCGCCGAAGTATAACTTGCAGACCATGTCGCAAGCCAGATTCGTCTCACGCCTTGCCGCTAAGGATTCAACGCTGGCAAAAGCAGAAGCGACTGCAATCATGAGCGGCATGAGGGAGTACTCGTTTGGAGAGATCGGTCAGCTGCGCAGTCTTGAACTTGTACCATCTTCAGGTGAAACAACCCGTTCCACAGATGACGAAGAGGACCCTATGCTTTTCGAGTTGTATGTGATGCATTCCAAAGGTGTCACATGCCTTACAATCAAAAAGGAGGACCTGGGTTGGTCTAAGGATAGCAGGGTGCTTCATCCATTAGATGCCGAGCAAGAAGGTCACATTATCATCAAAGACCTTCGTGAGCCGTCTGTGTCCACGACCACGGCGCCGAGTGAGCTTTCTATTATTGGTGATGAACCGGCACCTACGGCTTCGGTGAAGGCGAAAGCGCCGGGGAAGGAGCTATTAAAGTCTGGGGGTGGCATTTCCGATAGTGGAGAAGCTGCTCTGAAGACGGAAAAGAAGAAGGCCAAGCGGAGTGGCGCTAGCGAAGTAGCATCTCGTGTAGGACCAACGTCTACGAGTGCAGACAGTTATGCTGCTGCAGTTCAATCTCCATCAATCACTTCGAAAGAGAGCAGTCGAGCTAACGCAGCAAAGAATGCTGTGCGCGATGCTTCGGAGTCGAATATTGCGTCTTCCCAAGATAGGCCTGTCCGCCCTGTAGCGAATGGAGAATCGATCAGTGTAGGCATCTCGGGCGATTTCCTTGATAAGGAACTCAAGAAGATTGAGGCCGGGGTTTCTCAGGAATTCAATAAAGTACTAGGTGAAAAGCTTGAAAAGATCTACAACCGTTTCGCAGAAGACAAACGTGTTCAAGATGCAGCAGGAGCTGCTAAGCAGGACGCAGTGCTTCGTCTGGTTTCGAGCACATTGACCGAAAATGTTGAGAAGTCGCTATCTGATATCGTTCAGAAGAATGTTCAAGCTTTTGTTGTTCCTTCGATCGCCAAGACCACTTCAGCCTCATTGAATGACACCCTTCCAGCTCTTATTTCCAAGCAACTACACGAAACAGTCCCCGGTTCATTAAAAGCTACTCTGCCTGATGCCGTTGGCAATGCTGTTAGCAAATGGATGTCGAGTCCCAATGTCCTTGCTCCCATTGCGGAGAAGATTGCCAAGGCAATGACAGGGCATGTGGAGAAGGAATTATCGACGACGTTACACAACAAGATCATACCGGCATTCTCAACCCTCGCTTTTAATGCGGCACAGAACGCGGGCAAAGATATAGAGCGTCGTGTGCAGGAAACACTGCAGCAAACGGAGCTGCAACACAGCCAAGACAGCAATAAGATCGATCAGCTTACCGATCTTGTTCGTGGGCTTTCAGAAACGATCCATGCCATGGCGGCAGCGCAATCAGACTTCCAGCTCGAAATTCTCAAGCTACAGCAGAAAGTCAGTCAAGACAGCCAAGCACTAGCTCGCCAGCAGTCCCTGACCCCAGGCGATTCTGTATCAATGCACGTGTCACCAGACCAAGAAGAGCTTGACAATATTGCTACGTCTATGAACCAAGGCCGATTCGAGGAAGCAACCATTATGGTAGGTGCTGCAATGGATACCCTTGGATAATACTGAACATCATTAGTGGCTTCGATCAAATCGACAAGTTGAGCTTTTTGATGACTTCTTTGTCCGCTGTGACCCTAGCTACCTTCGCCAAACTTCGATGTTGGTTTCTCTATCGGTAGGAGCGGCCGTCACTGTTTCCCTTGAGACTAACGTGATGGAACGCCTCGCTTGGCTTGAGACTGTCTTTCAGGTCATTGATCCTAGAGTTAGTGCATCGATCTCAGTATTTTGCTCACAATAACTAACATCTCACTAGGATCATGACATCCGTGAAGTCGCGCCCAAGATTCTCGACGTGCTCAACGAACGCCTCCAGATCGAGTACATGCGCATCAATGAGGATCAGCCTCACAATCCGGCTCTACGTAAGATCAGTGCTCTAGCCAAGCACGCCCGCAACCTGAGAAGCTACACTCAATGAACGTCAATCAGAAAATACTAGGTTATGCTATTGCATCGCGCATTGGGTAATCATCTTGTACATCAGAGGTAACATTCATCCCAGATCCGCTCCTGAATACTTTATGTCGCTCTTCATTTTCAGAGTTTTTCGCTGAATTATCTTTGAAGGACTTATACTTGCGGACCACGAAAGTTTCTCTACACTTCGAACTTCTACGACGATAGCGAACTCTTTTATTTCCGCCGCGCCAAGGAACGGGTTCATTTCTTTCCAGATCATAGCAGATTCATCGGACCTTGCTGGATTCAGAATGGGGCTTCCTTGCACCCGCTCTAAGTCTTCGTCCGACCTTTCACTGATGATAGCTTTTCCGGACGATAACGATTTGTTCGCATACATACATAGAGAGGACAGAGAACATATTTAGTTATGAACAGATTCGTGGCGCAAGGTGGATATCATTCGTGTATCATTTAGCGGATGGATATCATGGCACAGCAAGGCGTCGATCGTGAAAATCTTTGTCAATCGCACGCATGGCTTGTACTTAGGCGTGGTTGCTGTCATACAACTCATCGTAGCCGTTGTCCGGAGAAAGTCAATTGCAATTCTCATAGCAATGCCTTGGTGGCCCGTTAGATCCATTATTTACATCTAGCCACTACACGGCTCAAACCTGAGGCTCATCCTCCCGTATACTCGAAATATTGTGCGAGAATGTCTGTGTTTTGCGTAGGTGTATTGGTGTCTCGTTTTCCGGTGAGCCGGGGATCTTTTTTTCTAGATTCTGTAACGTAGAAGATGCATGAGCCTCTCTCTCTTTGGGATACTGAGGTCGTGGGGAGCATTCTTACTAGCTTGTCAAACACACACTTATTTAATAGCTGCTCAGGTCGCCGACAGTGCCATAGCTGCTGATTGTTGTTGTCCAGGCATTTCCAGTGTTTTCGGAATTCCTCGAGACAGTTCTTGTTGATATCGTCCAAACTACACAAGAATACACGCATTAGCCTCGCCTCCCATTTGCACCGTCCCCATCGTTCCCTTCCCTCCAATCCCCACATCCACCCTTCTTCCCTATCCCCTTCCACCATCCCGATTTCCTGCTTACCACCCTATTACCCTTAAAGACCAGGATAAGAGAAATATACTCACACACTAGCTGCACACCTCGTAACCTTCCGCCCCTCCCTCATACAATCAATCTCCCCCCTCCCCCGCGCATCCTCCTTGCACTTCATATAATCATCATTGAACGGCCCACAACGTGCACCAATAAAAAATGACGCCGACAATAGAGGGGCAGAGGAGGCGCCGATTTCGGGAACAGAGGGAACGGAGGCGGGGAGGGGGGTGGTGTCGAGGAGGACTTGTTGGTTGAGTCTGTGTGAAGGGTTAGAGATGGGGTGGTGGCATTGGAGAGTTGGAGAGGAGCAATTGGAGGGAGGGCATTACCGCGGCTGTCGTGTTGACATGGTGGAGGAGTTGGAGCCTAATAGCTGGCAATTTTGCTGGTATGAAAGATGGGTAGTGGAGCTTGAGGTGAGCTTTGAGGTACGGCGGCTGTGATTGGTTGGGCGGGGAGCTAGAAGCGCGTTTAAGAACCACCTACCACGCGAAAATGTTCTGGAAATAATTGGTGCCGGCGTGGATCCTTTTTGATGTGCTGCAGGTCTCCGCTTCGTTCATTTCAAAACCGGTGCCGTTGCTTTGGTTCATAGCAGGACACCTCTAGGCAGGCATTTGTGTGCATTATGGTTTGACACTCACGCTCATTACTAATTTGTCGGAATTGTTTGTCACGAACGCGCCTCGCCTCGATACCTCCTTTGAATACTCGACCATTCTCTCCTGCGACCTCGGTGAATCCAACAGTTCCTGTCTCAGTCCGAACTGATCGCGCTCTGATAGCTCTCTGCCATGGCGTTGAGCCTCTTTGGCCAGAATAATAATCAGCAGCAGCAGGACAAGCCTAACATATTTGGAAATTTGAACACAAATACAAACAATACTACGTCGACTCAAGGGCAGAGTGGAGGAAGTCTATTCGGTTCGACGAGCCAAACTGCGCAGAACAGTATGTTCGGGACAGCGACGACGTCGGCGGCTCAGCCGAGTGGAGGCCTGTTTGACAGGATATCCAAGCCTGCAACGACTGCTGCGAACCCATTTGGCTCGTTCGGGTCTACGACAACTCAGCCTGCGCAGAGTGGAGGTGGACTCTTCAGTAATCTGGGGTCGTCGACCAGCCAACCTGCGCAGAGTGGTGGGCTTTTTAGTAACTTGGGAGGGCCAACTACGCAGCCTGCACAGAGCGGTGGTGGACTCTTTGGTAATCTAGGGTCATCTACAAATCAGGCAAACCAGCAGAGCGGTAGTGGACTGTTTGGTAGCCAGCAGCAGCAACCTCAACAGGGCAGTAGCCTTTTTGGCAATCTGGGAGCCAGCACAAATCAACAGCAAAGCGGAGGAGGTCTCTTCGGGGGGCTGGGGAACACTGCAAACCAGCAGTCACAACAGCAAAATCAACAGCAGCAGGGAAGCACTTTGTTTGGAAACTGGGGTCAGAATGCTCAGCAGCCACAACAGAATCAGCAGCAAGGCAATGTCCTTGGCCAGACGCAAGGGTCGCGACTATTTCAACAGTCTGAGTATGCTCCACGTAAGTTTGATCATTTTCAGTACCAGATTGTTCGTAAAATAACGCATCTTCTTCCAGCTCAAAAATCCGTGATACAGCAAATCGAGCTTGCCTATGCAAAATGGAACCCCCAATCGCCGGAAACGCTCTTCCGAACGTACCTTTACAACACCGTCCCACCAGAACAAGCGTCCTTCTACGGCCCCTCCCCGCAAGATAGAGAATCCGAATGGGAAGAAGCATTAAGCAAGAAACCCCGCCAAGGCTCTGTTCCCATTCTTGTCAAAGGCTTCGCTGAGATCGCCGAACGCATGACAATGCAAGTTCAAGTCCTCGAGCTCCTCCATGGCCGACTACTTGAAATCAACAACGGGCTGGAAACCCTCTTCCAAAAGCACGAGCTAGAGATCTCTATTCGCGCTGCAGATTGTAGAAGGAAACATCTGAGATTGAGCCACCAGTGCCTGGGGCTTGCCGCTAAGACGCAAGTGCTGAGGAATCGGGGATATGCCATGGATAGTGCCGAAGAAGAATTACGGAAAAAACTCATGCTGCTTGAAAGAAGCGTCTTTGACCCTGCACTAAATGGGCGAGGGGAGGAGATATGGGCGCGAATGGTCAGCGTGAGGGAAACCGGGAGGCAGTTGCAGCGGCAATTTAAGAAGGCGGGGAGGAGCGTGCAGCAGGAGAATGGGGGGGTGGTTGATGAGGAGGTTATGAAGAGGGTTAGAAAGGTGTGTTTTCCATCCAACTCCACAATTCTAATATAGAGGGAATACTGATCAGACACTACAGATCTTGGAAGATTACAGTTCGCAACTTGCACAACTAGCGAAGGAAGTGGCGCAGATTCAGAATGATTGGGCGGAGTACGAGGCATCAACGAAACCGGTGGCACTTGGGAGGTAGCGCGCGTGTCATCTATGTTCATATTTCCTGGGTCTAGAATGCATGTGTGGTGTGCATGTATGGAGTGCACGAAAAGCTCATTCGTTCCCAAAGCGGGTTTATACAATATACGACTCCCAGCCAAATACCCGTCTATAGAGCGAAGAAGTAATGCATCCATCTCTTCCTCTACAGACTTATCGTACGCTTCTTTGCCCCATTATAGACGCCATATGTATGCTTCCCTATGTACGCCTCTCCTTTTCCTTCCCCACCCCACACCGGCAACCACCCCATCACACAAGCCTCTTCACATAGTCGATAATGAACGGCGCTATAGCACACCAATCAATCAATCATTAGCAAAGCACTCCCTATATCAAACCCCCACTTATCTCTTCTCTCCGTACTCCTCCCTCCCTCTTCCTACATCATCCCCCCCCCTTCTCAAAATTTCCCAAATGTTCTCTCCTATCAGAAATCTTGACTCACAGAAATATAACAACACAGCCGCCGCTCCTACTTGTGCGAGCGTCCTGTTCGTTTCTTCTTCCGCTTCCTGTCACGGGATGCGGTTAGTGTGTATGTTGAGTAGGGTACCAGTCTGAATTGTAGGAGTGGTGTAGAGTACCTTGATCTCCGCCTTGCTTTGCGCTGGGGCCGCTGGGGGGGGGTTGTTAGTGGAGGAGGTTAGGGTGGGAGGGAAGTTGACGTACGGCCTCCGAACATTGTGTTGGGCTTGATGTGGGTGGAGGGAGGTGGTGGAGAGTGGTTTGGGGGGAGTTTGGGAGGGTGGGTTTGAATGGCTACTTCATAAATGCGGCGGGTTTGACGCGCAAGGAAAGCTTTGATAGGGCTGAGGGACACGCTAGGTTCTTTGGGATTGGTTGCTTCGCTAGCGCTTACTGGCGCCTGGATGGCAGCGGATGGCAGCTGACAGGCTGCCACGTGGTGCATAGCCTCATCCCCCTCTGTACAAGTTGATTTAAAAGGCAAAGTCAGTCAGTCTGGTAGGCATAACGCGAGCCTCCTTCAATTTGTTATGGCAGGATCCCCAAAAGATGATTCATGATCTTTCGTTCTTACTCATAGGTTTTCATGTCGAGATTGGATTATACCATCTATAGTTGAGCTACTGCTTTGAGCTGTGCATTCTCGAGCCATAGAACTGCTTCCTTTCGCATTTGGACATCCAAAGATGTTGTTCTCTAACTTCCCTCCCAAGGCGAAGGCAATTTGCCCGTGGGTAACAATTGATTCATCAAATTCAGTATGCTACCTAATCAACATAGAACCTCACGCAAGCGTCATGACTAAAAAGCAAATAGTCAAAATTCAAGATGAAGATGACTACGCCATGGTTGGATTATCTTCTCTGCCAGCTTTCTGCCGAGAAGCCACTCTCTACCCTGGAGACGCTTCCTCCTGAGCTCCTCGATCCTATTCTTGAAGAGGTATGCCCATTCAAGAAGGAAGCTCTCAGATCAGCTCATTTTAATAGCTTCATTCCAACTCCATCGTCGGTTTACGGGCCTTTGCACGTGCATCGCGTACTTGTCGTGCCCTAGCCAGTCCATACTTCTTTAAGCCTATGAGAGCGCATCTTGACGAGACACCTTACGCTGTTCTTCTTTCGGCAACTGAGGGTTACAAGACTCTTAAGGTGCACAGCCCGTCATCGGTCGTATCAGACTGGGAATACTTGCCTTCCCGTGTTCTACAGTGGGAACAGAAATATCCTTCAGTATCTTCTGTTTTGAACATCGAGAGCACTTTCACTTGCATTGAACTTCGAATTGGACGAGAGGCATATCGTCCCTCTATACCAAGCTTCCCGCTTGACATTCTGAGAAGTGGTTGCCCTATGATCTCGAAACTGACTATCGAACTTGACGAATTCAGAGGCTACAGCACGGGATGGGACTGGTGCGTCTACGAATCTCTGGGGCTTAATGGAAGGCGATGTTATTTAAGGTCTGGATACAACGGTGCTGTTATCTCTGAATTAGCTCGATTCGCCAACCTGCGATATCTTACGGCTCATTTCTTCCACGGCCAAGCCCAGATTGCTAGCATGGGACCTAGGCAGGAGCGGCAAGCAGCCTTTGATTTGTATAAGTGTATCGACAAACAGAAATGCGGTATAAGGCTCGAGCGACTTGATGTTGTCTTCCACATATGTGAAGATTACCACGCCTGCAAGGATGTCATGCCGCCGATCACGATGACGGTCTGCCCCTTGCAGAAGCCAAAAGGGCACTGCAAATACAGTGTGACGTGTGACGATGCCAGGTTTGAAAAGGTTTCTTGCCGTACGACAAAAGCTTTGGGGCTAGGTGGACTGGTTTTGCCGTTTGGTTGGCCCAGCCCAACGCCAGGGCATTCGAAGAAATCTAGAAATGAGGAGCCAGATTGGCCTTTTGATGTTGATACACTGGAATATGAATAGCGAATAACCCCGGTTTTAAATGGCTAGCTCTAGGCCGGATGTGATCGCGTCCACAACATCACACTCGAGAGGCTGCTCAACCGTGGCCAAGCCGCAAAGAACGCTCTGCTTGAGATGGTCAGAGCCCAACCCATTGGGCCCTTCATTACAACACCAGAAAGGTTTAGTGGTAAATCGTCGGCACTCTACCACTGATATACAGCTATTTGGTCACACCTATCATGAGGGCCACAATCACAGCCCAATGACCGCTATGAACGCATTGTATCCTTCATGAGCTGTTTGCAAAGTGCGGGATGCAACGCTCAGCAGCCCACCGCCTATACTCTACTCAAAGACCCCATACATAAAGGCACTATCAACGCCCACTTCGCCAAACATCACACTAGCATTGTGCTTCACAGCCTTCAACCAGCAATTTCCGCTATGTGCAATGGACCCTATATTCTGATGCATCGTATACACGTAACTAACCCCATAGCAATAAACCCCGTTATTATTGGCCATGGCATCATAGCTCGAGCACGCACGAATACAATCTTCGAAGGTGTAGACCCAAATGTTCATGATGTCGCCGTTGGGTTGGTTGGCATTGCAGAAGAGGTCATAGGAAGCGTCGCTGACCATGGCATTGTAGGTCGCAGTTATATTAAAACAGTCGCTTGTGGGTACCATGGTTGAAGTGTTGGTCTTGCATGTCTGGTCTGTGGTATGGCACGTGCCGTTACCGAATTGTCTGTTCACTTGACTTAGGCTATGGACTCTTTGTTTCTTATGGGTTGTGTTCGGTTTAAAAACCTTTTGACAGTATGTAATCGCATGGCCATCGTGGTAGCGAGCGCAGCAGCAACAATGGCGAAAACAACACTCAAAACCAAAGCTATGCTCAACCTGAAGAGCGTACCTTCCTGCTTTTTGATAATGACATCATGGCTTGGTAATTCGGATACTTTCTGCCTCGCACCTTTTTCGACGGGCGTTGGATACAAGGCTTCTGGTAAGTCGTCTTTGTCGTACGCAAACTGAAGGCCGGAGTCATAAGCGTCGACTTCAAGGTCACCGGCCTTCGATCCTTTCTTGCCTCTCATTGTCCATAGCCTTTTTGATTTTGCACGATCGTGATGGCGAATTGATGTTGGGAATTCCTGAAATTCATTTGTCGCCTTTTCAGCCTTATTCGCATGAATGCTGTACGCGATGTCTCACTAACGGGAAAAGATGACCGTGCGTGCCTACATGCGACCCGTGGGGAATGTTGAGATGTCAATAGTATACCTCAGGATGTAACCCCCGCGCTGCAGGAAGATAGCTAAACATAGTGTCAACATCGTCAGAAAAGCTGGGAATCATGTTTCTTGCACCGTCAGCAGTGTTATGTACAACATTGCTAGGAGGTCCGAGAGCCAGATCTTGCCCAAGCACTGAGACAATGGGGCGGGCTGCGGGATCTGTTCCCGAGCCGTTCTCACCAATGACTCGCGCTTTCCTGCTCTGACCTCCTTCTGCAGCTCGAGAGAGTTGGAGAAGCTATAGGCTTTATCTTCGGCCCGAAGCAAGTGAAGAGAGGTCAGTATGCCGCGAAAGGGTAGATACTATGAAACGTGAATTTTGAGGAGTTCCTGCTATGACTGGGGCCCAAGGACAAGTATTGATAGATGCAAGGACCAATAGAATTCAAAAGACGGAACATGGAGATCTTAATCGAGACTTGCAGATGAGCCTAGTTCAAACTTTCCGTTCATTACTTCCAGTTCAGCAGGCCCATGACCGCCAGCTAACCCGGGACAGTCTCCAAAAACCGAAGGCTGTCCTAGGAATTAGCAATGACAAAAACAAGTACCGCAGGAACGCGAGAACCTTACACTCAAGTGGTGGAGCGCCCTCCTCGCCACATCATCACCATGTTATGATGTCGGCACTAACCTTTTTGAGGTTTTCTAGATTTACAACCTTGGACTTCTAGAGCAATTTTGACTTCTTCCCTTAGCGCCTTTCATGTTTCTACCTCCTCGTGAGTACTAGATTTGAGGTGGCGAATCTTTTGAAGCTTGTCTTGGTGTTTTATAGAGGAAGTCATGGTGTAAGTCAAAGGGGGGGGCCAAAAGTTCCGTGGACCGAGGATTACCCGGCTAGTACGGCAGAGCATAGAAGAGTTCACCCCTCTTGTTGAGCATCCCGGGGGGCCCCTCTAGAGCGCCCCCGCAGCACCCCCAGGTGGCACCCGTAAAGCACCCCCGTGGCCCCCCCGGGGTACCCCCCAAAGTCGCCCCTTTTAATGGTTGATGGATATGCGAAGATACTTCCATTTACTAGGCTCTAGCTACGAATCGTAAGTATCTTTTCATAACTATTGAGCCTTTTTAAGGTCTACCATCACCTAGGCAACATTGTAAATCATGAATTAACTAGGATCTAGAGCTGGTACCTCTATTTAGTAGGTTCTAGCTATATTAATGATGGGTACCATCCTATGGCTGATGGTTTCGCCGTTTTGCGTTTTGCGTTTTGCGTTTTGTGCCCATCGCATTTTGCGCGCGTTGACCCGCCGTAGCGACGGGCATTAGGGTCCTACCTTATTGCCATGAACTATCTTGTAGACTTACTGCTTATGTCGTTAAGAGATGCTACAATTCCCGAATTGGCAGAACCTCGCGGACCCGAATGCGCTGAGGCTAGGTAGTGAGATTTCCTGTCATTGGAACTAAGGCAGGCCCCTTGTTAGACTCGGCACACCTTGCCTGCGCCACGCGGTTGGCGCCAGCTGAAAGTCCAAAAGCGGAAACATTCACCTCCACCAAGTCCTAGCGGATGGGATGTGGCTGGCTGTCTTTCCCGTGCGCATCTTCTAGATGGTATATTCTTACCGATTTGCTGAATTGCACCTTCCTTAAACGTGTAGGATGCGCTCTAATACTCCTCTTTTACTGTCTCTTCAGGCAAGCCATCGATGAAACTCGTGAGCTGATGGCCCCTATCATCCGCATGAATGGTAAATTAGACCGTTCTGAGATGGATCCAGCCCATCCTATTCGTGGACCGCCTTACTCTCATTTAATCTTGAGGGGACGCGCAGTCTCGACTGAGAAATCGACCAACCCCGACATGGCCAGTCTTGGGTCTGGAAGCTCTCATAGCAGTTCATATGGGGAGTAGATCTGCGATCTGCCTCTTGAGGTGGGACTTGGGGTCCAATTCGAACCGTATTCGAAACGTTGCACGTCTGGCTATCCGTCTCTTTGCGTGCACGATCTCCGACATGCATAGCCGGAACTGATTTTTGGCTGGCTGAGAGATATGACAGCGGATGATCAGGCGCTATGGCCTGTCATATCTGAATTCCATTGGACAAGGACTGCCGGGACAGCTGGTAACGTTGGGGCTGCATCCTACCATCAGCCCCACTGTCCTGGGAGTGCGTGAGTCTAGTGTTACGCCTCTCGCTTTGTCTCGCCGTTCGAAATCATGTGGGCGGACGGAATTATCCTCGATATGACCATGTGATTTGCAAAGAAAGGCCTAGGCCTCCGCTTTCAGCGCTCTCTGTGCAAGCTCGTGCTTCAACGACCCCTGGCATGTGGAACAGGCTAGGGAGGGGCGAGACTGTCCCCCCAGCTCTACTTTAGTTATAATAGACTGCTCTGTCTCTCTCAAAGAATTGATGTCCAGTCCGAGACGCATCCATAACTGTCGAGCACGGCATTCTTGTTGCTGTAATATCATTTATGCCTGGTGTAGTATGTTAGGTCTTCGTGCAAGTCCGTTCAGTATGTCACAAGTCTATGAGAAATTCCCTTAGTGTCAGACCGTATGGCTAACAACGAAAAGGGCAGCATCGATCTTCCTCTTCCGACGCGACAAAGCCTACACCCAATAAAACCCAGGACAACTTAGATACCACAAAAATGGCCCCTGAAGCTCTCACGGTCAATGGCAATCATCCACCAGATGGCGAGGAGTCTCACTTGATTGTCAAGAACCAGCATGCCAATCAGGATCTGGACAGCAACAAAGCCAATTATATGAGCAGTTCCATGACAGATCTTAGGGAGAGATATTCCAATACTCTTACGACACGCCGTGAGTAATCAAGTACTTGTTTCTGTACACGGCCCAAACTGACCATCATTTTAAAAACCAGGCTCAGAAACTCGTACAACTACAATGAGCAGCAGCAGTGAGGCTCATGTCTCGTTCTCGAGAGAACAACAGATCACAGTACTTCAAGAGACAGTCACCTCCACACGTGGGAAATTCGTGTCAGCATTTGCATATGTGGATGAAAACTATATCTACAGCATGACAATTGACAGATTTCTCGAATACATCGAGCGCCAGCGGCTCACCTACATGCCGCACCGAGGAAGCCGATGGGACAAAGTACTCAAGTGGGCCGAATTTTTCGGCCTACAAGTGTCTGGATATGCCAAGGCTGTCGAGTCCTTTATTCCAGAGAGCAAAATTGCGGCGCAATTGATATGGACTGCATCTCGAACGCTCCTTGAGGTATGTCTCCTTGAGCTCTTACGTTGGTCGACTGAAGCCCGCTTGGAACAAAGCCTCGATGGTGGTTTCTGATTCAAGCTTCTTGAGTGAGAAATTCATGTCTGCGATTTGCTAATGATGCACAGCTTGGCCCAGATAATTCTAAAGCTCTTGAAACAACGTTCGGTGTCTTCTACCAGCTTGGACTATCTTTATCTTTACTGCTTCGCCACAATAAGCTCTTGTATGCTAATGGCAGAATTCGCATGGAGGTCGGCCAAGCGTTCAATGGCATGCTCTTACTCGTCCAAGAGATCAGCATGTACTACAATGCCAAGGCGATCGGTATGCTGTCTAGCGAGGCCAGTGTCGACTTTGTCAGCCTCTTCGGTGCCCAGATTGAACATTTCTATTACCACCGGAAGCTGATCACAGACGAGATGTGGAAACATCAACTTGGCGAGGACGAATCAATGGATATTGCAACCATAAGCACTTGGCTCAGCCCTCGGGACAGCGTCCTGAAGAAGCTGCATAAGGATCGTGTGCTCACGCCAGAACACCGAGACGAATATACCTGCGAATGGTTCCAGAGACACTTGCTAGACTTTTCACGAAGCCAAGATGATGTCCTAGCCCTCGTTGGCCGTGAAGGTTGTGGAAAGACGTACCTGTTCCGATGGATTGTTGAGAGGTTACAGAGACCAATAGGCAAGAAAACTCGTAAGTTTACCGCTCATGACACTCGTACTCAACAAGACCCATTGCATAGCACGAAAGCGAGCTTTACAGCTAGTCATAACCAATTCTCAATTTGTTTCTTCCGCTGACTTCCGCTTCTTCTAGATGAGACCCTCTCTTATTCAGTCGAAGTTGATGTGCCGGAGATGACAACTTCGCTTGCAGTTGCCAAAAGTCTGTCGCTACAACTTATGGAGAAGAACATTGGGGATGAGGCTCTGTTCCATGCTCTTGTAAAAGCCTATGACCTGTCACAGGCAAATGGAACGACTGTTGCCAAGTTGGAAGAGGCACTGTGGGCAGCGTTAGATCGCGGACTCGACCAGTTTGCCGGGAAAGGCAAAGATCATCTTGTCATTGTCATCGATGGCCTTAACGAACTCAAGAATCACGACAGCATCAAGTCAGTCATGGAACGCCTGGGTGTCTTTACTTCGAAGCATGGCAGGCTCCAGGCCATCACCCTTTCCCGAAGCTCTCCTCACAAGCCGAGCAAGGGCAAGTTCCAGGAGTTCGAGATCAAGCCTGATCATACCCATGATGACCTCCAGCACATTGCGGAGCATGCATTCCACGATTACGCTCCATACAAGGCTCTGGGTGAACATGCTCAAGAATCAATCATCGAGCAACTGGTCGAATCAGCACGCGGAGATTTTCTCTGGCTTCTTTTGACTATTTACTTGCTCAGGAAGGAATCGAGTCACGAAGCCTTCATGAAGCATCTCAAGGCTACAAAGGAAACACGCCACTCCTTACACCAAACTATAGGACATATTACCGAAAGAATTGACTTATCTCGCTCAGACGCCTACCTCATCTTGTCCTGGATGCTTGTCGCAAAACGGCCTTTGACATTCTCGGAGATCCACTGCCTTCTCCAGATAGATCTCCAGAAGAAAAATACTGTCGAACGAAAGATGGACATCAAAAGCGAGCTCCATGCAGCTCTAGGACCGCTAGTCATCTTCCAGACAGAGTTTGTCAGGTTAAGGCACCCAGCCATTCGGGAATACCTTGAGGGGCTTCAGCTTAACGGAACAACAAAGCTTCTCAAACCTCAACCTGCCCAGACAGATTTGACAAAAAGACTCTTGGCCTACTGCCAATTCAATCTCAACAAGCACCGCGAGCCATCATTGGAGCCAATTTCTCGAAAAGAGGTCAATGAGCTTTTCAGCAAGCATGTACTGCTCGAGTACGCGACACGCAACTGGACAGGCCACTTTTGTGTTTCCGACATGCATGCAGGCGAATCTTTCCATCTACCTGCCGACTTGAAGGCGGTTTTTCCAAGCTCTACACTGGTCACCATGCTTGAGTGGGCTTGTTGGTCACCTCAAGCAGTAGGCAAGGAAACCTATGAGCTTGCTCTAAGAGTGAGAGAGGCAGTGTTTACCGAGAAACATGAATGTGTCCTCCAGAGTCTGATCATTTGTGGTACTTTCTACAGGACATTCTCTAAGATTCCCGAAGCCGGCGCATACTTCTATCGAGCTTGGCGCATAGGTCAAACCGTGCTACACAAACATCACACACTGATCGTTAACTGCGCTACAAGCTTCTTGAAGATTGTCGAGACTATTACAACGACCACACGCATCGAGCTCACCACAAGAAAGGAGGAGACGCTGAAGTATGTCATTGAAGTTTACAAGCACCAACATGGGCAGACACACGAACTTGTCATCAAGTACTACAAGATGCTCGCTCAACTGTACGTGGAAATCCACGAGGAACACAAGGCTGAAATTGTCTGGCGCGAGCTTCGTGAGATCATGGTCTCCCGCTTTGGAAAAGGTTCTGAGGTAAGACAATGCACTTCTCTTTCATTTTTTTTTTTTTTGAACAGTTGAACAATCTTGAAGCGATGTACCTGCTTGTTTGCACTTCCTTACTGTTACTGCTTTCATCAGATTTAGATGATGACATTAGTTGCCCTGGGTGACCACTGCTGACTGTATATGTGCAGGAAGAGATCAGTGTATCTGAGCAGCTCACTATTGTTCTCAAGAAGCGTGAAACTAAAATCGACATCGTTGAATATGAGGATGGAATCTTCGATATCACCATGCAGCTCGAAGTGTGGGACATTCGCCGTATTGAATGGACTTTGAAACTGGCGCTATCCTACGAAGCACGGAAAGAGTTCTTCAAGGCGGAGGAACTCTACATTACACTGTGGAGGCGCCTGACCGAGCGATGCCATCATCATCACCATCATCATGGTGTTGAAATCCACGTCTATATGATCGACGTTGCCCTCGAGTATGTGAGATTCCTACGTCGGTGTCATAGACACGAAGAGGCTTGCAACATCTTGATTTGCGTCTGGTCCGAGTACGAAGAATATGATTTCGAATCAGAGACAATCTTTCTTAGGTTAAAGATGGTTGGTGAGCTCATGAGGGCTGTCAGCCTTCTCTCTGTCGCCGTGTCCGTCTTCAAGAAGTGCATGAGCTGGTTCAGATTCCGCGGCAAGATCGAACACACGGCATCTTGTGAGGTTTTGATTGCCGAAACCGTCCAGGAGATCATCACCACGACTTCAACGACCTCTGTATCTACCTCGACCACAATTTCAACTACTACAACGTCGACTACAGAGACTGTAGTGAAAGAAGTTTTCGAGTCGACGCTGACGCGCAAAGAGGTAACCTCCGAGACGATCTCGATCTGCAAGAGCCTTATTTCGTACCATATGAAGCTTGAGCAGTGGTCAGAGGCTATCGAAGTCACGAAGAGGTCTCTTCTTGTCATATGGAAGTTCGTGGTGGCTGGCACAGGTACCATGGCATTACCTCAACATTGCGGGGCTGGTGCAATAGACATTGCGATTAGTCTGGCGCTCTGCCACCATCGCTCGCACCATTTCCATGAAGCTGAAGAGATCTATGTACGCATTTACCGTGCTTGCCGAAACTCTTGTCACATCGAGGATGGACACTTCGTCAAGTCCTTCGAGATGTTGATCAAGTTTTATGAAGAGCATCAACACTGGCACAAAATGATCGAAATCCACCAGGAACTCCTTGTCTATTATCGCAAGACCTTGGGGGCAACGCACAAGCTGACCATACGGACACTGTACCTCTTAGGATCTCTTTGCGCTGATCATGGCCATGGACCTGCTCATGAGTATTATGAGGAGATTATTACTGTCCTGAACAAAGGATCGAGCGTCTGCCACGTTGATGCATTGGATGCTATGTTTGTCATGTGCCAAGTTCACTACGAAGCTGGTCACTGGCATAAGCTCAAGGTTGTCTGTAAGGTCTTGTGGGAGACTTGGAGAGACCAACACCACGGGCACAATAAGTTTACGGCTGACTTCATCGAGGTGCTCTATCTACGCTACCGCTACGTACTGGAACACCATGAAGCCTGCGAGTACTCGGTTCTGCGGCAGCTAGCCATTGAATATCGTAACGTTTGCATCAAGGTTTTCGGCGCAGCGGTTGCAATCTCGATCAAGGCCTCGATCGAGCTCGCCCAGATCTGCATCAGAAGCGAGACGTACATCCACGAAGCTATATCTATTTACGAGGAAGTACTTACAACGATCAAGACAACTACCACTACCACCACTACCACTACGACTTCGGTGATATCTACCTCAACGACTACGAAGATCAAAGAAAGCCTCACCAAAGCCTACATCTCGGTCTGTAGCTATGGCTCTGTATCCACTTCCACCATGGAAAGAGCCATAGTCATGATCCGTGAGCGCTTCGAATCTCTCAAGATTACATTTGGGTGGGCACATACCACGACTTTGACATGCCTCCAAGAGCTGGTCCTATTGCAAATAAGACTGAAGAAACAAGAGTCACATACGATAGTCTTGCGTACTCTTGTTGAGACGTGCGTTGAGATCATCAAGAAAGAGAAACATTCCAAGACATTGCATGAAGCCGCAAAGTTGTTGGGCAGCATTTATACCAGCTGTGGGCTTTCGGAACAAGGTCGTAGCATGATTGAGGATTTACGTCTCCAGATCGTCACCGGCACCTCTAAGGACAAGTCTAGCTTCAAGATCGATAGATCTATTGGCAAAATCTCCTACGTCTTCCTTGTAACATTCGAGCAGGTAATTCGTGGGGAGATACTCACCTACTCGGAAATCATGGCAGACCTTCTTACTGAAGATATTCTCTATGAGTCATATCACCGTTGTTTGAAATCCGAAAAAGACGTTACTGTTACGTTGGTGCACGCCGCTCGACTCCAAGCTTTCCTGGCAAGCCATCACCGCAAGGTCCAGAGAGAGCTCCTGGAGAAGGAGGCTTTCGAGATCTTCATTAAAAAATGGGAATCGACCATCAAGCGGCGCGACGAGGTTAGCTTCGCATTCTACCTTGAGCTACTCCATGAGCTTGGCAAAGAAGAGCGCGATGTAAAGATTGGCAATGCTGCATGTGCGTCGAGCGTCTCCATCGTCAAGAAGCTCCTGAATGAAAGCAACGTTCAAAAGGGTTATGAAGTCGCAAAATGTGCTCTCGACTTCATCAACCACCAGCGCGCTTTCCACCTCCTGCACAACGTACCTTATGGTTTCAAATTGTCTGCACTCATGGTAGGACGTGGTCTTGCTGCTCCTCTCAAAGCCGATATCAACTCCAAACTTCGTGAGAATATGTTGGAGCTCTCCCGCAAGATTATTCGCGAAGTCTTGCAGGCCTGCAAAGACTCGAATATCAATTTCATACGACTCAAGTTGCGTGATCTGAACGAGCTTGTTGGGCTACTTGGCGAGCAACAGAATTTTGCGGATCTTGAAGTGAGTTTGTCCTGTTTTCCTACATGCCCAATCCTGGTGTATCATGCTAATTTTGTTGGTCAGTGGCTACTAGATCTTCTCTGGTCTTCGCGCGAAGTGCAGAAGAAGTGGAAGACGGAGACCATTATTGCCATTGGTCGCCGTTTTGTGCAAGCCCGCTACCTCAACAAGGATCATCGCTCCCGCGCCATCCGCCTTTGCGAAGATATCTGCTATAATCTGCGCCGCGTATGGGGTTCTCTAGATCCCAAATGCCTTGAGATGTCTGAGCTCCTCTCCGAACTCTACACATCCATGGGCCACTACCGTGAAGCACAAGGCGTGCACGAGAGCATCCTTCGCCTTGTCGTAGAAGGCGATGATGGTGATGACAGAACCATCGACACCATGTCTCCCGAGGCAGCACGCAAGCACCTCGACCTACTCAAACAGAGCTACCTCCGTCTCAAAGGCTGGGACAAATCCCCTGCCCTGTACAAAGACCTCGTCAGCGCGCTTATCAAAACCTACAAAGGCAAACCCGAATGGAAAGACGTCCACGGCACCGACTCCTGGAACTACAACAAAGAACATCCCTCCGAAACCCTCGGCAAGTTCGTCGCGCCAAAGGATTGGGAATTCGCCAGACCGGATGATCTCGATGCTCAGGGCGATGTTAAGGAGACAAAGGGGTTGAGACGGCCGGGTATGGGCGTCAAGCGCGCGACTAGTAATTGGGGTATTGGTGAAGTGCACCGCGTGTTGCATGGGTTGCCGGAGCAGGAGTGGACCGATAATGGGAGGATTTATTCGATGGGCAATGGAGATGGTATTGCGAAGATGCCGGAAATCGGGGTCAAGGCGGTGATGGGGGATGAGGAGGATGGGTATGAGAGTGCGGCTGAGGAGGTGGGTCTTAATGGGCATCATGGGAGTAATGGTATCAAGGCATAAAATTGGATGATGGATAGCTCGAGCTCGTGTTTCCGGGTATGGATGTAATGGTATTGTATTGTATTGTTGATGGATGGATGCTAAGGTCGTCGCTTTTCTTACACTTTCAAATGGTGTTGGTGTGTGTATTGATAGTTTTTCATGCGCGCACGCTGTTTTAGTATCATAATCTTTAACATGTATGTCAAGATATTTCAGGCAGAAATTTTATCAATGTATACAGTCTTGATATTTTGCGCTCAAAATGTTTCCTACTTGAAGTACTCTGATTCAAGAGACTTCTACAGAAGTCTATATACTGAAATCGAGATTTTCTACAGCATACAGACATACAATTGAACCTTGTGTTCACGCATGTTTTGCATTCCACCTACCTACGTACTGTCTCCTGCAAAATGCCCCTATCGCTTAGAACAATAGTCCATGTGACGGCAAAAGTCCACCTTTCGGCTTCCTAAGGCTGCCTTTGGCGAGGCTTCCACCACCACCACCAGTTTGAATTGACATCTTTGTATCATGGAAATATATTCCTGTAGGATGTCACAGCGGATTTCGAAGCAGTAGTTGCGATTCGAGGGGACTGGACAAGGGTTGGGCGCTCAAGGGGATATTGCCAGCGGGATGGAGTCTGGATAAAAATCCTCGCTGGGGGTATTTATGTAGCTGTATCGCAGGATTAGACTATGGGGGTAGGCTAAGGGGGTAGGGGAATCGTAACTGATTTATTGGTGTATAGATTCGGGGTTTTTATATAGATTTAATTGCTGTTCTACGTATATATACCACTCGCAACTCACGACCTCGCCTCCTCCCCATCAACCTCCGTACCCTTACTCAACCCCTCAAACCTCCCATACCCCTCCCTATCCCTCTCCACCTTCCCCATCACCATCTCATATGCCTCCCGCCCCAACACCACTCTCAGCGGCGGCTTCTCTATAACCGCTAACTCATACATCGCCTTTGCACCTTTAACTGGATCACCGGGTTGGATGCCGTGGAATTGGCTGGCGTTCTTCTTCGCGTCGATGTGCTCGTAGGCGGGGTGCCGGTTAGTGGCGTATTCCATGCTGCGACCTGCTATGTCGGTGCGGAAACCGCCGGGCTCGATGAGCGTGAAGTGGATGTTCCAGGTGGGGAGGAGTTCTTGAGAGAGGGCTTCGGTGAAGCCTTCGATGGCGAATTTGGAGGCGCAGTAGATGGAGAATGTGGGGAGGCTGTGGGGGTGTTAGATGGGGGGTTGTCTGAGGTTGCTTTGTTTGGCAGGAGAATGGGGAAGAGAAGATGGGTGGCGATTGGGATTGGGAGGAAGGGAAGGGAAGCTAAAATGGATGTACGTACCCTAGCTGTCCGCCAATGGATGTGACCTGCTGGATCAAACCCCCACAAGGCTGCTGCTGGCGCATCACTTCCATTGCTTTTCGTGTTACAGCTAGGAGCCCGAAGAAATTCACGTCCATTTGCTTGTGGATTTGGGTGTCGGAGCACTCTTCGAAGGGACCGCTAAGGCTGTAGCCTGCATTGTTGACGACTACGTCTACGCGACCAAAGTGTTCGAGGGCGGCAGAGAAGGCTAAATCGATGTCCTTAGGGACTGTGACATCGAGCTTTAGGGCGAGATAATTTTCCTGGTTTGTGTTCTCGAAGGAGAGGGTCGGGGGGTTGCGGGCCGTGGCTACGGCGATGTCGCCGTTGTCGATAACTTCTTGCACGAGGTGCTTGCCAAAACCAGTGCTCGTGCCGGTGATTAGGAAGACGCGGGGCATTGTGGTCGTAGGAAGTAAGTACACAGAAAGAAAACAAATGGGGAACGATTTTCGCAACAAGGGCGCTATAGGAGTGTAGTAAGTTGAGTTGGGATGGAAGAACTCGGAATACTTGGTCGTCTGCAGGCCAGCTTTCTGAGAAAGCGACAAGCGAACGCGCCAAAGAGAAAACGAACAGGGTATGGAACAGAAGTGATGCGTAGAGTTTGAAAAAAAGCCTAAGCAGCGCCTTGAGTAGATACACCTACCGGCTGAGAGTAGGTGTGCTAGAAGCAAGTCTATAGAGCTCTTACGACTGATTCGAATTACAGGCCAAATGACTTACCACTGGGCGAAGACTGTAATCCATGGACCAGAGATGTCTTGTTCTCCGGCCATTGTTGGCTTGAGACATGTCTGTATTCACGATGACTTCACAGTACATATTACCCCGCACATCCTTCTTGAGCCTCTTGTTGAATTACAAGGTAGCCTGGATGTGCATCTTGCAATCTTGTAGCAGAACGAGAGACTTCCGAGTATGAGGTCTCATGGGGGCAAAGGTTGGATAACTTTAATTAATTTCTTAGATCTTCAATGGATGACTATGATAGTCGTTTCTTTTTTCTTTTTTTTTCTTGATATGTAGTCCTTACCTCGCCCAAGTAGAGTCAAACCAAGAATCTGAGGGAAGGTACTATAATGACGGTCTTAATACTGACATCAAAGATCCCTTGCAGTCTGCAATTTGAAGCTGGGAAAACGCAGAAAGAACTTACACCACCTCAGACACTGGAGATGAAAAGATTGCAGTCTCACAAAATAGACGACGTTCCTAGGCTGCGGCGTGTAGGCGCCAATTTCCGCCTAGCGGACGCAGTGGGCGCGCCGTTATGGCGGGCCGTTCTAGCGGCCCTGCTCCCTCGATACACCCAGCGATGCCTTACTCCCTGTTTGCGCCAAGTCTCTTGAGAACAAACGCCAGCTGGTTGTATTTGTAAATTTCACTGCTCTACTATGAAAGCAGTATTCCCTATGCCAGAGGCAGGAGCCCAAGTGAATAGCGAAGAGTAGGAGGATTTTGCTCAAACACTGTCTAAAGGCATGCATGCCCTGTGGCATCGGAGTTGTGTGCTCAGATAACAAGCAAATCGGTTAACGTAATGCAATAATATCGCTGTGGTACTGGATAGAGAAACGCTGGACTTGGCACAAAGTAGCAATGTTGAATCGTCTTCTAAATACATCATCAATAGTGGTAAGAATCAAGACCGGAGAAGTCGTCCAAATTCTCGGGATCTTAATCCATTTTTCTAGCAAGAATCTATCATCAAAGCTATTATCGGCAAGTTACCGCGGATGTTTGTTCTCCCCCGTGGGAAAAAGTTTGTCGGTGAATGCGGGTCGGCACATAACTTGTTCTTGAACTTACTCCTGGTGCGACTTTAATAGACATGGGTTCCTCCTATAAACTAAGTACAGGATGCACACAGATTCTGTACGGGCGAAAGCCGTGTGAGTGGCCCCCAAGATGACTGTAACACCACACATCCCGACAAGGCCTTGATAACGTAAAGATCTCTTTTTGAGTGTACAAGGCTATGCCCAGCAGTATTGCTGAGAACAGATAATTTGAAATTCAGAGGTATCACAAAATTGTGCAAGCTCCACGTTTACGGCGTGGCCTTTTCTTGGGCTTGCTCGTCCTTGCAATAGCCATCTAGTGATAGAGTCAGCAAAAGTGCACTCCGAATAGCCCTCCGTATACGCTATTCAAGGGCAAATTACCGCCTCGACAACCGCTTGAAGCCCACGTTTGTCCCTTGCATCGCATTCCACATAGGGAACTATTGACTTGCTCCACTGTCCCAGATTCTTTGCTAGCTGTTCTGCTTCCTTCCGGCTCACGAAACCCCGCCCTCCATCTAATTCTTTGTTGGACTTATGCTCACTCTTCCTTTCATCAGCATGTAATCCCAGCAGCACCCACGTGCTATCAATCATATTTGCATAGGAAGTGGTTACATGATACCACTTATTCTTTATAGATTCAAAAGACACCGGTTCGGCGATAGAAAAGCAAAGAAAGAAGACGTGGCCTAGGGGGTAATAACAAGGGCGTAGCCGATCATAAGCCTCGTCACCTACGGAATCATACACCGACAGTAACTTTTTTTTGCGCAACAGTCGCAACAGTACATTCTTGTTCTCAATCCTGGGGTAGAAATAAAATACTATGGTCAGCAGAGGACTATGCTGCAACGGCAGAGCAAGTAATTCGAGAACTCACACCACCTCTATTGATTCTTGTCCAACATTGGTGTGCATCAGGCCCCAGCCGTCCTGCTCAGGAGTTGGAGGTGGTAGATTGGCAAGGGTGGCAATGAGAGTCGATTTGCCAGTGTTGTCGTCGCCAACAACGATACAAACTGTCCCGCGACTTGAATCTTTCAATGCCGGGTCTATACGTCTGTCTCATGAAAATCACTCATCAAGGCTCATTTGGATCAGATGGGAGCGGAGGGGGTACCTTGTGGTCATGCTGTGCGTAGCCTGTACATTCGACTCTCGGGGCTCTTCCAATTTTTCGTAGAGTGACCTATCCAGCCCCTCACCAGACTTTTCATCCATTTCTCTTTCTGGTTCTGATAGCGACCCTCGAGCGTTATCAAGGAAAGTAACGAAGGAAAGAGATAGAGTAGGCAGTGAAACAGCAGGGCAGGTCTGAGAATGTCAAACGACTTCAAAGAGAGCGGACGAAGAGGAATGAGGACTCATGAATGGCAGAAGTCCGATCTATACAATTTAAGCAACAGCTGGCTGAGATGTTGTGGGAAAGTCGTGGCCAGAGGTTGTTGGCTCAGCCCCCTCAGCAATCCACGACTAAGCCACGGCGAATTGCCAAAGAGGTTGAAACGTACACATCTCAATCTTCTGGACACAAAGTTGAAGAAGCGCGGTTTGGTTGAATTTCTGGAACCAGGGTCTAGACAGGCGTTCATTGGGGAACGCAGCACAATCGTTTCTCTAGTTATACGACGGAATCATAGCCACCCGAGAGTAAGATCCAGATTTGATTGGTAGCAGGCTTCTTATCAATTGCTTGAATGAAGCTCTAGTGGACTATCTTAGATGAAAAGAACAGAAATGCTTTTTGGATGTTCTGTCTAAAATCTAATCCTAAGCATTTTAGGTTTTGAGAATCGTTGTCTTTTATTTAATCTTAACGACATTGTAGTCATTCTGATGCTTCGGTCTCGTCATTGACCCTATTCTTTTCTAAAGATTTGCGAGTATTGAAATCAATTTTGACACTCGCCACCTGGGCAGTCAAGGGATTTGTCAAAGCATCAGTCGCAGCCTTCGCTCCTGCTTCCTGCTTACTCAACCCTTTCCCCGTTCCTAGTCTTGTGTTCTCCCATCCCCATCCCGTCAGATACACGCCGATCTGAAATATCAGCTTCCCTTCCTTTCTGAGCTCTTGAGGCGGCGCTTCATCGCGATAACTAAGCTTGATATCTTTTCCCATAACCTTGTTAGCCAGCTGCACCTTGGCATTTGGATCTGCTGCCTGTGTCTCGATGGTAGGTTGCTTTGATAACTTGTTCTCCCATAGTGATCTGAGCCATCCTTCTGCAGTCTCAAAACCATCAGTAGGATCAGATAGAACAATAGCTGCCACGTATGCTTCGAACATATCTCCCATAGTCTTTGTCCATTTTTTCCTACTGTCCTTCCCACCTTGTTTCATGCTAGCCGGCAACTGCCCCTTCTCATCGAAGTTGTAGGCGAGAGCGTATTCCGCGAGTGTTTCGTTCTTAACAAGCAGTTCACGTTGTTGGGAAAGACGGCCAGCAGGCATCTTGGGGAAGCGAGAGAAGACGAGACGGGTGGCTATGAGTTCGATGTAGGCGTCGCCGAGGAGCTCAAGGCGGTCGTAGGAGGTATCTATCTTGGTAGATGAATGACCGTGAAGCGTTCCAGGATGGATGAAGGGCGTTGAGACAAGGGACTTGTCTCGAATTCCAGGCAGCGGTGGTAAGGTCGATGGGTTACCAAGGTAGGGGCTGAATTCGGAAGTTGCTTTTCTGGGAGGTAGATAGCTTGGAATTTTTGCATCCTCGCTCTGAAGTTTGGAGACATTGTTCGTGGATGCAAGTTTCTTGCTGGGAGGTTCTGCAGACTGACCGTCAAGGTCGTGACTCCTCTTACTACCCATGACTAAGCTTTAGACGCCTTCTGCTTCTTTCGAGCTTTGGAAAGAAGTAAATGGCATATGATTTGGTTACGTGGATCTTGGACTGCAAGTGTCAAAAGCAGAGTTTCTCAGAATGTGCAACAGACTCTTGAGGGCTTACTTGGCAGTTTCAATGACAGATTGGACTGTATAGAGCGGGAGATTGTGTTTTGAGATATCAACGTCGTCAATCAATCTGTCCACTAAAAGTCATCTCAAAATCTCCCACAGGGCTGACCACTAGCGCGCCATCAACCTCTCCAACATTTTCCACCATCCACCCCAATCCCCCCTCACCACCACCACATCCCTCCACCAAAATGTCCGTCCCCAAATCCCGCCTCCTCGACCTAATGAAGGTACCTCCCTCCCCTCCCCTTCCCCCTCTCCCCCCCCCCGCCTCCTCTCACTAACCCCCCCCCCTCCGGGGATCCCAGCTCCAAACCACCCTCTTCTCCCAAACATTCAACCCCCTCCACCACCGCACCGGCTCGCGCATCCTCCGGCAACGCCTTCGCGGCCCCTCAACCTCCTCCTACTACCCCCGGCGTCTCGCAACCATCAAAGACTTAAAAAAAACCTTCTCCCATTTCTCAGAGGGTTTAGAGACGTGGGATGATTACGAAGAGGACCGGTTAGAGAGAGTGGCGAATGCGAAGATGAGGGGGAAGGGGGCGCCGCGGAAGAAGAGGACGAGGGAGGATAGTAAGAAGAATCGGGGGAGGAAGAGGCCGGCGGCGGTCGTTGGTGGTGGTGGGGAGGCGGCGACGACGTGGGGGGCTGGGCGGTAGGGGAAGGAGGAGGGGGAGAGGGGAAGGGGCATAGCGAGGGAGTTTATGTAGGGGATAGGATTTAATATTTAAGAGCACTTTTTCTATTACCCGAGACTTGGGGGTGCTAGTGTACATACTGCGCTTGAAGAAGACGATGCTTACATGCGTGGCTTAGCCTTAGCTGTGAGAAAGCCTGCTGGTTATGGTGATTGTTAGATGTATTTTCCAGCCTTCTAAATGGAGAACTGGAATGATCTTTCGAGAGATTTCGCATCATGTGTATCCAAGCCCGAATGTAACGCATGGCTGTTGGTCTGGAAATTGCTCTCAACTTTGGAGGGCAGGGGTTCAATGACCTGATATCATCGGATCTCATCCGCCTCCACAGTTGAACAAGCATCAGTTCCAAGTTTTGCATATTCATATCAAAAGGCTGCTCCGCCAGTCCCTGGACCATCACCATTCATCCTGTCCAGCGCTTCCTCGGCCAATTCGCTTTTCAAACTATCCCTTCTACTCTCCCTCTCCCGACTTCCCCACTCGCGCAAACCCTTCCTTTTCTCTCGCTGCTTCTCTTCAATTTGATCCAATAATTTCTTTCTACCCTCCTCCAGTTCTGCCAACCTCTTTCTCGCTGCCGGATCGGTCGCGCTGGGCAAAGCCTCGCCACCCTCTTTAATAGAGGGCACAGATGCCAGGTGATTGTTCGAGAAGCGCTGGGTACGAGGGTAAGTTGTGGACGATGAGTTGTTCGAACGAAACGGAGGCGGTGCGCGGTAAGGTGCTTCGAAGGACGATGGAGGACCGTGATGCGAACCCCGAGGACCTTGAGGAATATGATCTCCCGGTGGTGGTCGAGAGTCATAGTGTCCCCTCGAAGGAGGTCCATGATACGAAGGTGCTGCACCACGACCTCCACGAGGACCATATTGATGATCTCGTGAGTCTCCTCGACCTCCGAAGGATGGACCACCTCTAGGGCGGGTCGGTGCAGATAAGAGGGAGGCACTTGTGGGACGATTGTGTGCTGACATGGATATAGGAGCTGCTGGCGGAGGTACGGATGGTGAGTCTCTACTGTATGAGTCTCTCACCGCTGGACCGCTTGGTGGAGGACGAGTATCCCCGTTGCGGTAGCCTGATGCCTTGGGTCCCGCAATTTGTGCATCTGACCATGCGGCTGGAGTAGGTCCAGTACGGTTGTCGTCTCGTTCACGTGGTGGGGGCGACCGTGCGCGGTAGGATGTTGGCTCTCGAGCCTGAGGGACCGGAACAGGCGAGTAACCTCGGCGCGGAGGAGATCTGTCCCGATGAACTTGATCTCGAGGGCCAGCAGGCGGTGCTCGCCCACCACGGATAGCTGGTGAGTGTGTACCAGATCCGGTATTCGCTAGCCGGTCTGGATGGATAGGAGGCGAGGAGCGTCGAGAAGAAATTGGAGAGGGAACGCGCGAGATATGTTCAGAGCGTCTTGGCGGAGTAGGTGATCTCTCTCCAGGGCGATAGTTGTTCTCGTTTGGGAATCTGGGTCGTGAGTACCTTGGAGGCGAGTAATCACGTCTTGCTGGAAGAGGCGAACGAGGCCTACGATAAGGTGAAGCGTCTCGTCTAGCTGGAGGGGGAGACCTCGCGCGGCCCACAGGGGATCTAGAGTATCGTCGGACCCTAGGTAAGGGTGATCTCGCACGCGTATCTCTTCTAGGTGAATATGCCCTAGGTGGAGATCTCGGCCGAGCTGCATAACTGGGCCCACCTCTTCCTCTATAACCTGGGCTCCGTGAGCGGCGACGGTCTGCTGCCGGAGCGTATGAATCGGCACGTGACGGTGGGGTACGGGTTCTTCGTGGTGGGGATCTATAGCCTCGTGCGTTGTGGTCTGAAGGGCGATACGACTCCCCACCGAGAGGACGGTCATCGTCGTAATATCTGAGTGAAAGAAAATTAGTACACAGAGATGGATCACTGAGGTTTATGTGTACAGTAGCAGTCAGAGGTCAGACAGTGCCAGCCAATCTGAGGCTCTTTCAAAAAAAAAAAAGTGCGGACAGACCTTCTATCACGGTTTCTATCCATGATGCAGGGTGACACCTTTGAGCGTCAGAATAGCAAGGGAAAGGTCTAGTCTGAGCTGAGCCGGAGCATATTGAGATGCGCAGCTCCTGGGGGTTTTTGGTAGTTGACTCAGTCAATCATGGATGATGCGAAATGTCAACAGAATAAAAAGTTTAGCGCGCTAACCGTATTAGGCAAGAAGCTTGGAGCTCCCATGAGAACGCGCCATTCAGTACGCTCAGCTGCGGTTGGCTGCAAGTCACTAAGCTCGCGCAAGGATGGCGATAGCCTTCCTCAGGCAAAATCTCAAGCCCATGACATATCCGTCCTAGTCATTCGCCGCATGTCTTGCCTCCTAGATGCACCTGTACGAGTTGGAGTCACTAGTGTTGGGCGGTTCTATGCCTTCAGATCTTGATGTCTTGTATGTGATGAATGTTATGCTTCTTTCACTCTACCGCTTGCTTCGCCTTTCTTCATCCCTCTTCTGCCTTTTCCGACTTTCGACAGCTATCATGTCACTTAAATCCTCTTGGAAGCCCCACTGCCCTTGCTCCTGTTTCTTCTCCGCCTCATACAGCCTCTTCAAATCTTCTTTATCCATACTATCTTTTGCCTGAAGAGTATCCGGGTCCATTGCAACCTCTACATCCCCCGGCTTCTTTCTCTTCCTATTCTGATCCTCTTGACCAAGCACAGGTAAGCCACTTTGAGCAGCTTTGAGATCGTACGTTCGGTCACCCCCAAAGAAGCCTGAGACTTTTGCTGATTGTTCTGGTATAACTTGATATGCTGTCCGAGGGTGTGTGGATTCTTCTGTTTCTGTGCCACGTCTATGCTTGCGAAGGTCAAATTCGCCAGCCACACTTTCAGCTCCTCCATACTCTGAGGGTACTGTGGATGCCAATCCTCCAGGAGTTTCAAGCCCACTCGGTGTCTGCAAGCCTGCCCCAACATCCTCATTATCCCCCTCTTCGTCTTCCTCATCACTCTCTTCCTCTTCAGACTCCTCTTCTGGCTCCTGTAACTCGCCCCACAGGGTCTTTTCGACTGGCTCGCCAAGTTGAGTATTCTGCTGGGGTTGTAGCACGCCAAAGATATCGCCACCGTACAAGGGACGATTATACTCATCGACAGGCGGTTTGCCGTATCCGCCGGGATGGAAACCCCATGCACCACCAGGAGGTGGAGGAGCGTTGAGACCGGGGATCTTAAGTGCAGGATATGATGGTGGTGGACCAAAGCGCTGTTGATTGATCAGCCATGGCGGCGGAGCGCCGGGTGGAATATTCAGAGCTTCTTTCAACTCTTCGCTGAGCTCACCAGGTCGAAGATGTTTGAGATTGGTCTCATACTCCTTGCCCTCGTAGTACACCTCTCCGTACCGTGTGAGCTCTGGCTTCGTCTGGAACCTGAAGAAGGCTTCGTATAGTTTTTGGTAGTCAATATCAAGCTTTCCCATCTTTGGCTGAACGCGCTCTCTTTGCTTTTGTTTGAGACTTGCTTGATCCTGCTTCTCTAAGACCGCATCCCGCATCTCCGCAATGCCGGTCTCCTGGATAAATTTAGGTAACGCGAATGGGGGCTTTTCAACACCACGTTTAGAGGATAGATACTCACGCTTCAGAGACCAGTGTGACGGTACGGGCACGACATTTCGATATGCCTTGATGTGCACCAGTAAGCGAGGATCTGAAGCTGAAGTGTCTGTCCAATCCACCGTTTCCGGCTTTTCGACCAGGGCCTTAAGTTCTGCTACCGATAGCTTATTTTGCTCTTTTCGCTTTTTTTTCGACATTTTCGGCTGCCCTGCTTCCTCATCTTCATCAGGTATATCGTCGTCCTCATCGAAGTAGATTTCCGGTTTATCAGGCTCCTTCGTCGAGGGGTCCTCCTTATCAATCTGTTCAAACCTGCCCATTATATCTTTGTACATTTCATAGAGCGGATCTGTCTCGTCAATGACATCAACGCTATCCGTGATCTCATCTTGCTTGTCAGCGGCCGCAGTAGCAGGTTCTTCTTTGATGGGTAGAGGTTCTGTCTCGGAGGGTTCCGGGGTGGGAGTGGCAGCAACCTGTGACTTGCATTTAGAACATACTTCTCTCTCATCATCATTGCCGCTTACTTCATTTTGTTTTGCTGCCTTCTTCTTCGCTCTCCTCTGCTGATTTTTTGACGGCTTGATTGCGGTAGGCATTGTGTCGGCTCGGTATATCTCAATTACACAGATGAAAGCATTCAAAGCTCATATCATTTAGAATAAGTGATAAAGGGATCAAGCGCGTTATGGCAATATTTACTTCGTTTTGCGACTGCTGAGTCGCGCGATGTCGAGATTGGAGGTTCGGATGCTGGCAAGGATTAGCGCCAGTGCTCAGCCCTAAAATTCTAACAAACTCCACCTAACCTTACCTGGTGTACGGACGGTACCTACCTACCTACCTAGTGTAAGGCAGGTCTTTTAAATCGGCCTCCTACACATAGTACGCTTCGCATTACATCTGGAATTCGGTATCATGTATTGCACTTGATCGAATACTTCATCTCACAACATTATGACAAGCCGTACTGCAAATATTCAATGAAATTGATCTATCAAATGCTTCTACCATAGATACACCGATATTCCTCATATGATCTTCCATTGCTCGCTCATGCATGCCATGCTTCATGATAGGAAATTTCAGATCAGACAGCGCTTCCGATGTGTGAAATCGTGTGATGCAGATATGAAGTAGTTGCTGGAAAGTTTCCCGAATGCTGCTAGCCACCAGGGACCTGCAGGAAAGCATCGTGGATTGCCGTGATGATCAAATCAAGGTGCCAACTGTAGCCGTAGAACAACAGGAGACACGGTGCGTGCTGAAAAGAAAGGCGAGATGTCGAAAAGTCGAAAGTCGAAAGTCGTTAATGGAATCCCCGGTAGAACAGTTGTGACAAAAGGAAAGACAAGGTTGCTGTATCATCTAATAAGGATATGGATACAAAGAATCAAATCGCTGCATCAGCTTCGCGTTCAGACCGGTCTCAGAGTCTATCAACATGCCTCCGCTAAACAAAGCAGAATTGATGTCAATTGAACTCCTTGCAGAATAATGCAGACCGTCAAAACAAGCATTGTAAATGCTGTGGGTCAAGATCCTGGCCGGGTAGGCCATGCGCTTGACGTATATTCGAAATCGTCCAAAGGCATAATTAGCCAATCGAATCCATGTAAACATGAATTAACATAGCGGTCGTATGAGTAAATTGCGTATCATCAAAGGGATCTGGCCGTAGTTACGTAGAATTCGTTTCATCATGTCGAGTACAGTCTAGATCGACGAATCGCTTCAAAAGAAGCCACCATTGACCTGAGGCATGCGCGCAAAAGACGGTGCAGACTGTTGTACAGATTGATGGCTGTTTTCTTGGCTGAAATGCAGGAAGTTGTTGGAGCCATTGCTCATGTTGTGGGCGTGGGCAGGAGATGTGAATTGAGGATAAGGGCCGCGGAATTGAGGGGAAAAGTTGTTATTCATCGCATTGTAGCCGTTTGCTGGTGCGGTATAAGAGGTTGTTATAGGACTGGAGGTCATCTGTAGGCCCAGTGGGATCTGACCAGAGGAGCGGTCGGTAGGAGTGCCGCTACCACTAAAGCGACCTTGACCTTCCAATGCCATAATCTTGCTTTGGATGCGACGGCCATGAGGAGTCTGGCGAACCGCAGGGAGAAGAGGACGAATAGCTTCAACAAGACGAGCTTTGGTATCAGGATCTGCGTAGTCCATTGCAGTTTGGACGACGTAGTTCGCGTATGAGTCACGCAGCATCTTTTCGAGCTCGTTCCCACGCATCATCTCCTCAATCATCACGCGCGTGACATGCTTCTCAGCTCCGCGAAGGCACTTTTCAATCACGTTGGAACTGAACTTCTGTTTCGACAGAGTAGCAATTTGCCCCTCAAACGCAAGGCAGAGAGGATTAGTGAAGCATTCCTCTTGAAGATCGACGATGTATTGAAGAACATAATTGCCGAAAGGATCTTGCACGAGTTGGAAGGCGCTATTGGTGATCTGATCAATGAGCCTAGCCTTCTGAATGCCGGTGGCATGGTCGATGCATCGCTGCAGGACACAACAGCCATGACGATGAGTCCCGACCACAATACAGTTGGCACCAACTGTGTCGAAGATGAACTATTGAAGATTAGTCTGACATGTAGTTGGCTCGCTGCTGGGGCAATTTACCTGAGCGTCTTCGGAAGAGAGACGGTTAAGACACTTTTGAATTACATGATTGCCGTTGAGATCTTGAATCAGCTCCACCACTCGGTTCTTCAAGGCATTGATGACTGTTTGGATCTGCTCGCGGGTGGTGATAAATTCAATCATCTTTTGTAAAGCCCGGGTACCATGGGCGTTAAGAGCAATCTCGACCATTTTCGGAGCGGCATTGTTGATCAACACCGTGCGCTGCTCGTCGGTGGAGAACTCAAACAGCTTTTGGCAAAGGTAGTTGCCGAATGGATCTAACGTTGTCAGTATGTGTTGCAGGTTTGGAGAAAATAGCATTACCAGTCATAAGCTCAACCACGTGCGGGTGCGTCTCTAGGAAGATGAGGTGCACATGCTCCGGGTTGCGCTCCTCCAGCTTCTTCTGCAGAAAGCGGCATCCATGCTGGTCTTTGCACAGACCTAAGATCTCCCCCTGCAGTTGTTCCAACTTGGCGTTGGTGAAGCGAGTATTCTCTGAAACCCATGTTAGTGGTGTATATCATTAAGGAGGTATAGATTTGCATGCCTTCACCATTCTGCATGCGTCTTTGCTGGATAACACGAGCCTGACTGTCTGGGAAACGGCCTTGTATGCCGAAATTCGCATAAGGTGAAAATCCGTTTTGGGGTTGGAAAGCTTGCATTTGATTTTGGAAGGCCAACGGGTTAGCCATAGGCATGGGAGTCATTCCCATATTCATCATTTGCATCCCATAACCAGGGTAGAAGGCCTGATTGGGGAACTGCATTGCAGGGTTGAATTGGGCCATAGGGTTTGGCAATTCGACAGGTGAAGCGGCAGTCGTGGCCGGACCGAACGGAGCAGCACTGGCTTGCAGACCAGAAAGAATTTGCTGATATGTAGTAGCAGGATCTTCACGTCGACTATCGCCTCCAGAGAGCTCACGGCTATGGCGGTTGTTGATGACAGGGATTCGGCCCAAGCTCGCATTGTGGTTGTGAAACTTTTGCTCTGCTTCATTCTTGGTAGGTGTAGAATTGGTTGTAATACCGTTTGCCTTCTTCAAGGTAGGAACATCGTTCGTCGAGTATGATGCGTGGATGCTGCCTAAAGTAGTAGGGCGGCTTGACTCGGTTGAAGACGCTTGGCCTCCTTGCGACGTCTGAGTGTATGTAGCGAGACTAGCTTCCATTGAATGGCGATTTGGGTTACGAATGCTCATGGTCTCTGATGATACGTGGGTCTCATTGTTGGAAATTCCATTACTCATTTGACCGTTTGAAAAAGTGTTGAGTGCGCTCTGTGGGATTCCCTGCTGAGAAAGGCGGTGACGTGCGGCTGGAGGCCAGCCATTAGCTTGCGTCTCTGGCTTGGGAGTCTGCGAGAGCGCGAGATCCAAAGCAGCTGAAGATGCTGAAAGCTGTGGCGGCATGTCAGCAATGACTCTGAAACTAACATTGGGGCTGCCACTCACCACTCCTGGATACTCGTTGCGACGAACCAGGATCGGGAATTTGTCATCCGTGGCATTCATTTGGAGGTAGCTCTTGACATCAGGCGAAGTGGTAGAATCTTTAGAGTCATCATCATCCCCAAAGAGGAAACTTGTAGTATTGATATGTCCTAGGCCCATGGTAGCAGAGTGCTCAGGAACCGTCTCATGGTTGCGACTCCTCAACCCCGTGACGGGCATGGAATAGCGGTTTGTCCTAGGACGTGTGAGTAGCTTATAACACTCAAGTCTGAAATAGGTCATGGTGGTGACTTACACAGCGCCACGACGGCTTGTACCATTGGTCTCAGGGACGTAGGCCCGGACTCCTTCATTGGACCCACGACGAGATCCAGGCACAGACTTTGAAGGGAGCGTGTCAGAGTTGATGTGATTGTGCAAAGTCTGAGCAAGCTCCGAGGGTGGTGATGTAAGCTGAGAACCCGAACGGCTGCTTCGATTAAGGCCTGGAGGAGAGGTAATGCTTGAGGCGGAGTATCTGTTGCTGCGAGCAAAGATGCCTGAAGGCAATACGTGATCCCGGTATTCGGGAGGGGTTGTTGGCTCGCTGACATGACCAGCAAGACTAGCTTGCTGAAGGTCTTGTGTCATACGATCCAGCTCTTCCTTTTCTAGGGCCTGTTGCTGGTTGAAGAGAACCATCTGGGCTTCGAAACGCCTTCGTCGCTCCTGGAGCGCTTCGTACTCTTGTCGCTTCTTTTCGACCTGGAGAGTGTTAAACATTTGGTAATGCATGATGCACGTAGGATGAAGGGTGGAAGGGTGGGAGTCGTGGGGTTTTATGTGAAGTGAGAGCGGGGATCTTACAAGCTGAGCTTTATGGAAAGTCTGTTGTGAAGCAAATGTCAGTGAATTGAGATTGAAAAGCATAATGGCCACCCAAAGTATATCTGCTGATAGCACGTTTCGGAATGGAGCATGACAACACTAAATGACAGTCTGCAGCGAGATTGAGGGAAATGCAAGAGTTGTTGTCTTACCGTTGCAGCTATGTCCACGGACTCCCCCTGAGTAGTTGGTGTAGGCTGTTGCCCGATTGGGGTGATGGCTGGCATCTTGCTGAGGTCTGTGGTCTGCCTACGTTGCACGCTTGCTCGTGTATCGCCAAATGACTGAGAGTGGCTCTGCATGAAGCTGCCAGAGTATCGCGATGGTGTGGTAGTTCCCGTGGTCGCTGAGCTGGACGGAGGGTTTGGTGATCTTAGCTCGTCATAGCGGGCAGTGATTGAGTTGTTGAAAGCCATGATGCTACAAGCCGGTACGATGCGTTAGAGCTGATGTACAAATCATCCCAGTGACGGGTGGGATGTGGGGTGCTTGTGGGCGGTGAGGATCAGGGAGGGGGAGGTGGGAGGTGTCAGAGAGGATGAAGATGTTGATGTAGTAGGAAGATTCAGATGAGACTTGTACGGGTCGGAAGGGTGGTGGTGCCTTCACACGTACGAGGTGAGTGACAGCGAATGCGGAGGTCTCAAGAGTAGAGAGATGGCGTCAAACAATTGGTCTTCGGAGTGAATGCACAAGGGTACATTGGCTCCGCCTGCGAAGCCCCGCAGATTCTCGTGTGGTGCAAAGAGTCGTACAACTTTCCAAAAGGAATGGGATGATCTCAATTGTTGATATGCAGAGGTACAAATACAAGAATTGGCGCCAACAAGGTGATTGAAAGAAAGATGCAAGTGGAGGAGTAGGTGTTCTGGGCTGGATTATCGAAGCAGAAAGTGCTGGGATCTAGGCGCAGCGCTACCGTGAGTGGGCTGCTTTGTGGTACCTTATTCATTCCCTACGCCCTTCCAAGCACAGTTAGAAGAACACCTATGGTCTATGGTCTATGGTCTATGGTCTATGGTCTACGATGGTGTTGTCTACTCTGGTGATATGCGCATGGCTTTCTACCAATAAAAGGCATATGGCTCTACAAGGGAAATAATACCATAAGATAGTGAACAACAGTGTCCTCGCAGCTTCACTCCTCGGCGGTACCCTGCAAGCTGGATCGCTATCTGCAGATCCCACGAGTACGACGAAAGCAAGGGGCAATAGGTACAGCACGCCCACCAATCTGTGCTTTCTATGAGCATTGTGTCATGATGGCAGAGGCCCGATCTTCCGTAACTGATAGTGGAATTGTTTGGCTGATGGGGAGGTGTGGGAGGTGAGGCTCAGGTTCAAGCATTCGAACCCCTGAAAAAGTCTAACGGTTTTCTGCTGCGGCTCTGCCTAATCAATTTGAGCCACATTCACTTACTGGTAGTGAAAGAGCGCTCAGCAACTGTCGTTCGGAGAAATGTAGCAGAGAGCAGAGAGATTGTCTGATGGGTGTGGTGCGTGGGTGTCAGCGTGGTAAGCGTGGCGACGGGAGGTGTGAATAAGTGCAGAGGAAGCATGCAGTGATGAGAAACCCCACAATATTCAATAGGAATAGGCGTGCTTGAGGCGGTGAGCAACCAACTAAGGTAGTGGTGGCTAAGCTGCTTTAGGCTCGTTTATCAGGGTCCACCTTCCGCGGACCTAGTTCCTTTAGTTTGCCGCTCTAGCGCCGCTCGAAGGAGAACCCGATCGACAATTGCGAGAAGCACCAAAAAATACCCAACTTTTTATAGCCAATCAGATACTACTCATAGAAGTATATTGAAAAATGAGAAACACCTCCGTCTTACAACATGGTCCCTCCTCCTACTCGTAACAGATCTACTGAGCCAGTACAAGTGCCCAAGAAGTCGAAAGCTGACCAATCGTCCTCTCAAGTGTGTAGAGCTTCGCAGAATCACTTGCTATGACTAATATGTCTCAGCCAGCAACGAAACCACCTGCGAAAAAAGCTAGAAGGCCTTCACAGCCCAAAAATGCTGCAGTTCAGCATGATCAAGGACCGGACAAGCACGCCTCGGTGAAAGATACTGGCCAAAAAGATGTATTCATATTTCCGCTTCCTTAGAAAGTATATAGATGCTAAAGTCGTCTAGGGATTCGATGCCCTACTCGAACCTTTCTATCATGGAAAATCCTTAACAGATCCCATAGATACTGCAAAGGTAGGAGATAGCCATTTAATTCGATCTTCATAAATAAGGCGCTGTTTTTATCATCCGTGGGGATATCACGACCGTGAAAGTCGTCCGTGAGTGGTGAATAGTAGTGACGACAATTTCGCAATTTCCAGAGCTCTGCTCTTCCTTTGGGCTTCAGGCTCATATATATTTCCAATAGATCAACAGGACATCAACATTCATATTTCGTCTGACGCTATTATTCGCACAGGCTGACTCTCATTAGGACAAATGGAACCTTCTCCCAGCCTTCCTAAAGGTCAAAGGCCTTGTCAAGCAGCATATCGATTCATATAATTTTTTCATCGATGTGGACTTGAAGAGGATAATCAAAGCCAACCAGACCATTCTCAGTGATATAGACCCTAGATTCTACATCACATACACGGATGTCTATGTTGGATGGCCAACTCGCATCGATGAGGATCTACCAGAAATGGCACGCGCACATTGGACATCCTCGGTCACTCCAAATGAGTGCCGGCTCCGTGATACGACCTACTCCGCGCCTATAATGGTCGACGTGGCATATTGGCGAGGTATTCGTGAGGTAAGGAGGAAAGGCATCGTCATTGGAAGGCTCCCCGTAATGCTGCGGAGCTCCCGATGTATCCTCTCCAAGAAGTCCGAGGAAGAAATGGCCCAGCTTTCCGAATGTCCGCTAGATCCAGGGGGGTACTTTGTCGTCAATGGAACCGAAAAGGTGATATTGGTACAAGAGCAAATCAGCAAAAACAGAGTCATCGTGGAAAAAGGCACCAAACATGGAATCGTACAGGCATCTGTGACAAGGTATTTTAGCCCTATCAATATGCTTTGTCTATGCTAACTGCTGCAGCTCAACTCACGAGCGGAAATCTAAGACTTATGTTATCATGCGTGGCGATCGGATCTACCTGAAGCACAATTTTCTTAGCGAAGATCTGCCTATAGTCCTGGTTCTCAAGGCTCTAGGTATACATTCAGACAATGAGATCCTTCTACTTGTTGCAGGTCATGACTCTGCGTACCAAGATACTTTCTTCGTCAATTTTGAAGAATGCACAAAGCTGGGTATCACCACTCAGAATGAAGCACTAGAGTACATTGGGACCAAGATCCAGATGAAATCAAGACCTTCATACCATGACTACAGACGGAAACATGTACAGGAAGCAATCGAAGCCATGTCCAATGTCATCGTCAACCACGTCCCTGTCCGTGATCTCGACTTTAGACCCAAGGCACTTTATATAGCCCATATGACTCGAAGAACCATGATGGCCTACCATGACAGTACTCTGGTTGACGATCGGGACTATTATGGTAATAAACGGCTCGAGCTGGCAGGACAGTTACTATCACTCCTCTTCGAAGATTTATTCAAGAAATATAACCATGACATTAAAATGGCTGTCGACAAAGTACTGAAGAAGCCAGCGCGAACTGAGGAATTTGACTGCATCAGATACCTAAACCTACAAGCCAACCACATTACTGCAGGAATTCAGCGATCCGTGGCTACTGGAAATTGGGATCTGAGACGATTCAAAATGAAGCGAGCAGGGGTAACACATGTGCTAAGTCGATTGAGCTTCATCAGTGCCCTGGGAATGATGACTAGGATTACTAGTCAATTTGAGAAAACTAGAAAAGTCGCTGGACCTCGTGCTTTACAGCCTTCACAATTTGGAATGCTTTGCCCATCAGATACCCCTGAAGGAGAAGCCTGTGGTCTGGTCAAGAACCTGGCTCTAATGACACATATTACCACCGATGACGAAGAAGCTCCGGTAAAGAAGCTTGTCTTCGCGTTGGGCGCAAAAGATCTGTGCCAAGTTCATGGTACAGATATATACAAGGAGAGCTCTTATATCATCTTCATTAACGGGACGCCTACAGCGCTCACTAAACAGCCGAGGAACTTCATTAACGCTTTCCGACGAATGCGTCGAGCAGGTCGCGTTTCAGAATTCGTTAGCATATCATTGAATGGCCACCATCGATCAGTACAAATTGCAACGGACGAAGGAAGGATATGTCGCCCTCTTATCGTGGTTGAGAAAGGAAGATCCAAGGTAACCGCAAGATCTCTCCAAGCTTTGCGCAAAGGCAAACTGGGTTTCGATGATTTTCTCTCCCGTGGTCTCATCGAATACCTAGATGTCAACGAAGAAGACGACTCCAACATCGCTATGTACGAAGCCAACATCAACTCCTCAGCCACCCACCTTGAAATCGAACCCTTCACCATCCTCGGCGCCGTTGCAGGCCTAATTCCCTACCCCCACCACAACCAATCCCCAAGAAACACCTACCAATGCGCCATGGGCAAACAAGCCATCGGCGCCATCTCCACCAACCAATTCACCCGCATAGACTCCATTCTCTACCTCATGGTCTACCCGCAAAAACCCCTCGTCAAAACCCGCACCATCGAACTCGTCAACTACGACAAGCTCCCGGCGGGTCAAAACGCCATCGTCGCCGTAATGTCCTATTCAGGGTACGACATCGAAGACGCCCTCGTCCTCAACAAAGCCTCCATCGACCGCGGCTTCGGTCGCTGCCAAGTCTTCCGCAAATACAACACCATTCTCCGCAAATGGCCCAACGGCCTCGAAGAGCGTATCGGCGACCCAATCTACGAAAACGGCCTCCCCATCCGCAAACACGCCCTCCTAGACTCCCACGGCCTCGCCCGCGTCGGCGAAAAAGTCTCCCAAGGCGAAGTCTACATCATGAAACAAACCCCCCTCAACCCGCACGCCTCCCCCGGCTTCGGCGGTTCCGACTGGGGCGTCGGCGAATACAAAGACACACCCATGACCTACCGCCTCCCGGACCCCTCCTACATCGACAAAGTCCTCATCAGCGTCATGGACTCGGACCACAAAATCATCAAAATCCTCACCCGTCAAACCCGCCGCCCAGAAGTCGGCGACAAATTCTCCTCCCGCCACGGCCAAAAAGGCGTCGTCGGTCTCATCGCCCCGCAAACTGATATGCCCTTCACAGACCAAGGCATCACCCCAGACATCATCATGAACCCGCACGGCTTCCCCTCCCGCATGACCGTCGGTAAAATGATGGAACTCGTTTCCGGAAAAGCAGGCATCCTAGCCGGCGATCTCCAATACGGGACTGCTTTCGGCGGTTCTAAAATCGAAGATATGGGCGATATACTGATCTCCCACGGCTTCAGCTACGGCGGGAAGGATTTCCTAACCTCCGGTATCACAGGCGAATCGCTTCCAGCATACGTCTTCTTCGGCCCTATATACTACCAAAAACTCAAACACATGGTCATGGATAAAATGCACTCGCGCTCTCGCGGCCCGCGCGCCACCCTCACCCGGCAACCAATGGAAGGGCGTTCCCGCGACGGCGGGCTACGATTAGGAGAAATGGAACGCGATTGTTTGATCTCGTATGGCGCTAGTCAATTGTTGTTGGAGAGATTGATGTTGAGTTCTGATGCGCATGTGGTGGATATTTGTGGGAGGTGTGGGATGATGGGGTATCAGGGGTGGTGTCAGACTTGTGGGAAGAGTGATGGGTGTAGTAAGATGATGATTCCGTATGCGGCGAAGTTGTTGATACAGGAGTTGGCGAGTATGAATGTTGTGGCGAGGGTGGGGTTGGTGGATGAGTTTCCGAGGGAGGAGGGAGAGGGGTAGGTGGGATAGAGGAGGGGAAGATTGTTTTGTGGATTGAGGGATAAGATCTTGCGTAATTCATTGTATGAACGAGATGTAAACACACGAATACCAAACAATAAAAGCCAAAATTGAAAAACATCAACGTTGAATCAAACTCAGAACATCAATCAATCAATCTATCCCTAGTCTTCCTTTCCCCGATATCCAGCATAGGGTCAAATCCTTTCCAACCAAATTCCCAGCCATTTAAACGCGCCCTTCAAAATGAAATTCGTTACCGATTGCCTGCCAAATACCCTCATCATCCCTCCATCCATCGGTATACGCCAAGCCTATACCAAATAAAGATAAGGTGAATTCGCCTTCCTCTATCTTAATTTTCTCGGCTCTAAATCCCAGCTTTCCTAGCTCCGTGAATGAGCGTGTCCTGTTTTTCCTATGTGGATTCCGGCTTTGGCAGTCCTGTGAGTGAGCGTTGTCCTTCTATTCCCGGTCTAGGTGCCAGCTTTGGCAGTCCTGTGAGTGAGTGTTGTCTTTTTCCTATCTGTCCAGCTCCCAGCTTTCAAAGGCCCTGTGAGTAAACGTTGTCCTATTTCCTTCCTTTCTAGACCCCAATTACTTAACTCCTGTGAGTGAGCGTCGTCCATTCAAAGAACGTGTATATATATAACCAGCAAAACTCGAACCCATCCTCCCCATGCGAAAAGCAGATCCCTTCGCACTTACCAGCCCGAACAAATTGCTGAGAAAATCAGTCTGTATTTCTCCTTAGATAGTAGTCAAGCGAACGAAAGAGAAACCCTCATTTGCCCTTTTTCTGATCCGCGTAGCAATGACATAGCCTGAGCTTTTCGGGAAGCTCCTGGGTGTTGGTGATTGTGTGTCATTTCTCGTGAGTAATCTTGGACCTTCGGTATATCGTCCGACGAGTAGCCAGCGTATGATCTCTGGGAAATGTTTCGCTTTGTCGAGAGCGCGAATTATGGAGCCGTCTTTGGTGTAGTATAGCTTTGCTCCTTTGGAGACCAGGACTTTTACGGCTGAGAGGCGACCTGTTGCACAGGCAGCCATGAGTGGAGTTCCGTGGTCGCCGCCTTCGAGCTCGAGTGCCGCGCCTGCATCGAGTAGAATGCAAATCTTGTCTACCTGATGAGGTGAAATATGAACGGCGGCTGCGTAGAGTGGGGTTCCCCCAATTAAAGCTTGATGAACTAAAAGCTGAGGCAAAAGACTTTGAGGAAGGCGTTTCAGCAATCGCTTCAGAATAAGTGTTGTTACATGGATGTTCATGATAGCGGCTGTCAAGGCGTTGCTTCTATTAGTGAAGTAGGCTTGATCTGGTAGGGCATGGTTCAGAAGGCTCGTAAGTTGAGGCGGGTTCGCATTTCGTAGAGCATGAGCGATGGCTGTGTCCCCATTCATATTTTCCATTGTCAGCTCATATGTAGTAGTGCTAGCCAATAAGTAGAAGAAAACGCTCCAAGATGCGCGGAATGCCGCATGATGCAGTACGTGTCGATGAAAGATGTCCTGGGCCTGGCGATCGGCTCCGGCTTTCAGAAGCTCTCGCACGGCATCCAGGTGGTCATTCCCGGCTGCACACATACAAGCGCTTCTCAAAGCCTGGTCTACAAGGTGAAGATCGGCCCCGAATTTGAGCAGCATCTTAATAATGGCTACATGACCGGTATCTGCAGCAAAGTGTAAAGGTGTCCACCATCCCTCTTCTACGAAATTCATATAAGCTCCTCTTTTCAGCAACGACTCTACCAGTGGGATACGCCCTTTGCTTGCCGCGATTTGCAATGGATTTGCAGAATATAAGTGCAATGGCAAATCCCTATCGGGTTTTACCTCCCAAGTCCATTGCATAACAGACGGATCAATAGGCCGATTGATCAGGAGATGTTCTGGATTTGTACCGTGACTTCGTGCACCTCCGCCCATTTCTGAAGACGCATTAGTTCTCTTACAATTCGATTTGGATAGTGGCATACCATGGTAAGATTGGTCTAGGATCATTTCAACGCATTTAGTACGTTTATTTACCGCAGCGAGATGAATCGGATGCACGGGACTTCGCATGTCAATGAGCTCCAGTGCACCTCTGTTGAGTAGGCATCCAAGCAAGACAAGGTTTCCATCACATGCAGCATTGTGGAGAGGTGTATAGCCCCGAGTTGTCCAATTTTGGCATGTTTGTCCGGTAATTGAAGCTCCATGGCTGACTAGAAGCTCTGCTATTTCCGGCCGATTCATGGTCAAGGAATACAGAAGAGGTGTGCACCCGAGGCAGAACGGGAAGCCGGATTGCAAGTCCTCACCACTCTCAACTAGGCGCTTACAGAGCTCCATGTCACCCACATCAATCGCCACCTTGAGTGCTTCCGAAGCACGCGGCGACCTGGAGAGACTTTTTAGTCCCTGGGATGGAGTAGATACACTATCTGATACTACCAAAGAATGAGCTTTTTGGTCCTGCGTACATCGGCCACAAGATCTTGGACAATTTGAAATCGACACATACCTTGGTTCTGCGCGAACTCCGCAAACGTCTGTGCCAGATCCTTGAAGCCGAATTTGAGCGCAATCATTTCACAGTCTAGACCATTTCCGTTCGGAATGGTGACGTCGCAGCCATGGCGGAGAAACTCAGAGACTGTGTCTCGATGGCCGAATCGTGCGGCCAAGTGAAGCGGAGATTCGCGGTGTCCATCTCCTAATCTATTGGCATTGGCCTCCTTCGAGAGCAACACAGCCACATTACAAGGCCGTACTGACCAGACAGCTATGTATAGGGGCGTTTCCCCGCTCTGCGTGACACAATCAATATCAGATATCAGGTTCTCATCTATTAGATACTCTAAGAGGATACTATGCTTATATTTAGCTGCAAGATGGAGAGCTGTCACATCTCGGCGCATTGCGCCATGGATTGACATCTCCCCCTTGGCACCCCAGTCGAGCTCACAGTGCCTTAAAGCATATACGACTTCCACGTGGCCGCCCTCCAAAGCATAGTGAGCAACATTGCAACCCTGTGCATCGAATACAGATGTGTCGACGCGCCCGATCAGCATCTCCACGATGTCTACATTACCAGCACGAGCAGCAAGCATTAAGGCATTCTCACCTCTAGAGGAGCGATTACTCGGGTCAAAGCCTGCTTCGAGAAGCGCAAGAGCGCTGGCATAAGCTTCTGTATCGTTCCTTTGGCACACTAGGCGAATCAAATCTGAGCCCAAGCCTGCGTGATGAGATCGAACTTTAGACCGATTAAGAAGCCTAAGTAAAATATCCTTATCACAGCGGTAATGACACGCAGCTTGTACTGGAGTCATTGCTGGAAGAGTGGCAGCTCTCAAGTCCACTTTCGGTGACCTATCAAGAAGCTTATGAACAAGTTCTGAATGACCAGACCTGATGGCCAGAACCAGTAAAGCTGGGTCGGTGATTATCTTGATGATGGTCTCATCCTCACCGACATGGTCAATGGCAATGCTTATCATCTGCGATAGCGTTTTTTGGCCTAAGCTCGTGGTCGTCGCTGTGAACGTGCTAACAAGATAGCGCAGTGCACTCTGATTTAGCGGATCCACAGCTCGAAGATCCGCACCAGCCCCCAACAGGACAGTCAGTGTTTTTGCCCACAGCGCAGCATTGACATCGTTCTTGACATCCAAAAGTCCGGAACATGTTCGGAGAAGCAAATGCAAGGCTGTTAAACCTTCAGCATTGGTCTGAAGCAAAGTCCCTCTCTTGCAAGCAAGTGTCTTAAAAATTTCAAGGCTTGTGTCCGCATCATCCCACCGACTGCACAGCTTTGGTATCATCACATGTAGAGGTGTAGCTCCATCGTTACGGGGACGGCAAGGATCTAACCGATGCTCCAAAAGAATGTTCGTAATGTCAATATGGGAGTTTCGGAGGAAGAAACTATTCTCGGCAACACAATGTAATGCTGTTGATCCATCATTCATCAGCTCATTTGGATCGCATTTACTGTCAAGTAGAAGACGAAGAACGTCTAATGATCCTTCCGCTACAGCAAGATGTAATGGAGTTTCACCATCTGCCGATTTTTGAGAAATAGCTTGGAGGAAATTTAGTTCAATCGAGGGGATTTCTGCTTCTCCTACTCTACCGAGCTCTGAATAGAGGGGATTTGTGGGACCTTCAACAACCTTCGAGCACCCAGAAGCATCAGATATTTCCAAGTGCTCTTTGAGCGCTTTCAACGCGGCAATATTCCCATTTTTCGCCGCATGGTGGACTACGGTGTATCCCTTGAGATCTTTTGCGCTAATATCGCACCCCTGTCGCAGAAGGCTAAGAAAACAATGGGGTTCACTCACTTTCGTGGCTAGCAACATCGGTGTTCTACCGTCACTATCAACCAGATTGCTATCGACTCCGTGCGCCAACAAGAGTGCGACAATGTTAGAATGGCCATTTTCTGCAGCATAGTGGAGAGCGGTTCGACCAGTATCGGGCTCAGCAGTATTCAGGTCCAGTGAGCTATCAATTAATAGCCTGTTGAGGATACCCAATTGCCCGAATTTCGCGGCTAGACGCAAATGATCATTACCAGCACCATATTGGAGCTCCGATACCGGTTTTTCCGACTTCGACCGGTTCATGGTCTTGAATTCGTCGGAAGCTAACATACGCACCAGAATACTGGTGTAATCATTTTCTTGGAGGTCTTTCCTACCAATCAATTTTGTGAGGATGCCTTCTGAGTCGTCTTCAGAAAGATCTATCCACTCTTGAAATTGATTCCTAGCAAACTCATCGACGATGGCCCCACATCGAAGAAATTTCAAGCACGAATGTCCCCACTGTCTCTGTGCAACAAGGCCAAGTAACGATAGCTTTGCTTCGCCATTATCGTAATAGCAATTCGGGTCCGCCCCGCGGTCGAGAAGTATTGTGAGTGTGGACATCACATCCTCACTTTCTTCTCTATTATCCCAGGGCCCGGATATGTCGGGTATTCCAGCCGTTAATGCTCTGTGACCGAGGATTGTGCATTGAAGCGGCGTGCCACAAGGACTTTTTTGATTAACTTCACACCTCTCGTCAAGTAGCCAAGTACACAATTCAGGTATTGCAAGAATAGCTGCATAATGTAAAAGCCCTGTCGTGGCCAGGCGGCGGTTGACGGCATCGAAGGTGGAAACACTATTAGTTTTCGGGCTTTCGATGAGTCCGTATTCGTATAGTAGTAGATTATAATCTTGAGCCCAAGTCATGAAGTTACTCGGTTTCGATGGGCAGATAAGCTGTTGAATTAAGTGAAAAATTCTCTCATCTGCCGTCTTGTCCTTAGCATGTTGTCGCCAGTTCATTACAGCATAGGAACGCAGGGCGTAATCATTCCTTCGGGAGGTCCGAGCCGCTTCGTCAGTAATGTCGACTCGCCCAAAGTCATCCAGGTTCAGATATGTAAGGCATACTTCTGCTAATTCGATGTGACAGGGCAGATGCTGTATATGGTACGCGCCAAATTCGTTGTCGGCCACCTCGTCTAGTTTTTGCAAATATTCCTTCACCGTAAAATGTGCAAATTCCAAGCTGTCACCGGACGCGGATTTTCTTACGAGGCTGCTACAGTAGCGAAGTATCTCTTCCTCTGCTGGGACGTCTTCACGATTGAGAAATGTATCCCGAGGCTTGACAGAAACGGCTTCGCACAGGGCAGCGACGCTCAGCTCGTCTTCAGCATACGCAATCCAGCGCAGCGACCTCTGAACCAGGACTTGGGCGTCATGATTACTCTCGTTCACTCGTCTTAAAATGCGTGCATATGTAGCGTCCAAAGTTGGCGGAAGCGAGTTCAAGGCCTTCTTTCTCGCAGAGTCCGTCGGTAGCTCGCAAAGGTAATCCATCTGGCAAGTGACCCAGCGGAACCTGTTCTCAAGATCGTGGTGATCAGCCTCAGACTAGTCTATGTGCAGGAGTTGCCAAAAGTCAGGATCGTACAATGAAGCGTGCCATTGCTGGCCTTTGGAGCTGCACACATAGTACGATTATGTATAGATGATTTTATATGAATGAAAATAAATACGGCCACCGTTCTTATAGAAAATATTTACTTACATTCCCTCTGCACCGTTCACCAAACGCTCCATTATGTGGTCCTTCAGTGACGGATCCTTCAGGCGAAGAAGGTTTCTGCTTGTCCGATTCTGGATTTCTGCACCGACATATAGCTTCAAGTCACTGCTGGTGGCAGCTATAGAAATCTGACAATATTCCTTAAGCCAATCTCTGATATTTTGTTCGTCACGACTCAGGAACAGAGTTTTGACATCACTCATGTTGCCATCGGTATTCAAGCTCGCGAGTAGCTCAACCACAAAGCTTGTGTTCGTTCCACATTCATCGAGAGCATCCACAAGGAGCAATGTGCTGTCGAATGTTGATGTCATATCTATAATGAGATCGCGGAGCTCCTCCGGCTCGTATTCGGTAGTCATCTTGTCGTCAGGGAAACGCTTTCTGTACAGTCTTTGAAGCTTTTCAAAAGCATCTTCATTCTGCCTAGCAAGCTGTCTTGCCAAAGAACCAAGGATGTTCAAAGGGTCTTGAGTTGCCACATCTTTATAGTCGCAGTAGAAGAATACTACCGCAACACTGGGGTCACTCGCAATTAAAGCTTCTTGAATCACAGATGATGCGAGCACAGTCTTCCCTGCCCCTGGAATGCCCCGAAGCCAGAGCTTTGAATGTGGAGTGTTTAGCCAACGCTTAAAGTCGTCACTTTCTGTAAGCCATACACCAGTACCAGGGCGTCGGAGCTTTAGACTCATTTTGTGGTTCTTATCTGGAGTACAAGAGCCAAGTGAGTCTAAAATTTTCTGGCGATGCTTATTGATGGCAATTCGAGTATCAGCTTCCTATCTTTGACGTAATTGGTGTTTGATTTCATTAACGCCATTTTGTAGCTCATTCTGCCTCGAAAGAGCTGTGAGGAGGCCCGTCATTCCGTCAGCTGTCAAAGCCAGGCCCAAGGCCGCTTTATGTCTTTCCACTTCAGCGATCAGGCCTTTGGCTTCAGAAACGGTGAATGGCCACGTCAACCTTCTCTTCATGGCGTCTACGGAACGTCTATCAGAGTTGAGGGTGTCATACTTGTCCAGCATCGTTTTGACTTTCTCGAAAGTCTGATAACATGAATGGATATAATGGACCTGGATGGCTGAATCAAATGTTTCCCCTTCGAGTTGACAAGCTATAAGGTGGACATGATTCAAGATACCATAAAGGGCGCCAATTTCCGAAGACAAGGCTGCGATCTCCTTCGGAGCTTCTTTGACGGATTTGATGTAATTGAACGTTCGACGGAAGACGGAGTCGGCTAGGGCAATCAGACCAGCAATGCTGGCAGAGATTGAGAGAGGGTCTGCCATAACTTCGATGGGAGACTTGCGTTCGGTAAATGTTCACGCGGCACAAAAGGTTATGGTTCGTCAAAGCAAATGGTGGGCCATCAGCAACCGTATTATCCCAAGGTAGCGCGTAAGGCTGCAATAACAGGATGACACTAAACAAGTTCTTGCATTTTGCATTGCATGCTGGGAAGAAGGGCAGCGTGGAGAGGAGAACCGTCAGATAAAGCTCCACTGAGGCTTGGGAAGGATATGTATTTTAGCAGTCGAGTTCTGATAGCTTAGGCGTTCTTGAAATCGTCCTCGGAGTCCTGCAGCCCTACGGTCACAGCCAACCACGAAGGTCGCCATCCCGACTAGAAAAAGCCCCATCAGCTGAGTGTCATATTCTGTAAGTGCCTTGTCAAGGCAGCAGCTTCAGGCAATCATTTGATGTCCGCATTCCAATCTACGCACGTCGAGTGGGCAGCCTGTGTGGTAAGGAAGAGAATGTAATGATGATGAATGGTTCAAATTCGCCACCGGTAGCTTCTATGTAATCTTTGCGTGGTTGACAAATCCACCTACTTGCTCTTTCCTTTATATCCTCGACTTCACATCTACCTCACTACTTACTGAAGCTTTCATCCCATCACGAAAATGGCAGACAACGAAACCCAAATGACCCCCACCCCGCCGTCTGCCTCAGACTCAGACATCAGCATAACCTTCACCCACCACGGCACCCCTCACACCCTCACCTTCCCCCCTTCAGCCACCATAATCGACCTCTCCACCCACATATCCACCACCCTCTCCATCCCTCCCACTCATCAAAAATTCATCATAACCCCCAAACCCGGCCTCCTCAAACCCCCCTTCCCCTCCCCCTCCCTCCCCCTCTCCACCCTCACCACCCGCAAAATCACCCTCCTAGCACCCACCCCCACCGACCTCACCACCCTCTCCAAACCCACCCCCTCAACCCGGCACCCCTCTCCTCTGAAACCCGCCCACCCAACCCCCCAGCGCGACTGGAAAAAAGCCCACGACACCACAACCTACACCTTCCACACCCTCCTCCCCCTCCCGCACCTCCCGCTCCCCTCCCGCTCCCTTTCCTTCCTCCAACGCTTAAAATCCGACCCCGGCATCCTCCACACCATGTCCACGCACCACTTCTCCGTCCCCCTCCTCACAGAAATGGATCCCGCATCCCACACAACCCACGACTCCCGAACTCTAGGTCTCAACCGCAATAAAGGCGAAGTCATAGAACTGCGTCTCCGCACAGACGCCTACGATGGGTATAGGGATTATAAAACTATAAGAGATACGTTGTGTCATGAACTCGCACACTGCGTCCACGGCGACCACGACCGGAAATTCTGGGACCTCTGTAAGGAAATTGAAAAAGAAGTGGCGAGATATGATTGGAAGAGTGGGGGCAGGGCCGTGTCTGACGAAGTCTTCTATGATCCGAGGGGGAGTGAGGGCGCGGGGGAACATGTGGATGGGGGTGGGTGGACAGGGGGGGAGTATGTGCTTGGAGGCACGGCTACGAATTCAAGAGCGCCAACACAAACTATGAGTAGGAGGGAGGCGATGGCGAAGGCGGCGGAGGAGAGGATGAAGAGGGAGAGGGAGGGGGGGAGTGGGGGGAGTGGGGCGTCGGCGTGAAAGAGAAGGAGACGAGTTCTATATATGAATGACAAATCTCTCCGTGGCGAATCCTCATGCTACTCAACGGATTCTCGACTGGGAATACCATTACGGAACGCAAGTACATATCACCAAAGACGTACTGACGCCGACTGCCTAGCGGGAGTGCTTGAGATTTACCTTCCTCTGCGGACGGTCCCAAGACTTCAATAACGCCGGAATCATACGGTGTGCTCCGATGCTTCTGCTTTCGTGTACAGCATACTCAGTCGTCAGCCCGCCTTCCACCTCATAGGGCACGAAACGTATCGATCGCTCAATCTACGAAACGATGTGAAGTAATCTGCATAGCGATAGCATCTACAACTAACGAGATATAAAATGTAGAATAAAGATGACCTCAGCATAGCGATACCATAGCATTTAAGCGTTTACATCCGTTTAAATTATCATACATTGGCTACATGATAGCCATATACCTCTATCCACATCCTCATCCCCTCTCCTCTCTTTTCCTTTCCCATCATATCCCTCCCTTTCCCTACTTCACTCCCCATCCTAGGCTGTTCACCACACATACTACCTGCCTAAAACCCCCAGTCCTCAACGCCGCGCCAAACACTAACGAGGCCCAAGCAACAACAATCCAACAGCCAGAGATGAAGTCTGCACGATTCCAAGGACGAGTCCGCTTTATGAATGCTCCAGCTCGACTCGCCACCAAGCCATTGCGGGTATGACTCAGCTTGGTTGGCCAAACAGGAGTTCTGAGCCCAGGGGGCGTGGTTAGGCTTTGCGCTTCGCTTCTGGGAGGTAGGGATAGCGATTTCGGGTTGTGCTATGACAGCTGAGCGCCCTGTTGAAGGCACGGCTGGGTGGCTTGTGGTGATCTGTGCGGTTGATGTTGAAGCGCGCGGAGGTTCGTAGTGGTTCTTGGGGTGTATTGGACCTCGGTATGTTGAAATTATACCCTTCGGTGGGTAGTTGTGCTGAAGGATCTTGGTATGCTCCAAGTGGGTGCAGAGCCTTTGTCCATCGCAGGAACAGAATTGACGTCAAGAAGTCTGGTGTTACACTTCCCATACTCTTCACCTCCCTCATCGTTCCCCTCTCTTCAAACCCAGTATGCGTAGCCTTCGTATCTTTTCTCTTACATAGCCCCAAAGAAGAGCCAATCCCTGCTCGACTCTATAATCTCCCTTCCTCCTCGCCCAAACCACAAACAACCCCAATAACGCTAAATCAACCAACAAGTGTCTGCACCCGCCCAAGATTAACCAATTAAACCATGCCCAGACCCCGTTTCGTCTCCTAGAATCCCCTATTCTTGCTGCGTCAACGACTTCCCTTAATGCCGCGATCTCTACTGTCATCTTAACAAGCGTGCGCTCAATCCGCCGTCTCCATTTTCTGTTGCGCACGTCAAGATCGCGGGTCTGGTTCGTGCCTGCAACAGCGATGGCTTCTTCGTCTTCGTCTTCTTCGCCAGCGGTGGGATGGCGAGCTGCGTCTTCGAATTCAGCGTCGTCAGCGTCTTCTTCGTCGCCGTCGCTGACGGGGCGGAGGACACGGAGGCCAGAGGCGGTGGTAAATTCTTCCGCAGTAACTCGCTGGCTTGTATTGATATGGCTTTGATCCAGGCCGGCATTGCTACCTCTCTTGCCAGGAGACGTGGATGAGGAGGAGACGGAGTTTGACTTTATCTGGTCCCAGACAAATTCTAGTTCTGCAACTAATTCGCGCGCTTCAGGTGTTGTGGTGGCGTATTTGTGCATGGTTTCGATCAGTGTAGAAATGTATCTTCGTTTTGCTTCCGTCCTGGAGAGGCCATTGTGTGAGTGCCATGCGTCCCTGAATTGGCACACGAGATTAGCCTTGGGTTGACGATCGAAAGATGAGGGAGCTTGCTCACCATTTCTCTCTCTCTGCTATCGAGTCTGGGTCCTTGCCCGTTGGTCTTGGCGAGATACCTTCGACGTCACCTTCTGTACTTTGTTTGTAGAGACCGTAGAGCTCGAGGCGATCAGAGGGTGGAGGGCGGGCGGAGCCTGTTCTAGGGATACGTTTGACGGTGTTGAGGGCATGGACGAATACTCTGTCTGTGTCGTAGGCATTGTCAGAAGAGCAGCTGGAGAGATTGAGGGGTAGTCAGAACGCATCCTTACCAACAGAGTCGGACATGTTTGTTGTAGAGCGAGAGGGCGGAATGGGCCGAGGTTCACCGTTGCGGCATTGTAAATTGGCATATACAAAGAATGTATAAGCTGTTCGGATTTCTTCAATGTGAAGGAGTGTATCCGTAAGTCAAGGCTCTGTTAGCACCGCATTGTGTTCGGATTCCTTCGTGTCTGCATAGTTGGATACGGATTACTCGGGCTGAAAACTGATGACGCCGATCCGCACCGCGGCGGCGACACGCTACGATGCATATTCTAGTCCTCAATCTAGCACCTTCAAACGCTTCTTCGACTTTACGGCAATCCTTTTTTGATTCCTTTCAAACCCCTCGTACAAAAGCTATTTTCGCTCTAAAAGATCGCTGGAGGGTAGATAAGAGTACAATCACTCACTGGTAAGTTTCTCTTCTCAAGCAGTGGACAGCGTTTAGCCAGAGATCCTAGATCAACTCTGCATACGCCTAGGAGCTTTGATCTGAACTAGACATAATTCTTTGTCCATTAAAAACGATGTCTATGCATCAATACGTTTCTTATGCTCTATTAATCGCACTTGAAACAACGTCCAAGCTCTTCTTCATTAGTCAAAGCGAGTCCCAAAGCCGGTGAAATGGACGCACAGGCATTCTCTTAGTGGAGACCATTCTATATATATGTTCAAACGTTTCCTACTAGATCGGTTCTACAGTGCTTCCACATGTCGCGCGTAAACGAGCCAGACAGGTTTCGGCGCATCGCTTGTCGCGTTCAAGCAGAGTCGGCAAAATCATGATGAGGCAAAGCCCAGCACAATACCTCATTGAAGGATACCTTGCGAGAAAGAAAATTTATATGAAGCTCCGTCCGCGTGATGATTTCCCTAACTCGCTTAAACATCCTCCTATAGCATTTGTTGCCTTATTGCTTGGATGTGATGTATTTTCAACAAGCATTCGCTCTGGTATGGCTCCAGCTCATCATGTTCAGTGCAGCACTAGTGCCACAGCCTTCCGGCGTCCAGGCTATTAACAGTACCATGGCATCCGACAGGTGAGTTACCTACTCCGAATAAGATTTCCAAGGAAGCCAAAGATTGATAGAATCTCAGTCAAGTAGCAGATCCCAGTCTTGGAGCGCCCTATGTCATTATTGGGACCAGTGTCTCGCTAGGCTTCATAACCACAAGTCACGACGCACCTATCGCAGCCATAGACATACTGATGTGCGTGATCCTTGGCATGGACAAGCTTGGGGAGTCGGTGGGTGGTGATCCTCTCGAATATGGAAAGGTAACATACGAGTACGGTGGAGTGGAGATAACACTTCAGGATCAAAGCGCGCCTCGAGGCAGGTTCACGAACGATATTGGCTTCTCGACGTTGAGAGGATTGGCACAATGGATGACGCAATACTCCAGCTACAGGGAGATCTCTGCGAAGGTGACCTACAACAATGTGCATTACTGCGGAGTCGTAACAGTTAAAAAGGTTGGAATGTCAACAAACACCGCGAACGAGACAGCGGTATCGACGGCGCCGACAGCTGTAGCGTCAAGTGCTGGAGCTGGGGATATCGCGGCGGCATAGCAGCTTTGTCTAGCTAGGCAGAATAGGTACAAACGTTCCATGAAAGATAATCGAGCAAAAGCCATGTATACCAAACCAATACTTGCAAGTCCGAGGCTTAATAAACAGCCCGTAGAATTTTTCATGTAGTCAAAAGCCCCTAAGTAAAGGAATATCAACATGTGATAAGCATTTGTAGGGACCTATTAATTGTATAAAGACATTAACATCCTACACCATCCCTGCGTGTGTTTCGTCTATATGTTTGACTTCTGCTCCATTCTCTTGCTTGTAGCTTTGTCTGATTTAATTGCAATACAGCAGTATATTGTGAATGCATAGGGGTTATGCATTCGGTAGAAGTCCCAGCAAGAAGTAGTAAATAAACACGGCATCCGGGTATCTTTAATTAGGCCCCGCGTGGCTACTAACCCTGATGAGGTAGGTGGCTCTTCACGTAAGCGAGATATCCACGCCGACTTCCCGTTCAGCACATGGCTGAAGATAGGCAAATTGGGCAGTCTGCGGAGAGGGAAGTCGTGCCGAAGTATTGATACACATTGATACACACCCTATGCCACCTCCTCCCGGGAGATGAGTTGGCAGGCTGCAACTGCATGAATACTGAATCTTCACATTTCATGTGCACCAGTAGATCTGTATTCCACAGACATCTTATCGCTTGGCGCCCTCCCCTGGGAGCGTCCCTTTACCAGGTCTCATGTACACAGGCAGAACATTAGTAGACAACGCATACGTCGGGTCATGCTGCACTGCAAAGCGCGTGTAATATCAAGAGTAGCCACATAAGGAAATTGACGACTGGCATGAATGTTGTGCATGTCCGTCGTCGTCGTCAGCACATCCAGTGGCAGATAAACAAGAGTACGTAACCACGTAACCCCTGCAATGATAGGCCTTAACCCACACGGGCAGGAACGACGATCGCCGACTCGCCAAGGAAGCACACGACCACTTGCCTCCAGCAATCTTTCTCGTCCCTTCATTCCCCTCAATTCTCTTGACTGATGTTGTTGTAATTGTGTTCCGTGAATTCTTCTCTTCCTCACCGTCTGTTTCCCAACGCGCCGACCAACCGAATCGCAGCAGTCGTCATTTTGCGCATCCTCCCGCTACGCCTCACTAAGCATCCCGGTAAGATTCGCAAGCCTTTTGCGGCTCCGACCTTTCATAACATCTTCCCCCCGGGGATAGATGAATGGAACTGTGATTTTTTCATTCCCAACTCTCAAGAGCGCCTACCGATACCCACAGATCCATCAGAGTTATGCAGATACGACATCTAGTCCTCAGCCTCGCCTTCCTCTCCGACCTCCTTGTTGAAGCCAACCTCATACCTCGATCACTAGGCGAAGTAAAAGCACGCCTAGACCCACGGAAGAGGAGAAAAAGGCCAGCAGTAACACCCCTGGTCGAAGATGGTTGGCCCAAGTACTTTCACGAACCAGGAGGGAACGACCTCGCCAACCATTACGACAGCAGATATGAGCACGGCATACTAAGCTATGAAGACAAGCAAGATACCCAAGTACATATGATGCGCGCATATTTGGATTTTTTTAAGAAAAACAACATAGAAACATGGCTAGCACATGGAACTTTATTGGGTTGGTGGTGGAATGGGAAGGTAAGGCTTACAATCACTCGCCGTAGGGTATGGGGCTGACGATTACATTGCAGATGCTACCGTGGGATTGGGATATCGACACCCAAGTATCCGGCCCCTCACTCATGTATCTCGGCCAACACTTCAACGGCTCCATCTACGACTATAGCTCTAATGACTCAGATCCCGACCTCACCCCCGTCGTTGAGCGCCAGTACCTCCTCGATGTCAACCCAGCTATCATAGAACGAGATCGTGGCAATGGCAATAATGTGATTGATGCGCGGTGGATTGATATACGAAATGGCCTCTACATCGACGTTACGGGCTTATCGGAAACGGAACCACAAATCGCGCCGGGAGTCTGGAGTTGCAAGAACTTGCACCATTACAAGACCACAGATCTCTATCCCATGCGGGAAAGCATGTATGAGGGCGTCGTTGCAAAAATCCCTTACGCATACGATAGAATCCTGGCAGAAGAATACCAAGAAAAGGCGCTCGTGGTCACCGAATACGAAGGGTATGCTTCTCCTTCCCCTACCTACCTCCTCTCCAAGGATCTAACAGGGCCCCCACTAACCTCCTCGCAGCCATAAATGGCATCCCGAGTTAAAAGAGTGGGTCAAAAAGACCCCAGCCGAAATCAAGCAAGAACGCCTCGATCGCCAAGACGCCCGTCGAAAGAAACAACAAGAGAAAATGCGGCGAAAAAAGGAGAAGGAGGAGAAAGCGAAGGCGGAGCAGGAAGCTAAAGAGAAGGGTCTTCCATTACCATTACCAGGGGCGAATGCGGAGGGTAATAAGAAGGCTGAGGAAGTCGCGGGAGGTGATCAGGGTATCAAAGAGCCGGAGAAAGAGCCTGTTGTTAAGGTGAAGAGGGGTGCGGATGCGGAGCCTGACACAGAGGAAGAGGGGGGCCTGGTGCTAGAAAGGGAGACGAGCGGGCTTAAGCATTTAAGGAGACGCCCGCTCGAAGAGTATCTACGATAATGACCCGGTCACTCCACCTTATGCTCTCACGATACACACATATTCTCGTCGTCTTGACCAGCACCCCGTTACCGACCAAGATACCCATTTCGCCATCGACACTGCTCGTCGCCTGTCCCATTACAGTACTATTCAGCATTTCCACGGGCGTTCTAGCGTGCATATATCTTTCCAGTATCCTTGCAGGACGCCTGGAAACTTGACATTCCACTTTGTTACTATTATTCTTGATGGAGGACTATTTCGACTCTTGCCATGGTTTTTAGCAAAAGGGAAGGGCCACATATCTCTATTCAGTACTAAAAAGAAAGTACACCTCAACCCACCGCACCTGCGGGAAGATTAAGGAGAAGGAGAAGGAGGAGGAGTAAAGCACACGTGTGCCTGTATAGTTCTTGTATATATATTTACATACCTCCAACCTATCTACCTTAGCAAACCAAATATCCAAAGATATAACAAACTTTAACCCCTCGAGCGCAAATCAATTCAACCCCATCTACTACCTGAGAATCCCCCTACAGACACGAAAAACACACCTTGTGATTACTTCTCGCCGAAAGGTTCAAGAAGACGAGGAGAAACGCACACGTGTGCCTATACAATTCTCGTACATATACATACAGACCTCCGACCTACCTACCTACCTACCTACCATAGTAAATCCGAGATATCCCCCCTCGAGCCCGAATCAATCCAACTCCATCTAACCCTTGAACATCCTGCTATACTGAGTTGATCATACCCTCACCCTCACACGGAGTTCCGTTATACTACGCTGTGCATGCTTAACTCACTCCATCACAGACAGCTCAGCACTCAACACCAATCTCCCCATCCCCATCCCCATCCATCCCTCATTCAAATCCGTAGACTTACTCTCTATGCACTAATCCCCCCTTCCCCATTCACCTTCGGCAAATCGCAATTGTCGTCCTAATCCGCCTACCGTATATCAACACGACTAATCCGAAAACCTCAAATCAGATTTATTTTTAATATTTGTCCTCGTCAAAATTCCAACGCTTCGAAACACTGTTGAAAGGAAAGAATGACAGGTATGATTTGATATTTTTAGAGTTTTTTTCTTAATTGGGATGGCGGGATTGGAAAATGGCGCGTTGAATTATACTTTTTCAGCGATCGTTGTCTACGGGCTTTGGTATGAGATCTATTTAGTTGCTTTAGTATGAGATGTATCTGTCTGGCGGGGCGGGTGTTTTTGTATCAATCACATCAGTCAGGTAGATCTGGAGAGGGAGGTGAGTTATTTTAGTATGTCCGTTTTTTTAATGGTGTGCGGGATTTGAGGATGGTGGTATGGAGGATGGTTGGAGGGGTGAGTAGGCTGGGGGGAATAGGTAGTCAGGGATGGTATTGAGGGATGGTGTTGAGGGATGGTGTTGAGAGATGTCCTGAGATGGTGGAAAATGTGATGGAAATGGGCAATCTGGTTTTGGAGCTGTGGGTGGGCAAGGGGAGGTGTATATGAACAGAGACTTGATAGTGCTGATGTCTTGAGGCGGGGAGAGAATGGGTTGATGCTTTGATGATTTTTGGACTGGTTGGAAGATTATGCAAGGGGAAGTGGTAGGAGGTCATTTTGAGGGAGAAAGTATGTTTATCCTATGTTTGGACGTGGGAGGTAGTAGCTGTATTCATAAGTGACTGTGGATGAAGGATACACGCGTCTGCTTGGCGTGTTAGTGTCATTTGTATTATTCGAGTAATGAAAATAGAGAGAACGGGTGCCAAATGCGAAAGCATGGCTTTGATTCATTGGAAGCAGTGTCACTCATATGTATAGAGGAATCGTGGAGTAATGAGATGAGGGTAATTAGACTCACTGAAATACTTATTGCTAGTGCATTTGCTTGATACTCAAGCGAAGATAGTCTGTCAACTGCTTATCCACTACCGAAAACCTCGTATCGCAAGCATGATGAATGTTAAGACAGTCGTGTCCAAGCGATGTAAGTGCCCGGTACGGTATATACGATACAGTGCAGTGGCAGACCTATGGCTTCCATGTCCAACGCGCCCCTCAGCCGCCCTGACAAGATCCGAGTCAAACCATGAGCGTGGTCGGGTGAAGAGTGATAGGGTTTCTCTCGCCCTCTTCGTTCTCCTCGATAATCACATTGCCCTCCGCCTCTAGAGCCTTCCCGATCGGTGTGTCCCAAAACGAAAATTCTGACAACCACTCGAATTCAATATCAAGGTCTTTGAAGGTCTGCTCGAGCTCTCGAAGTGTTTTAAGAGAGAAATTATCAAAGACATCGCTATTCCGATCATCGTCCTGAACGGGGTTCCATCGATCCCACAAAATCAGCCGTTTTAGATAGGGGAGGCAAAACTTTATCCGGCTTGCTCCTTTTCGGAGCATCTCAAACGTCTGTTCGTTGCCAAATCTCTTTCGACCCAATGCGAAAGGGAATTCAAGCTGTAGTTCCTCTAAGTTCGGCGGCAACATCTCAAATCTAGCCTCGCCCAATGTCCGTTCCGGCAACAGGAAGCAAGGTAGAGCTAGTTTCTCAAGTTGGCTGAAAGTGTTCAGCGGTCCGAGCGTCCAGTTATCGTGGATGACGCCAAGGTTGCTTGTGGCGATGACCAATTGTCTCAGCGTGTACTTGTGCAGAAGGAGATCCTCATAGAGAAAGGAGGTATATTGTGGAGGAAAAGGGCGAAAAGGACTGCGTTCAGTGTCCGCAGTCTCGAAGATATAACGTACCAAACCCGTGGACGATCTAATTAGCTGGGAATTCATGACAGCTGCTTCACATGCTCTGCAACCCACACACCAGAGGTCCCTAATGAATGTCATTTCCAAATTCGAAAAGGGCACGGTTATAGGTCCTAAACCGTCAATTCGCAATTTGTGAAGCCCTGAACAATATCGGTATTGGTCTACCACATTAACGATGTCTTCGTGGACATTTCCTTGGTACAACGGCGCCGTGAGGGGTAGGAAATCCAGTCGCAGAGATCTCAAAGCTCTGAGTCCGTAGTTGGGATTATGCTCAAGCAACCAGAAGGACATTGGAGGCGGTGGACTGAGGGTCAGGTGGTCGAGATAAGGAGGACTGTGGAGCAGTCTGTTATGTACAAGGCAGGAGGTGTACCAAGATCGATCTTGGACCGTCAAAGACATGGTTCTGATCTCCATGAGCATCTTTGGATGCTGTTCGAGTTGGTCGCAGAGCCGGCGAAATCGATTGTAGCTTGGAGGCAACCATGAGGTATGTGTTGGACGAGTTTGTTGATGGACGAACTTTTGTAGAAGCTTATACAGTGAGGGCTTTTTGCGCACACTTTTCTTCACATTTAGGATCTTTTTCTCCGGGAACGTGGCATTCAGATCAAGGCTCTTCATTTCGAACGAGTCGATCAAGTCATTGAAATGGTGGCACACGCGACTGACCGAAGCCAGACGGAAGTTACATGGGAGATAACCAAGGATTTTCAGGAGAAGCTCGTTTGGCAGACCTTGAAGGCATTTAGATTTCGTTTGATCGTCCATAACGGTCGCAGCTTGCGAGTTACAAGAATGGCTTACACCGCGTGTCAGATGGAGGTGTAGATGTGAATCTTCTTGACACAAAAATTACCCGCGCGATTAGAATACCATCACGTCAGGAAGTAAAGTGACATCCTAGTCCAATCATTGTGTTGTTAGTAGCCCCGAATGTCTTTGTAAAGGTCGTACGATTTGCCTGTCGTTCCGGGGTATTGTTCATATGACCTTTTCTGTGCCTGCCATTCACAAAGGAAGGCATTGTCCAAGTGAAACCTTTTGCCTCACTTTATTGATAAAGGCATTAAAACTCGGCAACGTCCGGAGGAGTCTTTTCTTCCACTTAAACTTTTCAACATTCTCAATACCACACATTACTCCACTTCTTAAGGCCAGGCTGGTTCCGCGCTACAATTTCCTTGTCAGTTGATAGAATCCATTACTAACCCGCAGCAGATGTACAGCTAACAGTATTCAAGCGCAAACATCGGCCATTTCCATCAACACCGTTTTCGTTGATACCCGCAGCCTAATTTCACGTACCCACTGTCAGAGATCATAAGATAATAGCACTCGCGAATCATGCATTTTCTCTATTGTATTCTGTCGCTGGCGGCAACCAGCCTCATCCTTACAGCATCAGCTCCATTCCCACACACCCTACATGGCGCCGAAGCTCTCATCCCAACACGCCGTGAGAGCGGGCTCCATTCAAGAGATTTTTCGCACTGGTGGCATTGCCACTTCGGCAGCCCCACAGGAAATGAGTATAAAGCTCCATGTTAAAGGATTCGATCGTGTACACCGGGTCTGACTAGAGCGATGTCTGGTGAGAACAGTGATTTGCATTGGAGAAATTGGGGGCCCAAGGGCCTTTCGGCGCTTTGATTAATTTAACTCAACACCCTGCTTTAGCTTAGCGTGTTGTACCAAGCCTTGATCAACATCTTCTAAGCATCTTCATCTTGCGAAAATGAGACACAAATGACCTTCCAGTGAACGCACGAAATTCCCTGCAGTAGCAAGAGTTATATATCTCATGTTACTCTAGCAAACATGACCTGTAGCCCCGTGACTGCTATGATATAGTTGTTGCGTAAGTTCGACGAGCATTGTTTGGTTTCTGAAAGCGCTTTTAGAGAACTTTTTGAAGTTTATCAAAGCACTTTCATGGTGCGATGAATGCATAGGCCAAGACTTTCCGAGTGTAACGGCGTCATAAAACATGAGGTATTGTTTTGAACAGAAGGTACTAACCTCATATAGTTTAGGAAGGAACTTGAGGTTGCTTACCTCCTACCTTGAAGGTACTTAGAGCCATTGTCGAAGAAGTACAAACGACCTGCGTTGGCCACACTAAGAATCTAGTTCAGAATCGTGATCGGACTGACTGGGAGATGAAAAGGCCGAGCTACATGCTTCATATTATTCTTGGTTCTCCTGTCATCCAAACAAGCACCGAAGCATATGAGACCCACGATTATCCAAGGGTTTCTCTTCTAGCCTAAAAACATCTCAAAGCCGAAGCAGAGCAATTGAAGGACGCTCATATCAAGAGAGCTAGAATTCAAGCTTCTTAAAGGGGGCTCAATACTCGAAATGGAGTTGTTTGACCGCGGTCGTTGAGTGAGAGAATACCTTCGAGGGTATACGGATTATGATTCATAACCAGAAAGGATCAAACCAGCGAAGAAATTCACGGTGTGAAGGAAAATTCTGATGATCCTACCGTAATGTTCAGAAGCCTTCGCAGACCTTACCTTCAATTTCCCTTGTTGCCAGCTTCAAGACTCGAGTCGTCGTGACTTTCCCATCTTGGCTAATTTATCAAGTACCATTCCACGTTTCGCATCAAAAGCCAAATCTGCCATTGCCTTGCCCTTTCGGTTTTTACTCTCCGCATCCGCTCCTTTATCTAACAACAAACAAATCAACTCCTCATTCCAGCTACCAGCGCAGACAACTAAGGGGCTATCGCAATGCTTCCCTTTTAAATCAGGGTTACTGTCGATTGCGGGATCGCCTTTACCTGGTTTGCCATCAACCTGGGCTCCATTAGCCAGCAGTAGCTCGACCGACTCCTTCCTCCCATAGAACGCGCACTCGGTCAGCGCCGTCCAGCCCTCCATTGAGTATGCATTGACATGGGCGCCACATTTTATCAACATTTCCATAGTGGCATGAGGGTTGGTGTTGGGGTAGCACACACTCATCGCCGCCTCTTGAAGCGGTGTACGACCAGAAAAGTTTCTTGCGTTCACGTTGGCACCCTTGTCCAATAAGAATCTACACATACGTTCTTGCATGTGCGGGCAATCGCGCCCCGTTGCGGCCCAGATGAGGGGTGTTCGATCCTTTTCTATGCGGACGATAAAAACATTGCCAAGTTTGTCAGATTTTGCTTCGATGTCTGCACCCGCCTCGAGGAGGAGTTCTGCGACGCGAATGTGACCGTATTTAGCTGCCAAGTGCAGGGCTGTCATCCCTTCATTTGCCTCCGTCCACTCCGTTTCAGCGCCCTCGCCAAGCAGGACGGAGACGTCGAGGTCTTCACCACCCCGCGCAGACTGCAGGAGTTCTCGCTGCAAGTGCAGCTTTTTCTTTGCAAGGAGGCGACGCTCTTCTAAGGGGAGAGGGGAGGGTGGATCGTCATTGGAGCTGGCGAGGGGCGAGGATTTGCGTTCGTCGACCAATGTGCTTTCCCGGCCTTCAAGTATAGATTTGGCGTAGGTACGGAGGGTTCTTGCGGGGTCATTGTTGCGGTCGCCAAGGCCGCGTAGTACAAGATAGCTGGGAAGCGAGTCAGATAACACTGTAGCATTGGGGGCGCAATGGGTATGAAGGCCGCAGACGCACGTATTCAGGCCTTGCATCGATGTGCCAAGGACCTGGATGTGGGTGTTCAACCTTGTTTGCAGCTGCACCCAGTCGCTAGTACTGAAATAGTATCGCCAACGCAGCTTGTAGTGCTCCCCTTCGGTTGCAGGGCGAGATTGTTTTGTGAGCTTATTCACAACTTCGTCGAGCGTGCACTCTACATCCTTCAATGGCCCATCTAGCGCTCTTACATGTTTGAGCGCCAGTTCATCTTTCTCTATGGCCTTGCGGATTGCACTCTCCTCTACCGCCTGCTTTAGATTCGTAACAATGGTGTTGATATTTGCTGCCCGGGAACGGATAGCTTCTAGCTCCTTCGGTGCATTTTGGACAACCGCCACTACTCTGGATATCTGTTCGTAGCTCGTGCAAATGGCGCCAGCAAGAGCGACGACGGTTGTAATTATAGTGACTGGGTCCATTCAGTCTTGGTTCCAGATCAATGTAGACTAAGTCAGTAGATAGAACGGTCGATGTCGTTTGAATGAGATCGACATAGCAGCCCCGCATGCGCTTTAGCTACAAATCAGTGTGCAGGTGAGAGTGCGCCTAATCCTCGGTAGCTTTGGCGCCGTTCTACGTGTGTTCTCATGTCTTCTTTTTAGTGTTCGACAATACATCGCTAACTTTACCACTCAACGGCTGCCTAAGAAGATTTATCGAGGCTGAGCCGTACCTTTAATACACTGTGGCACACGATCGGGACTAAGACGGTACTAATACAGGGGAGCTGCCACCTGCCTCCTACATGACGATAGAATTCATAGCTGCAGATAAAACGTTTCTCTTCCCACTGATATCTGGCCCGCCAACACACAGCGCCTGGATGGTACGTTGCGTGTTCGAAGACCAAAAGTGTACCTTCTACCTACCAGAAACTTAGGATTCTGGATTGCCATTTCTGTTTCGGAAAGGTCGCAGGGCCACTTTTTATGGAGAACGTAGATAGAGCAGCAAGAAGGCACGGTGTGGTATCTGAGAGCCGAAAAGGAATGGCAAGAATCGCCTAATGTTGTTGCCTACTGACGGCCCAATATGCTCTTCACTTGTAGAGCCAAGCGACTTACGGAATCGGATTGCAGGGTGGGAGATCTCGGTGGTTGCGAGCCGTGTGACATTCCACTGAATATTCCGAACGCTCGAACCTCGGCTATGTGAGAAAATTAGTCCAGCCAGGTCCAATAATTGTTCGAGGTTGCTTGTAACTTGAAAACACATCTGTGTATCGCATTTCTTCAGCAAAGGCCTATAGCGATTACTTTGGCAGTGTACATTCCACAACCGATGAGAAGGCATAAGAGAGTCCACCTAACGCTCGCGACACGAGGCGGTGATAGTGAAGCGCTTCAAGCTCCTGTCTGCGGGATTCTAGTCAGGCTTTATGGAGATGTGTGCGTGCGTTCCATACGATTTAGACTCCACAATCTGAAGACATTCCACGCCAGATCACCATACATACTGGTGACGGTGGAGCCACTTTCCAGGCGTGCTCTCCCAATTCATGGGCTAGACGAGTACTATGCCCCATATGTAAGCGCTTCGCTCCTGATGCACAGCTGCGTCGCTACTGCAATCACCCGTACCTTCCACACTTGTCTTGGGAGATCCATCTGCGGGTTTCATCCATTCTGTATACAAGGATGGCTTTTTAGAACGAAGCAGGTCTGGGGAGGCGATCAGCGGTATTAGCATGTAACGTTTAGCAAACGTTACCGTGACCGCAGATTGGGTTTCCAGGTAAGCATACCAAGGCGTGGAGAAGCCGGCCATGAGATGAAACTTGTTCATCATGCATGCGGTAGATTCCATTTGTTGTAGCAAAGGACGTTTCAGTGGCTTCCATTGTTCCACCAACGATATTACCAGGCCGTGCCGCGCTTATCACCGCACAAGCTTTGTGCTGCCAAACGATCTGCTATGCAAGATCCCACCCACCCCGCTGCCAAGACATGGCAAGCATTGCATGCTTTTGCCTTTTCCATTGTGTTTTCACCATGCATCAGTGTGCTCAGGCTCGTCCAAGTATCCCATCATTATCACCCGGGGGAACCGTCCAGGAGAGATCACGGAGGCAATGCACAGCGAACATGGGCGTTGCAAACAAGACTGTCCAGGAAAGATCGAATGGCATTAACACGACGCTCTTTATAGTCCACAACGGTGACGCTGTAAGTAGTTAGAGGACTGAGCAAGGCTCTCATATCGAAAAGTAATCCGAATATCTGATGTCTCTGATCTTTGATCTGGCCGGTGAAGTGTAATTCCAATGTTCTGGTAGCACCTTCCTTGTCAAGTGCAGTCCGCAGCTTGCAACAGAATTCGCTCAAACTCCCCAGTTCGAAACCGTCCCTGTAGGAGCCTTCGTTCTCGGATATACTGAGTCCCAGCATCGGTAGGTGCAAGGCTGCGAGTGATTCTGGGTTAAGATTCTTAGGGTGGTATTTCATTTCAGAGCCAACAACCCAACTCCATGTTGCACATCCAAGACTGAACCCAACCTGCTTTTGATAGAGGCGCAAAGTTTGCTGACTTTCTTGCAAACTTTTTCGCAATTGGACTATATGATGCCTGCGTGCTACGTGCTGCGCTTCTTTGTAGATCTGCCGGTTTGCTAGAAGGAGGTCGTAGAATCTAAAGACGAGTTGGTCCTCGCGGACCTTCGAGGCGTGGTAGATGTCTTGCGAGGAAAAATGTATTCTGTAAACTTCTAGGCGTAACTCTGCCGGCAAAGAGAAGAAGTAAGGCCAGACGTACTCTGCAGCCGCCGGAGGTTCGCCGTTGATGGTCGTCATATTCACGAGGTCCTGGTGGCTGAAGAGCTGAGGCTGGAAGGTGTTCGGAGAATAAGCCGCTGTTGATCGAAGTCCAGCCAACTCAACCCTCAAAGGAAAAGTCTGAAACTTGCTTGAAGTTGGATTGCAGAGTACGATTTCGTAATGTTGAGATAACTAGTGAGCGCAGGCATCCGCGCAGCCCCCGTCCTTCGGAGCTGGTCCGTTGGGAAGTGATCTGGCAGGAATTGTCCACCTGGATACTACTCTACTGCCCAAATAGAAGTAGCTGTTTATAGAGTGTTGTTGGTCTTAGCCTCAGAAGCTCAGGTCTAGGTGGCTGCGCGGATTTCCTCCGGTATATCGCTAGGGGGCGCTAAAAGGCCCTGACAAGCCCTACCCAGGATCCAATGATTCGACAAAACGCACTCTCCGTCTGTCCTCTCTGCAAGCGAGAAGCGTTACCAACATCCCCCTCTACTTGCCCGACCATGGTCCCTCGACCCTACAAGCTTCTCGGCGACAAGACCACTTCGTTGAATGAATCGAGAATTGCCACAGGTGTATCCAGTTCAACATTGTGGATCTGGCTTGTTCTATAGCAAAAGCGTTACCAAACGATGTAACCGGTGGATGCCGACAGCACTAATAACCTGCTACTACACGAATAGTATTATCAACAGAGAGCTACACAAATAATACTCTGTCCGACTTGCAGGTTTTGCGTGACAGCAGACTGAGTCTGCCGCGTCCGATTCCTACTAGGATTGCGTCTCCAAATCCTTGTTACCATTACTGTCGCCCAACTCTTGAACAAGAATTGCAACCAGAATCGCGTATGGGTCGGATGGTCAGCCAGTGGGTTCGGCTACGAACCGTGTACTTTTTGGGCTGGGTTTTGGACTCCCCTTCTCTCGAGAGACTGACCTAGGACTTGTCATCTTGAATGCTGACGGATAAAGAGAGTCTTTAGTTGAGGAAGGACCCCGTTCAGATCCTGGAGGACTGGTCTCTAATTGATATAAATGCAATCCTTCCTCAACAAATTAGGAGGGAACGGTAGGTTGCGTGAGCTGCATTTTCTGGGAATGTACTGTGAACGTACCTTGAAAAGTTCAAACATCGTCTCCTTAAAGCCAGTGGCGTGTTCAAAGTCCTCAAATTTCCATGCTGGAAGAGCATGATAGCGCAAATTGGCTCGACGATCTAGCGGCAAGCTGGCACTACCAATGCGTGAAAGACGTTCACACAGTCTGTCCGCCCAGAGCCTCATGTGGTTTCCATCATTGCATTGTTCCTTCGGCGCTTGTTATATTACCACCATAATGCATTGAATATCCTATACGCGGTCCTTTGATGTGCATCCAATTGGTCAATTGCTCTGTTGTCATATGTTGAAGATACGGCTAGCAATGACGAGACCTCCGAAGCTCAACGGTCTGTGACGCCATTGGCAACACGTAAACATTGAAAACCCATAAAAACATCCAAAAGTTCGCATATGAGCAGCAGCCTCAGAAGACAATTTGTTCTAATACAAATTCACGAATATGGTGTCCTCAGTATTCAGCTTCAATGCTCATGCAACGTGAGTCCAGGACAACACCCTACATAGATTTTCCTCCTAACTGTTAATAGAATTATCCATGGGGTCGCCATGGTACCGAATCTCTCGCTGCTGTGCTCTGCTCGAAGACTCCAAACACAGGCTTCAAGGTTGAAGACAAGGAATATGCCGAGATGTGGATGGGCGACTACCCCGTCCTACCCGCCAATCCCTTGAAGACGGGAGAAGAACTACACAAGATCGTCAACGAGAACAAAGAACGATTACTAGGCAAAGCGTGCATAGAGAAATTCGGCGTCGTAGTACCCTTCTTCCCCAAAATCCTCTCCATCGCAAAAGCCCTCCCCCTCCAAATCCACCCCGACAAAGACCTCGCCCAGCGCCTCCACGCCCAAAACCCCTCCCAATTCACCGACGACAACCACAAACCCGAAATCGCCATCGCCCTCGGCCCCTTCGAAGTCTTCGCCGGTTGGAAACCCCTCCCCTCAATCCAATCCCTCTTCACCACCTTCCTCCCCCTTCCTGCCCTCCTCCCCCCAAATCCATTTCAACAACGGAACCCTCCTCTCCCTCATCTCCACCATCCCCAAATCCTCCGACACCACCATCAAAAAAACCCAAGCATCCCTCCTCCAGCTCCCTGCCGAAAAATACGGCCAGCACGCACACATCCTCTCCCTCCTCCCCCGCCTCCAAAACCAATACAGCAGCACCGACCCCGGAAACCTCGTCGCTCTCTTAACCATGAATTTCCTCTCCCTCTCCGCCGGCGACGCCATCTACGTCCCTGCGTCCTGCCCACACGCTTATCTCTCCGGGAATATAGTCGAATGCATGGCTCCTTAATACCGGTTTCTACCCCCGCCCGGACCGGGACTCTGTCGATCTTTTCTGCACGGATTTATGTTTTGAGGCACATAGTTCTGAGGATGTGCTTTTACCTGTTAAAGAGAGCGAGAAGGGGAAATTGGGACGTTCGAGTGTGTATGCGCCGCCGATGGGGGAGTTTGATATGTTGAGGGTTGTGCTGGGGGGTGGGCGGGTGGGTGAAGGGAAGGGGGAGAAGGAGGTATTGATGGAGTTGCGTGGACCGGCGGTGGTTTGTTGTGTTAAAGGGGAAGGGAAGTTGAGGGGTGGTGGGGAGGAATTGGGTATTAAAGAGGGATATGTGTTTTTTGTGGGGGCGGGGACGGAGGTGGATTTTGAGGCGGAGGGCGGGTTGGATGTTTATGTTGCGTATGCTGAGTAGGTGATGGGGTGGGGTAAGGAGGGAGGGCCCGGGGGGGGGGGGGGGGGGGGGGAGAGGGGGAGGTAGTATATGAATGATCCGATGAGGTAAAGAGATGAGGTTCTTAACGAACAGAATATGAATAAAAGCATCATGAAATCGTAAAATAATATGGACTCTGGGCATAGTAGACGTGATCGTCTTGGGTTTCGTATTGCTTTGCACTATATCCATCTCGCCTATTTTTCCAACAATTTGCCCACCCACATTCGCCTCCCTCCTGCCCCAACCATATATAACAAACACACAACACCCTTCATACCCACAAAATCGTTCAGCCATCATATACCCTCACCCCTCCACCATCATCAACCTACAAATACTCCCTACCCACCCTACAAGCCCCCCCCTCACAAACCGTAACCCCCTCCTTCTCCCCATCCATCCCCTTCAACAATCCATTCCTCTCCTTCAACCACCCCCCCGTCCCCCCTCCAATTTTAACAACAGTCCTATTCGGCGCAACCTGCAATCTTAATTCCTTAAGCACTTCCTCATTGTTCCCCGTAAGTAAAACGCCCTTGAGACCCAATCGGCCTATGACGACGCTCCCGAGCATGCCAGGAAAGGTATGTGGGAATTGCTCCACTTCCGCCTCAAAAGCATGGACAATTTCTCCTGCGAGTTTGAAATAGGAGGTGTCGTCGAGCATGCTGCTTAAGCGGTAGAGGTTGCGCGCACTGATGTTATTGGAGGAGGGTTCTGCGGCGTCCATGCCGCTTTTCAAGCGCAGCAGAAGATCTGGGGGGTGAGGTGAGGGGGTGGTGTAGAAGCCAGGGCTGTCGGGCGAGGTGAAGAGTTCGATTTGGCGTTGTTGTAATGTGTCTGCGAACTCGAGGTATGAGTCGTCGAAGGTGGCTTCGTAGAGGTCGATGAGGCCGTGAATAAAGAATGCGTAGTCGTCGCAGAGGCCGGGAGTGGAGCCGCGACCCTCTCTGTAGACGCGGTAGAGGACCTTGGATTGGGGATCCCAGAGTTCGGATTTGATGAAGTTGACGGCGGAGATGGCTGCGCGGAGACATTCAGTGGCTTTGGAGGCGTCGGTGGATTGGAGAGCGCCGGAGGTGCGTGAGAGGGCACTGATGGCGAGGCCGTTCCATGAGACGATGATTTTATCGTCAAGGGCTGGGCGAGGACGGTGGAGCTCACGGTGCTGACGGAGCTTGATTCTGGATTCCTTAACTGTTTCAATTATGGAGGATTCGGACATGCCCAGCTTCTTTGCGAGAGCACTTGGGGTGGAGGCTATCTTTAGTACGTTCTGGCTGATGAACTCATCATGCGGGTCGTTTTCACTTGCAATATTGCCGTCTGCTCGAACGCCGTAAAAACGTGCACAGACATCAGCAACTTTCTCACCCAGAACCTCACGAAGTTCCTTGAGTGTCCACACATAGTAGGCTCCTTCTCTTTTTTCGGTATCATTTTTCGATGGATAAGAGTCCGCGTCCTCAGCAGAGAAGAAGCCACCGCTTGGAGCTGCCATGGGTGGAGTTGTGAGATAGCTCGCAGTGTCATAGAGTGCACCTAGCATTTCTGGGTCTCTAGTGATCAGGAAAGCGTCAAGATATGCATCGAGAAGCTGCCCTTGATCATATAGCATTTTCTCAAAGTGTGGAAGACTCCAATCTCTCGTCACCGAGTACCTTGAGAACCCGTAGCCAATCTGATCTCTTATGCCACCTCTGGCCATTTTGCGTAGCGTGTGAACAGCCATCGCCGTCGCATTGCTGCATTCATCATGGCCAACCACGTCTTTGACAGTCTGCGGCCATTGCCCAAGCCTTAAAAGAAAAGTAAGATTGGCTGGTGTAGGGAATTTCGGCGCAAGCGAGAAGCCTCCATTAGTCTTGTCATACTTCTTCGCATAATGTTGGTATGCTTCTTCCAGCAGCTCAACCTCCAGTCCTTCTCCATCTCCCTTATCCCCCATCTGGTGACTATGAACACCTTCCTCTGCGAATTCTCTCAGTTGTCTTGTGATCTCTTTCGCGCTCTCTCGACATCGTCCTTCTTGCGTTGTCCAGACGTCTCTCATCTTTTCCAGGATATCGACGAAGCCCACAGTCTCGGCGACTGCCGTACCCATTGCTGTCATAGAATTGTTAGGTCCAGGCCAATACGTTCCTCCAAAGACAGGCTCAAGCTCGGGCGTTACAAAGACGTTTAACGGCCAACCCCCCGACCCGGTTGTAGCCTGCACATAATTCATGTAGATAGCGTCTACGTCAGGACGCTCTTCGCGGTCAATTTTGATCGGTATGAAATAGTCATTGAGGAGCTGGGCAACTTCTGGGGAGGTGAAGGATTCACGTTCCATAACATGGCACCCTGACAGGGGATTAGCTCAATATTCCCGAGAAGGAAAAGGCGAGGGAGTAGGTTAAGCACAAGACATACAATGGCACGCCGCATAGCCAATACTCACAAACAACAACCGGTTATGCTCCTTGGCCAGGGCTAACGCTTCGGGTCCCCACATCTGCCATGTTACTGGATTTTCCTTATGTGCCCGAACCTTATGAACGTGTGCATAAGCCAAGTAATCACTTATGTCGGCCTCGACGCACGACATATCGAGGACTTACGTACGGACTCCTGCTCTCGTTGAGCCGGTTGACCAGATGAAGGCCATCCGGACCAGTATTGCCATTGGCACTCGTCATTGTAATGTACCAGGCTCTGCCAAGCAAGCTGTGTGCCTGCGGCCGTCGTCTACCTTCACAGATTGGCCCAAACACTGCCTCCCCGCTTAGCGATCTATGTTGCGTTACATACGCGGTCTGCCGTTCCGTAGCTTGGAGAGCACGAACAATGCGAGGGCGAAGTGGTAGACTGGGCCGTATAAGAAGCCTGAGCTTAAAGTAGCTGCTTATAGAAGCCAGACTGGCTCGAGTCGTGAGGGACGAGGAGCCTTGTATATCAAATGCCGGCAAAGGCTCCACTTTGTTCCGCTAGCGCCTGCAGAGTGACGACAACCCATGGGAATAGGTTATCTTACCTCTTCATTCGCCGACAATCAATGATGTGTAGCAACAATAATGACGGAGAGCCCTTAAAACAGAGAAGAGTGGTCATCAGTGGAAGGAGCCAAAGATTACGGATGGCCGAATTCAAGTTAAGTAAGAAATTTCTACTCAATCATCCGTATCCATCATCGATTACACATACGGAAGTGTATAAACATTGACTTCGCCATGGGGCTCAATTGTCCCCACAAAGTGGCCGAGGCGCACCTTTAGCGTTTACCTGTACATGGTAGGTAATAGCCCACTCATTTTCACGGAAAGGGCCCAGATTCCAAAGGAGTGCGTTTGGGTGAGAAGATAAGGATCTCAGTTACGGCAATCTCTTTGTGGAACAATTGGCATATTATTATATTAGTCATTGCTTTTGGTTTTATAGATACATGTCGTCTCATACTGGAAGTCCTTCGCAGTCTTTAATCCAAAAATATATAAAATCAAGCTCAAAGCTTTAAAAGGCCTCTGAGTATGGTATGACCTCTCATGAGGAACAACTACACTGCATCATCCTTCCCTCTCTCGGCACATCTCCACACCACCGTTCCTCCTCATCTCTATCTCCATCCCAGCTATCCTCAAACGGATGTTCGGCCATCTTCATAACCCTTCCAACCACGTCCCTCTCACCTCCTTGCTCCACCCTCTTAATGATCTCATCCAGTACCCAACTCCTCGGCACGAATTTCGGATTGACCGTCTTCATTTTCCTCATTCTTTCCTCGTCCCCATCCTCCCCCCAATCCATCCGCGCCCTATTCGCCCACTTCTCAAGCCACGCCGCTACCCGCTCTTTCGCTGCTGTTTCGGTCACGCCGGATGTGGCGGTCATGCCTTCGGCGTGGAAGAATATGGCGGCTTTGACCCAACGAGCGTCGGGTGTGGAGAGGTTGGAAAGTTTGAGGGTAGAGAGACGCCGGAAGAAGTGATTGAAGTCTAATTCTAGGGCTTCGAGGGTATCAAGGAGGTCAGAGAATAGTTCGGAGAAATCACTCTCTTGTTCGCTGGTGAGGCCGAGGCGGGCACGCATTAGACGGGAGTATTCGGCTAAGAATACGGTTTTGTATTCTTCGCCGACGTGGCCAATAATGGTTTCGGCCCGCTTGATCAATTCAGGTGCGAATGACTCTGTTACGCCTTGATTGACGAATTCCTCGCCGTCGACCTTTGAACCAGATCCTATCATTTCGCCTAGGCTCTCGCCCAGGCGCACGAGATTCCACCATATAATACTTGGTTGATTCCTGTAACTGTACCGCAACATGTGGTCATCATGATTGGGTGTGTAGCTTGGATCGAAGTTGTCTAAGAAAGCGAAGGGACCGAAATCAAGGGAAAGGCCGAGAAGCGATGTGTTATCTGTGTTCAGGACGCCGTTCGTGAAAGCATAGGCTTGCCAAGCTGCGACTGTCAGAGCGTTCTTCCGGCAGATAGCACGGTAGAGGCGAGTGTAGCGGTTCTCTTCAAGACCCTCTGCCCCTTGGATCGTGTTCGCGCGGACACCGCTGGTTACGTTGATGGCAGAGGAGGTAGGCTTTGAAGGATCTTCCAGGGCTGCGGGGAGTGAGTCCCAGCCTGGATAAACGTGTTCAGCAACGTAATCCGCTAATGTGCGTAGCAGCTTTCTATCTCCACGCGCGCGAAGGATGTCGAAAGTACCGATGCGGAGCCATGACTGTGCGGACCGTGCGACAATGGCTCCAGGCTCGAGGCGTTCACGGCGGACCTTGGATTTGGGGCAGAGTGTTAGGGAAAGAGCACGAGTAGTAGGGATATGCATGCCGTTGAGCGTCTCTGAAACGATAAACTCTCGAATACTTGATCGGAGAACAGCCTTGCCGTCTGCAAATCTCGAGTATGGAGTCTTACCAGCACCCTTGAGTTGTATCTCGTATCGAACCTTCGTTGCAGGGTTCGTAGCTTCGAAGAGAGATACTGCACGGCCGTCACCCAGTTGTCCAGCCCAGGAGCCAAATTGCCAGCCCCCGTAGCATTGAGCCCATGGGTATATGCCTTCATTTTTTTCACTATCCCAGAAAATCTTGTTCCCTGCCACTGTCTGTTTGAATTCTTCGGTGTTTTCTTGGCCATCTTCCAAGCCAATATCTCTCATAGCAGTTCTACTGACGCCCAAAAGCTCCGGGTCTTCTGTTTCTTCTGGCCTTACGTAGGTATACAACGCCCCTTTGACCATTCGAGGACCTAATTTTGCGCGAGGTGCGTTGTGTGACTCTGTGGGTGTTTTGAATTCTGGATCTGGTGGGAGGTTTCTTGTGAAGATGTCCGACTTAGGAAGCTCCTGGAGCGAGACACCAGTAAAGGCCCCATTGCTGGCACCGTTGGTGGCACCATTGCTTAGATGAGCTGTCATTTGGGCGATGCACTTGTACGGAAGCTGTGAGCGGTGGCTCAAAGCACGCAGAAGCATAAATAGTAACAAGCACCAATTTTCGTACAGTCAGAAGCCCAGAAGGCGAAGAATAAACATATTAAAACGTAAACCGTTTAGGAGACTCCAAAAAATTGTATCTTAGCCACCTCGCCGTCACTCTGAGGTAATCGAAGGAATGACGTTGGGTGGAGGGACTGGACTCCCAAGAGAATTATCTCCATAATCTTATCATATCTCCGAAACTGTACGCTAGCTAGATTAGTAGCCGGTCTTTGAGCGAACGTCTCCGGCACTTCGCAATTACGCATTTCAACGTCCATCAACAAACTAGAGTCAACCAATTTCCACGACGTATTGCCAATCACCACTTCTACCGTCTACCACGCCCACTCGTTTCCTTCCGACAATACAGCTTTCTGCTATCGAGGGGTCTGACCTCCCGGTATCGCCTTTCTTAGGGAAACCCTCGCCCACGAGCTGATCCAAAATATGCACGTACTCCGAAGGATATTCTCGCTCTCGCCAATGAGACCATGATTCCTGGAATTCTCCTGGATTCAATAGCGCTTGGAAACTGGCGCAGATCTAGTATTGTGGCAGCGTGAGATAGCCAAGACCGCTTCAATTGAGCCTCTTTCAAACTTCCGACGACTTTCTCTAGCATCATCATTTTTGTTGCCTGCAATTCCTCCTCCAATGACTGCTATTATGCAGGCGGATCTTTCGGAGCATTTGCGCCTCGTAGCTTCTGGAAAAGTCCGTGAGCTTTACGAGATCGATGATTCAAGCCTCCTTTTTGTGGCCACAGACAGGATCTCAGGTAAGTGTCTAGACTTACCTACTATTTGGAATTTCACTCATTGAATGATAGCCTACGACGTAGTCTTGAAGAATGTAAGACTACACATCCATGCAACTTGCCGACACAATCGCGATCAAAGCCATGGCTAATTCCGAATTGGGGTGGCAGGGGATCGATCAGAAGGGCGCCATTCTTACTCAACTTAGCCAGTTCTGGTTCAATCTGCTCCAATCTAGGATACCTGGGCTTCGTACACATTTCATTTCTTTGGGCATACCTCCGACGCTGCAAGAACGCCTTCGACCCGATCTGGTCAAACAGCTAGGATCGCGTAGTATGGCTGTCAAGCGCGTGAAAGTGTTTCCAATCGAGAGCATTGTTCGCGGATACATCGCAGGATCAGCCTGGATTTCATATCAGAATGACGGCACTGTGTGCGGGATTGCACTACCGGCTGGCCTAAAAGAGTCCGAGAAATTACAACGGCCGCTGTGGACGCCGAGCACCAAAGCTGAATTAGGCGGTAAAGACGAGAACATAAGTCCAGAAGAAGGTAAGCGGCTACTCAGCTTGGAAATGACAGCTTCACTAGCTAACAAACCCCTCTTGAACGTTCGGCTGATGACCTTTTCTGGCAGCTGCCAGAATTGTAAGCGAGGAATATGCAGATCAGATCGAAGCACTGTCATTACAGATATACGAGGAGGCCAGTGCTTACGCTGCGGAACGTGGTATCATCATTGCTGACACTAAGCTCGAATTTGGACTTGACGAATCAGCCACACCGGCCACAGTTGTTCTGATCGACGAGGTGCTCACGCCCGATAGTAGTCGTTTCTGGAACGCCGGTAGTTATGAAATTGGCCGAGGTCAGGAGTCATACGACAAGCAGTACCTGCGTGGTATGTTCGATTTCAGCTGAACAGGGAAACGTCTTTCGCTGATGGTGCATATAGATTGGCTAGTACGCAATGGACTGAAGGGGAAACCAGGGGTAGAAATGCCCACGGACGTCGCAATGAACACTCTCGCTCGTTACCGAGAGGCGTATCATTCCCTCGTGGGAATGGTCTGGGATATGGCTACATCAGAGGTCTGAAGATATTGGCCAATCAGGACGCCGCCCTTTCTACGCCACTCGCCACCAGATCATGCAGGTTAAACGCGCTACGATCGTGGTCCATATGTGGTCCCAACGACCAGTCTACCGGATAAACCTTAACTCTAACGGTTCATTGTGATACCTCATTTGTCGTTGGCACGCTGCTGTCAGATCTGACAGCATCCCATGCATCGAGGCTCAACGATGTACCATTTTGACTATATAAACAGCCCAAAGACCGAACATGTCTCCCAACATCATTGATTGTATCAAGCATAGCAGCAGCAGCAAGAAGCAGAACAGCGGGAGCTACTTCGCGTTCCTGCATTTCCCAATTTGCATCTCGTGTCCCCACACTACACGCCAACAAAGGACCCCCAAGCTTTGTCAATACCCCATCGAATCATTCATCAAAGCGTTCGCACCCGACGTGGGCGGGAGTATCGAAAATTCAATCACAAACTTTCTCCGCATTCTTCCTTCCTAGTTCACACGTGGATATAATCCCTTGCTTTCCTCAATTGGTCACTACCACGCCAAGCCTGCCCAATTGGTCGAAGCACTTCCAGCACCCGCCGCGCAGCTCCGAACTTCCATACCCACTCAACTCAATTGCGACCTGCTCTGATACCAATTGAAACATTTGGATATTTCAACATACCACCCAACGGTCGCTACACATTTCCAATAAAGCCGCCTTGCTACTACCAACCATGTGTCACATCGAAAACATCCACTTCTCGTGCGGCCACCTCGAAGACACCAAGTATACCATGTGCGACATAGCCATGATGGAGATGAATCACGCCACCAATACCACTCAGACCATGAAAAATTATCCATGCGCTGAGTGCTTCGGTCGAGGAGTGGCTGAAAAGGCTAAAGCGGTCAGGGACGCGAAGGGCAAGAAATGATGTCTTCTCGCAAGCCAAGCAAGGGCTTCATATAAAGGAAGAAGAGGAAGATTGTCCCAAGTCGCCCTTCCAAAGGGGTAGGAATGTACTGGTAGCTGGAACGCGGATGGAATAGGATAAAAAGCATGTACCATACTGTTTTTATTACCCCAAGCTTAACACTAATGGAGAAGGCTCCGCCAATATGAATAGTTTATATGCAAGTCATTTTCAAGAAAAGAGCCAACTTGACTGTGATAATTATCGACATGCATACCGAGAGGCGTACCTTAGGCTGTACACGTGGTTCCAACGGGAAAAAGAAAACCTCGTCGATCACCCGCAACCGCGGAACGACAGATGGATATTCGCGACAAATCACAAATCCTTACACCATTAATCAACATAACTGATCAACGAACTACCTCCTCTTCACTACTATCCCCCTTAACCACTCACGAACTCCCATTAACCCCATTTTCCTCCTCCTCTTCCTTCTTAATATGCTCACTCATACTACTCCCCTCCTCCACCACCGAAAACCCCACCTTACTAACCCCCTCACTCCCCAACCTCCCCCTATCCATACTCGCATCCCGCGCATCCGGCACACTCCTCCCCTCCAAATGCCACTGCTGAATACTCCGTATAATATCCACACTCAACTGTCCATTCTTCTTCAACGCGTTCTCCCAATGCGCAGGAATAGTATCCGACAGCGTAAGATATCTCGCCACAGAATTCACCATCATTTCGCGCATCTCATTATCCTCTGAGGTGTTGCTGTAGACATACTGTACGCGGCGGAGACCGGGGTAGGTTTGCGCGTTGTGGTAGAAGGCGCGCACGGTTTCGACAATGTCTTCGCTTAGTTTGTCGATTTGGAGGGTGAGGGAGAGGAAGTAGAGGTCGAGGAGGGCGCCGATGTCTTTTTCTTGCTCCGGGTAGCGGAGCGCTTTGGAGTAGAGCCAGCCGACGAAGAGCTCGAAGGGGAGGTCGTCGGTGTCGGGGAGGCCGTAGGTTTTGGAGGAGACGGAGTCGGGGTGGTTGTTTTTGTTGTAGAAGCGGGCGCGGAAGAAGGGGGAGTGGTAGCAGAGGAGCTTTTCGTGGAGGGTCCAGCGGGTGTTTTCGGTGCCGACGTAGATGTCTACGAGGGAGGTGGTTAGGAGTCTGGGGTGTTAGTTAGTGAATGGCGCAATAATTATTTAAGGAGGGGCAACGGGATGTTTACTCGTTCAGGGGCTTTTCGGGCTGCTGCGAGCTGACGGAGGACATGGTCGATGATGTGGCGGATGTTTCGCCCCGCTGTTTGGGAGAGGGTGCAGAAGTGGGTGTTATTGGGCGGGCGAATTAGGGTAGCTGAGAGATAAGGTAGATCAGATGGATGCGCAGCGGGAAGTATGTAAGCTGAAGAAGCGATGGTGGGTAGCCAGTTTATGAGCTGATGGTTGGAGCTCACTTCCTTGGAAGTCCTTGGAAAGGTGGCTCGGTGGCTGGCAGGGGACCCTGAATGACGCTCATAGGGAGGCTAGTGCACGGACTGACCTCCGGGGGCCTTCTATTTGACAGCTTGGCATCGCATTTTCGAAGATGGGAATCTCACTACCAATAAGGTACTGAATGAGATGCTTAGTCGACAGACATTACTTATGTCGGTGGCCTCCAATAGCAGTGCCTCTACAAGACACGATGAAGTGCTAATAGGATTGGCTCTTGGGATCAAGAATATTTTCATGGGACTGCGACGCGATCTATCTACACTTCAGTGTACGGGACACTTATGGTCCCTTCACGACCTGTCATTGTCGCCAAACTTCGCCTGCCAGAATCCTCGATAATGCTTCTGCAAGCCCGCCTCTGCCAAGTCTTTGACTTCTTTAGGTGTCATGCTGAACGTCATAGCCCTCAAATAGTCACTCATGCGTTCCTCCTTCCCACTCGTCGTTATTACAACAATGCCCTGATCAATGCACCACCTCAATGCTATCTCTCCTTCACTAACATAGTACTTCTTCGCTAATGTTTCTAGAATCTCGTCACAAGGTCCTGGCTTTGCTTTCGTTACAGCAGTCAGAGGTCCATAAGCTGCTACTGCGATGTTCTGGGATTTGTGAAAGTCAATAAGGTCACCATGCTGGAGATAGGGATGGAACTCGATCTGGTTGATGGATGGAGGGACCTTTGCCGTTGCTAATGTGGCTTTTAAGTGTTGCTCGAGGTAATTGGACACCCCAATCGAGCGAGCTTTTCCAGAGGCTTTCACGTCTTCCATTGCCGCCCACGCTTTCTGCAAATCTTCATCCGTCTTTGCGAAAAAGGGAGCATGGATGAGGTAGAGGTCGACATATCCGAGCTGGAGTTTCTTCAAACTTGCATCGATAGCCTTTGGTATGTCTGCTATATTTGTCAAGACTTTGGACGTGACGAAGAGCTTCGAACGCTCAATTTTGCTCTCATTAATGGCAACACCCATTTCACTCTCGGTGTTGTAGACTTCAGCATTGTCAAGATGGGTATATCCTAGTTTAATTGCTGTCTTTACTGCCTCAACTGTCTTGCGATCAATTGATCCTTCGGAGGCCTTGTACCATGCTGTTCCGGCTGAAAAATGGCGTTAGCGTTCCATAGAAAACGGTTGGTTAGGAGGCTTACTGCCGTAGCCAAGCTGTGTCAAGTATCAGCTTGTGCTTAATCTTTTGTGCTTGGTGTACGTGCCATGGGGATCGAGGTGCCATCATTGAGCTTCAATTGAGGAATTGGGGTATGTATGTTCGCCATCTTCCTTCCAGAGGTGCTAATTGCTCGTGAAAGAAGTGAGTACGGGGTTGGGAGGTCCAATGAATTGGTAAGAGGTCTAAAGCTGGTTGATAAACGTAACAGACGTCTCTGTGCCTTTTGTAAATACGCTGAATTTGTCATCATAGGTATGCTCTCTGTATATGACGTACCGCGACGTTAAATTGAGGTATCTAACCCCCCAGCGCGGGATATTTCCGCACGAAATCATCAACGCGATCACCCAGCACTGCCAGTGTTCTGGAGGCGAATCCGTAACCCTTGCTGTGTGAGAAGCCAATCGAGTAGCTGTCTTGCTGTTACTTGTGCACTTATCGCGGATTGCGAGATGGTAGGCAATCCTACGGATTGAAGCTGTAATTCATGCTAAATCTGCCATAAGCCTTCCTTTGGGGATGCAACTGCCTCGAATACAATGCTGCAGATTGTTCTGGAACCACTCCCGAGACCGCTTCCAAAGTATGCTTCTATCCCGAAGATTACTTACCTTGCCATTTAATCTGCTGCCAGTGATACAATTCTAAGTCATCTTAACCAAAACGAAGTCTCTACGATCGTTGCTGCCAACTTAGAGCAGCATGAGGAAGACATCAAGTATGTACGTGATGATGGCTACTCAAATTTTTATGCTCACAGCAGAGTTGCAGAGACAGAATACGCGAAATTGCCATGTGTGAGATGGAATATGCCGACAAAGAAACGGCAGAAAATCCTCTTCTCCAAAGACCGCGCCAGGAACCTCGACCAGAGGCCTTCCAGATGGCACTGCGGACCAACTGGAAACGTCAGGTCAGGGCAAAACCGGTGGTCAGGAGAAAGCAGCGGTCTCGGCCAGTCTTCCACATCCGTACAACGATTGATCAGATCGGAGTTACCAAGAAGGCAGTGGAAAGGCTCGATGATTATAGCCGTCTGATGAAAGTAACTTTGGATTCTGCCCATCAAGCCAGAGAAAGACCGGACCCTGGATGTTTGGCTGGTCCTATTGATGTTCCACCGCCTCCGCAGCAAGTCCCGGAACGGCATTACGACGCAAGTAGAGATCCGAGACGAAGAGATTCAAAGCATTAGGCGCGAGCGTATCAAGAGAGGAGATCACCTGTGACATCGAAGACGAGACACTATCTCTGTTGTATGAATCACCTTCCAAAGCCATCCTTACTATCTTAAATGTTGTACACTACAAGCGCACACTGTTGGGATGAAAGCTTCTTCCTACCGTTTACCCTTCATGTACCCGCATAGGCGATACACCACCCTACGCGTTTACAAAAAGCATCCGATACATGGATCTGGACCTGCAATCGTATCGCATGTACCATGCATGCAGTTACGCTTCCTTCGCTCCTTAGTAACATCCTTTTGCCAGGCTTCCTAAGCGCTCTTCATTGCTGACCGATGGGGATCTTCTCAAGCTCCTTGGCATCCACTCCCTTGAACTCACAGCTACACAGCTTGAAGAAGTCAGCTTCAGAGCCTGCATGCACCAAACATTCGGCCTCGACTTGCGCCTGGTAAGTTCAGCGCCGAAGGCTGTAGCCATGCCTGCAGTGCCAAACTCGGGGGACTGATGTCTGTCTACCGAACAGATAACAGACAGTACGCATTCACGGCATCTGGCGCTCATACCGCGTCAGTACTTCCGCGTGGGCAGGCTCCCGTGACCTTTAAAAGTAGAATGAACTTCAGTCGTGCACCGTCGCTGTCGCACTCTACGTTGGTTTGCCAATGGACTGGGTTCCAGATGCTTCAGGTGGACCATACGTGTATATCGTGTATATCGGAGTAAACACATGGGGCGCTATCGAAGAGGCTGGGCATTGGTTTATCCGCCAGTGCTTGCTAGACCGATGTGAACCGGCACCACTGGGTCATCGTTTGGGTTCATGGCTGCTCCGCCGAGTCATTTTGGTGAGTAGTCCTGGATTGTTTTGGTTTCCAAAACGTTTGTGCCTCGAGATTCATGCTATTGATTTCTCGCTACGTCTAAGTTACTCCCAAGCTTGGAATCTTTTTTCTTGCTACCTTTTCTGACATCAGTTGGACGATTCAGGCTAAGAAGCCGCCCAAATTGGAAGCTGAATAATTATGTATGCCACCAAGACCCAGTCTGCCGTGTTATTGGTATGGATAAATATCACGATTAAGGCGTGCTTCTATGCAGCATCTGTGTTCATGGACAATTTCCGGTGATAGGTAGGAGTAAATCATCTGAAATTCGAAAAAATTCCCATAGCACATAGAAGTAGAAGTATAATTAACTATCTTCGAAAGATTCCTCCAAGATAAAAGTAGATACCGTAGATTAAAATGTCGGCGGCCTCCCGAGATGCACGATGACGAAGGGCGGGGAAATTCACATCGGTCGTTGAGCCCCCTGGTGCCCAATACCGTTCAGACCCTGATGTGCAGCTAAGGTGAGACCGGCCTCTTCCCCATGTTTTATAAGTAATTGACAATTCTATGCAAGATTTGGTGAATTATTTCCCAATAATATGCTCAGGAAAGTCCAGAGAAGCTTTCAGAAGATGACATCGGTGTTGAACCAAGAATCAAGTAATTCAGTGCTAGGGCGAACAGGCGGAAACGAGATACCTGCAGACGGCACTGGTGAGCTCTTGTGGTAAATTAAAGGTACACTATCTGAATGACGTTGATCAGGTGTTATCCAGCTCGATCCATCGCTGGGACCATTTAAAGAAGCGCTCAGGAGTAGATACAGTCACGCTCAAAAATGGATCAAGACAATCAACGATACAGAAGGCGGACTGGATAAGTTCAGTAGAGGGACTGAAAAGTTTGGCTTCGTGGTGCACGAAAATGGAGACGTTACATACCGGGAATGGGCTCCCAACGCTCTACGGGCATACCTCATAGGCGATTTCAGTAGGGCTCAGTACCAGCTGCTTTACCTGGATTCTCAGCTGACTGAATGTCTGCAGATGGCTGGAATAGAGATGCTACGCCAATGACAAGAGGGGACTACGGAGTCTGGGAGGTAAAGCTACATGGGAAAGACGGACAGCTCGGGATACCACACAATACCAAACTCAAGGTCCGCAATAGTCCGCAATATGGCTTCGGCGTTCTTGATTGCGGCCATTGACAAAGAGACAGATATCCATGGTCATTCCCACATCGCACGCGCGTATTGAACGGGTACCTGCATGGATCACACGAGTTACACAAGATCTAAACTTCTCTCCCGTGTACGATGGTGTGTTCTGGCATCCTCCACAGCACGAGAGATACCACTTCAAACATCCTCGACCGCCCAAACCACAAAGTGCCCGCATTTATGAAGCCCACGTAGGCATCTCGTCTCCCGAAACACGCATCACTACATACAAAGAATTCACACACAATGTCCTATCGCACATTAAGAGTCTCGGCTATAATGTTATTCAATTGATGGCTATAATGGAGCACGCGTACTACGCAAGTTTCGGTTATCAGGTCAACAGTTTCTTCGCAGCTAGTAGTCGGTTCGGCACACCAGAGGAGCTGAAAGAGCTGATTGATACAGCTCATGGCATGGGCGTCACAGTGCTTTTGGATATGGTGCATAGCCATGCATCGAAAAACACAGAGGATGGACTGAATCAGTTTGATGGAACAGATCACTTGTACTTTCACGAAGGTGCGAAGGGTAGACACGAAGCTTGGGACAGTCGGCTATTTAACTACGGACACCATGAAGTCTTGCGGTTTCTCTTATCTAATCTACGATTCTGGATGGACGAATATCAGTTTGACGGCTTTCGGTTTGACGGCATAACAAGCATGCTTTATACCCATCATGGAATTGGAACGTAAGTCAAGCACCACTTTTGATACCCTAGCTTTGCTAATATGCTAAGTGGATTTTCGGGGGGCTATCACGAGTATTTTGGACCTAATGTCGACGAAGACGGCGTGGTCTACCTCATGCTGGCTAATGAGATGCTACACAACATATATCCCAATTGCATCACAATTGCGGAGGATGTATCAGGCATGCCTGCTCTGTGTCTTAAATTGTCACTTGGCGGTATTGGATTCGATTATCGACTTGCTATGGCCATCCCAGATCTGTATATCAAGTGGCTCAAGGAGAAGCAAGATGCTGAATGGGATATGGGGACTTTATGCTTTACCCTGACCAATCGGAGACATGGCGAAAAGACAATTGCGTATGCTGAGAGTCATGATCAAGCGTAAGATGATCTTCCCCAATTTCACGTGATGAGCTGATGCGAAGGCTACTTAGGCTAGTCGGAGACAAGTCGCTGATGATGTGGCTGTGCGACAAAGAGTTATATACAAACATGTCGAAACTGTCGGAAATGACGCCCATCATTGAAAGAGGGCTAAGCCTTCATAAGATGATCAGGCTGATTACCCATGGCCTTGGTGGAGAAGGGTACCTCAATTTCGAGGGTAACGAGTTTGGCCATCCAGAGTGGCTTGACTTCCCAAGGGAAGGCAACGATAACAGCTACTGGTATGCTAGAAGGCAGTTTAACCTTTTTAAGGACGAGCTGTTACGTTACAAATTTCTCAACGACTTTGACGGCAAGATGCAATGGACGGAGGAGAAATACGGCTGGCTACACTCTGAGCAAGCGTATGTCAGCTTAAGAATGAAGCAAAACCATTGTCTACGTCGGGCAGGTCTTTGTGGAATAATTTTATCAACAACATGTCTCGAACTACGAGCTTATCGACGTGGACTATTCAATTGATGACACCAAGATGGACTACAGATTGTGTCAGAACTTCCGACATTGGTTTGACGCAATGCGAAGGGACAAGGTTCTTCACAACACCTTTCGAATGGAACGGACGAAAGAATTTCATACAAGTGTATCTGCCAACGAGGACAGCTATCGTAAGTCACCTCAAGCTGTACTCTGAGCCACCCTGTGTCATCATTTGTCTCGAATGGAACGTAAGCTTACAAATGTTCTCCTAGGTCCTTGCCCTGGAGTCGACGTTGTAGGGGAAAGGCAGGGAAAGGATCAGCATGTGGCAAGGGATTATGTTCATGTCCTAGAGTAAATTCAGTATCCTATGTATGACCTTTGTGAGATGGGTAATATGACTCCGTATCAAAGGTGTCATGGGATCAGGATGAGTTATTTTTGCCATGCTGTGCGCTGGCTTTCCTTCGGCCTCCACCGCCCGCAGACTTTACGGACACCGCTTACAATTAGTGCCCCACCGATGACGGTCTTGGCGAACGAGCGGCGTCTCGGCGAAGAGAAATATGACGCTTCACCCAAGCTCTCAATCCCACCGAAGTTTTTTCTCCCACCATTAACCTACAAATACCCTCCTCAAACACTCTTCTCAATTTTCTCGGCTCACAATCACTATAAAGTAATATGTCTGAGACACTCGTCGGTATCAATGGCTTCGGCCGTATTGGCAGAATCGTCTTCCGCAATGCGTAGGTACCCCGCGATTGCTTTTTCCGAACCTCAAGCTGGTAGAGCTACAGCTGACGTCTTTGACACAAGTGTCGAGCACGGTGCCGTGAAGGTCGTCGCAGTCAACGACCCTTTCATCGAGCCCCACTACGCAGTAAGCTCCCTCCAAGCTACTCTACTGTCATGGAGCCGTCGGGCTCCGGAATAATGGCTGACTTTACCGCCCTGCGAACTAGGCATACATGCTCAAGTACGATTCTCAGCATGGCCAATTCAAAGGTACCATCGAAGTTGAGGGCTCGGACCTTATCGTAAATGGCCAAAAAGTCAAATTCTACACTGAGAAGGACCCCAGTGCCATCCCATGGAAGGACACCGGCGCATACTACATCGTTGAATCGACGGGTGTTTTCACCACCACAGAGAAGGCTAAGGCTCACTTGAAGGGTGGTGCTAAGAAGGTCGTCATCTCAGCGCCGTCAGCAGACGCTCCCATGTTCGTCATGGGTGTTAACGAGGAGACCTACAAGTCTGACATCGAGGTTATTTCTAACGCATCGTGCACAACGAACTGCCTTGCTCCTCTCGCCAAGGTCATGCACGATAATTTCACCATCATTGAGGGTCTTATGACCACCATCCACTCTTATACCGCTACGCAGAAGACTGTCGATGGCCCATCCGCCAAGGACTGGAGAGGCGGCCGCACTGCTGCTCAAAACATTATCCCCAGCAGCACTGGTGCCGCAAAGGCTGTTGGCAAAGTTATCCCTAGCTTGAACGGCAAGCTCACTGGCATGTCTATGCGTGTACCCACCTCGAATGTCTCCGTGGTTGACCTTACCTGCCGTCTCGAGAAGTCCGTCACCTACGACGAGATCAAGGAGGCAATGAAGAAGGCCTCCGAGGGCGACTTGAAGGGTATGATTCATTTGCACGTCTCCTGGCTCTCTGGCTGACGGTTTTCAGGCATCATGGCTTACTCGGAAGATGATCTCGTCTCTACTGACTTAAATGGAGACAATCACTCCTGCATTTTCGATGCCAAGGCCGGTATCGCCCTTAACAAGAATTTCGTTAAGCTTGTTGCGTGGTACGACAACGAGTGGGGCTACTCCCGCCGTGTCTTGGATCTTTTGGGTGTGTAGCAGCTTCCAAAAAATGTCCGAAGAACAATACTAACGGCCAATTAGCCTACATCTCAAAGGTCGATCACAGCCACAAGTAGGAATCAGGACGGGTCATAGAAAATCGCCGTCGATTATGAACTAAGCAGCAGTCTTCAACATAGATAAGGAAGGTTGATTGGAGGGAAATGTTGGCAGTCTTAAAACGGCCCGGCGTTCTGACTTAGTTTCTCGCTGCGAAGGCTACGTAGATAGCAAAGGAAATAAAGATGTAGTTCTACTCGAGATTCAAGGATTGATCCCGTGAAGTGACACCCTAGCAGCTGCCCATCTCTGTTCTTGTCAATTTCGGTCTCAAAGCTCTCATAGTATAGGAAAAGGCTTTCGAGAAAGGGAACAGATTTAGATTCGAGACATGCCCAGAGTATTTTAGCCCTCATGGTAGTGTCGAACCGAGCTGATACGAATACGACAGGGCTAGCTCTCAAACTTCTTGCCGCATTAGCTCTAGCGCTATGTTTCTGCATTACCAACTCAGCGTGTGACAGTTGCGCTGTTGAACACCTGGCCAAGGCCTTCCTAGAACTTTTTCGTGCTACTTGGATGTGATTGTATGTTGCCTAAACAAATCAAGCTGTGAGTACGGTTGTTTGTCCTTGTGGGATTAGGATTGCACTTGTTTTCATTTAAGGAAGAACAGATGGTGGTCAATCGCTAGCCTTTGCAGGGATACAAATCTGATTGCGATTGAATTCCTACAACTGATGTCTTTGTACCATTGATATTCTGATAGGACTTTGCTCCCATGATCCATATGCTGGCAGAAGTATCCTTGCGCTGACCCTCATTATTGTCTCTCCAGGACAATAAACACCTGAGACAATTTATAGCTGTCTAAACAGGAAGACCCTTATATTGGAGGGTTTGGATTTGTTCTCGCATCCAGACTATGCTACAGCCAGCACACGGCTGCCTACATTCTAATTTCAGCTATGGATCCCAGCGATGATGATTCGCAAATGCCAGACGCACCAGAGAGCTTGCCGAGAGGATTCCCACGTGGTAACGAAAGACGAGGGAGGCCACCAAATGGCTCAATGTTGTTCACAGGTCTTCCAGGTTCCGGAATTCCAAATAGACTACAAGATCCGCAACGATATGCGACGCCAACGAATAGCGATTCAGAAATGTCGACCCGACCTCGCCGACGTCAACGAGAGCCGTCTAGAGAGTCCTCTGTTTTAGCAAATAACGTTGCGAACCATCTTAGCATTGATCATAGCAACGGATTCGACGACAAGCCGAGTGATGTGATGATGATGGACGACTCAGAAGCTGAGCACGAGCCTCCAAAGCCTTACACGTCGTCATTGCCCACAGGACTTTGCTATGACGTTCGTATGCGATATCATTGTGAGCTCGATCCTCCAAAACAACGACTGGATTACCATCCCGAAGACCCTCGAAGGATATTCAAAATCTACCAGGAACTATGTCTGGCAGGACTTGTCAAGGACGAACTCCTCAATAATGGGACATTAATACCCAATCCGCTCAAAAGAATCCCTGTTCGCAACGTTACCGAATCTGAAGTGTGCTTGGTTCATGATAAAAAGCATTATGATTTTATGAAGAGCACCAGTGGTGGGCTGATGCCAACATCCGAAGTAGTTATTATGTAAAAGTGGCTAACGTCGAAGCAGACATGACCCCAGATATGCTTGTTTATTTGGAGAAAAATTACGACTCGATATATCTGAACACAGTGACATTTTCCTGCGCCTTATTGTCGGCAGGAGGTGCGATAGAAACCTGCAGAGCCGTCGCAGCAAGAACAGTCAAAAATGCTATTGCAGTCATACGGCCCCCCGGACATCATGCTGAATGCAGTAGGCCTATGGGATTTTGCATATTCGACAATGTCAGCATTGCAGCGAAAGTATGTCAACTGGATTTTCCAGAGACCTGCCGAAGGATTCTGATCCTCGATTGGTATGAATACCCACCAAAGAATTGGCCACCATGCTAACTTGCTACATCCTTAAGGGATGTTCATCATGGTAAATCTACGGAGCTAATCCACGGTCCTAATACACGACTAATAGTAATAGGCAACGGCATTCAACAAGCTTTCTATCAAAATCCGAATGTTTTGTATATCTCCTTGCACGTGCACGAAGACGGGAATTTCTACCCTGCAGGTACCTATGGCGACCATACACATTGCGGTGCTGGAGCTGGGCTTGGGAAGTACATAAAGCTGACCGACGCACATATTGATCCCGAGCTGAATGGTATTAGGAATATCAACATCCCTTGGCCTACGAAGGGCATGGGAGATGCCGATTATTTGCTGGCATTTCAGCACATAGTCATGCCGGTAGCATACCAATTTGATCCGGACCTTGTCATAAGTAGATCTTCGATTGCTCAGTGTTCAGCGAGGTCCCTGACGTGTTCTAGTTGCCGCTGGATTTGACGCTGCTGATGGAGACCAACTCGGTGGCTGTTTCGTTACACCTGCGTGCTATGCCCACATGACTCATATGCTTATGGGTTTAGCGCAAGGGAAACTCGTTGTTTGTCTTGAGGTTCGTGTTTGCGACAGTTGCTTCGCGCTCTCTCTCTACTGGCATTGACTTCTTTCAAGGGTGGCTACAATCTTACTTCGATCTCGAAATCAGCCCTGGCAGTCACGCGGACCCTCATTGGCGAGGAGCCAGACCGTTTGCCACCTGCTCGACCCACGGATGTGGGAATTGAGACTGTACAAATGGTTGCTATGTATCAATCAAAGTACTGGCCTTGTCTCTCTCCTAACGACGTGCATGAAGGTATCTGCTGTCCCCAATTGCCTGCAAACTTCATCCATTGACAACAATAGTAGAGAGATTCGACAAAGCTGGTGCTGACCCGATGCATGGTATCTTATCATCCTCGTACTCATGTAGAGATGTACTGATCAACGGCAGAGGTGATACGTATCTACCAAACCAGTCAACTAAGGGAATGTTACAACATGACCAGCGTTATGATATACAGAGACCGGCTAGCCAGATCCTTCGAGAATCAGGTTATGGTAACGTATGTTACACCCAGCTGATTCCGTAAGTACTAAAGTGAAACGAGTACAGATCAAATTTCGAGGAAGACATTCCACTGGTTGTGATCTTCCACGATCCGTGAGCCTGCCCTGTTGGGCCTCGTCAGCCCCAATTTATTAACATGTTCCAGACCAGAAATTATGGGAACGCCAAACCCGGTATCAAGGCGATTGGAATTGCACGATACTTGGCTTGTACGTGATAAATCCATATCACGGAAATTCTTCGCTGACTTGCGGAAAGGCTGATGGCTTAAAGCGCTACATTGACTGGGCTACTAACCAAGGCTATGGAGTCATCGATGTCAATGTTCCAAAATACCTGCCTGACATCGACGTAAGCATTGGCCAGATGCTCAGCGATCATTCTGTACTGACATAGTTCACAGACCGCCAACGGCTGCTCTGAAGAAGATAAAACAACACGGATGGCTGCCACGAATGAGCTTGCTGTCTACTTGTGGGAGAATTACATCGAGTACCAATACACTACATAAATATAAATACCGCTTCCTGAGCTAATGTTTCTTTAGTTGCAACGACTCTCCCGACATTTTCTTCGTCGGTGTTGGTGCATCGTACCAGGCTATTGTTAGCCTCTTGGGCACCCGTGGTAAGCATCTATTGCGATCACTTATCTGCCATCCAAAATACCAATATTCGGCTAATTGTACTCCATCAGAGCAAGAGTTTATGAACCGTGCCAGAGGTCTAATCAACTTCATTGCTGAAAGTGACCTTGCCGCTGTCTCCGACGCGGGCCAGGTATATTGGCTCTCCAAATGGTATAAGACGGTCAGTATCTCCACATCGAAGCCTTAGCCACTAAGCTCGAGCTTAACCAAGTCATACAGCATTCCTTGAATTTTGTTTCCAATAAGCACATAGTTTGGGAAATCGACCGCAAAAAGCCATCAAAGCGCTTTGGGAATTTGGTCCGCTCGCCCGAGAGCAGGCTGAATGACATGTTAATCAAACATCAAGAAGAGGCGCAGGATTTTATATTGGCACGGGTGGGTACGAGGGAGTCAGCACCAGAGGTGAAAGAGGAATAGCAAGATAGCGTTGGACGAAGAAACCTTTTAACGTCATTAGCTCGGACTCGGGATTCTATCTGCAATGGTGAATGGCGTGATATAGTTGACGCCATCACGTGTCATCCTTTGCTATGGCCGCGTTGGTTAAGCATATTCCCTCGTACAGATGGGGGGTGGTGGCCTTCTATGATGGTTGGTCCACTTGAACGATGGACTGCCGCGCAGTAACGCTTTTGTAGATGGGTGGATAGATTTAGCTGACAAGGTTAGGATGCACGTATTCGACCAATATATAAGTAGAGTCATCATCTATATCGCAGGGAAAGTGGTCTCGTTGGCCCAAGAATCATACAGTCGTGATGAGTCAGCCACGGCTTGGCGCTAGTGTCAATATTTCCCATCTGCGTTTGTGAAACTTCTCCTTTCCTCTCCATGGCAGTCATGAGTTTCAACACCGCTACCAGTCTCCAGGGACTGGAGAAGCCTTCATCATTAATGTCAGTGAGAACATCGAAGGATGTATCTCAATACAATCATAGCCCCAACGACGGGGTCTTCGCAGGTTGACCTCCCCTGAGCTTTTTTTCGGTGGTGGAGTAGCGTAAGGAAGCTGCACGACACCACGTCGAATAATTAGTCTGTATTAAAAAGACTGTATAGGTATGTCCTATTGCCAGCTGTGAGTTGCCAGCTGTGAGTTGCCAGCTGCTCACCGATGTAGGGGACGAAGAGAAGTTTGCATAGCAACAGAAAACAAAATAATCAGGGACCGAACAGAAAAATTCCATATTTCCAAAAACCAACCAAAGACGATAAAAATGCACATAACCGACCTAGCCAACGAACTCCTCCTCCATGTTTTCCAGTCTAGCAACGATATTTCCTCCCTCCTCGCACTCTCTTCAACGTGCAAGCACTTCCACTCCATCCTCACCTCCCATCGCCTCCCAACCCTCTACCAAGCCGCTGAAGCCCAATACGGTCCCCTCTCTGATGCTATCCGTGTCGTAACCCACAATGAAAGCCAACTGGCCCATATTCCACGCCCAGCACCTCCACAATCCCTTGCCCTACTCAAACGCCTCATCGAAATCGGTCGTGTAGCCAATCAGTGGGTTGCCGTATACCCGAGTCAGAAATGGCGCGGCGAGGATAGCCACTCAAGACGCCTACTGAATGGGGCGGAATGCTACAAGCTTCGACGAGCATGCTACCGCATGTGGCTGTATACGCTCGCTTTCCATAGCTCACGTCACGTACGCACAACTCGTCTCCATCGCCAAATTATCCGGACTCGAGCCATGCTCATCCGCCCTTGGCCCTCCGATCAGCTAGCGGAGATGCTAGATCTACATGCCATCTTCCGCCAAGTGCTCCACTCGCAGATCTGTCCTTCCAATGGCACTGTGCTTCGCCGGCATAGGCAACGATATCCTGATGATCAGCTACCTCTTGTCATCACGACCGGCTTTGCGAAGGCGAGAGATGAATGCGCGGGGTCCCAGCAAGGCTACTTCCATAGCACACCGCATGTATCAAGGATTTCGATGGCTAAAAGCTATGGGCATCGCCACGGTGCTGTCGAGGGATGGGGCGACGAAATCACTCAATACTACGTCGTGGAAGATATGCTGAAATTAGACCCTGGACAGCTGATGCATTTGTTTGAATGTGTGGTAGGCCATGTGAGCCCAAAAAATGGGGTCTTTGTTCATCACGATCATTTGAGTGGCTCGAAAGGGATGGTAGAACAATTTGTTGCTGGGCTGGGTGACTGGTTCGAGAATAATGGAGAAACGTTGGTGGAGACGGTGGGGGCTGTGGTTAGGGATCGGGGTGATGATATGACTGCTCTGCAGGAACTTGTGGAGGATGGATGTGATGGGATTGCTACGTGGAACGATGGAGGTACGGATTAATTCTATGTCGTTACATTGTTGTGTATTTCGAAGGATTTGATGAAGGTCACGGTGAGCTTGGTACGGGATACATTCTTTTCTGCAATAACAAGACGTTCTCTGTTATCTTATACACGTTCAGCAGTTTAGCTACATTCTTCTTCAAGCTGTCTTGTTCCTATTTTTTGCTTCTAGATGCTTAAAGTCCCTGTTTCGGGTTTGGGAGGGTCTTTCAAAGTTCTGCTCATCATTTCCTGGAGGTAGGAGGGCATTGTTATTTGCTCTCGCACGCTTTGTTGGACATCCTTCGCTGTCAGAGCCATCTCGTTCTCTCACAAGCTCCTTAATTTCTTCTCCGCGATCATCATTCTTGAAGACTTTAGCATTCCCTAGAAGTGCTGCGGTTTGCTCTTCGTGCACTAGGCCGAATGGGTCGAATCCACATGCCAAGAATTGGTGTTCTATGGTGGATCGGGTTGCACGCACGCAGCATTCATATGACCCCCAGACAAGCTCAGTTGATTACATTTAACGTATTTCATATATCAAGATACGATGCCGTACTATCGTCGATCACATCATTGGCTTCCGGTTGCTGAACCAGCCTAGAGGACCGTATAGTTAGTTCACGTTCTAATAAATCGGTTGAGCTTTTCTGAGCTTTGCTGGGGCCTAATTGGGATGAGCGCTACGAATGCTGTGTTGATCGAGATGGTGAACTTCATCATTGGTGTCTATAGCTTCTCATTTCAATTGTTCATGTGTGAGCCTTTCTGCTGCTGCCAAAACTTTCTTGACTTCGTCGATTTCTTCTTGGGCAGACGTTGAGATAGGCTTTGGTGGACAGGGAAATTGGAGGAATCGACAAGTTGTGTGTTGCGCAGTACACTGTTGTTGTTGATTTTAACTGGTTACTCCGGTTTCGCTGACTAAGCAGCCTCGATAAATGGCTCAGCTCTGAGCTTTGATTTGCTTATAAAAGCTCTCATGCAAGCGATGGTTGCGTCGACTCCGCGGGATAGTAGCACTCAGCCACGCAGGTGCTTTCTGTAATCCCATTCAGGTCTTACAACATGCCCTCGCCTATGTTAAACCAACTCCAGCTGTTTCTTGGATCTATGACATCAGCCTTTAAGTTGTTGTCAAGAACCGCCATGTTGAGGTCCAGTCTGGTCATCGTCCCTCTTCTAGGGACGTTGTTGTTGTGTTACTATCTGCTTTGCCAAGTGACGAGGAAGATTGTATTTGAAGAATGAACGGTGTGTCAAACCCTTTTTGACGTTCGCTCATTCATACACCATGATGATTGCTTGATTAACATCCCCTGGTACAACGCAGTTTTCGAGTAAAACATCGGTTCTTGAGCGGAGTAGTCCAATAAAATGGGACATTATGGCTCCAGTAATTAAGCTACTCGGCCCTGTACTTTAGGCCAAAATATTTCTCCAACCATCAGTAATGGTTCGATGATCAATATAAGAGGAAGGTGTCCCCACTCTTGCTGACTAGTGTGACAGGTAAGTGAACATCGTTAGATAGCATCACTTCCAATTTCTCCACGAATTTAAAAATAAGATCGGAGGTATATATCTTGAACTTTATTCGATGCTGCGACTTCCTTGTCCTTGATATCTAATTGCTGCTTGAGCTCGTCTGTTTTCCTCTCATTTGCCTTCCTCTCATTGTACGAATCTCGCTTCTGGTTATTGGATGCATGGCGCTGCTCTCCAGTAAGTTCGTTGCGCGGAGTCCAATTGTTAGGCATCGTCGTGGGCATTGTCAGAAGGGAAGACAAGAAACCATTCTCCAAAAACCCACCTTGGTGGTACCCTTGTACGATGCCGTGACGCCCTTGAACATACTCGAGTAACTGTGACCCAAGGCTGAGGCAGTCATAACATCTGTATTACTGACCGGCAACTTTGAATTTTCCAAATTGCCAATGTCCTGGCCGTCTTTGAGAGGCTCAAGGCTGTAATTATTATCCGTCGACCAGGATCAAAACAAGGGAAGGCACGCTCACAAGGCGCGCCAGCTCATCCTAAGCATGATGATTCCTGACCGAACCAGCATTATCCAATTGCCCCAGTTCGCTCTCGAGAAAGAAGCCGGCTGTACTGACTCCGGGGCCAAAGAGCATGGCTTTTGCGACAAGACGAGATATTCTCTAATGATGTGGCAATTTACTGTTTACTGGTAAGTTTGAGTCTCGTCTGCACGGTATTCGCCCGCTAACTGGGAGCGTGTTGCTCTGGACTTGACTTCACAACCGGACCAATGATCACGGGAGCCTCGTCAATCCATAGGAGATGGTGGGGAGTTGGCGGCTGCAGTTGGTGTGACCATACGAATTCCTGCCACATCTCCCCATATATTTCCACTGACTCTGTTGTCAGTTCCCTGGGAAGGATGCTATGCAAGATGCCGACGGCAATTGGGTCTTCGCTGGTGGTTTTGAGCCGGGTTTTAGCGTATGACGCGTACTATCTTGCAATGGTTTTATTCAAATGATTTCTGATCGTGGACCAGTTCAGTTCTGCTACATGCTCCGTCGTCCCACAACACCGGCGTTATGGATAGTGGCTTGTGGTCACTTAGAGACTCAGATTTTCGAACTTTGGCAGCCTGCGCTTACGTGGTCCTTGGTCTGATACTCATACCCAGAGGAGGAAGATATGCCTTGTATTGAGCTGCTTTGGATGGTTTGCTAATGATTTGGGCAAAACGCTGCCCACCACCCCCGATCACCCCCGATCACTCCCTATCACCACCTACCACACATGCTCAACGGCGCTCAGGCTGCAACAGCCTTGCCGGTCGGCTCCCCAGGCTTTCCAGGCTCCTCCGGATCCTGCTCAGACATCTCAGACTCGCTCTCTTCTCTGATCTCATCTTCCAGCCCCTCAATCTTCTCGATCATCGCGTAGCACTCCGATTTCAGCTCGGCTGCTACTGCTTGGAGGCGCGGTCCAACGTTCCCTCGCCGGAGCCAGTTGTCGAAAAATCATACCTCGAGTTTTGCCTCCTGACAAACCGTCCCCCCAGCTCAAGATGACTGTCATTGGCTCTGTGTCATCCCAGAATTCTCCGCTGGCGTATTTCGCTCTCAATTTGTCGATAATGTGATGTCGGGATGCTTTGTACTCTTAGCTGTGATGGTGCTGTCTGTTATGCCAGCTTCTCCGAGCAGGAGTGTGAAACAGCGGTGCAGACTAGTGGATGGGCCTTTCAACCACCAGGAGTCAAGCTCCGAGTGCCCCGTGAAGGACACCAAGTGGATGACCGCACCCATATAGCACAATTCCTCGTCTGTTGTTCTCGGGTCCACCAATAACCGCTTTGCTAAGGTCACTACTTCGTCATCATATTTTCCCCCTGAGCGCGCGTCTCGCACTCTTTGGCAATCCCAGGGTAACAGCAGATGGTCCGGGACTGATCGTCTTCGGGAAACAGTGACTTTTCCTTGAGAGATGTAGCTTTCTCCTAAAAAGAACTTACCTTCGTTGTGAGCTCCACTACTAAAAAAGCTCCTCTTTGCTCTATTCGACATCACAAATGAGGAATAATTTGCTTGCAGATTTTTTAAAATGGTTCTATCCCTTGGCAATTTGGGTGTCCACGAGCTGCGTTCGTGACGCATCCACACTCGCCGATGATGAGAATGTTTGGGAGAGGGGATAGATACTTCAAGGAACTACTTGTAGCAGAGCTTGTAGTAATGAGAACTACACGAACCTGACTCATTATCTTGGCGGTTAGATATTCTCTCTCCTCCTTGTACTTCTTCCACTCTTTGGCATCCGAGATGTAGCCGTCCCTTTCCAGTTGCTATACTCCACAGCTGAAAGCACCTTTATGAAAGAGTTTGGCAATTCGGATACGGATATTCTGGATATGATGGTCACCAGCGGGGTTCTGGCAACATAGATATCTGGTATCGATAACAGTCTGGGTGCTCAAAGTTGTTGGCGTAAAAAACATGATTCTCGTTCATGTATCGGCGCAAGTCGTTTTTGAATGTTTGCGATAGTTTGATCTTCACCCTCAAAGCTGCCCGGTTGGACACGAGGGTAGCCGTGCTGGACCGGTTGTGGAATATCTCCTCCACATCGCTCATTTTCTTTGATGGGCGTGCGCAAACAGGCAAAGAAAGCGGGGCTGACCTCAGGTGCACTAAGAATACAGAGTCGACGAAAGTTGTATTGTTACAGAATATATTTACCATTTTGCCATTCCATGGGTTTGAGATATCGAAAGCTATACATCTACGAACAAGTGTTGCCACCGCCTGTCCTCGTCAAGTTTGATTTGCTTCGAAAATCTGGAATGGACTCGGATTTCGTTGTCTCTTTACGCTCAGTTGCTGTTTGAGATTATTTTGGACATGACTGGTACTTGTCTTATCTTTGGCTGCTTGGTCCTGCTGCTTCCCTGGTTTAAAACTCTTTGGTAGATTTATCCGGGGTGCTTGTCCTCCCACTCCCATTAATTATAGGCCTCTTGTCGCTTATATATATATTCCAGACGGTTGAGAGCGCTTTTATGCTCCTCCGGAAAGGGTAGTACCGCCTCCTTCAACTGATGTTCAGTCAACTCAATAATGGGCCCGTTGAACCACTGCGACGCTGATGTTCGTCTCAGCATGATCATCTTCAGAGAACCGCCTAGATTGTTTGTCGTTTGTACCGACCAACGTCAATAAGCCTGACAAGTCGTGGGCCCGATTGATCATCGGCGTACCCGAGAGGAAGGCGAACGACCGCACCTTGAGCTTCATCATCGCATGCGTGACCCCACGGTGTGGGACGTTACATCGCCCCGCTCAAAGACGTGCCTGGCCACCTTCTTCCGAAAGTGCTGGCGGGCTCCTCGTTGGGTGAGGCCAGGATCGTCAGCCAGCAACCCGAGAACAGCGAAGACGTCTAGCGTGGCCGCCTGCTCTTTCGCCCGGAACTGACGCTCATAGTGAGCCCCAGGGGCAGACGGGTCCAAAGGCACAGTGCGAGAAGATGAAGACCCGGGCCCTGGAGGCGGGATTCTTCATGTAATGTGCTTTGTCGCACACCGCACGTCCGAATACTCGTGCAAGCGGGCTCTTGTAGAACATTCGATTCTTCCTCGAGATTTCCTCGTCGTCTTCATCATCCAGCCCAAAATCCTCGGCACGCTTCCATTCTTTTCTATTCCGCTTATCCCGCTTGTCCTTGCGGGCCTCCTCAGCCACCATCAGGCCTCGTACCCTCATCGTCTGGTAGGTGGTCAGGACGATATGCTTCGCAGTGTCAGGCTCGTCCGGTAGGCGGTGCACGTGTTCGATGACGCTGCCGGCGTTTGTGTTCAAGACCTTGTGCAACCTGGAGTAGGATCGACCTTTTGCATGGTCTGGCGAATCGAACCAATGCTTCGCCTTACCTTCCAAGCAGGGGAAGTTCTTCTCCACCTCGTCAACCCAGATACCAGACGCGTTGGAGGAAAAACGATCAGGGTGGGCTTTTATAGCATTGGACTTCTGCTCCTCGGAGTTTAATGTTGTTAAAGAATATAGAGTACGTTGTGACATCCGAAGCAGTCAACATTCTTTTCCGCGATACGCGCACATTTTGCCTCACTTCCTTGCAATGCTCATCAAGACCAGCATCTGTGAGATTTCAATGGTAGAATGACTTACAGGTCTCAACGATCCTTTCAGACGGTATACCTGAATCCCGAGGGGGCTACGATCAGCATGATCATCACCGGCGTCAGAAAATTGGCCACCGATGTGGCGTCCAATTCCGGAGTCATCTATTGAAGCCTAGCTTTTAATTGGTTCCAGAGCAGTATACATAGTTGCCAAGTCTATGCCATCGTCAGTATGTGCTCCTTGCTCGTATATATCACTACCTCCAGGTGACAACGAGCGCGTCGATGAATCATCATCCAGGCCTAAAGGGCTATGGTGTGTGCTTATATTGAAACAGGCCGACCGATTGTTCGAGCTATGACGTGACTTTAAAGAGTTAAAGTGAGAGGTATAATAGGTCAAGGAAGATGGACTCTTGGTCCATGTCGGAGAATTTAAGTCCACGATATGGATTGTGGGATGTGGTGTGCGGAGTGTCCTCAAGAAATATGTATAAGAATTGAATTCTTGTGAGTGGCGAGAGTCAAAGGGACTATTGCCTGAAGGCATACGCGTTGACGCACCAGCAGGTTGCCCTGGATTGCTTGATTGATCCACAGGTGGGCCGCGCATGGTAAGGGGCATCGCCTCTCTCTAGCCTTTCTTGTTGGTCTCTCAGCACTTCTGTCCCAGTGTTTGACTGACGATGTCTTTTCTCTGATCCGTGCTCTTTGCCTTGCCCACTATTAACACCTAAGCCCATATACCCATTGTAATATACCCACCCCTTCTTAACTAGCCATTCCTCTATCTCGTTCCTGAAACATTTTCGTTCCTTTTCTGTTTGCTGTTTCAACGAGTCTTGACTGGTGCTGCCATATTCTGGCATTGGGCTGTCGACCCACTGGAAAATACTACCCCGAGTAACGTTTTGCGTTGCTCTTGCCATCCGCATTGGGTCTCTCGTACAGAGTCACTCGTCCCAAAAAGATGATATGAGAGAATGATGCACAATTTCAACATTCCACAAGTCTCTACTGCTCCTCGATCCTGTCCTATCAAGGTAAAGGTGAAATATCTGAGGCAGTTCCTCTGTGTTGAGGGATCTATTGCTCTGGGATCTAGTTGAGTACTGTTCGCGACATGTCGGTACCCAGCCAACATCTACTTTTCGAGTGATTCAAGGCAACAAGGTAAAGACGCCCAATATCTTGAGAAGACCTTCTCACTCAGAAGGCTTACTTGGGGATAAGATCCTGCCGAGCCCCGAGGAGAGTCTTAAGCTAAACTTGCCACATGTTGGAATATCCCTGCTACCAGCAACTTCGGTGGAAAATAACTTTCCACTTGAGGCGTTAGCGGCTGCCGGAATCAAGGTCATCTGGCGTAGGTGCTGACTGCGTATTGTGCGTGACTTATTGCATCCCGCTCGACTTTCTGATGCTGAGATTTTAACATGAGACAGAAAATTCTCGATTACTACAGGAGGTCTTTGCTTTCTTCAAGAATGGCTTGAAGTAATTTTCAGTAGCACTTCGGCTTCTTTAACAAAAATTTTAGGATGTATGATTGGATAAGCGTGCAGTATCATATCACCTGCTGCGCCTCCGAGACCATTATGAAGGTATGTTATCTATAATACCCTGGACGAAGCATTTTGCTGGTCTGTGTTTGAAAAATGTTGGGATTGTGCCGATTTCGACCCATTAGGCAGATGCAATGGCGTAGAGTATCTGGATAACGATTTTCCTCAGAAGTACTCCGCGCGCCTGGGTGCTGCGAAAACATCTAGGCGGTTTGGTTTGACGTCAATCTGACGCTTTTCCTTCTTCTTCTTCACTATCGAATAGATCTTCGGATCGGTCTTATCCTTGAAAAACTTGCGAGCGACGCCGAGCTGCGCTGCGTAGGGTCCAGACTCCTCTGTTTCGGTCTGATCATCCTTTGTTCTGTTCTGACCTCCACCCAAATCGGTCTAACCCGCACCCAAATCGGTCTGAAGAGACATATTAGAGCTGCAATCGGTTAGGACCAGGGGTGAACAGCGGCCAAGGAGACGAGAACAAACCAAGACGGGGTGATTGGGGGGCGAAGTGGGGTTTGCTTTTACTATCGTGTCTTGAAGAGCTCCCTTTTCTAGTTCAATAGAATCATAATGTTATAAAATACCCCCCGAATACAAGTGCTATTGAGAAGAGGTGAACAATAAGATTAGTCAACGAAAAGGTAGAATTTGTGAGCCTGCCATAATTCGCATCCAGGAAATAATCGGACAGGTATTCGAGCTTGACTTCGTCACATGTGACCGGACTGATCTCCTGATGAACACTGAGATATTTCGATGTAGCTATCATTGGTAGCCCATGCAACCGGGGCTTCGTGATGGTTTCTTCGTTGGTCGTCACAGGATCTTCGTTTAGCATCCGCAAAGTCTTGTCCAGATGTTCAAAGTGAGACCATTACCTAGAATTACTGTAGCACTCGGAGTCTCCCTCACCCGTTCAGTCCCGGTGGACGTTAATTGGCTATCCAGGTGCATGATCCCGTCCAATGTTTAAAGTCCAGGTTTTCGCCTTCCATCATGCCTCTCAACCCCCTGTGTTCCAGTCCTTACTCTCTCGCGCAACTCAGACATCTTGGTCTTATCGAACCAAGGCCTTTTCGCAATGCCGAGCGGAAATTATCAGTCTCAGCTCATCTGCCGAGTTCTGGAGTGGGATTGCTGCGCTTCTCGTACACCTCCTAGCATGCGGTGATTGGCAACTTGAATGCCTCTTTAACAGTGCCTGCTCGCAGCTCCTGTCTCATCCTCACCATCCGCTCTTCCGTGTTATCTGTCGTGATATACCTCCATACAAAGCTCTTCTCCTTCTGCCCGATGCGATATATCCTTTTCGAGCCTGACGATCACACCATCAAGAAAGTCCACCGACGCGACTGAATAGACCGTCAGCTTTTATTTGCTAAACCTTAGGACAGGATATAACATACCAGTCCGCGCCTTCCTTATCTCAAACCTCAAGGCTGACTGAGGGTCGTGTTTATATTGCGCTATTGACGAGCTTCGAAATGAGAATTCCGATATGATCCCTCTCCAAACAAGCGTTCCTGGGAAGAACCAATATACTTGGTCAGTCTCATCTTTAAGCAGTCTTTCGATAGTGATGATCTCGCGGTATTTTTGATAGTCAGCTCTGATGAATCCTGCATTCTCGCTGTTTAGGATGACTCTGGTGCAGATTTCACGGCATTCAAAATCGAATGGCATCGATGGGGTATCCTCGCGACACGTGGAAATCAAATTTGACCAAATGACGGGCTTTGTGCAGTGTCAGGCCGAGCGAACAGAGATTGCTTGTAGCGACAAGAATTCGTGGTAATTTGTGTTCCGGATATTGCTCTTGGAAATTGGGTAGGATCTCAGGATCCTCCTGGAAGAAGTCTTGTAAAGGATCGCGCAACTCTCAAGGCATTTCACCCTCGATAAGCCGCGCCTCAAAACGAGCTTTCGACAATCCCGACACGTGAAGGTGACAGCAAAGAAAAGATAGACCATTGATAGGATAGCAATATCAGAGTAAGGAAAAAGAAAAGAGTCGGGATATCATACCTGGGCAATGAGCCAAGCACATATTGGGAAGTTGGTGATCACATCTAGAGTCATGGCCAACTTTTGCGAACTGCCATTGCAGTTCAGGACACTACGACTCCGCGGCCGCGTGTCACTAAACTTAATGCTGATTAACAAGCCTATGCTTCTATCATAGTTGACTCCTTCACAGTTTGAAAACTTCACAAGCAGGGCTCTCTAAACTTGTATCGACTGGGTAATGGCGTTGTCCTTCCTTGATTCACCTCTTCTTTGGCGCCTTGTGCTTCCTATCAAGACTTAGATAACTCATTGTGTTCTTGTTCATAAATGATAGAGACTTACCCGTCGCAGCCGTCGCATTTTATTCTCAAGTGACCAGGAACAGGGTCCGTGCAAATTATGTAGTGCGGACAGTAGAAGCTTCGAGGGATGATTCGACGTTCGCCACGAATGTCATAGTAGGCCTGGGGTTCCGATTTCAGGCCGTACGGGAAAGGGGGGGAGTCGACCCATTTGTAGGCCGGCCTTGAAAAGGGTTGCGGCAGCGTCTTTTCGTACTCTTGTTGTAAAGCTCCTCATATGACGGTCAGTAGCGAGTGCTTGTGAACTGCCATATGGTGTTGACGAAGCCCACACACCGATCCTCGGATTAGAATAATTCATCATCCACACGGCGGTATCCTGATCTTCCATGTCCCCGAGGGTTTGCTTCGTTATTTATCTTATTGTGATTGATCATCGAGACCGTCTCTTCGTGGCGGGTTATGGGCTCTTGGTTCGGGGGCGGGGCGGGGGAACAGTTGGAATAGTCGAGGCTAGAGGAGAACTAGATGTGAGTCTTCGACTCTAGCGATAGTGAGGGAAGTATGAATACCTGGAGCTGTGTATATGTGCGCGTGGACAATGCCATATTCACACCGAGACCTTAAAAACTCGTGTAGGCGTAACGTTAATGATAAATAAATGTGGTCGCCGTTCTCCGTGACTCCAACCAGCAAGTCCGTATTCGAATCTAGAAGGCGCTCGGTTGTCAAGAGGGCCATAACAATGTCTCGTGTGACAAATCTAAGAATAGCAATTCTCTCGTCCAGTCGCACTTCATTCATTTCCGTAAGATCTTCTGCTGCGCACTCGAACTTCTGAATTGACCCTGAGGTACCCTTTGAAAATTTGATCAACAGGCGGAATTCTGGTATCTCTTGGCCAGCTGGTGATACAGGTGTTGTGAATATCGGTGAGGTGACTGGGTCTGGCGTTGGTGTTGGGAATGGACCTGGTGTTTGCGTTCTGGTCTCTGGTGGCAGCTTGTTGTGGGAAGCAGACCTTATGATCCCCATTGTAATTTCATGATTCCGCTTCGTGCCCAGTGGAACATTTCTGAAGACGCCTTGACATTTCTGTCAGATTTCGTCTGCAACGTCCCTTACTATCTTCTTCCATTTGTTTGTCTTCACGTTCTTAATCTCTGGATTTTGTATAAAGAACTCCTTTGCTTCATTGAATATGTCTCGGAGTTTATCTGATGCGACACTTAACCCTGAAGCGAGCGAGGAGCGTCAAAGGTAGTCTTAGCCCTTCCATTGCAGGGAGATGGATAGAGTGGCTCTTGGGATCGATTTCTGAAGCCGCCGACACTTGATTGTATGGCTGATTAACGAGTGGGCAAGGCGAAAGCCATACTTAGAAAATGGGGCTTTTTAGGCTTCTAGGCCCTGTTCCAGGTCTGATGAAAGTAGTTACAATGGTTGATTGTGCGATGTTCAAGGGACAGAATATGATGTCTTGACCGATCTCTGCAATCAACTTTGGCACCATGCCGGTGTAAGGGTCAACGCAACGTTTAGTACCAAGATGTTCGGCTCCCATAATGCCTCTCAAATCCAATTCAGTTCGTATTCTGCTGCGTAATCTCTCGTATTTATAAGATCTCTTGTAATGATAGGGCGACCGTGTCTGCTCATCCAGCAAGCCTTCCGTGCGTCCCATCCCTAATGTCATGCCGGCGAGGTGCGCGTAGTTGGGCTTCGCCGGCGCGTAATGGACCTTGCTGCTCGGTAATGGAGAAGTATCTGGTTTTGTCTGCGATGTAGCTTGCAAATTCTGCACTTACGGCTCTCAAATTGGGCTCTTTGTCAGTCATTGTTTGGAGTGCGTTGAAGTTGGCCTAACGTTTTGACCGCATGACATTAATTTACTGAACCAGCTATGACCGAAGATGACACGGCAAGAAGATAAGTATTTCGAAGAAGCCCGCTAGCTTTATTTCAGTTGAAGGCAAAAGAACGAAACCCAGATACCTGGTTGTCATCAAATCCAAGGCCTGATTGCAAGGCTGAAATAGACGGTTGATCATCTCTCATAGCAGCATAATCAAATGGCGTTTGAACCCTCGCCTTTTCGCCCTTCTTCGGCATTGCGGCGGCGCGGTTCTTTGGGCTTACAGCTCAATGTACAGTAATGTACTGACAACAGTGCGATACAAAGGTATGCACATAAGACAAGGGAGGATGAGCTGGGTTGAAGTCGTGTGGGTGTATGATCACGAGCTTTGTCCATGATCGTACTTATCGCTCTTTTCGCGACAAGTCTAGTGCGTATATATCATCTGTCCCTATAATGTCAATCGTTCACCATGCTCCTGTCTCTGGCTTTTAGGTCGTCAGAAGATATTGGACGGTGTGATTTACACCTGCCCCTGTGATCATTCGTTATGGGGAAGAGCCGACACCGTGAAGTCCATATTATCAAGTGCCTACTCAGCAAGCTGGATAATTGTCAAAGAAGTGAAAACTGTAAGACTGTGCATTTATGTTAGCAGATAGTTCTGTTGAAGGATAATAGGAGAAGTGGAAGATCTGAGCGTACAATAACCTGTATATATGTATAGAGTTATAGGGCTGTTCTGTTCCTGGACGTGGGTGGTCTATCCAAGCATCGACAACGAGCTTTGCAGCCGTCTCACAGGCTGCTGCATATGTATCATTGCTGGGCGCTGTCTCTATTGCGGCGAATTCAGCCCAGAGTGCCTGCTGCTCAGTACGTAGACAGAAAGGGAGCAAAGGTGAACGACTATAACACCAAATTATACCGCGCAAGGCCCGAGAAGGGCAAGAAGCGTTTTCTCGATCAGCTCTTCATGCATGGGTGAGAGAATGAACAACAACTTGGCCAAGCTTGTAGAATGGAAGAGGACGAAGGAGACGGGGGAAGAAGGAGGATTATATGGTCAGCGATGCCTATCACGCTCGCTGTGAATCAAGAGCAACCCGGATGCAAAAGCTCCGGTGACGGGCAAAGAGAGGTTGCTAATGATAGTGAAGACTTAAACGACCTCGAGGCTTTAACTTAGACAATGAATGGACATGAGTTGTTAACTATTTGCCACATTGCAACTTCACACCGCACTTCTGAATCGAGAACGAGACCCTTTGCCATGAAGAATGGTAAGTCAGCAATAACATTTTCGGGTTATTAGCGGTGTCAACACACAAGACGTACCTGGTCATTGAGCTAAGACAATGGCTACTTTATCCCTATACTAAATAAACAATGGGTATCTCATTAGCTGCATACCATAATTCTGTCGCGCTGCCAGCACCGGCATGACTGAAACAGACAACACTATACCTTGGGCGCCGCACGCGAAAATTTGAATCATATTCACCATCAGCTGCTAGCGTAGAATATCGCCTCTCCCAGTGGTTCACTAGTGCACACTGGCAAGGTGCGATCAGTCTGACTCGACAACTTTGAATTCATAAACTCGCCCAAAAGAACCCTTACAGAATGGTTTGGCGCCATCTTTGGAGAACGCACAATTGATTTTGGCTGAAATTCGCCCAGACTCATGGTTTCGAACAAGGCTGGCCTTTATTGACCGTCGACAGACTAATTGACATAAGGTTCATAGCGGGCTATGAATATGCCCAAACCCACTCGGTTTCGTCATCATCAAATGCAAGAACTCGGTGGATTTTGTCGTGAATCAAAGCCGGGTCCGGAACCTTCACACGACAAGGCTTGACCGAACGTCGCTACATGATAGCAGTTTTGCTGATTAGCTTATGCAGGCGTTTTGCATCTCAGCTTTCCTCCGTCTCAAACCCGATCCTTGGGGATAAGCGGTGAGTCGTGTGAAATGTGAAGGCCTGCACCCATTTGAGTAGCCATTGCCTTGAAAATATTCCACCAACCTTCCCGGCAGCAACATTGGTATGATTTAAGCGACCTTTCCTGGAGAATCCAAATATTCAAGTACTTCCAGAAGGAATGAAGAGCCTTGATGATCACTCCTTTGAAATGAAGGAGGCTCTGATACTCCTTTGGAGATCTTAGTGAGGCCATTTGATGGACTAGGGATGTATGAGACATCGATCGATTGGGTGGGCGAGCTCAAGGCGATTCCAAAGAGAAGTAGTGATTAGAGATACATATATATACAGACCATAGTGCCATCAGGTGTGACTTCTGAGCAAGCGCAAGCGGATAGCCTCGGATCGAATCTGATTGACCTGTTGTCAACGAACCTAGCGTGCTTCGTGTTGAGGTTGGCCAGTTCTGGGCCCAACTCCCTTGAACCACAAGCTTGCCCGTGCTAAGGAACGGAGCCTGTCTCACCTAGAAGACATTGTAGTGGAAGCTTCCTGTTCATACCTTTATATGTTCCCGCTTGAAGTGATCACATCTTGAGCTCTATAATTCTTCTATCCTCTATGAAAAATGCGAAAAGCCCAATTTAAAGCTCGAGCGCCCTGCAAATATTACGCGGGAGGATAACATCAAAATTTTGAACATTTTGGAGAAGAGGAGGAAATCAGATTGCGCCGTTGAGTAAAGATGCAGGCTGGAAATAACAACGGCGAACAGCGCGCCCAAACCTCAGGCTGGAGCAGAGGATGGTGATACCAGACAGCGCAGGGAGCTTGCTGTAGTGGAGAGATCTAATTTGCTGAACTCGATTGACGAGAGTAAATCAAAGACTGCACATGGCGCTTGAGAACGTAACTTGGCCACAGAATTGAATCCAGAAAGTCCATCCTGCAGGAGACAAATTCCCCCGAACACTCCTCCAATCTAACATCCCAAATATAGCGAAAGCAAGCAAATTGGCTAAGCCGTATAAAACACTATCCATTAAATATGTCCGTTCATAAGACAACAAACTGTATATCGATATGGCTTTGTTCCTAGAATGCATTTGTAGCATATGCAATCTTATAACCTTAGGGGCTACCTACCTATTGTCCGAACATTCTATTAGCTTTGCGCTAGCGGAGGCCAGCATGCCTTATCTCCGCTGGCTTTGCCTACGACGACTCAACGCTATTGAGCTGCAACAGCCCGGCAGAGCTTGCATTGTCGAAAGGCAATCAAAGAAGCATTTGTATCAGCGAGATACTACTCGCTGCTCTACATCGATACCATCCAGGCATAATGGTGGCGGGACGCTGAAGGGGTGACCCTTCATCACAACGTAACCGAGACGAGGTCAATGGCTTTCCTTCCCATTGCCGTCGGACCTCCTCGACCTCAAGCAAAATTATCGTACCTCACGCTTTCCTCCATATATCGCTCATTTAATACGACACCAACGTTATGCTCGTCATCCCAATTCCGCAGGTCAGATTTTACTGGCCAACCATTTACAGGAAGCTACGAACCCGGAGGACCTACATCAGGACCGCTGGGCAATGCTTCTGCTATTGGAGCACCGAGTTTGACACCGAAGGTGCTCAAACAGCATCTCGATAATTTTGTCGTGGGCCAAGAACGAGCAAAGAAAGTTCTAAGCGTTGCTGTTTATAACCATTATCAGAGAATACAAGAATTACAAAGGCGGGAGGATGAGGAGCAGGAATTGCTGCAACAGCAATTACGGAGGGAGATGGCAGAGGGGCACCCGTTGGAAGGTAGGGAGAATATTCCCGCATAGAACGCTCTGGCTTATCAAGATAGATGAGTATCCTGGCCACCAGCAAGCTATCCCACTACATTCCCCATCCTCAGGCATAGGAGCTCCCCCAATAAACGATCCGTCCACTTTGACTCTCGATAAAGCAAACATCCTTCTTCTCGGCCCGTCTGGCGTGGGCAAAACCCTTATGGCCAAAACTCTTGCCCGCGTCCTCTCAGTCCCTTTTAGCATGTCAGATTGCACACCATTTACCCAAGCTGGTTATATAGGTGAAGATGCCGAAATTTGCGTATCACGCCTCTTAGCAGCGGCGAATTACGACGTGGCAGCTGCGGAGCGGGGTATCATCTGTCTGGATGAGATAGACAAGATCAGCACGGCGAAAGTAAGCCATGGGAAAGATGTTGGTGGCGAGGGCGTGCAGCAAGCATTGCTGAAGATCATTGAAGGTACCACCCTTCAAATACAAGCAAAGCAGGAAAAGTCCGCACGTGGGCCTGGAGCGCCGACGAGCAGCTATCCCACCAACAGCCCTCTTTCAGGTGGCATGATGGGAGGTCCTTCGTCCACTTCGTCCGGTTCAGGAAATAATAGCAACGGTCCTTCAAAGACCGAAACCTACAATGTCAGGACAGATAACATCCTGTTCATCTGTGCTGGGGCATTCGTTGGTTTGCAAAAAATGGTAATGAACCGCGTCGCGAAAGGATCCATAGGCTTCGGCTCGCCTATTCGCTCCTCCTCACCTTCCGTGTCTGCAGGCAACCGCGATAACACTATCTCTGTCAAAACCGGCTCAGAAGAGAGTAAATTATATGAGAAACACCTCCCGTTCTTTACCACCCAATCACCCGATCAAGCACCGCTCACCGAGTACAACCCACTGGACCTCGTCGAACCCACCGACTTGCAGACATATGGCCTGATTCCGGAACTTGTGGGCCGCATACCCGTGTCTGCGGCACTGTCAGCATTGGATGAAGAGGCACTGGTAAGAGTGCTTACGGAGCCGCGGAACAGTCTGATGAGGCAATACGAGCAGCTCTTCCAACTCAGTGGAGTGGAGTTACGCTTTACTAGAGGGGCTTTGAGGGAGGTAGCAAAGAGCGCTTTAGATATGGGTACAGGAGCCCGAGGACTACGGACGGTCTGCGAAAGGCTGCTCACTGAAACAATGTTTGAAGCACCTGGTAAATTCTCTATAAACCCAATCTGGGCTTCATTTACTAACACCTCTAAGGCTCAAGTATCAAATACGTTCTCATAACCGAAGCCGTAGCCCAGCGGAAGACTGCTCCAATCTACCTCGCTCGAGGCCAGCAGCATAAATTCCAATCTCTCATTGCTGCCGAAGAAGAGGAGTGGGATGCGAGAATGAGGAAGGATCGGGAAAATAATGATGATGAGGGGGATGAGGGCGGTGGTGGCATGGGTAGTTTTCAGGAGTACAGGGAGAAGAGTACTGCTGTTGGGGTTATGTGATGGGATGTATATGTGATGGGTCATGATTGGTTTATGAGTTATGTGAATATGGGAGGGATATTGTACTCATCTATGACGGATTCGGAGGGACCATTGGGATGGCGTCAAACATATTTAAGGCTTGGGTCTGGTTATTGCGAGATGTATAAATATCAATCTTAAAAACTCAGCACGTTGCTTCGTTAAAATAGAGGACCACACAGGGCAAGTAAACCATGTGATATGATCCTTAAGTCTATGCCTTTGTACAAAAAGCCCAACCAAACAAGAAAACCATTTCCCCATTGTCAACAGCAAGTGGACATAATAGTCCGCCCTTCATGCATCTCTCGCAACGTTCACCTCAAACTAGGAGATCAAGTCCATGTCTTCGGGACCATACTTTGCCTGATGAAGATGATGTTGTTGGTGATGCCTGCACTAATAAAATACATAGAGCTCTTGCGAATAATATTTTAGTAATGTTGCCAGCGACTAATCATCATCTTTTGGCAATCCTCCCTTCAGCGGCTTGCTTTGCACGTGTCCTAAACCGCTGTATCCTTCTGACGATACACCGGTGATGGGTTCGGCTTTTTGGTTCTAGAAGGGTTGACATAATGTTAATATCAAGCTCGAAAAAGCAAATATATGTACTAAAGCCTGAGGCATCCCTGCAGAAGGTGGAAGACATACCCTTAAGTACTCATTTGACATCTCCTGCCACTGTGCGTTCATAGTCTTTGGTGGGGGTCGTGCAAATTGCCGTAGAATCCAAAATATAACAAGAGAGACTCCCACACCTAGCATGGTCATTTTGAATACCCACCAATTCTCGCCGGGTGGGGGGAGGGACCGGGGACCGTGGGGGCCGAAGGCGATCCAGTATGCTGGATTCGAATAGAGTCATTAGATCGAGTTCATAATGGGGGAGATGTATCCATAGGGCAAACCAAGGGCAGACGTTTTGAAATTGTGACGTAACAATATGGATGAATGGTATGACAATATTGAGGCTGCTTTGAAGGTCTGGTAAAGGTCGACATACCTGCTTTCCTTTCTTGTAGGGTCAAGTCATGCCAATCGTTCTTCATCCGGTCTCGCAATGCCATCCACAGATCAGCCTGCTCCTGAGGAGGCATTTCCTCCCACCGCTTCTCAATCTGCGCGAGGACTGGGTTCGAGATAGCATGATCAGATGCTGAACGCGTCTGCTGATGTCTTGACTCGGTCAAATATATCGGTAAAGATCGTTTGGGTCTGAGAGCGGTTCGGATCGCAGGAAGAGTTCGGAATGAGGAGGAGCTGGGGACAGCTCGAGGGAGGGATCGTAGCATTGTGAGAGTTCGTCAAAATGATGGCGGGATGTGTGAATTGAGCGGAAATGCTCAAGAGCTGAGTAATGGAGCTCTTTACAGCTTGTGCAGCTCAATTGACGGTGATCCGCATCTGTACAGTATGTTGAATCCTGCAGGGTGGAAGTCGTTAGGTCGTGTACAAAATTAAGCTGCAAGCTAAACTAGCGGGCTTTTCCGAGCATAGCAACCTCCTCTTCCTGACAACCAAGCAAAGCTCCCCATCTGTCATTTTCATACTCCACCCCACCTTCGACCGTTCTTTCACATCAATTATAATGTTGAAGAGGTATGAAATATTGCTCTGAGATGCGTTCCGAGCTCCAATGGCACAAGCTAACTTCGGTGGCTCGGATACAGCGGACTCGCTCGAACGCTTCGAGCCTCTGCTTTTGCGAGGCCAACAGCAGCTCGACGCGCCTTCCAACCTATAAAGAGCAACTTCGCTCCAGCGTTAGGAGCTCGTTTTGCTAGTGGTGTTGGAGATGGCAAGATACATCAGGTCATCGGAGCTGTCGTGGATGGTACGGCAAAATCCCTCAAAACGAAATTTAAAAGCTGGCACACACGATTCTTGGCTTGCAGCATACATAAATGGTAGCTAATATTACTCTACTATGCTCAGTGAAATTTGACACGGATCAATTACCACCTATTCTCAATGCCTTAGAGACAGAGAATGCAGGCCAGAAGTTGGTCCTGGAAGTTGCTGTACGCGAACTCTAAAGCTTCAAGCAATACTGGACCGGTTTGCTAATGACTTAATAGCAACATCTGGGTGAAAATGTTGTCCGAACGATTGCTATGGACGGTAAGCTCGGAAAATATGAGAGACCTCAAACACAATACTTAGCGATGCACTCATAGGTACCGAGGGACTCGTACGTGGGCGAAAAGCTACCGACACAGGCTCCCCTATCATGATACCTGTTGGACCTGGAACCCTAGGGCGTATCATGAACGTGACAGGACAGCCTATCGATGAGCGTGGCCCGATCAAGCACTCTCAAAAGATGCCTATCCACGCCGATGCTCCAGCCTTCGTTGAGCAATCGACATCCGCCGAGGTGCTTATTACTGGTATCAAGGTCGTAGATCTGCTTGCCCCGTACGCTCGAGGTGGAAAGATTGGTCTCTTCGGGGGTGCTGGTGTCGGCAAGACTGTGTTTATTCAGGAACTCATTGTACGTAGTTCTGCTTCAGTTGTTGTACGTCCGACCAGATCAAGCTAATCTTGACCACAGAACAACATCGCCAAAGCCCATGGTGGTTTCTCAGTCTTCACTGGTGTCGGTGAACGCACTCGGGAAGGCAATGATCTGTACCACGAAATGCAAGAAACCTCGGTCATCCAGCTCGATGGCGATTCCAAAGTCGCACTGGTGTTCGGTCAAATGAACGAGCCTCCAGGAGCTCGTGCTCGTGTCGCTCTGACTGGTTTGACTGTGGCTGAGTACTTCCGTGATGAAGAAGGTCAAGATGGTAAGCTATGATTCCAATGCAATATTATCCATTTAGCTAACCTTCTTAGTGCTCCTCTTCATTGACAACATCTTCCGTTTCACACAAGCCGGCTCCGAAGTGTCCGCTCTACTTGGTCGTATCCCGTCCGCCGTCGGTTATCAACCTACTCTCGCCGTCGACATGGGTCTTATGCAGGAACGTATCACAACCACCCAAAAGGGATCAATTACCTCAGTGCAGGCCGTCTACGTGCCTGCTGATGATCTAACTGATCCTGCCCCTGCCACCACATTTGCCCATTTGGACGCCACCACGGTGCTGTCCCGAGGTATCTCAGAATTAGGTATCTATCCCGCCGTCGACCCTCTAGATTCCAAGTCTCGTATGTTGGATCCTCGTGTGGTTGGCCAAGACCATTACGACACTGCTTCTCGCGTACAGCAGATGTTGCAAGAGTACAAGTCGCTACAAGATATCATTGCCATTCTGGGTATGGACGAGTTGTCAGAAGCAGATAAGTTGACTGTAGAGCGGGCACGGAAACTGCAGAGGTTCTTGAGCCAGCCTTTCACCGTTGCCCAGGTTTTCACAGGTATTGAAGGCAAGTTGGTGGACTTGAAGGATACCATTCGCAGCTTCAAGGCTATCATGAATGGTGAGGGTGATGATTTGCCAGAAGGTATGCTGCTACAAATTTTCCATCCAAGATGCGAGATACTAATCAATCGCTCTTCTAGGTGCTTTCTACATGGTTGGTGACTTCGAATCCGCGCGCCAAAAGGGAGAGAAGATTCTGGCAGATCTGGATAAGTCTTAGTTGTTCTGAGCGGTGCATAAGAGATCGTGGTAGAGGTGTTGTACATTTATACAAAGAGCGCTTCTCTGTTCCCCCTGGTACGATAGCTGTTCCTCAATCACAAAAGACATTTTGACATCTGGATCCGTTGAGCCCCTCCCAAAGAACGCATGCACATCGCAGTGATCATGGATGTTCGCCATGCTAGCAGTTCCATCGTTTCCATATCTATCCCGTGGCTGCCACACAAGGGACAAAGGCGACTTGCAGGGGAATAGAGAGTATTGCTTGCTCATAAAGTCTGACATATCGTCGCCTTCTTACATTCAAAGAACTGCCATTACTTGATACCGTACCTTGACTAGAATAGTCTTCTGAATTCCAAAAGGGCAAGCGCCAATGGACGAACAATAGATGGCCAGGTAGCACGCTTGAGACTTTACTATGTCGAAAAAGCCTCTACGAGTTTATGTGCTGATAAGTAGGTAGCTTTTAGGTACATCGGGTAGTAGAATAGGGCTGAGAGTGTCCGAATTTGCCCCCGGGAGCGTGCCCGGGGCGATTTACGCGCCTACAGCCGTACCACCAAATTTCTAAGGCAAATGTTTCATATTTAGATTTTAGATTTCATATAAATGCTCTTTTTTTAACATGAGCAGAAGACTAAGACCCCAGAACGTCCACAGAATGGAGAGAACATATCAGGCAAATCCGATTCTCCCAGTGAAAATGCAACGTCTGACCTGGGATAGGATGCCATAACTCTCCTCGACAGCAGGCGTCGAAAGGCCCGGCCTAGCTTAAGTCCAAACAAAAAAACCGACTTCGAATTGATGCCTGGACCGAAAGCAAATCCAAGCTTTAAAGGTGCACCTAGCTTAACAGGAATGAAGGACTGGTTACAGCAACTGGGCTATTCAGTGCTAAGATCCCAAACACCCCATAACTATTTCTAATAATTCTTTTCAGGACCGAGACATCAACAATTTGAACGTCGTACATGTGGCAGGTACAAAGGGAAAGGGTAGCACATGCGCTTTTGTCAGCTCTTTTCTGAAAATGCATGGGCAAAGAACTGGATTCCCCCAAAAGATTGGCCTTTACACCTCGCCACACCTTAAGTATATCCAGGAGAGAGTTCAGATCAATTCAGAGCCGTTATCAGAGGCTCTATTCGCCAAATACATCTTTGAGGTTTGGGATAAGCTATCGAGCTGCGACTCTAAACCACGATATCTCCAGCTACTGATGCTAGTAGCCGTTCACGCATTTATCGCAGAAGGAGTGGACGCTGCAGTCTTTGAAACGCATAACGGGGGTCAATATGATGCTACTAATGTTGTTGAAAAACCCGTGGTCTCTGGCATTACCCCAATCGGAATGGACCATATTGCTCAGCTCGGGCCTACAATAGAGAACATCGCTTGGCATAAGGCTGGAATTCTCAGGAAAGCCGCGCTTGCTTCCTCAGCCCCTCAGGAACCCGAAGTCGTCGAAGTTTTGAATCGACGAGCAAAGGAGAAAGAAGCTATTCTGAGATATATTGACGATATCGATCCTCTGCTCCCTATGAACGCGCCAGCATTGAAACCAGAGGTCCAAAAAACAAACGCCTCACTTGCTCTTGCGCTTTGTAACGGGTTTTTGAAGTCAAAGCTACCCGGAGAACCAGGTCTGACCTCACTCGATATCATTGGAGGGGTAGAGCAATTTTTTTGGCTCGGGCGATATCAGCAAATTGTCGATGGAGCTTATCAATGGTTCCTGGACGGGGCCCACAACGATTTGAGTGTACAGAAAGCTGCGGAATGGTTCGCTGAGGTGGCTAGGGAATCGCAAAGGTATCTATTGATATCCTGGCCGTCACGTGAAAGGACATGTTAAAGTAGTGGCCAATAGAGCGAAATCCGTTCCACGCATTCTTATTTTCAGCCATATCTCAGACCGAGACGGAGCGGCTCTTCTGAAATTGATAGCTCAGACTCTAAAGGAACGAAATATATTGATACAGAACCTGATTTTGAGTACTTACGATGAGACACTCGACGGTAGTCCCTCAGGTAATGCACACATTACTACCTATGATGTCTTTTTTCCGCTGATTCTCCTGCAGACCGATGTTTTAAACACCCCGAGAAGGAATTCCCTTCAGAGCTTCGGGATGACTACATCAGAGTGTGGAAGACTATCTACGGAGAAGGTCACACAGCCTTCGAACCAAGCATCGAGGGAGCTCTCAATCTTGCTAAAAAGATTGGTGACGAAAATGATGGAATGCAGACTCTTATTACAGGAAGTCTCTATCTGATTGGTGGTGCTCTCCGGTTGTTGGATTCGAATCGACCTAAGGCGACCTGATCGACATTGTCTTTGTATGTGGCTGCTCAGACGCCATGTTATAAGAGAGCTTTACGTCCTAGTCAAGCCGTCTCGAAATTCCCTGCGTTGCAGCGAGGTCTACGTCTACTAGGTCCCAGCGCTACGTCGGACCATCAAAGGCGATACACTGCAGTCTTCCACATGCCCTACGGATTGGCAAATGAGAATCCTGATCAGAGGCTTCATCTAGGTTTGCGGGGTTTATCGCAAGGAGACCAGAACGAATGAGTAACAGGTAAGTCACACTCAAACACGAAGGTCCGTTTTGAAAGTCGCCAGGCCATACTAGGCAAGAATTAAGCAACAAACCCGCTAACACAGGAACAATACGTGTCAAGGCGCGTAGACAATGAATGGGCATTGCCAAAGCGAGAGAACTCCTCTGTACTCAGCTACAATTCATAGTGGAACTTCCGAGGGTGTATCCCCTATGAGACCGGCCGGCACAAAGCGATAGCCTCCTACTCATTTGTGGAAGGGTCTAAAATAGGCATCCACAATAGATGTTTGTTTTCGGCTTGAAGCACAGAGAATGCACAGTAGAAGCTACTCGTAACATCAATGAAGATCTACGTCACCAAGAAAAGTCACGTGCCGCAGCTCCAACCACGATATCTCGTAGAAATTTCCGTCTTCACCGCCCCACCTAATAAAACCAAATGTCTTACCACAAGCCCCGGTGACCATCATTCTGATGAGGAAGACGTCCCTTCTGCATCTCGTCCGCTTGCCAAAACATGGCTTGAAGCCGCCGGCTTTAACCCCAAGCTTCAACCACCACCCACCGCCCACACCAACACCCCTCATACCATGTCGCGCCCTCGCCCAAGTCCGCACCGACCGCTCCCTCTTCCCCGAAATCTGGTTCACAAGCTCCACCCCTCCCCTCCGCGCCCCAGACAACAATAAAAATGAAAGCGAAACCGCACCCTCCCCCAACGACCACCCCCCACCAGACGAGCGCACTCTAAAACTCGGAAAAAGTACTTCTTCCCCCCTTCCCCCCCCCAGAAACAGATACACCTATCAATGACACCATCCCACTAACATCCCCGCCCAGCCCTCCGCATCCTCCAATCCCGCCTCCCCACCCTCCTCGCCTCCCCCCTCCCCCCCGAAATCCTCTCCCCACACATAACCCTCCACCTCTTCCCCTCCACCCACCCACACCTCCCCACCGCCTCCGGCCGCGTCGCCTACCACGCCGCCCTCTGGACCGCCCCCATGGCCTGGGGTCGCGTCCCCATCGTCGGCAACGTTCGCCTCATCATCCTCTCCGAGCGCATCATAAAAACTTCAAGTTCAAATTCAAATTCAAGCGCAGAAAATCCAGAGCGCCTCATCATCCGCTGGAAAACCAGCGGCAAAACCCATCACAAAGGCATGGGTGCGTTTTACAAAGGGATAGGAGCGAGTGAGCAAGTGGATAAGATCACGGAATGGTTGGGGGGCGATGCGCGGGACGATGAAGAGTTTTGCGGATTGTTTATTTTTGAGTTTGATGGGGAGGGGAGGATTTTGGAACATACGATTGAGCATGTGGTGGAGGGGGGGGAGTGGGAGAGGGTGGGGGGTATGAGTAGGAAGGTTGTTAGTGTGACGGAGTGGTTGTTGGGGAGGATGGGGGGGAGGGCGGAGTTGGCGTTTAGTTTGGAGGGGGAGGGGAGGAGGAGGTAGCAGAGGAGATAGAGGGCAATGGCGTCTTGGGAGAATGAGGATTGGATGTGGGGAGTGGGAGGAGATGCATTTGCATATGATGAAAACATGGTGTTCAATGGTAATGGAGGTTTACTGTATCATAACCCTAAGTCCTTGTACAGACAATTCCACTTCTACTCCAGACCCGTCTATTTGTGAGGCATGCAAGAAGCCAGCAATGAGGCCCCAGAACAACCCAGCTATCGATGTTGATACAATTGCAACAAGTGCTGGAACGCTGCAAAATAAGACTAGTGCTTGGCTGTGACCTTGTCACCGGTGAGCTTCTCAACAGCCTCCTTTGCCCTATTGTATGTATCAGTACTGGCTCCTGGCCCGTCGAGGAGAAGACTCACATATCGCCAAGCGCCACCATACAAATAGTCTGCCAAACTCCCAACCCAATACGAGGTGTAACACCTCGATATAATCCCTTAACACCATTGCTTGAATAGATGTACTTCAGCGTCTTCCCCACAGTCAAGTTCTTGGGCCGATTGGGATCCTCGGTCTTGCTCTGCATCTCAACTCGAATTACTTCGATTGGCTGATTCCAAGCACTCAAGCCACCACCAAGTCCACTTGCCAATATCTTCTCCATAGACCCAAGCTTCTGCCCGTCCTCTTTGCCCGTCACGCTCCTGATTCCTGATTCAGCAAGCCGAGATAGACCGAATCTTGATCCCCAATTCGTCGTTTGTCTTATAGCAACCGCATTGACACCTCTGTTGATACCCCTAATACCCTCTTTTCTCCATATATCCATGAAGGTCTCGAAGGTGCCTGGAGGCTTGACGCCCTTGGCGGCGATCTTGTGCTTTGTAATTTCCACCGTTTTCATACACGTGCAAAACCCCATTGTGGCATACGCTTGAGCTACACCTCCAGCCATACCCCCTGATATGCCACCTACGAAGTCGTTAGCGCCGAAGGACTTGGCGTAGTATTCTGCTTCTGAGGCGACGAAGAGGAGAACGGCGCCTTTAGTTGAGGCTTCGATCCAGGCCCAGGGGATTAGTCCTTGGTAGACTGTGGACGATTTTAGTAAAAAAGGAGTAATTGGTACAGCGCCATGGAAGAGCTTACATCCTAGCATGCCTCCTCTTCCCCATATTCTCGCCAGTGATCCTGTGAAGCCGTCTGCTCTGTTTGCTGCCATTGTAGTCTTGACCACCTCCAGCGGCTTTTTTTTGTGTCAGCATGTCGCTCGCTCCAGGAGAGTAGTGCGAGTACCTGGCCAAGCGTGGTAACCCTTACAGAAGATAAGCCGCATGGTATTGTGAATTGTAATGGGAATCTCAACTTACTCAAACATATTCAGTCCCGCTCCCACTAGATTTGAAGGCGGTCAGCCACAATGACAGCTGGGGGTTGCACAGGAGACTCACGTAGCAGATTGCTGAACTTCACAGGCTTCTTCTCGAGGCTGACCGGCGCAGTGGCCGTGACGGGAGTAGCTGCTGCCATTCGAGCTTCGGCGTGATTCTAGGGGCCCTGACCAAGGGAAGAGTGGTGCTTCGTTGCAAAAGAGATGAAAAGGACTAAGGTGATCTGGTGAATTGCACGTGGGATGGGAGAGACTCAGGGTAGTGAAGCTGGTGAGAGTAATCCTGATCTCTAAGCCTAGCAGAATAGTCGGTGACCAGATTGGTACGTGTCCAATGGCTTCCGAATGAAAATTTCCACAGTAAGATCCGATAATCGCAGTAGGATAGTACTGTAAGCAGAGGTGTTGACCGGAGCTTTTTGGTTGAACTTGCCGTTCGCGTTCGGAGTTCCGCCAGGGCAGCAGTGAGGGTTCAAGGGTCGAGGGTCCACGACAAGGGACAAGGCCGCTAAACTGCGATCCGTTGAACGCCAACAGCCCCATAACTTTGACCTAGCCCACCCACAGTCATTTACCGCATACCTATCCAATCGGTCACCGAAAATAAGCCTTCAACCTTACCTTCCAAGGTATTATTGAATGGTATTTATCTGCAGAATACCTAGCCCTTAGGGTCAGCAATCTTCTTCAGAGCACGATGATTGCCAAATCCCTTGTTTACAGACTAAATAGCTACTACGATTCAATGGGTCAATCATTACTATGGTGCCTTTGGCAAGGGATATAGTGTTATTTGATGGGAGACACCAAAACGATCATATTGTTCAACCGTGCCTTGGACAGTCAACGTAACTCTTGTACTCAAGCCTTAGCAACAATCCCGAGAGCAGCACCTAACAAGACATCCCTAATCAACAAGCGCTAACGTCAGTCTATCGTAGGTAATACAATTGCATGGGTAACTGCCGTTGATCTCCCCCCATTACCTCAAACTTTTCCTGCCTTTACATCCACCTGCACATCTTCTCTCCCTTCTTACAACGTAGCTCCGACAAGCTTCGCCCAAGCTTCCGTGCTGAATGATTTAGGCCTCTCAATTGGTGCCCCAACAGCCCGGTCGATGATAATTTGAGGTAGAACACCGATTGCTCTGCTAACACCAAAGAGCACAGTGTAGAAGCTTGACTCCGTCAAACCATAGTATTGTAAGAGCACCCCCGAGTGAGCGTCGACATTCGGATACGGGTTCTTGGTCTTGCCATGCTCGGTCAAGACTCCAGGCGCAATCTTGTAGACTTGACTGACGAGCTTGAACATAGGATCATCGGGCAGGTGACGTAGCGCAAATTCACGTTGGGAGACGTAGCGGGGGTCGGTCTTGCGGAGAACGGCGTGGCCGTAGCCTGGGACAACTTGCCCGGATTTGAGGGTCGACCAGAGGTAGTCTGTTATAGCTTTGTCAGAGAGGTCTGAGCCAATAGACTTCTTCATTTTTTGCAACCAGTTGAGGACTTCTTGGTTAGCTCTGGAGTTCTTGTCAGTCACGGTGAGCTTGAAAGTAATTGGAGCACATACAAGCCGTGGAGCGGGCCAGCAAGACCATTCAGACCTGCTGCAAGAGATAGCATAGGAGAACTCAGAGCACTGCCGACCAAGTGGGTGGTATGTGCACTAACATTTCCACCCTCGTGATCGGTGTGGATAGTAAGGTACAGTCTCATCAGCTCGACGAAGTCCTTGTTCTCAGCGAATCCAAGCTGGTTTGCGAAATTGTACGAATAATCCTTGTCCTTTTGTACTGGCGGAACTTTTCCATCTTTGTAAACGTTTCGGTAAATGCGTGAGGCAATTGTAGGCAGTTTGGCAATCAAGTCCATTGAGTCCTCGAAAGCGTGGCTCCAGTATTCCGATTTGGGCATACCCTTGGCGTAGGCTTTGGCGAAGGCTGATTCATGCTCAAGAGCGTTGACTGCAATGGATAATTGGGCCATTGGATGCAGATCGCTCGGACAGCGGTCGATGAGCTCCTCTATGAATTTAGGCACATCTGAACGGGCAGCCCAGTCGGCTGAGAGGTCACGGACTTGCTGTTCGCTAGGAACTTCACCGGTCAAAAGGAGCCAGAAGAGACCTTTACAACTATCAGTAAAACGAAAAAGGCCAGTCAATAGAGAATCAAACCTTCCGGAAGTGGCTCTTTTCCACCAGGAGCCTTGGGCAGGAGTTTCTGACACTCCGGGATTGTCTTCCCTCGGAAACGGATACCCTCTTCCGAGTCGAGTACAGAACCCTCCCAGACAAGTGACTTGATGCCGCGAGCTCCACCATAGACCTGATCAAGAGTGACCTCCCCAACGACCTTTGAGCCGTATCCTTTCCTTAATTTCTTGATCTTTTCAATCTCGCCTGGAAGTTTTTCGGCAAAAGTATCTTTCAGTGTCTATTATTTGCAGTCAGCTACCTCGGTCAGCATCTTCGGCGGCGAATGTTGGGTACCATGGACTTGGCCGAAGAGTAGCATCTCAAGCTGTTGAAAGCAATGGAATTAGCAGGTGACCGGATAGAGGAGAGAGCTGGGCGGAGAGCAGCATTGCTGAAGCGGAAAGCTGTAGCCATCTGGAGTATGGTGTGGAAAGGTCAATTGACTGCTTGGTAGTAAGCTCGGAGGGAGCTCCAAGTTAGAGAAATTTCGGCTTAAAGTAAGATACGTAAAGGCTGATAAAATGGCTGAGCGCTAAGCAAGCCGATGTTTGCCGGATGGTTTTCGGATTCTTTCGAGCTCCACAGCCCTGCTCTTTGCGAATGAGCATACGTTATACGCTAATTGAGAGATCCCAGCTCTTACATACAGCAATAGTCAGCTTACACGAAAGCATTCTTGTACGACTTTCCTCAACAGCTCCTCGACCATGTCACCCACAATGCTATCAATTTGGATTTAACCGATTGTGGCTAGCGCGGCTAAGACTCGCCAAGAGAAATTTCAGTCATTATCCCGCTTTCCACGCTCAAGAACTTTCATTCTTTCACATCACGCAACCCATCACGACTTTAAGAGAATCAACATCAACTCATCAAGACCATAGCCTGAGGTGTAGAGCAAACCTTTCTCATACCAGGAGCAGCAACGTATAGTAGTGTGATCGTGTTGTGCTCGTGGACTAGACTCCTGTGTCTGCGACCGTAGCAACACCTCATTCCTCTTTTCCCGGACTCCGAGATCCGACCTCGACCTTCAACACTCATCCTTCACACACCCTCATCCTCAGATCATTAACCTCACCCCCGTATCTTTCCTTTGTCATCTTCGATAGAAACAAATCAAGGCAACGCTTGCAGAACACCTAGCTGTACTGCGATCGTAATTGTTCATTAGTTTGTGGCTTTGTGTGCCACCACCTGAGTGAGCTGAAGTAAGCTGTATCGACACCAAATCTTGTCATAATGTCGTCCTGCGTAGCAGAGCTCGACAGTATTCTCCAGTCCATGCTAGCTCTTAAACCGCCTGGAATCACTTCAAGCAAGGTCTCAAGCATTACCGCTCTTTGCAACTCCAACATACAAGTATGTGTAATCTGTTACCGTCCTCTAGCATCGATCTGCAAATGCACGCTAACCCGCCGTACAACTCCTTAGTCCGAAACAGTCCTCATCCAGCGTGTTTACACACACTTCAAGAAAGCGCCCGCAACACATAAGCTAGGCGTTCTTTATGTCGTAGATTCTGTAACGAGAGCATGGGTAGAACAAGCCCGCAAGGCTGGACAAACGTTCGGACCATCTGCACCAGATGGTACATTTGCTGCCGGCGTCAATCGTGTAACAGAGTTGTTGCCTTCCTTCATGACCGATATCATCGCAAATGCACCTCAAGATCAAAAGGTACGTTTGTTAGAGAACTTGCTTGAAGCTATAGATCAGTTGGCTTGCAAGTCGAGTGCTGGCACTGTTCCACGTCATCTGACCTGTCTCCATAACAAGCCAAATCTCTTCCCCTGTATTGGTGTATAACCCTCTAACTCACGTATTTTTCTGGTATTAGGGTAGAGTCCTGAAGCTCATTGATATATGGGAGCGTGGAAATACTTTCCCTAGCGCAATGCTTTCCGGTTTTAAGCAAAAGCTGACAGCCCAAAACTCGAATGGTAAGAACCCCAATCGTATGACATTGCTTCCGAGATGAGAAAAAAGAATTTGGTGGAGAACGGCTTCTGATACATCTCATTTATCTGTAGATTCAGGATCAACAACGCCTATAGGAACGCCCCCTAAGGACTCCCCCGCGCTGAACAACCAGGATAGGAAGAATGGTACCGGTGCCAGTGCAGCAACTGATACATCCAGTATTCTCAAGGCTCTGGCAGAAATGGCCAAAACTAATACATCAGCTGGGACGGCTCCCCAGGCTAATCCGAATGTACCAAACTTAGGGAGTGCATTTCAACAGAACATGCCTTCGTCCGTAAATTCAGCTCCTCCTGTGCCGGCTGTAAATGTACCCGGGGCTATGAATGGCACAAACCCCTTTGCTGGATTGATGAGTAGTGTGCCAAACTTTGCTCAGAATATTATGGCAAGTGGGCAGACCATGCAACCAAATCCAGTGATGCCTGCCAATACTTCACCTGCAGCTCTTCAAACGCAAGTGCAACTTCTCCAAATGCTACAAGCCCAAGGTGTCCCTCAAGAGCAATGGGCTGCTTTGCTACAAGTCCTCATGACCGCTGGTGCAGCCGGTAGTGTGCAAACTGCAGCTGCCCAGCCTAGCTGGCCCCAAAACGGAGGTTATGTGAGAGACGATCAGTCACGTGACCGTAACGGTTATGGTGACCAGTATAGTATGCGGTCTCCATCAGGCCGTTATAGAGACCACCGTTCGCGTTCCCGCTCCCCCGGAGGTTATGGTAGACGTCGTGATAGCCCCCCTCGTCGGCGTGATAGTCCAATTTATGGAGAGTATGGCCGTGATGGCCGCGGAGGTTCGAGGCGACAAGGGGGAGGTAGAAGCGAGTATCGCCAACGAAGCCCCCAGGACCGCTATCGTAGGAGTGATAGTCCGCGTCGTCTTGAACAAGCCTTGCCTCCCCCAGGTCCGAAGCGCCTTGAATATGATAGTACTCTGCCGCCTAACCACATTAAGGGTAGGCCGCATGCACCCTCTCCCCCCAATTACAAGCACCCTACTAACAATAAATCAGTCTTAAGTCGCACACTCTTTGTTGGAGGAGTCACGTAAGTCGAGTCTACTGTTGTATTATTGGACACCTCATCTAACCAATTCAAGTTCATCCGAAGAGGCTCTCCGCGCAATCTTCTCTGAATTCGGTCTAGTCCAGACCTGCATCGTCAATACTGACAAGCGCCATGCATTTGTCAAAATGCTTTCTCGCAACGATGCCATGTCCGCCAAAGAGGGCATGGAACGTTACAAGTCTACTGAGATGCAGCTTCGTGTAAGTGACAATTATGCCATGGATTGGAATATATGTTCGGCCCCCAAATTATTGCATTCGCTAATCTCATATTTGACAGACCCGGTGGGGAGTAGGTTTTGGACCCCGCGATTGCAGCGACTATCAGACTGGCATCAGCATCATTCCTATTGAACGATTGACCGATGCGGATCGCAAGTGGATGTTGACCGCAGAATATGGCGGTACGGGTGGTAAACAAATTGAGCCAGGCATGGTGGTAGAAGAGCCAGATATTGAGATCGGTGCTGGCGTATCGTCTAAAGGTAAGCCGGTACTGTAGCTTCTCACTTATAAACAGTACTAAATCACTCCACAGCTATCAGCAGACGGATGGCGACCGACAAAGGCGGTGTACAAGGACCGCGCTCCACTAGGGATGGCCTTGGCGCCCAAGCTCCGCAGCGTTATCGCCAACCCGAGCGTGACAACCGCGAAGTCAACAACATCGGTGTCGCTCCCGCTGTGCCTGGCTTTGGCTTCCAATTCCCAAACATGCCCAATGGCTTCCAATTTCCACCAGGCTTTGTCATGCCAGGAAGCGCGCCGGCACAGCCACCACCTCCGGGCGCCTCTTAAACATCTAACATTAACAGCTCTTGACTGACGGGCTTTGGGCTTCAGCGAATGGCGTGCGGCATACTCGGGCTTCTTAGCGGCATTATCATGATGGTGTTTGAAGCGTACATTACGCCTCGGACATGATACCAAATATGGGGTTCATCAGTGGATACTCGAACATTATGTTTTTTTTTTCCAGTGCCGGCATTCCAGCGGAAACGGCAACGGCAATGCGAATTCTAAGGGAGATTATTGAGCCTGCTGGACGAGCCAACCACATGCGGTGTTTTCTTTTTTCGCTCACCGGATGACTGGTTGTTGCAGAGTGATCAATCAGCGCCTATGTTCCATATAATCAGGCTGATGGGTCAATTGAACATATGTCTCCGAAGAGAGTGCTTTCAAGGGTTATTATGATGAGACGCATGAGCGTCTTCCAGGATCACGACTCAATCCACGTTACTAGACGACAGACCTGCAGGTGGCATCTTTCCTGGGACGATGCGTTCCTTTCTACAGTCATCAAAACATGGGTCCATGCTTGCTTCTTCAAGACTTCTAGAATGACTGCTCGAGGGTAGAAGGTTGTGTTTGTAGCAGACTCCTAGGACGACTTTGGGGAGGACGCTACCGTAGTGTGGCTGCTTGAAATTGGTTCTTCGGATGAGCCTATTATTCATGCTTGCGCTTCATAGAAAAGAAATCTTGCTAATAAATTGAATTTCACTCATCAATTGTATGCCGCTTAAGACTGATTTGCCGTGACTTTCAAGCTTGCACTATCCAGGCCGGGTATTCAAATTCCCTTCTGCTCCCTCCCGAATTCCCTAATCTTACTCAGAGTTCTGAGTTGATGAATACTTTAGCGATTAGCAAGGATATGGACTAAATAAGTTTTGAAGGCAGAGCTGATGCACAGCGAAGCCAAGACACCGATGAGGTCCCTAGGATCTTCCCTTCTACAGCTCTTCTCATCTTGCCAACATCCCTTCTACCCCAAATTTTGCAGCCATCGCTCCATCACCAATGATAACACAATGAGGTCTGATGGTGCAAGGCAACATGTTGATATTCGAGGGTTGCTGAGGATCTTCTCGACCTTTATGCTATGATGTCCCGTCTGGTGATCCAAACAATGAAAGAAATGCTTGCACAGTGCTGGATAACAGCCATAGCTTACCGAGACAGCACGCAGAGATGATCGTGCCATTTTTCTTTTTCGCAATGTTTCTACTTCTATGTATAGCAGGAGCAACCGAATTTCAGCTGATCTCGCTTTCTGCTCGAAAAGCGTAAGACGGTCTTGCCATCCAAGGCTTTTTCTACTCTTTGCAAAAACAAGACACCCCGCATAAGGGAAGAGCGTGCCATATCCTAACCATGGCTGCCAGCCTGCTTTTGTCTCAAACATTTTCTCTCTCTTTACCCCATTGTTTCCAGCATCATCATCATCACTTACTATCGTCTAGGCCATCTTAATGTGCATGCTTAAGCCACCGACAACCCAATCTGAGATGTCTTCCATAGACCTCTCAAATGAGAACAAGCGGCCCTACCCGGAGACACATTTGTCGAAGGTGGAAATGGCTTCCCAATCAAACATTCTAGCTTCTGAAGACAAGGCGGACTTACACCAAAGGACTCGGATCCCTAGTTCGAATTTCACCGAACACCTTCCACCAGTCGACAGAAACTCACTAGACCTGAAAGAAGCACTGGCCAACATCCAGCCTCCCCAGCGTGATAGCAGTTCCGAGAGACGTCCAGAGAATACCAATGAGATTGAAGAGTTTGAGAAGTTACTCGAGGAGATAGAATCAGACGACGAAGATGAGGATAAGTCTGAGAAAGAAGACCTTGGGCTGGAAGCCCCAACCAGCGCGCCGGATAATCTACTACAGACTGATGTGACTCGTGGTCTGAGCGAAAGCGAAGTCAAGGATCGGCGTAGTACTTATGGTTTTAATCAGTTGAAGGAGCACAAACGCAGCCATGTCAAACAATTTCTCATGTTCTTTGTGGGTCCTATTCAATTCGTCATGGAGGTAAGTCTAGAGTCCTCGTTCTACGGTGGTGTCTTATTTAGCTGACTTGATTATTGCCAGGGGTCCCTCATCCTAGCAGCTGTTAACAAAGATTGGATTGACTTGGGTGTTATGGTCGGCTTACTCCTTCTCAATGCAACAGTTGGATTCGTGCAGGATCTCTCTGCCGGTAACGTGGTCAAGGTGAGCCGTGATTTCATCGGGGCCACGGTGGAATTCATGTCTTACATTCACAGGAATTGAAGAAGGGGCTTGCCCTTAGAACCATTGTCATACGAGACAGTAAATTTCAGCAGATGCTCTCTTCTGAACTTGTGCCTGGTGATATCATCCGACTTGACGAAGTACGGTGCCAGATACGGCTGAGTATTCTATGAGCTGACATACAAATAGGGCAGCATTGTACCAGCAGATGGCAATGTCATCACGTCCAACGTCTGTCTTCAGGTCGATCAGTCTGCCATTACTGGAGAGTCTCTCGCCATGGACAAGCGCAAAGGAGACCGCCTTTATCAGTCGTCAACTATCAAGCGAGGAGAAGCCTTCATGGTCGTCACTGCCATTGGAGATAGCACCTTCGTCGGCCGCTCTGCTGCACTGGTAGCTGCTGCCTCGACGCGGAAAGGCCATTTCACACATGTGATGGGAAGCATAGCAGCTGTGCTATTGACTTTAGTGATTCTTGCCCTTGTAGTCATTTGGATTACGTCTTTCTACCGTTCGATAGGTATCAGGACGATTCTGCAACACACACTCGCCATAACAATCATTGGCGTGCCTGTCGGTCTCCCGGCGGTTGTTACCACCACTATGGCTGTTGGAGCTTCCTATCTGGCTAAGAAGGAGGCTATCGTTCAGAAATTATCTGCTATTGAATCATTGGCGGGTGTTGAAATACTATGTACCGACAAGTAAGCTCGTTCCGCTCTCCTCGTTGACGCTGTTATATTCTTCCTCGGAGCTTTAGGATGCGTCGTTCGTCATAAATTGTGTTGCTGGACAGGGCTAGCGCATCTTCAATTTTTGACGCGAGGCTGACCTTTGCTATCAGAACTGGTACACTGACTAGGAACAAGTTATCTTTGGATGAACCGTACACAGTCGAAGGTATCGACCCGTGCGAACTGATGCTCGTTGCTTGTTTAGCAGCATCACGGAAGAAGAAAGGTCTTGACGCTATCGACAAGGCCTTTCTGCAATCACTCAAGAAGTATCCCAACACAAAAGACATGCTCACCTCCTTCAAAATCCTCAGTTTCACTCCTTTCGACCCTGTGTCGAAAAAAGTCACTGCTGTCGTTGAATCACCAAGAGGCGAAAAAATTATCTGTGTAAAAGGAGCGCCTCCGGCTATCATCAGAATGGTCCGCGAAACCCATGAAGTCTCCGAGAAAGTTCAAAAAGAATGGAATGAAACAGTCGCTGATTTTGCTTGCCGGGGCTTTCGGTCTCTTGGAGTCGCTCGTAAACGCGAAAATGCTCCTTGGGAGCTTCTAGGGATCGTCCCTTGTTTGGATCCTCCTCGCCATGACACTGGTAAGACTGTCAGAGAAGCTCAAGAGCTCGGTCTGCAGATCAAGATGTTGACAGGAGATGCTGTGGGCATTGCCAAAGAAACTGCTCGACGGCTTGGCCTTGGAGAGAACATTTACAACTCAGAAAGGCTGGGACTGACAGGAGGCGGAAATATGCCGGGATCCAAAATCATTGACTTTGTCGAAGCAGCAGATGGATTTGCAGAAGTCTTTCCTCAGCACAAGTACCATGTTGTCGATGTGTTGCAGAAGCGTGGCCATCTAGTTGCTATGACTGGGGATGGGGTGAATGACGCGCCATCCTTGAAGAGAGCCGACACGGGTATTGCAGTAGAAGGCTCTTCAGATGCTGCACGTTCTGCCGCGGATATTGTCTTCCTTGCACCGGGGTTATCTGCAATTATCGACGCGCTCAAAATGTCAAGACAGATTTTCCATAGGATGTACTCATACGTTGTGTATCGTATTGCCTTGACGATACATATGCTGGTCTTCCTTGGCCTACGGATTGGCATACTGGGGAATAGCATGCCAATTCAACTAGTTGTCTTCATCGCCATATTTGCCGACATAGCAACCCTGGCTATCGCCTATGATAAAGCCCCTTACTCACCAAAACCAGTTAAATGGAATTTGCCCGTTTTATGGGGAACTGCTGTTCTTCTGGGCATGATTTTGGCTGCCGGTACTTGGATATGCTTCACTACAATGTCCTTTGGCCCCGGTATCAGACAACATGGTGGTCCTCAGGACTCTGTGGTTTTTCTTGAGATCGTTCTTACAGAAAACTGGCTGATATTCGCCACTCGAGCCGGCAGTCGACCACTCTGGTCACCGATGCCCTCATGGCAGCTGATAGGGGCCGTCCTGCTGGTCGATATCCTAGCAACGGCTTTCTGTGTACTCGGCTGGTTCAATGGTGGCCTAATGCAAGTGGTAACGTCGCCACTGACCATTCTCCGTGTGTGGCTCTTTTCCTTCGGCGTCTTCTGCGTGATAGCCATTATCTATCACCTCTTGGCAGGCTCTGAAATATTCGATCGTTTGATGCACTTCAAGTGGCCGATTAAGAGAAGTAAGGAGAAGCGCAATTTGGAGGACTTCAGTAAGTTGCCTGGTGGTGTGGGAAGAGTACGGAGTGCTGACGATGCGGTATAGTTTATGCGCTCAAGCGGGAGACTGTTATGCATGATAGGCTGGATTAGGGTCACCAAGGGGAGCTTGTTTGGTATAGGGTAGGTAGGGAGCGGAAAGGGGCTCGGGGCGACGGGTAGCGGTTAGGGGGCGCTACCTGGGGATGGTTTAGGGATGTCAGCCAAAAGTCCGTTCTTTGCTTCTTTGTTTATTAGCGAGTAGATACTGTCTAGAATTCATGTTACTTGCAAATTGCAAGCATTCATGGGCAGTGTTCATGGGCAGTGTGCAATTCACCATTAATTGTCAGCCACCAGACTCCATTCGCTTGCCTCGCATTCTTGATGAAGACCAGATAGCAGTCTCTAAGGACACCCTATCACGCTTCCCTTATACTCTCCTCAGCCGTCATCGATACCTTCGCTCCATTTGCAGAGAAGCACACGATACCAAGCTTCTCAATTCACGGTTCAGGATCACGACTTTCCAAATTCTTGAACGTTTGCACCAAACGCACTGTCGTGTATAGTGCCAGCGTCATTGCGAATTGTTCTATTTGCATCGTTAGTTCTTGGTATGTTGAGCTTCATGGAGTAAGTTTCATGCACTCACGCCCGATACACTGTCTCGGCCCGCCGCTGAAGGGGAGATATGTCTATGTAAAACAAGTTAGCATGAATGGCAGCTATGTAATGGTTTTCTGAGTGAGAAGACGGGAGGAGAAAAGGAGAATGGTAGGGACTAATCTTACCCATGATGTTGGCACCTCGTTCTCGGATAGAATGACGCGCTGGAATTCCCAACTGTTCACCAAGGAAGAGCCTCCGAGAAGTTGTCGGATGGCAGTGTATATACGAATGGTACCCCACGACAAAAGCGAATATCCTCAACTGTGCACCTGCAGCTATTAATTTATGTGACGGGTAAGCCATGCAAGTCAGATACGGCAAAGCCCTCTCTGCTCCGGTATCTGATCCTCTCGCGCATAAACGTAATTATAGATAATGACGAGTATTCAGTATTTAATACACGCGCCGATTTCACACATATAAGCTATGGCATATTGAATGAGCTATGGTGAGAGTTACAGCTATTTTTTGAAAGCTCATCTTTTAATTTTATTCCAGCGTAATCAGTTGGCGACTATTCACCGAGGAGAGGCTAAACGTTGGCAGCGCTCGACGGCTAAATATTCAACTCGGACTCAAAGTTCGAGCTGTTACACTTCTCCTATAGACTCTGAAATTTCCGCTGACACTTTTGTATCATCACCACCCGCCTCTCTCAACTGGTAGTAATCATCAGTGGTGTTCCCCGGGGCTGAAGACTTTTTAAGTCCAAAAACCCTGAGCATCTTAATTCGGGAGCTTTGTGAACCCTCAGCTACAGAGCTTCGATAGCTGATGAGGCGGGAAGAGATGTTAGATTTACACAGTGCAATGGCTCGAGGTAGCGCTGGTAGGCAACCGCACACAATTCCCACGGACATCTCAATTAGACTGTATCGTACGTAAGTATCCAAATTATAGGAGTCAAGGGACAGCACGTATGATAGGTCTTACGTCGGAATACCAGCATAGCTCGAATACCAAGTGACATCTGGATTCTTTCCCCACCGGAGGCTACCAACGAAACGCATGATACTCGCAACCGTAGCACTAGAGCGGTCAGTAGTCGCGACGCCAATCCATCACGGTCCAGAAGCGATCAGTGGGAGACTAACATGAAGCCAGTGCCAAATATCAAAGTCACTCTGACTTTCCGTTTCCAAGCCATCTGCAACTTCCAGGCCCAAAATATCGGTAGTATGAGGATGAAAATATCAGACACGGAATTGACAATTAAACTAATATCATTGGACGCGTAGAAGGAGACAAAACAATGGCCAGGAACCCTAGGGTCCCATATCTTCGCTCTTGGTGTACATGGGAAAGCGTTTAGGAATATGTTAATGAAGTACCAGAGCCCGTTGAGCCATATCAACGATTGCACAAGGTAGAATCGTATATTCCGACCAGTGACGAAAATGTGTTGTATCTGCAATAGGATTGCTAATTTCGTTGCGAATATAGCCGGACAGTATATAATTTCGACCACGTTTGCAAGCTGTATGAATAGATTAGGCGTTAAGTTAGATGCAGAAGAAATTTCCTTCATTGCAAGATGCTTGCCTTCCCGAACTCGAAAACGTTCGATAGTGGCACGTTCCACTGGTGAACTCCGTTGCCATACTGGAGAGTAGTGGCATATAGGGCAACGAATGCCACGTAACCGACCTTCCCCAACAGTTATCGGTGAATCATAAACCATTGACGTTGCACGAATGGTGATAGAGATTTTATAAGTGATAACATACCCATGCTATACAAGAAACATCTGTAAATAGATCAATGAATGCTTTTCTGAAAGACGATGTGATTACTTGCAATCTTCCCACGCAATAGACTTGACAATGACTGCTTTTGTATATATTTTGGCAGCGGTGAAAATAGTGGCAATGATGAGAAAGACAGTCAATGACGCGATGATCTTGTTCTGATAATTCTCAGGATTGACAAAGTTGGGAGTGACCCCTGGCGGGGGCTGCAAGCCCGGCACTCTATCCAAAGGTACACCTGGAGGGAGACTCATGGCTATAAAGAGGATTTAAAGCTTCTGTGAGATTGAGAGAGTGTTGGAAGCATTTTCGAAGTCACTTACTGCGAGGCTTGACCTGAAACGGAGTTGTGGGAAGGGGTGAAGGAAGTTGAGATAGGTTCTGTATCCGCTTGGGAAGCCGTCTTAATACTCAGGGAGGAGCATATGCACACCCCGCTCTTAGAAGATTTTGCCAGATTAAAGTGGAAGGTTACATTACCATTAAAGATGCCATGTATTGACGACCATATGCGGCAATTCAGCTAAAGTTAAGCGATTGGGTATCCGTTCGTTCCATCTGACGTGCCGCTTGAGCGCCAGGTTCTAGGCCCGTCATGCAATCCTATATATATGGTGGGATTGTAATGCCGGTCTATTGTATGCAAAGCTGATGCATAATGACAACAGCGGCGTTGCAGAGCTGTCGCTCGTTGATGATGGCCGTTGAATGCTGTTTAATGGACGAAAATAATATCTATCTGGAAGCAAATTGATAGAGGCTTTCCTCAACTCTTCGAAATTATACGCTCAAGCGATAGACCATCAGTGCATGATAATTTGGGGGGCGGAAGTTGGATAGGTCAGCATGGGCGATATGAATTTCGGCTAGAAGTCGGCCCGGGGAGCACTGGTCAGGGAGCCACACGGAGAAGATTTAGGGGTATACTGCACTGCACGGCTTGCAGAAGGATTTCAGCATGCTGGAACATTGCCTCTCTAAGAGGTTAAAATACTGCCCTTACTTTCCTTCAGTGCATTGATGAGCGCAAAGACTGTACTGTCAGTTATTCACACAGTTGGCAAGGGATAAGTTTCATGTTCAAATGCCCCTCTATTTCGAAGATTTCACCGTTTACAGCCTTCCACCACTCTGCTGTGTTGTGGTACCTGCCACTCATACCCGATTGCCGAGAATTTGCTATAAGTAACACTTAAGTATTCCCGACACAGAGATTGCTGGTCTTCGACGCGATGAATTGTGCTAACCCCAGTCTCGTCGTTTCTTACTATCGGTGTAGTATCGAATAGTGGTTCCGGGCCCGCGGGTCACTATTCGATACCTCACTGTTGGTCAATCGGTATGTCAGACAGTCAGCATCAGTTTGCTATTTCCCATTTGCCAATGTCACAATTTCCCTTGTCACCATTCTAGCGTCTTCCACCGCTCATGTTTGACGCTCATAGGTATTGATCCCTTCATGAATATTGGGAGCCTCACTCCATAAAATCTCGCTTCTTTAGACTATACATACGCATTTCTCCCTCTTATAGATCCAAGAGATTCCCACAGGTACTGGAGTCGTAGTAACAGCCTTTCGAGGAATCCATTTACTTATAGTATTAACTAGTAGTACTGAATGCAGACTCCGGGACCGCAATTGAGCCATTGCCGAAACTTGGCGAATCTGCAAAGCTGTCCTGGATGTTGAAGTTGCTGCTATGATTGTTGAATTCAAGAGAGTCATTGATGTCGTTGCTTCGATTGTTGAGCTGAAGACAATCGTCGACGTCGCCGTCTCCTCTGGCCATTGACGTTCTGGTGCTTCGGAACTGATGAGTCCTTCTCCATGAAGTATCTGGATGCTGAGCGCTGCGAGCCTTGCAAGCGGAAAGGTACGCAGAGGTTTTGGAGCTGATATGGGCCAAGAATCGGGGGAATGTTGTTAGGCATCCGCACATGATTCCGGCAGCGATTTCGCCACTCCTGGATTCAAAAATATGAGATATTCTGTGATAATGAAAGAAGAAACAGGGGCAAGGGCGGTACCTACGACCACAAATTGTGAGATTTAGCTAGAAACCAAGTTTGATCCGGATTTGTTCCATACCGAAGGCCGAAAGCTAGACGGAGGATGCTAAAGAGTGTGGCACTGCAAATTGATTAATTATCATCTTATTGAACCTACTGAACGGTTCCGGAAGGACTTACAGGAAGCCCATGGAGAAAATCAAGGACACTTCGAGTTTACGCCTCCGAGCCATTTGCACTTTCCAGACCCAGAATGTTGGCAAGGTGAGAATGACTAGATCAGATATAACACTGGGAATTGTAGCGATGATTACCAACTGATTACTGTTGATGCAATGACCGGGAAGCTCGGAGTCCCAACTTTTCGCTGTTGGCGTACATGCAAATGCGACAATGAAAGTATAGGCGAAGTACCAGCATGCATTGCTCCAAATCATGAATTGGACGAGGTAGAACCTTAGCTTGCTAGAGATTGCGAAGATATGCTGTACTTGCAATAGAATTGTCAATTTGACGATGAATATAAGCGGGCCATAGAGAAGCTCCGCTGCATATGTAAGCTGTGAATAGATACTCTTAGCTGGAGGCAGTAGAGACGATACTGAGCCAAGGCACTTGCCTTGAAGAACTCTACAGCACTGGAGATAGGCACGTCCCACTCATGCAGACCAAAGCCGTACTGGAGCTTGACAGCGGAAAGAATGGTAAATGCAACAAAGCCAGCCTTGCCACCCAAAAATAAGCACTGATGGAAGCTTCTTAAGTTCTAGATATTCGGGATACAGGGACAGTCTGGGGGCCTACCCATGCCACGCAAGCGGTATCTGTGATGGGATTAGATGCCAGTCATTTCAAATGATAGCGGGGAGCTACAATCTTCCAGAGCAATGGAGTTGAGAACGAAAGCCTTGGTGTACACTCGTACAGCTGTGAAGAATGTAGCTGCACCTAGAGTGACTGCCAATGTGGCGATAATTGTACTTTGCGTGTTTTCAGGATCATTAAAGTTGGGAACAACACCTGGTGGAGGCTGCGGGAGGTTCATAATTATGGAAAATCTGTGAGTTGCCAGTGTAAATAGGAAATCAAGCGATTCGAGATATTTGAAGCTCTCAATGGCAATATATCAAGCATAGTATTTGTGAGGACCAACTCCACAGGTAAGACGAAAAGCCTCTGACAAAGCATCAGTAAACCGCAGCACGGACTCTAGGATCATCTTGGAACCGATTCGCTGAGAACCTAGAGGGCAAATGGTGGGCCTTGACTTGGATGGCCCAACCAGATCCAAGCTGACGTGAGCGAGCGGTGCCGAGAATGCCATGCATGACCAACTGTTGCAGCTGCTCTGGATGGGGGTTTGAGGATAGGCAATCCTCATATCTCAACGCGTAGATGCTCTCATACTGGCCCGTCGTTATACCAATTGGTTGATTCCGATTACGCAAGTAGCATCTGACATCGGACATAGTCCTCAGTAGGGCACGAAGCGGTGTGCACGGTCAAGACGTGTCAGCGCACAAGCACGTCTGGAAGAGGAGCAGACGAGCCAATCATGGAATATCTTTATATCCTTATATAGTGCGCTTGACAGATAAATCGGAAGCTACGATGGATATTGGCTGCGCCACCGGGCGCTTAGCATTGCGTAGGCTTCAGCCGCTTTAGGTCCAGCCCTATAGGGCTGTACATTTGATGCGGCAAGTCTTTGAATTACCTAGGTGATGAAGTTTCGCAAAGCCATTCTTTCTCACTCCATGACTCGTCATTGGTAATGATAATATACCTTCGTTTCGACCGTCTACCGGCAGAGTTCTAAAGTATACATGGAGTTTTGCCCGACTAGCCTGTGATTAAATTATCCAGACTTGCTCACTCAGACCTGTCCAATTTAAGAAGCCGCGACCTTCGTCGCAGAGAAGGAGTAGCTGTCACCCAAGATGTCTCCCACTGCTCATACTTGGTTTCTATCAGCAATAGTCACACGTTGTAGCCATTTGATGAAATACTATCTTTAGCACTTCTATCATGCCGCCTACCGAGCTTCCTGGCTATTACTACGATGAGGTCAAGAAGAAGTACTTCAAAATTCAAGAAAACCACCTTGCACCTCCAGGCTCAAACTATTCAAAGACAGCTATTAAGAGGGGAACCGAACTCGCTCTAGCACGAAAACGGGAAAAGGACCGTGAACAACTGGAGAGTGAGCAGATGATCCAAGGCTCTAAGTTACTGCAACATTCTCTGTTGGGAAGGGAGCTTGGTTTTAGGCAAGATGGGACCGGTGTGCGGTGGGATCTCTGGGCGGGTGGACTGCAAAGGAGGAAAGCATTGAAGGTTGAGCGCGAAGGTTCCGACAACATCAGTCAATTTATCTTCGACGAACTTACCGGGAGTCTCATTATCGCTGCCGATCGTAGACTGATGTAGGTACTTGTCACATCTTCGGTTGGCAACAGCGTTTTATCTGAGTCTATGAAAGATAGCTGATAGGTGGATAGCACCGGTGTTCCTAGAGACTCTGGTAAAGATGAGTATCAAATGACTGTGACAGCATTCACGAACGGAACGGTAACAATACTTGCACTTGGGTACTGAATGGTGTGACTGACGGACACAGATTTTTACAATAGCCCTTTCGCCTTCCCGGGTCTTAATGTGCGTTCATTTATCTATGTGATTGCTGCTATCATCTTTCGCCTTCCCATCTTCGAAGCCTTAGCACATCCTATCAAAGGTCTTTCTCGCCCTTTCAAGGCCGATGTGTCAAAGAAGGGCTACTCTTTTGATCGCTCATTCTTACCAACGTCTCGCTGAGATAAAAACCATAGATGTCGACAGTATGCATCAATATTACCAATACCTAATGTGCTCACAGGACAGGATCAGAAGGAAAAGTCCAAATTGATCGTCTCGTCTCCCCTCAAACACTATCTCCAGACCAATTGACCAACAATGGATCAATCCAGCTCCGGACTTGGGAACTGAGTCATTTTTGGGCTTCTTCAGCCTGTCCACATTCGACGCGCAGCGATTTTGCCCTCGCTACAGAAGGACGCACAATGTTAGTCGTTGAAAACCAAACAGGATGGGATTTCGGTCTATCTCAATTGTTCAAGAATGCAAACAACAATGACGAGAAGACTGATGTGTTAGCAGTTGACTGGCAGAGTATCAACGTTGTGCTCAGCGGATGCCGAGATAGGACCGTCCGGCTGTGGGATGTACGGGTTGGGGAACCTCATGGCACAAGTCTTCGGCTCAGACATTCCAGTACTATTAATTATGTGCGTAAACTTAACGACAATTCGATAATCGTTGCCGGCATGGAACGTCAACTTTGCACTTATGATTTACGCTTTTTGCCTCAAATCGACACGTTCTATGGGCCTCCTCCGACCAGACCATTTACTACCTTTCCAGAATACGGTGGGCCTCCTACCAGACCGTTCACTATCTTTCCAGAATACGGGACCACTGAAAATCAAATGTTCTCAGTGGGATTTGACGTTTCTGAAAACGTCGTTGCGGCAGGGATAGCCGATCATGAGCACCATGGGGTGCAATTGTTCGATGCAAAGAGTGGTAGGCAAATGGATGCATCAATCAGAAATGAGTATCCTGGCGGAGCGCCGCCTCGATGCGTGAAGCTTATAGGCGGAAGTGATCTATGGCCTGCGCCAAGTCTGATGTACTCGTCCGGGAATGTTATCAATAGATGGAGGTGAGGATGCTAGAGGCATAGACTGGAATAATACCTATTTCCAGATCATGTCTCCACAGACCCTGTTTTAAACAAACATGGAAGTGGAGATTCTTATGTACAAAAGAGGAGATGGCAGCATAAGGTAGGCCATATCCTGACACCCAAAACCCCCATCCAGCACCACAACCCACTTTCAAACAACCTGCCCAAACGCCGGTATCAGCGTCTGCGCCAACCAAAAACTAAACACCAACTTCGGCCCCGTCATCAACAACTTCGGCGTCAACCCCTTAAAAAAACTCGTAAACCCCTCCTCCCTCGCCATCCTCCCCACAATCCTAAACCCACTCTCCCTAATCTCAAAATTCCGATTCTGTATCCTCGTCTTAACCACATCCAGTGGCGCCGACACCACAAGACTCGCCGTCGCCCCCGCAATACTCGCCACGAAATTCTGGCCCCACGTCGCCCGATTATAATCCTCAAGCTTATACCACCACTGCTTCGCCGCCGCACTTCCGCCAAATAACGCGAAACTCCCCGGCGCATTCCTGGCTGCTGTCCAGCCGGCACCGCGGTATAATCCCATTCCTTCATCGGCGACTATTCGGAAGAAACCCCGGCTGCGAAATGCGTCGGGGTTTGTTTGCCGTTTTATTTTTAATACGTCGAGGGGGAGCAGGATTATTTCGCCAATGCCGATTAGGGAGCCGGCGGTCGCGTGCATGATTGCTTTGCCGGTGCCGGGGCCGAAGGCGGTGTCGAATTGGTGGCCGTGGTGGAGGGCGAGATAGTCGCGCGCGAAGGGCTGGCCGCCGTATTTGTAGATTCGTTGGAGGATCTGTGGGGAGGAGGGGTTGGAACAGTTAGCTACTTTCCTTTCTTCCTTCCTTCATGATTGAGAGGGAATAAGTTGAGAGATCTGTTTGTGGTGTGGCTGGGGGGGGGGGGGGAATATGTATACCTTGTAGCCAGCAGCGTAGCCTAGACCGGGGAATAATGAAGTGAATTTCCGGAGGAAGGGGGCGTGGGCGCTGTCTTTGAAGATTACTTCGTTGAGGCGGGAGAGGGAGGAGACTTTTCCTGTGTTGCTCATTAGGCGTTTGGCGGTTGTGTCGACGGGGTGGAAGATGGCGAGTTCGGCGATGCCGGCGGAGCCTGGATGGTTGTCAGGTTAGTGATAATGATTCTTCTTCTTGTCTTGAAGAGGTATAGAGGCAGTGTGTTGACTAGTTACCGGATCCTAGTAGTCGAGCTGTGGCGGACTCTTTCTTGAATTCTTTTTGGGCGGAGCCGGCTGCTAGCTTTTCTACCACAGCTGGAGCCATTGTGGCTTCGCTGGGCTGCTCTTCGTCGTCCTGGCGATGGAGGAAGCTGCCTGGTATGGGTATTGTGTAAGGCTAGCGATAGCGTTGTTGAAGTAGTGAATTTACTGGCATAATTTTTCGAAAAAGTTTAAAGTTGGGGCCTAGTGCTAGCTGCGGGCCAATGCCGGGTAGCCGTGGCGCCATCGACGTTCGTTGGGTTTCCCCAGCGGCAGTCAGAGCTGCCTTCCCCCGACCTTGCCCCTAAAGTAGTCCATCCTGGGCCCGAGCGATCGTGTGTGGTGCCAGCCTGTACCTCGCTTGCCAGCCATCTTCGCCATCGCATTTTCTTTTCCCCCAGCCTTTATATTCCTCCCAACCTCCATGGAAACGGCTCATTAAAGGTAAGAAACTTGGTGTAGAGCTCGGGAGCACTACACAGTCCATTCGTTTTTTATAATGTCCTGGCTCCGCCGTCTTTCTCGCGATCGCGACCGCGCTTCCAAAGCTGATCCAGATTTACACATGCCCTCCCGGCCCTTTACGACCGCCGCCGCCAACAACGTGGACGTGCAGCAGAGCCCGCCCTTTAAAGACACTCAATACTCTAGCGGTTTCAATTCTCACGACAAACTTCAATCTTACCGTCCTTCCACTGCTGGCGATCAAGGATACAATGCTACACCCCGCGGCCCTATAAGTTCCGGTGACGTTCTGTCCCACAGACCAATCACAGCAGGCATGGAGCCGACCCCGGATCCTTTGACCAAGGCCTTCAACGAGGCGATCAGACCATATCTAGACCAGATTGAAGAGCTCAAAAACAAGCTCGAAGACACGAATTACCAGCTCCAACAACTTGAGGATGAACGCGCTGACATGCATGCTTGGATCGATAAGCGCGGCCTTCGCGCAGGTGAGTTTTGCGCCCGATCACATCTGCAACAATCAACACTGACACCTCTTCTTTCGCAGATGTACCCCCTTCCATTGCGCAAGCAATGAACACCGACCAAACCTCCGCCCAAACCCTCAACTACCAACTCGACCGCAAAATGACCGTCCTCAACCACGATCTCCACCGCCTCCAAGATTCCCTCTCCTCCCACCTCCCCACCGCCACCTTCGCAACCACGCTCTCACAATTAATCCCCTCCATCGAAACCCTTGCCGAGCTTCCCAACGGCCCCCCTCTCGCCTTCGAACTCATAATCAAACTAGGCGGCAACCTAAACTCGCACGGCGGCGACGAGGGCTGGAACAACGAAGCTGATGCTAGCAGCCGAGCAGAATTCTATGCGCAATTGGATGACGCCATGTTGGATGTTGTGCGCGCACGACTGGCGCCGAATAGCAGGGAAGATCCCCCGTGGCAGGTATCGCGCGATGTGAAGAGGTTGGAGAAGACGGGCGCGTTCTTGAGGAGTAAGCTTGGTTTGCAATTTTACTTCCCGAGGAGCTTGGAGGTGATGAAGCGAGGGGAGGAGGTTTAGGTGGGGGGTATGATATCTTACAATTCGTGTACGAAATGTCTTTGAGGGTCGAGGGCCCCGGGGGGGGGCTTTACCACTTATGAAGTTTAATGATGACTACGATGATAGCGAGCGAGCATGTGGAAATGGTTGGAAAAATACATGCCTGGATGGAAAAGTAAAAGTTCTCTTTATATGTTGATTATTCGATTCGAGGATATCTCTTCATGTAGATCCGATGGTTGCCTGCGATAGTTGGCGAGCTTAGATGAAATTAATGGAGGCTGTTGATCGAGCATTTGATTCTGTTGATGGCTGTGTTATATCTTTGCAACGGTCTTATATGGAAAAACCATGCATGTTGTCGTAGTTCCCATTTGGACACTTTCCGTCATGAGTAGGTTGCGTGACACTTTGAATGACAGAGCATTTGCCTCTGGTATGAATGGATCTTCTGCGTTGTTTCGTCCCATTGTCTGTAACTCTCAACGCTAAAAAGATTTATGCTGAGGTATATAAATCCATATTTGGGGAATGCCTTTGTGGAGCTTTACCCTCATTGGTCAAACGAGCATGCATTGCCGAAGTGCAACCGTTCCTGAACCTTGTGAAAAATATTTCCAGCCGGCTTTACCTCGGCTGAATTTTTCTACCAGAACATCACACCAAGGTATTGCAAGGGACTCGTAGTGTGCAGATAGCTCTATCCCTTCAGAAAACCATGGCCGCCGTCTACAAGTCTTTGTCTAAATCGACAGCCCCCAAAGCATCCTCTACTAATGGCACGTCCACAAAAAATAAGCAAAGAGTCCTCATCCTCAGCTCTCGAGGCGTGACCTACCGACATCGACATCTCCTCAATGATCTCTACTCCCTGCTCCCACATAGCAGGAAAGATGCAAAACTCGACACCAAGACCAAACTCTATCAGCTCAACGAGCTAGCCGAGCTTTACAATTGCAACAACGTGCTCTTTTTCGAGGCGAGAAAGGGTAAAGATCTCTACATATGGATGAGTAAAGCCCCAAATGGGCCTACCGTCAAGATGCATTTGCAAAATTGTGCGTCCAATTTCCCTGCAATGTATTTAATCTGATTATAGCTGACAAGCTCAAAGTACATACAATGTCCGAACTCCACTTCCCTGGCAACTGTCTGAAGGGCTCTCGACCAATACTATCTTTCGATCTCACATTCACATCCGCCCCCCACCTCCTCATAATCAAAGAACTCCTCACCCACACTTTCGGCGTGCCCCAAGGCGCTCGTAAAACCAAACCTTTCGTGGACCATGTCATGGGCTTTACAATCGCAGACGGCAAGATATGGATACGGTGTTTCCAAATCAGCGAGACAGCCATCTCCAAGACCGACAACGCCGGCAAAGAAAACGAAGTAGATGCTTCACAGACTATTACGAAAAATATATTAAATCAGAAACCTGGCTCCACCAAGATCAGCCTCGTGGAAATCGGACCGCGCTTCGTGCTCACACCGATCGTTATTCTGGAATCAAGTTTTGGCGGGCCGGTTATTTATGAGAATAAGGAGTTTGTGAGCCCGAATCAGATACGTTCGGAGCTTAGGATGGGGAAGGCGGGGAGGTATAATCGAAGAAGCGAGCAGGGTTTGGAGAGTAGGAGTAAGAAAGGGGAATTGGGGTTGAGGACGGGTGTTGGGGGCAAGGAATTGGATGAGTTGGATGAGAGGGTTTTGTTTAGGTAGGATGGAGGGGATGGGGGTTGATGAGTTGTTATGAGGTTAATGAATGGGATGTCATGGAGGTGGTCTTTTTTGCTGGAAGATTTCGAGAGGTGTCTATCGAAGAGACCACAGAATTAAAGCCTTTGTACGGGAAATCCACAACATCCTTCCGTCTCGGCCTCTCCGATACGAACACGTGAACCACCATACAAGAGTCTTCGAACATGCGGGGGGAAGGCATTCACGCTAGTATCTGGTAATTATCTGGCAAGCTACACTCGGTCCCCCATCCTCACAACCCACGCGCCTTTCCATCATCATCGCCCTTGTATCCACCAGCACGGGTCCGCATTCTACCTCCCCCCTCTACAGGATATCTGGCGGTAGAGGCGTGGCTCACTAGGCCCGGCCATTCAACTCTGATAAGCCATTCCCTCTCCTCCCTCTCCTCTCTCTCCCCCAGCCCTTCATCACCCTTGGTACCTACAAATCCAACCCGTACATTCACCCCCCTAGCCCCTGCCCTTTAACATTAAGCCCAATCCCACACAATCTACAATCCCCTCCCCCCTCGCCCCCCCAGCCTCCCCCCCGTTCCCCTACTCCTTCTCTCCCTCCTTCCTCCCTTCCCCCTCCCCCCCTCCCCCCCCTTCCCCCCCCACCAACCCTTCACCAACCCTTCACATACCAACCAACCAAAATCACTACCTCGCCCTCGTAACCTACCCAACGACAAAAAATCTATCTACGTACGCAATAATACTGGAATACCGGAATGTTGGAATGTTGGAATGAGATGGAGTGAGAGTGAGAGTATGTTATACTGAAAAGCTGGGGGAGTGGGGGGAGGCGTAATGAGAGGGGGCTGAGGGTGGAGTGAGGTGGGATGGAGGGACGGAGTGGGGAGGAAGGTGGGGTTGAGGGGGAAGGTGGGGTGAGGGGGAAGGTGGGGTGAGGGGGGAGGGATGGAGGGATGGGGGATGGAGGGATGGGGGGGTGATGGGGGAAGGGATTGGGATGATGGTATTTATGGTATGGAAGATCTTTGTGGGGGTATGTGCTATGCGAAATGAGTTTGGAAAAGGGAGGAGGGGATGGGGGTGAGTGAGTGAGGGCGATGGCATGGAGGAGAATGGGATGGGGGAAGGGGGATGGAGAGGGAGAGGGGATATTTGTGGACGGTGGTGAGTGATGGTAGTGAAAAAAAAAAAAAAAGTTTGGAGTTGGTTCATAGTTGATATGGTGTTATTGTAGATCTCTGTTGTAAAAGTGTGTTCTTTGTTGAACACAATTCCGGATATCAGTCTGGGTGCGAAACACTGGAAGAGATTTCCTTCTCGTAAAGCGGAGCCTTTGTTGCTGCCAGCTACAAGAATGGGCTCTTCCATCTGTCTACTAGGTGGGTACGTGCTGAATCATTTTCCAGGTCATTTCTACATCTGCCTGCCTGCCTATTGTTAGGTCAATTGCGTTCTATTTCGTGTTCCAGGCATGATGATCTTTTGTTTTAGGCATGCTAGGATGTAGCCACCGCTTGCGAACGACAGACTCCTGGCGCTGAACACCTAATCCAAGTACAAGTTTATAGTATTGCGTTCGCTAGCAAGACTGTGGACGTAACTCAAATTGAATATACCGAGCTACTTCAGAATTATGGATAAAGAAATCCGCGCTCTTTTGCCCAAGGTCCTCGGTTTTCGTTGCTTGAAATCGGATTTGCTTGGTCTGAAATGACTGGTGCACTAAAGCAAGAACACCCCAAACAAATTGTCATTTTCTTCCTTACCACGCTACCCACGCAAGCCGGGATAAACGTCCATTAATCATACTGCACGCCTTGGTCCACGCGCACGGTCTTCAAGATACCGTTGTGCGTATTAGTTTCATCGTCCAGCCATGTGCTATCGTGCTCAAAATTATAACCGGAGAAAGTAGTGGTCACTACCGGGTGAGGTCCGCGCCCGCCCTTGGATGGAAAAGTGGTGGGCGCGCGGGTGTTATCATTGAGCTTCTTGTAGTCTTGCAGTATATTACTAGTATCGTGCTCGTTCGACCAGGAAGTCGATGATTCGGTGCGGCGTCTTGTCAATCTCGATTTCCAAGATAACGCAGCGCTGGTACTGAAGCGCCTAACTTTGGGATAGTAAGTACTGAAGAACTTGGGAAACACGACCAAGTTACCAGCAAGCATTCCTGCGGTAGTCTCACCGGCCCTAAGAGTGTGTCAGTGAGTCGTTCTCTAGGCTATGCTTTGGATTTATGAGTAACGCACGCGGATACGCCTAACCGTGTCACGTTGAAAGTCTCGTCTGGGCTCATGGCGTTGAAGACGCTATAGACGACACGTAAAACATCAGAAACGAGCGCCCTGCAGTATGTCCGAAAGTTAGCGTCAATTCCTCTCGCATCCTCCAAAGACCAATTCTTCGAAATCTCGAGGAGAGTACCTACAAGCCGCCAACGAAGAAGATTGCTGACACTCCAAATTTGCGCTTGGTCGACATTTGTAACTTCCATGTGCAGTATAGCGGGAATAGCAGCATTACGAAATCCGATACGAAGTTGAAAATACCAGTCGCAACCAAATAAGTCCAAATGTCAAGGCAATGCCCTGGAAGTTCACGGTCCCAGTACTTGGCTATAGGCTTGCATTGGAAGATACTGACGGAGGTAAGGGCAAGGAAATATGACATGTTTATCCAAATGAATATGTGGATGCACCAGAACTCTTTACCGCGATTCACCACGAAGATGCGAATAAGTTGTAAGCAGATAGAGAGTTTAACCAATGCGATGACTGGTGAATATAGAATCCCAACAACAAAGCCCACCTATTACGATGTTAGCTCGGTACTCTTGCCCTGAGCAGACTCACTCGAGCAAAAGATCCCAATTCTGCAATTGGCACATTCCACTGATGGACGCCAGCGCCATATTTGCTCGTGGCGAGCTCCAGGCCACTGTAAGCTACGTTGCCTGCCTATCTCACTTGTTAACGAACAAGAGTAATCCAGTATGTCCCAGAGGCTCCGTCCACATACCCATGCCATGAACATGGTATCTATTTTCTGATTAGCAAGGACTCCCAGGAAAATAGAACATGCTTAAACTGACAGTCGTCCCACCCCTGCTTCTGAATAACGAAAAGCTTAGTGTAGCATCTGATACCCGTGGTGGTAGTTGTCAATATAAGGAACACTATGGTCGCGGCTGCCGCGGCCTTGGTGATAGAGTAAGGATCTGTGAAATTAGGAATGACACCAGCTGGTGGTGGCAGCCCCCCAATCTCGGGCGGCGCACCCGGAGCCTGTTCTGAGCTCATGGCTTGACTCTGGGCCAGTTGAGAGGTATGCAGAAGCAAAATACCCGAAATACAGAGTTCGCGCTCTGCTTCTGTAAAACAGCAGGTTACATCAAACAATAGATCAACTTGAAAGGAAAGGCTCAATTTATAGAGGAATGACCACCCAACAAGATTTGGGCTTGGTGGTCATTGCTCTTATCTGAGCAAGTAGGTGGCTCTAGCACTATTTTCGTTGGCCGGTTATGCAAATACTCGACACGAGTGTGGTTAGTGGACCAACGCAAGAGGCACAGCTGACGCATATATGACCAGCTATGTCATTTATTCTCGCTTGAGAAGAATAATGCATATGTATTAGCGACGATACCAGGGGTAACGGTGCGAGATAAGAGGAAAATGAGACTGTAGCAAATGATATCCACCGATCAACCGAGAAGGAATTTAGTGCAGCTTCCATTTGGTACAGCTCTCCTTTTCAATCACTGCACGACAGTGGCACTTGGGTCTAGACCCGCTCGAACGTAAGGCTCCGAAGGTTGAGGTAAAGATCCCTCAGTGCTGTGCCACTTGTAACAATCATTGCCTGCGACTCTAGTCCCTTCATAGGCATCCTACGGAGTCATTCTGAATGAGAGGATTGTTTAGGAGATATAAAGATGACATACAGATTCATCGTAGTGGAAGTTTTCTCTGGAATTTTCGCCTTTCGAACCGGTGTTGAAGTGTTCTGCGCGAAGATGGTACGTGCGCTAATCATTTCCGAGCTGATCCAATTGATACACTCCGTGAGCCAATGAAACGGGTGTTTGACATACCTCGCCAATCAGTACCCCTCTCGGCAGGACACTCGAATATGCAGACTTTATGGGGGGCTGTCTCTGATAGGCTTGAACGCCGAATGCCAAGGCAAATATTGAAACACTTCTCGCTTCTGCTGTCGGATCATGCGAGTTAACGGCGCCGATAACGCCGCTCCACTATGACTGCAGTGCACGGTTGGTCTTTGAAAGCGATGGTTGGATAAGTCAACAGGTTGCGGCTTTTGTCTGCTGACGGTATTCGGCTTCAATGGCCATAATGGGGACTGGCGATAGAACAACAATCAATCATTCGTGGACCTTTAGTATAGCTATCTTTGTTGAATGTTGGTATGCAGCCTGTCTCTTTCCCAAATGATTGACCATGGTGATGACGAATTGCACCATTACTTGTTGTCACTCTGACACTGCTTGGCCAGACCTTCAATGACTCTCCTGTGGGCTACGTCCATCCATAGCTCAATTGGCACCTGTCCATATTGTTGCTGGGAGAACGGATCTACGAAGTACGAGAGGGTTGTTGTCTACAAGCCATTCTCCGTAGCTTTGCGCTAAAGGGTTCACCCGCTGCTACCTACACCTACTAGGGACCTTAGGTGATTGTCCAGCGGGTAGGGCTGAAGCCTAGAGCTCCCCAGAGACGACACCACCTTCGGCCCCAAATTGCTGAGGGGACTGGGGCACTCTGACCTGGTTCTAGGCGTGCACCCTGCCCGCTGTACAACCAGAGGCCCCAAAGTATTTAGGGATGAGCCCTTCCAAGGCTGCGTTAAATTACTAAGAGAATCAGAAGCTATGCTCGTCTCCCAACACTTGGGACGATTTTTCACAACACCTGAAGCTTAGAACTGGCAACCATTCATCATTGACTGTTTATATTGTTATACGGTGAAGTCCTCATAGCTAGGGTGCTGGCAGTCTTTTTTCGACTGAGAGCCAAGATGATCAGCAGCACGTGGATTCACTGCGACGTTTGCTCTTTCTCATTTACCTGAATTCTTCTCATGCATCTTGCCCAGCTCTTCCGGAGCCAGCTGCAAGCACTAGCCAATAAGGTGGAGTATAGTAAGCGGTGGTTGAGGAGAAGTGAATACCGACCAAGAAAGCAAGCAAAATCCCTGCTGAATATGGCGAAAAAACGGCAGATCATGAGGATGCTGGTCTGTACCACTTTCTTGGTAGACCAACCACCATGATCGAGGAAGCTGCAGGGTATTCGAGTGGAATACCGAACTTGATGCTGTGCATACACAGCATGCTACGCGGTAGATCCACGCGCTTCTTGGGCAGTTAATTTCGACTAAAACTACGATAGCGCTGTTTAGTCTTCACATCTACGGTAGGCTGATTGGATGTATTCGATTTCTGACGGATGTTTGGTCTGTTTTTGGGTTAACACACAAGGCTGATAAGTGGCATCTCAACACCTCAAAATGTCAAGTGTATTCCTTCTTCCTTCAATTAACAGGAACACAATTGCTAACCATGGCTCCCAATTCATCTCCCATTGACTACGCAAGTATGGGAGCTTTAACGCCTCCACCGGGCATTATTCCACACTTCAACGAGCCTGGGGGGCAACAAATACAACTCCTAGCTTTTGCTATTATCGACATCACGCTGCCCACGATATTCGTAGGGCTACGGTTATGGACAAAGCTACGAATCAGTAAGGATATGGGATGGGACGATTGTAAGCATATGCATTTGTCTTCAATTTGGAAGTGGGTTAATTTCGTGCAGACACCTGTTTCGCGGCCTATGTACCGTAGCATCCATTCCTTTGAACCAACATAACGACACTGATAATTTCCATCAGATACTATGGTTAATCGAGCCATCGGTAGTGCTCGTCAGCATTCGTAATGGGTTCGGCTTACATCTATGGGATGTGACATTAGAGCAACTCTTCAGGTTATTAAAGGTAGATCTTGCCCAATACTGCTTACCGAATGCACTAATGAAAACAGCTTAACGAAGTTGAAGCAGTCGTATATGGACCAGTCACAGCTTTGACAAGGATTTCGCTCCTTCTGCAATTTCTGCGAATATTCGTACCTATGCGCACACCACGGAAACTCTTCTATTTCGTTCAATGCCTTATTTTGTTTTACGTATTGTTCTACACCGGGGATGTATTGGCGGTGATATTCCAATGCACGCCCCAAGAGAAGATCTGGAAGCCGACTATACCAGGACATTGCATCAGCAAACCTGTCACACTCTTACGAGCCGCCGTGGCCAACGTTATTACAGACATCTTTATCGCGGTTCTGCCTGTGAAAATTATATGGGGATTACAAATGCCAATAAGAAGGAAGGTTTGCGTTACTGCGGTTTTCGGTACAGGGTTACTGTAAGCTTGCTTTCAACTACTATTTCTATTGAAGGCCAACGAGGGATAGCTGATACTTCCTAGTGCCTGTGTTTGTGCCGTCGTCCGCCTCATCGAAGACATATGGTGGCTGCATACCAAGGATTTCACATATAAATTAGCAGCTCAGTCTTATTTCGGGTAAGTAAATATCCATCTCGAACTCACGAGTAGTGCATCATGACTGAAATCATTCCAGCGGTCTTGAAGTAGTCTTTGGCCTAATCTGCGGCTGTCTACCAGTACTGCCACGATTCTTCCTCCATTACTATCCGAAATTCGCCTCCATGCTCTGCTGCAACCCAACCTCTACTAAAAGACGTCATCCCTCGACCATAAGATCTCATTATACTCATGCTAGCAAGCCCAAGACTCGGGGGCCTGGACAAAGCCTCGATGTGCTAGGCGGTGATGGCAGCTACAGGGAATTAGATGATTTCAGAGGCCAAGAAAGAGTACCACTAGGCCGCTTGGTGACCATCAAAGGTGGTCTTAACCACTCGGCTTCGACACAGGAAGGATGGAGTCCCGATACAGACTCATTTGTGGACCTGGAAATTGGAACACCTAGCATGGCCATTCGGAAGACGGTGCGTGTTGAATCAGTTATGGAAGCATGAGAGTCTCTGTTTAGGATCACATACACAGTTGTAACTATGGATGTACAGCTTGTACTACAATAATTGCTACAAACTCTGGGGAGGCTGTTTATTTGGTAATCGCGGAATGGTGAGTGTCATGCGCCCCTGAAAAAGTGTTGAGTACCCTAGAGGTAGTGGACCATTTTGGTTCAATTCAACTACTTGAAATGCTACAAACTTATGCAGCTTGTGAACCCGTCATCTTTCCATACTCCTGGACCCTCCATAATAGATTAGCAAACAACTAACGTCCCTCCCTGTGTGCGGTCCTTTCTAGAGCACGTTATTAGGGCCTTAGATCTACGGAGACCTATCAATATGTATCTTCGCCCACCAGCGCATCTCTATAGTCACTGACCACCAGCTTACGCCCGATCAAAATGCAACTTTTGATTTCCACCGAGCACCTTCCGTAGTTTCCTCATGCTCTATTAAAATTAAAAAGACAAATGGCGCGCTAATAACGCAAGCAATAACAAACGCGATAAATTCTGCCAACCAGTCCCCTCCCTGCCCAATGCCCCATACAATTACTACCCAGATCTATACAACGCCTAACAGCAAAAGTCCAATCATGACCCAACTTTATTACCTAAGTATTTGAAGGTCCACACACGTGTCCTCGCCTTGCAACCCATCCAGATCATAATTAAGGTATTATTGAAGACGTACGAGTTCAAGTAGGATAGAGTGCCAGAAGTACAGCTACAGCGCGGAGAACGTGAACAGGAAGTAGGTTGGCATTGTGGTGGAAAGACGCTGAACTGGGTGATTGTGCGGATGAATGTCCCAGCTCATTGACTTTGTGTATATATGGAATATAACATAATTCACAAAGTTAAGATTCAAAAGCAAACGTTCTTCGACCGGGAAGGGAGCAGCGCCACTTCAAAAAGAGTAGCAGGGAAGAAAAAATCAAAGCAAAGGAACATTAAAGGAGCATTGAGGGGGCAGGAAGTAATTGGAGGCAGCAGGTGATTTCGTTATTACCTATATATTTATTCAGTCCGTTTGCGAAAGACGGTACCGCAGCAACCCAGGCGGGTCGAATAAAACGAAAAACGATTATGCCCACCAAATATTTTTCCCTTGCTACTAACCCAAATAGAAATGATGAACTATCTTGGGATGAAGAGTTAGCATCCGCACCAGCATGTCTTCCGCTCCCCTTCCGCTCAGTAGGAAAAGCCATCCATGCTTCCGTCTCAAATAGGAAGCCGCATAATATCCGATCTCAGTTTTTTGCAATTAAGAAAGCTACTTATGTACTGCGGTTGTTGAAAACGACCCTCATAATTACTCGGTGTTTTGCTCTGTGATTAAGATTCTACGGATCAGATGACCGTCGATAAACAAAGCACCATGCTGCTCGATCCAGACCCGTGCAGGAAAATGCATGAAAGATGCTTGAGATGCCGAACAGGATATCAGGCATTTGTCGGCAGGCCAAGAAGGAACAGGATCTGCGACACCTATTGCTGAGGGATAGGGGCTGATTTGTCGGATTGGAAGGGGAGGGAAAAAAGGAAAGGGAGACTGGGCACTTTTCAAAGATAGGCTCTTGTATTGCGGGAGGACTTTCGTACGCTGTTGAGGAGGATCAAGAGGGATTTGGGGTTTGGGTCGAAGGTTAAGCTATATCAAATTGGATTTTCAACAGGAAAATGCGCCTGGAGCTGCGGGGAGAATGCTTGTTCTGGGTGCTGAGGTATCTATGGTCGTTGTAATGCCTGTGCTGACATAAATGTGAAAGTTGGATCGTAAAGATAAACACAGACTGATGTTCATGGTCGTTGCAATAGCAGTGCTTGTGATATTGTGAAAATTATATCGGTAGTGACAAATGCAGTCCGGTATTCTTGATCTAGTGTAGCAAAGGTAGTAAGCTAATTTGAATCTAAGCAATTGCGGAAAAAAAAAGCCATTGCGCCCTTGTCTTCCTAGCCATAAACCCATAAAACCGTAGCTTTTCGCGCTATGAAAAGGACGGCGAAGCCGAAAAACAGTGATTGCAAGGATGAATAATAGTAATACACATGATATCCAGACCAGCGTGCATTGCGTACCCGTCCCACGGAAAAGGCCATTCGCTATGTTTGTTTGCTTTGAATCGTCTGACTGCAATGAAAAGACGTGCTGTGCTCCATAAACCGGAAAGTGGTCAGTTTACCCCTCCGCACCTAGGTCTCAGCAGCTACGGCACCACCACGGCCTCTAATTGAGCCACGCCCACGACTCGGAAAACCACCACGGTAGCCACGACCCCGACCACGACCGCGGCCTTGAAATCTGCCGCGGTAACTATTATCGACGCTGCCTTGGCCGAATGTCTCGAGGTTCTTCCTCTGCTCTTCGGATCGGAATTCACGGCCTCCCAATTTCTTGTCGTCGCGATCTTTGATCTCACTCGAGATGTTGTCGAAGAATGATGAAGACTTGTTATATCCTGGTGCAGCTGGAATGGCCATACTCGTTTCACCTCCAGCTCGTGCTCCGTTCGCTGGAGCTTCTGCAGCCTCGTTTGATCCATCGATAGGACTGCCGATGATATCGCCGGTGGCGATGGCTTCTTTAACAAGATCCTGCTTGTTAAATTTGGCATTGGCTTCGGCAAAGTCATAGTCAGTCTTTGGGACCTCCATTTTCTTCGTCTGTTGCTCATCACGAGGCCTACCACCACGGTAACCGCCTCTTCCACCCCGGTGACCAGCGGCGTAGCCTCCGGTACCTGGTTGCCTTGAGGTACGGATGTGATCGTTTGTCCGCATTTCGTTAACCTTGTTCGTTAAGTTATCAATAGCACTGACTCCATTAGTCGGTTTCTTTGCCTGACCCGGTGCTGGTGGTAACTTGGCCATTGCAGCTGCAACAGCTGCTCGGGCATCACGATTTGCGTCTTCGAGAGATTTACCGGTAGTCTGCGTTGGACGTGGCGCTGCTGATTTTGTAGGTGCTGGAGCTTGTGCTAGGTTAGGTGCAGAACTATTAACAGGTGCTTTAGGTTTAGTTGGGGGGCTCATAATGGGAACGGCAGGCATGATGCGGCCGCTTTTTGTTCCTGTCGGTAATTGCTTAGCCGCAGCTGGAGCTTCTATGGCCACTGGAGGTGCTGGTGGGGCCAAAGCTTCAGCAATGTTCGGTTTTGATTCTATTGGTGGTGTTGGACCATTCTGACCCACGCCAGGAGGAGCCGGCGTCACTGACGAGGTGGGAAGCTTAACTGTGGCAGCTGGTTTCTCGACTGGCAATTCTTGCTGAGGTGGACCTTGTTGAGCATTGTTCTGTGGTTGCTCAGGAGAAATCTCAGGCTTTGCAACTTGCTCTTGTTGCATGGGTGGCTGACCAGGAGGCCCAAAGGGCCCTGGAGGCGCGTAGAACTGGCCTGGTGGTGGTTGAGGGAATCCCTGTCCCGGAGGAGGGTACCATCCAGGAGGAGGCGATCCATAAGGCATTCCTGGGTGCCCATAAGGTGGGAAACCCTGGGGTCCTTGTGGACCAAAACGCTGATTTGGCGGAGGGTAGTTGTATGGATAAGGAGGCTGCTGTTGGAAGCGTCCAGGGCCTTGCTGGGATTGTTGCTGGCCAAATCGTTGCTGCTGCTGGAACGGTTGATTTTGTAGATTGATACCTGGATAGTTGGGGGGCGGGGTTTGTTTCTTTTGAGCCAGGGGAGCTGAGGGGGTCCCTGTTGGGCGAGCATTCTATACAGAGCTTTGTTAGCCGCGACACTTTGTAACAACGCGAAAACATAAGCTAGTTGTTCTGTATGTATTCGTGAATCAGAAGGAAGGCAACGGAGATATCCACACGGTTTTGCGCTCTCGGTGGAATAATATGTGATTTACATCCGAAATAATTCATCATCGAACAGGCTTCCATGCTACTAGAGCCATGTAGCATAAACAATAACAGCACATCAGAGGTACTCACCCCAAGTATAGCAGGATCATCAGGCACCTCCGGTTGCTTCACTGGCTCTTTGACAGGATCCTTCTCAATCCTCAGATCCTTGACATCGCTACCACGGAATACGATATATTCATAGATATTGTCTGAAGGCGGTATCTCGTTCTCCGGGTCTCGGCCCTCTGTTCCAAATGACTTGACTTGCTCTAGCGCAACTGTGGAGTTTTCAGAGCTGATTTCATGGAGCGTGCCGACGTAACTGATCACACATTAGTATGGTGTAGTAGGACTGTCGATAGGTCGAAGCTTTGCGCACCGAATATCTCGCTTTGATATCAGTGAGATGCGTGAGCTGTCCAGACGCCGTTAGCTTGAGCATCGGCATTCACCGTAAAAGTCATTGAAGCCTCACCCGATATATTCAGCCATGGTGATTTGGGCAGGCTCGGGGCGCAGAGAGAATTGGGAAAGCTAGTTGGGAGAGAGACAGCGTCGCTGCGACTAAGACAAAATGAAGGTACCAGCACTGCTTGGTGTTCAAGTAAGAATAGAGGTGTGGGGAGGGTCGTACTTGAGCAAGCGAAGTTGCGGTTTCGTGTACAAAAATTAACAGCCTTATGCGGCTTTATGCAGGTCTTGGCATTAAAGTTGTGCAAGTCATATCAACGAACATCTAGCGAAAGAATGAACGAAGTTTGAAGATGGCTACACGAGAAAGTACAGCATCATCCGGACCGCAGTACAGTGATGAGGCCATTTTTCAGCAGCTTGAGTCCTACTCATGGGACTCAGACACCGAATTCCAGAGCGGCCTACAAGCAATCCTAGGACCAAACCCTACACCTGATCAAGCCCAGCAATTAACCGCACGAGCAAGATGCTTTTACTTTTCCCGGTAGGCCATTCCTCACCTGCTTCCTAAGACTTCCCTAGGATTAATGCGTGCATATTCTAGCAAGAAAAATCTCCCAATCAATTTCGATGCATACCAAGCCTGGCGATCTCAGAAACCAAGCTCAACCCTTCCTAACGCCATCAGCTCCAGTGCTCAAGCTTCTGCACCGACACATTCCAGCAACAGTATATTGACTCTTCCTCCAGCAACGAGACATGATCCCAGTGTGGGTACGAATAGCTCGGAACCGCCAGCACCATATCCCACTTCCTTCACCCAGATGGTTGAATTGATCACGACCGGCCAAACCATACCTGGCATTAAAGAAATACCCGATACTGTGCTTGAGGGTCGAGCCTCCCAGGCTACGCCGATAAAGCGGAAAAAGCCATGGGAGAAAGATGATCCTGGTGGCAATGGCCAAGAGACAATTTTAACGGAATCAAACACGTAAAAGAATGGAGTTGATTAGATATGAAAATCTGGAAGAACTTGTGCCCGCGATGGGCTACGATACACTTGCGGCGAGAAGTCATTAAGACCATGCCACTTCTATTGCTCTACCACTACTAACTCTTCGAGGAGACACAGCCCAATAAAAGTACAAGTAAAAGATAAACCGTCTGCGATTTTCCCGATCTGTCCACACTTCCATAAAGCTGCTGCTCGAACAAGCTCCACTGATACAATAGTCGAGATACAAAAAGACATAATTTCTGAAGAGGTAAAAGTTGCTGTGAGCATGGGGAGCAATCGATGCCAGTCTTAGAACTCTTCGCCGCCACCATCGGTAGTTTCGCTTTTGACGTTTCCAATGACCCCGGGATGCGAAATCCATTGCTTATGACCTAAGTCAAGGAGTCCCGCCGCTTGCCTAGGATGAAATATGATTGACTAGAATGTGGAAAATCGAAAATGAATGTGGTGTTAAATAATGAAACCAGCTTGGGCCAAGTTGTGAAGCTATGACTCAAGCAATAAAGTGGTTCCTGAATTCGAAGAATTTTGCGGATAGGATTCAATGCTCCTGAAGCTCTTGTAGTTTGGAGGCCGTCTAAGCAAGTGTCCAAGAGTAGGAGCCATTGAATCGTCACTTAGCGGTAAGCTCCGCCAAAGCGAGGAACATTGCCAGTGTTTTGGGTGCTGAAAGAGCGGTTCGGCGGTATCCCGACGCCGACACCTGGACCAGGATGAGTCGCATATGCAGGGTTGCAACAGAGCATTCCGACACGAGAACCAAACTTGGAGCCGCGTAAGGATACCATGTGCTTGCTATGGAACATCAGCCAGATTCACGTCACAGGAGAGAAGGTCCATATCTACCGAATATGAGAAGCTACGACGTCACGATGGGTTGGATTGGCATGCGTGAGGATATATTGAATTAGATAGTTTCCATATTGATCGCTTGCGACTGGGAATGGTGTCAATAAGTTCGAGGGTTGCGAAACGAGGTTTGCGAACAGAGCGACTTACTGTCAATTAATGGGATACGAGGACGGTCAGGCCGACCCTCGCACACACGCTCGAGGTAGCGTTCAAGGAACTCGGTGCCTCCAATCTTAAGACACTTCTCCACGACTTTGGACGCAAATTGGTCCATGCTGTATTCTGTAGCATATCGGAGCACATGATCAATAGCATGGCTTCGGTCAGCAGGTGCTCCATGTTCGCAGATATGCTGAATGCACCAATTGCCGAATTGACCGTGAGCAACTATGTCAATACTATTCAGGACTTCGTTAATGCAAGGACGCTGGTGGAAAATATGGGTCAGTATTGCACTACAACAGACGCAACTCCAGGTCGATGTTCCTGAGCGCAGCAGTAAGAGTTGCCGGACTAACCTTGTCTTCCTCCAAACAGTTTTCAAAGATGTTCTGTACAACCAGACTACCCGTCTCTCCGAGCGCAACTTCATGCCACATGCCACAAAGGGCTTCATTGACATATTTCATGATTTGGGGAGGCGAGTCACTCCAGCGTAGCTCGAATAGCTTTTGCCAGACATGGCATGCATAGCGATGAATGACCGTCTCTGGGATACGACGTAGCAGCTCATGGACCATGATAGCTTTGTAGTCTTCGGGTACGGCGTCGAAGGCTTTCTGGACGACATGGCAGCCAAATGCATCCATGCTGAGGCTCAAGGTATTACCACGGATGGCATTGGCAATGGCAATCACTTGCTCTGGTGTTCCATGCTCGAAGCAACGCTGCACGAGGAAGTTGCCAAAGCGATTGACCATCAGAGGGTAAGCTTGGGCGACAATAGCTTCGATGATCTCATACTTCTGCTCGACTGTGCCGACTTTGAGCTTTTGTTGCAAGAAGATGGATGCTTGCTGGTCGTTATTGCAAACAATCTTGTCAATGATGTATTTCCAGTTGCATGTGACGCTTCGGTCAAGCAGGCGACGGTAGTTCAATGGTTCCATTGGCGACACATAGGTTTGTCCTGGAGATGCCGGAGGCTAGATCAACGTTAGTCGATACTGAATTCATGTCAGTAAAACTTGATGACGACTTACTGCAGCGTTCCACGGGTTGCTAGAAGCCTGGCCAGCTCTAAATTCTGCTGCTGTAGGCGACAAGGGTGTGCCGATAGGTTGCGGCTGGTAAGAGGACGGGTACATACCAATGGGAGCGTACGCTGAATTGGGGCTCATAGTATTGATACTCATACCATCAATAGAACTAGGAGCACCTGCGTATGTATCCCACCCATTGCCAGGCTGGAACATTGAAGCATTGCGGCTGTTCTGTGGGGCGTTTGGATGGCCGAAGCCGCGGCTTTTATTGATCTGTTTGAAGTCGTTCATCCCATGTCGACCAGCTCCCACTGGTGAGAGTGGCACGGAATAGTTGCGTTGCGAGATAGACTGCTGCTGTGGCATCATCAGAGGAGGCAAAACATTGCCACCCCCGCCCTGACTCCATGGACGAGGACCAGACTGATTCCACGTCGGCTCTGGCTGCATCCCAACTCTGAAAGCTGGTCTGGAAGTATTAGCCCAAATATTGGGGCCAGTGTTGATCGGAAACACCGTCTCAGAGCCTTCAGAACGAGTGTCATCGCCAAGTATTTGACCTTGTAATGTGTTAGGTGGGCGATTAAAACCCATGAACGGATTGACTCTAGGACTCCCTTTAGTAGAGGGCGATTCCATGGCTTGATCAAGGGTATGCTTGATCACACGACTCTGTTCAAGCTCCTGTCTCTGACGTGCAATCTGATTCTTAGCAGCGTCAAGTTCTTTCTTGAGACGAGCCATTTCAGCCTTATCTAGGCGGACAGTTCCATCACCATCGGTGTCTGGACTTGAGTGGCTAAAGGAATCAGTTGCTGGTGTTAGAAGAGAAGGGCTGGTGGAAGAATCCTCTCTTGCTTGGTTCGCAGTGTCTGTTGCGGGGACGAGTGCTGACTTCTGTTTTGCAATCAATGCTTGTTGTTCTGAAAGCTTTGCCAGCAGTGACTCCATGGACCCTGGTTGCATTTCACCCTGCGTTGTTGAAGAAACCTTGTCGAATTTGGGCTTCTATTGTCGTCAGCAAGAAGCTAACAACACATGTAAGCTGCAAGTGACAAACCTTAGGTCCATTTGCTGACCCTGATACGGGCTGCAAGTTGCCGAGCTTAGATGTAGCCAAAGGTGCTGGACCTTCGTGAGATGTGATACTGTGTTTTGCAGCACCAGACTTCGAATTCTGTGTGACGAATTAGCACTAGACTTGGGGTATTAAGCTGGAAGACTCACATTGCTGGCTTGACGCATTGTAGTCTCCTGCTTGCTATCTGCCTCATCGCGGATGGAGAATTGAGTAGAAGGGCGGCCGCGTGCCGCTGGGGAGCCATCGGATTGGTGTGCTGCCATCTTAAGAGGATGGAAATGAGTGGCGACGGACTGTTGACTGAGTGTAAGTTATGCTCGTGAGCTGTAAGTATGTGCTATTGGATGGTTGGAGATCACGAAGCTTCAGACACTCTGTATTATTACAAGGAGTGATCGAAGACGTTTTGACTGTCCAAAACCCTGAAGCAAGGACGGTGATGGTTCAGATGTACAAGGAGATGGAAGCGTGAAATGTAGTGAAAAAGGTGAACAAGATACTCTAAATTCGACAGTTGCTCTTTAAATGGTACACTAATGCAGCCGGAAGGAGCGTTTGATGACCGTTCACATCAACAAGATCTCAACTATATGTTCCTAGTTGAAGGGAGAAGGGGAAGGTGCAAGTTGATGGAAGTAGGTGTTGAGTTGAGGTAGAAGTATGTGGGGGTGGTGTAATATTAATATTATGAGGTGCCAATGTCAACACGAAATTTCCGCGCTAATGCACAACGACGGACGTCATTCACATCCCATATCACTGCTCTCTTCAACCAGGGATTTGTCATGGCAGCAATTGCACTTCGCCTTCTGTGAGGGGAGTGGAGTTCGCCACACCAGTACGCTCACAATGTTCAAAACCCCCACATGGGCACCTACCAGACACTTGATCTATAACACATCTTAGCTGATAAAGGAACTCTCTGACACATTCCAGGAATTGTCGAATGAGCCCATGGCAAGCACGCCTGCTGCCCCTTTCCAAGCACATGCGTTATTAACGACAATAAACTCGGGTTGGCCTACACCCGTCAACATAGGCACGAGACGACTAGCGAGTCTAAGGCCCCAGTCATCATGACCCCAGATCACAAGTTCAAGTCTCCCATCTGCTAAAGGTCTCAGGTATATAGCTCCGAGACTATCTTGCAGTTGATAGGCTCTTGTCTGACCGTTACCTTTTCGCAAGACCAGTCCACAATCCTTGGTGATACTGATGGAATGAACATGTGAAGGAGGTTTCAAAAGGTCTAGGCCTAACACCAGGCTAATTACATTGCCTTTCTGTCGATCCACATCAACACTGGAGTGGAAAATCTCGGAGTCTGCAGCGAAGTATTGAAAGAGGTTGCGAGACACCTGTAGTGCCATATCAAAGGTTTCGGCTGACCATGTCCGTATCATAAGCCGTCCGGAAGTACGCAGAATGGAATCAAGCGGGCCAAGTTGGTTGCCGCAACGTAGCTCCAGCATCCAACCGTTATCGTCAGTCATCTGGAACAGATCAATTTGCGGAACACTGGTTGCCAAGAGACCTCACTCACGTGCCAAGAACCATCTTCGGAATGGACGAGCCAATACACGTGCTTTTCATAGCCCAGCGGTAGTCTTATGGGGGTCTTGTCAATAATGATATCGTGGGCGGGCAGCTTCGAGCCGCATATTGTTGAAAAATGAAAGCGAAGAATATTAGAGGTTGTCAGGACCCACCCATCCGTTGTGGAATTTGGAGCTACTTCGATTCTGCCAAGTTGATCTGGGTCACACAATTGGTCTACAACAAGACCGCCTCGCGAACCCATATCAGCTGGGTTTGCAATCACAATGCTAAAGCTCTGAGGTAGCTGTGGTATATCTGAGTCGCCACATAGTACATCCCGATAAAACTCTCTAAGAGCCTGGGTGCTCATGACGCCGTCGAACCAGTGGTTCCTGTCTTTCAGCTCGATATACTCCTGGCGGGCGTCATTGTTCGATTCAGAGATCAATTGGCTCATACGGCGAGAATGAAAGGCCGGAACATTGTCGTCTATGCTGCCATGTTGTTGCAATATTGGAATGCCGCTGAAATTACTGACTAGCAACTCATGTCGAAAACTTCGTAAAGCATTTTGCACCAAGCAAGTTACCCTTGGATCCGTTTCCCTCCACATCTGGTATGAAACATAGCCTGGGTGATATCATGATCAGCAAGTCTAATGGCTTATGGATGGGGTCGACTACCGACCTTGAATCGACGAATAGCCTGAGACAGGAACAGCTCCTACGATTGTGTCAGGTCGATGAGTAAGAGCATACCATGTGCCTTGGCCTATCAACTTTCAGCTCCTTCTCTCCCTTGAATAATACGATACGTACCACCATTGGAGTGTCCACTGACTAACCACCTATCGACGTCCACCGAAGACCCTCTCCAACCAACAGACTCGATCCAATGTGGAACTGCTGCGGCGGCTGCTTCCACATCGGCAAAACCCCAGGTGTCTATATCAAAGTCAGCTTGTAAGACCACGAAGTTCGGAATCAAAAAAATACGCCAATCATCAGAACTCCAAGGAGTAACCCCGGTTGGAAATAGAACCCATGCATGAAGGTCAGGCACCGGATCGAGCATGTGCCTCACTTGATCACTGTCCGCTTCTAGTCCCGCTCCATGGAGATTGAGAAGAATCGGTAATCGGGATTGTCGTATTTCATCAACTGCATTGCTTGGTGGTCTAATAATTGCGTATGACACAGTTCCACTGGGGTGGAGGAACGTGAATTTATGGGGTGAGTGGATACTGCGAACCCGTAATTTGTGGATTAATACGGTGCTTAGCAAGCTTTCACGGCAATTAGGTATAGCATATGTGATTTTCAAAGAGATTGAATGCACTGGAGGGCCTTGAGAAGATACATGAAAGGCGAGTGGCCTCGATTGACCCGGTGCGAGCGTTAGTGGAGCCTTTTCGATCATGGCAGCACTAAATGTCGCCTCAGTAGAATCAGTGGAGACCCACAGCTACAAATGGTGCCAGAACATACAGTCAGCGATTCAATTTTCGTGATGCTTACCCAACCCGGCCCTTCGTTGCGAACTGGTACAGAGGCAAATGGACTTGCAAGTGTTTCGTTAACCATGTCAGAAATAAGAAACTTCTGCTCTACTATAGCTAATCCGCCGTTTCCGAGTTCGACGTTCAAATTCACATTCACCTTCGGCTCGCCAATACCACCCATTGCCCGAGCATCACGAACAAGTCTGATGTCGAGTTTGTGGATTCCTGGCTTCAGATGCAGTACGAGTGGAGCTCTGCGGTACGCATAGAAGTCTCCCCCGAAGTAATGCGTGTCATCTACGAAGAATTCAAGCACCTGGTCAGTAAACAGGAGTATGGATCGAGGCGAATCCGTTGCAATGTTCAAATATCCACGCGCCCACGCTTGATACTGAAGAGCTGCCCATCCATACACAGATTGTAAAAATGGCCAATCCACATTGGGGAAATCAACGGTCAATATTCCCTCTACCATAGTCGGGCTCATTGATAAGGTGTCGAAAGGACGGGATGACCACGATACCAGGCCATTGGGAGCGAGGGAGCTTTTGAATTTTGCTCTAGTGTCAGGCTCGAGAGCGCGAAAACCGCCCAAAAATTCTAATGGATCTGCTCCCCACGTAGCCTCTGCCTTTGCATTAGATTAATCCTTTCCCCGCATCAAACACCTTACCTCTGGTTCCGATCTGAAAAGGCCCAAGTATGTCCCAAGTATCAGACAAAGTGAGCAAAGGGCTCGTTTCACCATCTTGCTTGATGACCATCCTGCTAAATCATGGATGGATGAAGAGAAAGTTGCTGTTCATGAGTTCGTTTATGACGCTAGGAATAGACCAAATCTTACGTAATCAGCTGCTTTCGTAATCCTGCCCAAGCTGCACCAATCAACGATAATTTGGCCTCTCATGCTCATTACGACGCCTGCGCTCCGAGAGAGAACTCCTTGAACATCGCCATTGACATTTATACATAGTTTTTGAAGGCAGCGTGATTCACTATGGATTGCCTTTCGCCGTAATGGTACCTGACGCTTTACACTCATTTCCGCCGATCAAATTTCCGCATCTGTCGACCAGAGCGCGGGCACCTGCAGCTAAAAGTCCCCTGTCTGCTGTTCTACAGCTTATCTGAGAAGCCTCCAAAGCAGGAATTGATCCACGATGCCTCTACGAGTGTCCGGAAATTCCTATCCTTTTCATGTCGGCATACTTATTGTATCCGTAACAAATTGAAATGTACCACAAGAAACATAGGTCATAGGCCAGGTCCTCGCCGCAAAGGCACATGAGCTCCACCGCGACCATGCAATCTGCAAGCGCAGAGCGCCGCTGGTCAACTTCTTCAACCGGAAAGGAAAAGTTTCCAGACCTCGATCACTCTCCGTCTGGAGAATATCTTACCACCATTGACGCAAGCGACGAAGGTGCTCTCACTTCTTCGAGGACTCCTAGTCCTGCAAAATCCAATGGCATTCTACATAGTGAGAGGTGGCAAGCACGAAAAGACCACCATCTGGTGTGGGGGAACGGTAATACCAACGTCACGCCGCCGCGGCAACACGGGCGGCAGAGGAGTCTCAGCGATGCATTCAAGACCATCAGGTCAAGGAAGGCTAGTGTTGGTGAGAATGCACGGGAGGTTGCAGAGGCTTTGAAGGCGCCCGTATCCATGAAAATTGTCGTACGTACCTCCCTCATCCTCATCATCATAACCCCCACGACTAAGCTCCGCTTCAGGTTCTATGCCTTGTCTGGTACTTGAGCTCCGCCTTGACCAATACTTCTTCCAAATCCATTCTTAATGCCTTTCCTAAACCAATAACGCTCACTATTATACAATTTGCCTTCGTCTCGGGCTGGTGCCTCTTTCTGGCGTGGCTGGCGCGTATATTTCCTCGTCTGAAGACCGCTATTCCAGCTTTACGGAACGGCATTCGATACCCTACTCGCGAAGTTATCTCTACCACCCTTCCTCTTGCCCTTTTCCAGATCGGCGGGCACATACTATCCTCGACAGCCACTGAAAAGATCCCAGTGTCTCTTGTCCACACAATTAAAGGTCTCTCACCACTCTTCACTGTTTTGGCCTACCGCTTTATCTACGACATCCGATATCCTACCGCAACCTACTTGTCCCTCGTACCTCTCACACTCGGTGTTGTCCTAGCTTGCAGCGTCGAACTGTCTGGCAATTTATTCGGCATACTCTGCGCCTTCGTGGCCGCACTTATCTTTGTGACCCAGAACATCTTTTCCAAACATCTCTTCAACCAGGCTAATCAAGCGGAGGCTGACGGGCCAGCCACGGCTGCGACGCAACGCAAACTTGACAAATTGAATCTCCTTTGCTATTGTTCCGGCCTCGCCTTTGTGCTTACCTTTCCAATCTGGCTCTGGACCGACGCCCTTCCACTCTACGCTGCTCCCTTGTCACTCACAACACATGAAGCGCCTTCTCCCGCTCCATCGTCGTCTCTATTCCTCCCACTCGAATTCTTCTTCAACGGCATCTTCCATTTCGCTCAAAATATGCTTGCCTTCGTCCTCCTCTCCATCGTCTCGCCAGTCACCTACTCCGTGGCCTCCCTCATCAAACGTGTTTTTGTCATTGTGATTGCGATAGTCTGGTTCGGCAACAGCACCACTACTCTCCAAGCAGTCGGCATCGCACTCACCTTCCTTGGGCTATACCTCTACGACCGGACCAGCGATTCGGCAAAAGCAGATCGGAGAGCTAAACTAGAGGGATTGAGGACTGAGCGTCCATTGCTCCCTTTCACCTCAAAGGACACCATCCATGAATCACCCCTAGAAACGAGCTTAGGTTCTACTCTAGGCAAAGTGTTTACCAGCACAAATGGTCACGTCATCGGAGAGAGCAAGAGAGATGATAATGATAGCTCCAGACCAGGTAGACCAAGGACAAGGAGCCACAATGAGGCACCCTGGTTACCTCCCGGCACAAAGCAGGAGGAGACGTGGAAGCAGATAGACTTAGGCAAGAAACAACTGAGCAACGGGCTCAAAATGACCGCTTAGAAATAATGACTGAATGTAGGATAATACCAAATTAGATCGACGCTGGTGCGTATGTGCGTTTGGTTTTCTGGGGTAAAAGCTACGGTGCTACATACCGAAACATATTGGTAGTCAGCGTGCATTAGAGTATAGAATCCAACGATGTCAGTATTCATAAATACAATATTCAATCAATCCAGCACGGACGAGCACCCTATCATCTCAATAATTCATCCTCTCCACATCGCTGTCCCGTATTCATTCCTAGCTAGACTTCTCCACCTCCACATACCGTAATAAATGAGTCAACATCATCTCTTTCATCCAAAGATCTGCGTCATATACGTGACATTCTCCTTCTTCATTAATCTTTTAAAAAGCGCCACTCTACGTCCTAGACTTGGAATTAGACCACGGCGCTGAGTTTTTAATGCGTGTCAACAGTCCTTTGATATCAGTGAGCTTCTCCTAAAAGAAAATGTACACTTTGTTTAACGCAATTCTGCAGGCTGTGTGTTGCATGATTGAATTACAAGCAAATAAGGCCAGAAAGAAAATGTGTTTGTTGCAAGAACAACATCGACAGGGCAAGACCTAAACTGAAGTTATAGACAATCATGATGGCAAGAGACATACCAGTCCACCCTACCTTGATGATAGGATGAAACCTGGCTGCGAAAACCTTACGAGTACTTCCGCTTTAATACGAGCTCGCATCCTGATCCATGATACCAATCCGCGACTAGATCCTCTAAGCGCCATAAGCGCCAGTCTATATTTTCACCGACGGTTTTCAAGACTATTCTTCTTCTCCAATTATACTCATCGGACACAGTTTATTGTAGGAGGAAATGGCGAAGTATTAATCCTTCAGTGTACACCATTTTTTCCTCTGCTAGGTGATCCCAGACGAAGCTTGACGGCACCGTAGCTGGAGCTAGCTAGGTTTTCGAGCCAATGATGTGATGTTCCTTACCAACGGTCGCTACATTCCAACCACTACACCTGCTCAATTATTCATGTCATGAGTGAACTACCGAATTCTTACTCGTGCTGCAGTATAGATCTCAGTAGATTCAGCTGAAGTACTATGACAGGGCACACAAACCGTCGCTGGAAGACGGACGGATCTAGAAGATGCTATCTCATGGTCCAGAATTACATCCTACGCACCTTGAACTCAACTAATGGTCCATCTGTCATTGACACGAACTTGTCATAAAGTTGAAATTCGGTACGCCTTGTCCGACCCTTGCCCAGAGCCGGACTGCCCTCCCCAAGGGTTGAGCCTTCTTTTAGGCGCATGTCATATAGCCACACTACTCTTGCGAGTAAAATTGACATTTCCGCATATGCCATTGCCTTTCCAACGCAACCTCTGGGGCCAATACTGAAAGGGCAGAAGGCTGATTTTGCTTTTTCAACACTGGAGGGCGTTGTATGATTATCGCTATCCGGGATCCAGCGGGAGGGGTTAAATGTGAAAGGATCCGGGTAGTAAGCTTCGTTGTGGTGCATCGAATAATGACAGGTTGCCACCACTGTTCCCTCAGGGAAATGATTCCCTTCAATGTGGAGACCGCCAGGTAGAACTTCACGAGGTAATACACCCCCTACCCCAGGAGACAGGCGCATTGACTCGTCAAGGACGGCACGAAGATAATGACAGGACGTGAGCTGGGGACCCACACAGATTTGGTCGACACTTGAGAAGGTTGATCTGACTTCGATATTGAGTTTGGTAAGAGTTTCAGGGTAGTGAAGCAGGTAAAAGAAGGACGAGGTAATGGCGGTTCCAAGGGTGTCAGAGCCTAAGTTGGGTGTGAGATCTTGGATTCACACGCCTTTAAAAGTTGGTGTTTTACAGCTTACCAGCAACGATCAGAAGACTGCTTTCGCTTACCAGTTCCGGAAGTGTGAAGGCCTCTCCGGTCTTAGGGTCTTTGAATTCCAACAGCGATGCAAAAATATCCCTCGTCTTATATGAAGTGCCCTCCTTTATCCGCGCATCTGACTGTGCCTTGCTGAAAGCTTCATATTGACGTGTACCATCGGTCAGTCTCCGAAATAGTATCTTGTCAAGTTGAAGTTTCAGCAATCCTGGCATATGTCCGACCTACTGACCTATCAATTTGACGATCACCCACTATCAATGCTCGAGACAAGGAGTGATCAGCAGCTCACCAGATTAAGCCCATGGACGCCGTCAGGAAGTATGTCGAGAATATATCTATTGGTCTCGCTCCTCAACATCTCAAAGGTACGTCCAAAAGCGACGTCGCCCATCACGTCGAATGTCAAACGACTCGACCAGGTGGTCATGTTTCGAGCCGAGCTCCAATCCGTTGTAGCCTTGGTCTCGGCACCATCTGTCTGATCTATTATGCAGTTACAGAAGACATCGACGTGTTTCAAGATATGATCTTCCATTGCCTTTACCATATTTCCCGAGAGCGCTTGTGACATGACTCGTCTCTTTCTGCCATGCACTGCTCGGTCAACGATTGTCAGCGTGCTGTCACTGTGGAAGAAGTGCGCAAAAACATTGTAAAAGCGGCTCGATTTCTGGGTGTTCGCTCTGGAACCGTAGATCTCCCTCAAACCAGCAGCTGTGTTAATTGAAATTCGATTAGGGCCATATCGAACCACGTCGCCTAAAATCCAATCAATTCCACTGCTGATGGATATGCAAGCGTGCATCCAGACTTACCATATTTCTGATGGATCTGGTAGAAATTTATGTGACGATCACCAGTCCATATATACCAGACCGAGTACCAATCTGTAATCCTCCCGAGCAATGGACCTGGATACTTTGCTAATGGGTGGAGTGTCAACCTATAGATGACCGCCAGAGCGACCTTTAATATTAGTGACCGATTCTACGAGAATGCGTTTCACCGGAGACATACAAAGGCAAGCGTCCCAATCCCGGCTACTATGGCAAGTGTACTTGGTCTGGCTAAAACGCTAACGTATAGGGCAACAGTCATGGTCCCGATTTGGGGTAGAGAAGCTGGAATGAGGAAAATGCTTGGTCGAGCAAAGTTGATGCAGAATGCCCGATACCGAGATTCTTACAGCTGGAAAAGCAATTCTTATGGCTTTGAATGCATCAGTATGGGAGCACCCCGATCTGCATCTTTAGCGCTATGAGGAAAACACAATACACTAGTGTCTCGTACGGAAATATAATATAACTGGAAGTGATGCGATTGGAGATGATTGCTGACGAGCTGCATATAGTCTTCATACATATCATGCAAGTAAAGGATAGATGGGTAAAAGTTCCGAAGCTTGTGACGGCGTAGGGACTGGGTGGTCGCTGTGGTTGCTGATTTGGGATCTTACCGTTACATCGACCCCGGAGGCGAAACCGTTACAGAAGTCTCGGCAGTATTTATCAAGCAAAATAAAGCGATTCGAGCGGCTGGGACCCGGTTACGCATTACAAGGTCTACCATCCACCAACTTGCCTTATCTTCGTGATGTGCGTGTGCATGTGCGTTCCCAACTATCTGATGGATACTTTTGGTGTAGTGGCAGGCTTTGCCTCCATGAGGTGTGGATAAGCCATTCGCGTACGGATAAAGACTGAAGTCTTAACAAATCTGTAAGAGCGAAAGTTCAGCATAGCATCCTAGTCAGTCACCAAGATGTCCGCCAACATCGAGTACCAACTTGCGCACGAGAATCAGACTCAGGTTCCCGCGCTGATTGCATCTGGTGCTATATGTCTCTCTGCAGCGTACACATTCGTTCTCTTGCGTTTCACGTCCCGGTGATTGAGCAAGACACCAATTAAAGCTGACGATTGGGCAATTGTGCTTGGGTTGGTAAGCACTCTGCGTGTCAAAATTTTCTCTTCCAAAAGACTTGCTGATCGGCTGTGGACAAAAGGGGTTTACGACTACGTTCACCGTCATAACTTTCGTGTTGATATGGTTTGGGCTCGGCCGTCATGCTGTCTTATTGAAAGACCCTGTTCGATTTGCAAAGGTAGTTGCTTCAATGACTTCCAGCAAATTAGCTCTAACCACCACTGCCTCGTCTTAGATTATTGTCGCCAATGAAGTGATATACAATCCAGCTATCGTTGCAATAAAGAGCTCAATACTCCTTTTATACGGGCGCATATTCCCCTCAAAACGGTTCAATGCAGTTTTATGGTGTGTAGGCGCCATTGTGCTCTCTTATAGCATCGCACAGTCTGCCGCAGAAATATTCCAGTGCTCGCCTATCGAATCACTCTGGAATACCAAAATCAAAGGGACATGCATTGATCTTGACGATGTACTCCTAACCTACTCCTCCCTCAACATAGCCACAGAAATATTGATCTTGCCGTTACCACTACCTGCTCTGTTGAAACTACACGTTTCAACGGAGCGCAAAGTCCAACTCATCGCTACTTTCATGTTAGGTGGCTTGTAAGCTCTCTCTCCCATAAGTCCTGGCGAAAAGCATGTAGCTGACTTGCTTTGCCTGTAGCGTCTGCATCGTCAGCATAATACGCGCGCCTAAAGTTCGCGATGTTTCTCTAACGGACCCAACCTGGTCAGACGACAGCGGCATCATTTGGTCAATTGTGGAGCTGAATATCGGGGTGGTCAGCGCCTGCCTTCCTACGCTCCGACCTCTCATCAATTTCCTTTTCCGCGGCGATTCAGGCTTAAGTCGCGCAGAAAAGAGCAAAACGTCCGGAGATGGCAGCGGTATCAAAATCAGTGGGTTGAACAAGAGCTGGATAGGAGCTGCATACAGTGATCCAGAGAACTCCACCGACCAGCAACCATTTGTCCGCTTGGAGTATTCGGATGCGCATAATGAATGGGATCCCTATACGACGCCGACTACTACGCACATCAGGGCGGACGGGGCTGCGAGGCCAGGGAAGGGTTCGAGGCCAGCGATGTTGGACGGGTGCCATTCGGCAAATTCTTTTACCGTGAAGACGGATTTGGATGTACGACATATCTCAAGTAGCGGGCGAGAATAGTCATGCCTAACCTGGGTTCATGTTGGAGCAGGCATCCCGTTAAGTTTTTCTACTGGAGTTCTCAAAGCTTTCGCTTAATATGTATCTTACTCTAGAGAGGGGCGAAATCAATTTAAGCCTGGACCGCGGATCCTACCTAAGTCGTTGCTTTGAATGTCGTTCTCGGCCTCATTTATGGCATTCATTACCTCGATAGCATCCACTGATTTGGCGGCACTCCATGCATTACCATAATCTCATTGCTGGATCATCTCTCCACCTTAGCTACCAAATCTCCAAATCTCATCCCCGTCAAAAGCAATCTGCTCCTCCACCCCCATCCCCACACCCTCCTCCCACCATCAGCCCCCACTCCAGAACCCTCCCACCCTCCCTAAGAAAAAATCGGCAAAGCATAAACTCCCATCATCCACACACTCCAAACGACCCACGTCAACCTATCCTCCTCCCTTCCCCTCCTTCCCCACAACCTCCCCACCACCCCTCCCCCAAAACCCCCCACAATCACCCAACCCCAAAGCCCCACCCCCCAGAACAGCGGACACACCACCGACCACGCCAGCACCGGAACCGCAACACTCCATCTCGCCGCCCCATCCCCCCACGCCAACGGCACCGTACTACGGCTCCTCGCCCGATCGCCCTCTTGATCTTTCAAATCCTGCACCTGCAGCGTCGAGAAAATAATCCCCCCCACCATGATCAGCCAAATGTATCCCCTGGTATTCAAACTCTCAGCGCCAGAAGCCACGCGCGCGGACCCGGAACTGTACACCGCATGCGCGACGGCATTAATGAGGCTCCTTACGAGATAGTTTTCGTTAGCGCCGTCGAGATCGTTGTACATCCACGTCAGAGCTAGGAGGAGAAGGGTTTCTTGCGTTCCGCGACCGATGAGGGAGTGGGTAGTAAGGATGGTGAGGGGGATGAGGAAGAGGAGGAGACGGGTGGCTTGGGAGGGGGTGATGCGGCCGGAGGGGATGGGACGGTGGGGTTTGTTGATGGAGTCTTCGGTTATGGAGGAGGGGAGGCGTTGGTTGGAAAGGGTGAAGAGGAGGGTGTTGAGGTAGAGGTAGAGGAGGGTGACAGGGAGACGGTGGGTAAGGATGTGGGTTAGGGTGAGGGGGGTGGGGGTTAAGAGGGTGAGTGGGGCGGAGAGAGTGAGGGAGAGACCGAATATGAGTTCGGGGAGGATGAAGGTTTTGAGGTCGGAGGCGGTGAAAAGATGAAGGGTGCGGAGGTGGTAGAGGACGAAGGAGGCCTGGGGGAGGTACTGCGGGGAGTGGATTCAGTGAGTTGCTTTCTGGTATGCTGGCATTTGAACTGAATTGCATTCTTACAGGTACCACATGTTCCTTGTCCAGCCGAGTTATTCCATAGACGCAGGGTTTTGTAGGTGACGTGGCCATGGAGATAGATATGAGACTTGCTTCGATATCTGAAAGCTTTTTGAAAATTATACAGAGAGTAGCGACCGACGAATTCATAAGCAGAGCTGGTGAGGAAAATATGGCATTCATATGAGTTTTACGAACACCCCAAGCTGGAGCAGAGGATCACCGATAGCGAGCGCTTCGACAAAGAGGACATCACCCCATCTCGAAAGCCTGAGAGTTATCATGTCTCACCAGACAATGGAGCTTCGCCATCCATGTGCCACAAGGTCGGGCCATTGCAAATCAGAAGCTTCAACAAGCTGATGAATACTAGTACGTTTCCAGATGTTGCCGATGGAGGGATGTTGCGGACTCGTTCACCTCTGGTGAGCACATATATTCGATGCTGGGGGTTACATCGCATATCTCTGCTGTCCTAACTTATTCACAAATTGGGGGAATGTAACGACGAGCGGAGAATCCTTCTGAATGTCACTTATAAAATCCAACATGGCACAGCTGAATCACCGTGCCGTTCCAGTACATCTACTCCCTCCTTGCATATGCATGCCGCAAGCGCGCGAATTATAGCGTGGGGATTACTCTCAATGTATAAACCAGAGGCGCATCGTGCTACACCTCTTCCCAAGATCTAGGATTGGCCCGAAAGTACGTAGCTGTCGCCAAAACACTAGTGCATATCCCTCTGCAAATGATGCAACAACGTTCGAACTTCGCTGACGTGAGATGCGAGAATTCCCATCTTGGAAGAAGCGAGTCCTCGAGACCATGAATCCTCTACACCATATTCTAGATCTGAGACATCTGTAGCATCTCGTTCCCTTTTCGTAGTCAGAGCTCTGATACGCTTTGCATTCCCCAAGAAAGGGGAGTCATGACTTTCTCGGATGTAGTAACTTAGGTCACCATCCGGGAGGATCTCCGTCTGGCTATACCCATTGCCAAGCCAGGAAAACCTATTGCCTCTGTAAGTGAAATTCTAGTCGTCGTATCTTATAGAAGACATTGCCTCAAGATAGTGCAAAGTGCTACCCGGCCATAGAGCTGTGTTTCTGGCTGTTACACTGTGCTTTTTGAACCAGGATCGGCAGTCTTGATCCCAGACTGTCTCCTTCATAAATTGGTCAGTATGAGCATTAAAGTCTTCGACAGCTTTCTTTGTGAGATCAAAAGAACCGATGTTTTCGACCTGCCATCGATTGCATTATTTTAACATATAATCAGCTTGAGCCTCTATTCGAAAATTAGCATTCTCTGTACTGCATCCGTGCGGAATTTCAAGGTCACTACGCACCAATAATCGGCATCACAGTCCCATTACTGACTGGACTATTAGGCCCGGTGAACATCAGGTAATTAGGGAAGCCAGATGCTGCAATCCTCATGTAGCCCTTGGCTTCCGATGCCCACTGATCATGCAAATTAATTTCCTCCGATCCTATCACGGGAAATTGTGGCCTGTAAGAATTATCGAACCCAGTAGCACAGACAACAATGTCAAGAACATATTCTCTGCCGTTAACCACAACGCCCTTATCTGTGATTCTTTCACACTCGCCAAAAACGACTTCAACATTTGGATCTCTCAGGCACTCAAGATAGTTGGGCCCAGGTGTAAGCCTACGACATCCTACAGCCCATTGAGGGATGAGATGCTCCACGAGTTCAGGCATATTCAATTTTTCTCTCATCTGGCTGAATAGCACAGAGCGCATACCAGCTTGAAGAGCACTGCCTTCAAAGATAAAATCTGAGAGCCCATTGATACGGTTTTCGTTCTCCTTCCGTAGGCGGAGAAGAACACCAGGTTTGTTCTTGAAGTCTTCGAGTTCGCTTTCGCTATAGGTGCGTTGTTCATTCCCGAATGGAGGGGAGATCCAAGTAGGGTTCCGGATATAGGTGGTGAGATTGTTGACTAGTGGTTGGATTGAAGGAAGCATTTGTATTGCGGAGGCGCTTGATCTTCGTTTCAGTGTCGCCATGTCTTGGGGGCTCCATCACTTACCCGTTGCCAAATAAGCCAACACTCTTGCCAGCCAAAGAAATATCAGGGTTCCAATTTGCGCTATGAAGCAAAGGACCTTGGAAGTTTGCTAGACCCGGGATAGACGGCCAGCGCCACGCGTTCAAATAGCCCATTGCATTGATCAGAATGTCGCACGAGTCTCGAACGAGGCGTCCGGAAGACAGATCCTCGATTTCAATGCTCCAATGCCCCTTCTTCTGGAGCCAATGCGCTCCAACGACTTTATGCTGTAGCTTACAATAGCTGTCCAAACCATGCCTGGTCTTGTAAAGGCGACCACGAATATCGGTATGTAGAAATAGCCGGTACACGGACTGAAGCACGACAGATTGACCAGAAAGTCACAGACCCTGACACGCTTGCGAGTCAGATGTCGAGGCGAAAGTCACCGACGCCAGGATCATAGATCCGGAGTACCGAAAGTGGAGCTCGAGCGGCATCATGCATAGGATGCGAGTCCCCCTTGCTGGAGGTTTAATCAGTAGGCTACCATGTATAACATGGAACGCAAGTGGCTGATCGGCACGCGAGTGCTGAGGCATGTAAGACGGTCGTTAAGGAGGAATGTAAGAGGCGATGCCCCTGGGAACGCGGCGATTGATCCCAAGTTGGCTCGCTAGGAAATGAGGAGCGGCAGGTAACAATACAGAAAGATTGTAGTTTATTTTCATGAAGTGTTTCGCTCAAGAGGCACGGATTGCAACTTTCCTAATCCGGGGTCCTTAAAGTTCCATTGCAGGAGGCGGGAACGATGATCCTACTTGTGAGTGAGGCTTTCCCCCCACTATAAGTCTCTAGGCCGTAATATAATGCTGTAGAGAGACTAAGACGCTGTTCTCTTCCTGGTTATTTGGTTTGCCAACTGGTCAGACGCATTGCATTCCGTCCCGCCCATATTCCTTTCCTTAGTTCACAATGTCTATCATCAATAGTGCAGAAGAGTTCAGCCAGATTTCTTTCGACTACCTCGTGGTGGGAGGGGGAACCGCAGGACTTGCTGTCGCCGGTCGCCTCTCCGAGGACCCGACAATCATCGTTGGTATCATTGAAGCTGGGGCAGCAAGGTTAGACGATTTTTGACACCAGCAGCATTCACAACACTCGTGGGTAACAAGGACTATGACTGGCTCATGCACACAGTGCCTCAGGTGAATTCCCACAGGGCTGAAATTTCTGTTATTGCAGACTCTTACGAGAAGGGCTACTGACTTAGAGAAATAGCCTGGCACCAATGGTATCGTGCATGCATTTCCTCGTGGCTAGGTGCTTGGCGGCTCCAGCGCCATCAACTACATGATGTATGTGCGTGGACAAGCGGCTGAGTACGACGATTGGGTTCGTCTTACTGGGTATTCCAACTGGGGATGGTCGGGTCTTAAGCCCTTTTTCATGAAAAGCGAATCGATGGTAGCACCAACTGCAGAAGCAGACCACAATGACTCGGGCGCCAAAGTCAATATAGGCTACGAGACGGAGTCCCATGGCAGTTCGGGCCCCATCAAGACGAGCTTTGGGAATTGGTCTCCTCCAGTCGAAAACCTTTGGCATGAGGCGAGCAAGGCAGTGGGCCTGCAGTGGACACCTCCTAAAGATGCTTGGAGTGGGACTCATTTGGGTGGATATTCCAATCTAAGTACAATCGACAGAAGTCAAGGTCCAGGGACGAGGAGCTATTCCGCAAACGGATACATGGTACCTAACGCCAAGAGAAACAATCTCATGGTCCTGACAGAGGCAGTGGTGGCTAGGATAGTGCTTGACTGTGACAGACACATACCAGCTGCTACAGGCCTCGTATTCTTGAAGGACGGGCAGGAACGCACCATAAAAGCCAAGCAAGAGATTATAATAGCCGCCGGAGTGGTACAGACGCCCCAAATCCTGGAAATTTCTGGTATCGGAAGGCGAGACATACTCGAAAACGTTGGGCTGGAGTGCATCGTGGAAAGCGAGCGGGTTGGCGAGCAATTCGAGGATCACCCTGTAACAATTCTATCCTATGACCTCGTCGATGGTGAGCTTTCCCTGGACCAATTGACTCAGCAAGTTGTCGTGAGCGAGGCTATGCAGAAGTATGGATTGGGTCAAGGTGGATCGCTGGCTAATGGTATCAATGGCAATGGTTTTGCCGCTATTGCTCAAATAGCAACCATGAAAGAAAAACACCGCATTAGTGAGGCAGTGAATAAGGAGATAGAGTCGGCCGGAGATCGTTGGACTAGGGAAGAACGAAAGATTCTCGCCAAAAGGATCACGGATCCCCAAGCAGCGAGCATTCAGCTTGCTATTCTTGCAGCGTCCACAGATCCTTCCCATTTTGACGACCAAACAAAGCTCTTAGCTCCAGGCATTGGTAACAATCGATGTTCCATCATCGTCGCTGCGTCACATCCATTTTCGCGGGGATCGATCCATGTCTAACGCACTGATGCTACAGTCTAACCACGCATCGATCCACAATACCTCTAAAGCAAAGTGGACTTAGAGATTTTGTCTGTTGGCCTACGCATAGCTGACGAGATGTTCCGCACGAAACCCTTAGCCAATGCAGTACGCGCAAGAGTGTTCCCGGCACTAGATATGGATATGGATGATCCTGCTCAGCGGGAAGACTATCTTCGAAAGCACACCGGAACAGAATACCATCCCTGCGGCACGGCGGCATTGGGCCAAGTGGTGGATGAGAGGTTGAAGGTCTTCGGTGTAGATCGTCTAAGGATTGTTGACGCTAGCATAATTCCGTTGCATTTATCGGGCAACAATTGTGCTCTAGTGTATGCGATTGCCGAGAAGGCGGCGGATATGATCAAGGAAGATCAGAGGGAGACGCTATCTTGATGGGTGTCTGATAAGGCCACACATGAATTGCCATCTGGAGCTAGCGGCAGGGTTAAAACCCAATATAAGGTAGGTAGGTATCATGCACAAAGCTTTAGCTTTCTTAGTAATCCTACGTTCCGTGCAACCAAACCATCTCTTTTCTAGTGAAGAACTCGTTGATGCTATTGGAAGTTGTTGACTAGAGGTTCAGGAGAAGATGAGTCTGCTTCGGCCACATTAGAGCATTGCATCTCCTTTATGGTTCGTGGGCTTTGGTCTGCCTCCTCTCAGGAGGAAGAGCTTAACTCCCTGATCTGACAACTTGACTTATACCACTGAGGCTAGCTAAGATGTCGAACTACTAGCACATTCTTTCTAGTAGCGATTACAGTGGACACTTTTCTTCTCACTGTGTTCGTTGTTGATCACGGTACGATCAGTTGAAGCAAATGCTACTAAAAAACCAGCCTAAAGTATCATATGATTTGAGTTGGCTTTCCTCAGCCATAAGACATCCTTTGTGCCCACCGCGTCTCGTCCTCTTTGAGTTATCATCCATCTATCCATCCGCGCCGCCTTATCGATGCCCAATATCCCTACCAAAACGTCGAAGTCATTATCGATACAGCCTTCAGCACTTGAACTTCATAAGACTCTTCTGTTCCGTACATCAGCCTCAATCCCCCCAATGATTTCAGATTCCGACTCACCGCAGTCACTTTCCTAACGCTATCAGCTGTGATACCTCGCTGCTTCGTCTTCTTGGCATGCACGGATGCTTCTCGCATTAAGCTTTCGCGTAAATACAGTGTCAGTTGAAATGATTGTAGGCTATACAGGATGATAGAAGTCTCACTCTTGAATGAATAGGGTGTAGTCGAGGAAAATCTATGAGAACACGGGAATCAAGAGTTATTGGAGTATGGGGCTATAATCTGGGCTAGAGTTGACATACCAGGGTGTCAATGTTCTTACTGACGCTCTTGTTCGAATGGGCTTTGACAATGCGCCGGAGGGTTGAGCGGGGGTAGAGCTTCTTGGGCGCCATAGTATAGTCAAGGAGGCATTCAATGCCTCTCCTAGATATGACGCTCGTCCACTTGATGTTCTTAGATGCTCGCAATGGTCCGCGAATTGACACCACTGGTTTGTTTACTTTAGATGTTGAAATTGACGCCGCTTGCGGTTAGATAGACCTATACGCGCCCCGCGTACGATTAGATTACGATGCAAGCGCGACCACTATCAAACTCCCAAACCACCCAGCATGCATCTCCCCTCATGACAGACCTTCTCCACACAATTCCCGACTTTCCCGTAAAGCTATACACGCATCTAATACCATCCCTAGAGAAACATCTAATCACCACCACCGATCTCCTAACTCTTGATGCCTTGGAAATAGCGAAGCGGGCCCAACTACCTTTGCTCGATGTGAGGAGGCTTGCCAATCATGTGCTCGCAATTCTCCAAGGCCAATTGGGGCTGAAGAATGAGAACGCTGCCAAGTTCGAAAATGTAGGAGAGGGTCAGGCAGATTTTGGCACATTAGAACAAACAGGAAGAGAAATCACGACCCAATGGAACACAATCAGCACCCTCGACCTCACCCTCGACGCGGCTCTGGGCGGCGGCATCCCTACAGGCTATATCACCGAAATAACAGGTGAAAGGTATGCTCCCTTCCCTTTCTTCCCCTTTACTACCCAGGGTCTCTACTGATTCTTACCTTTCCCAATTAGCGGCTCAGGAAAGACCCAACTACTCCTCAGCCTCCTCCTATCAACCCAACTTCCCCCACCCCACGGCCTCTCGCGCCCGACCCTCTACATATCCACTGAATCGCCCCTCCCCACCCTACGCCTGAACCAACTCCTGCGCACGCACCCCCTCCTCTCCCCCACTACCGACCCAACCACCCCCAACCAAACCACACGTACTACACCCTCATTATCCAACATCCTGACCCTCCAAACGCCCGACCTCGAATCCCAAGACCACATCCTAACATATCAACTCCCCCTCGCGCTCTCCCGCCACAACATCGGACTTGTAGTTATTGATTCCGTGACGGCGAATTATCGCGCGGGGGTTATGCCGAATACGCCAGCCGCGCTAGCCACACGCTCAACTCAGCTCGCAAAACTGGGTGCTCTGCTGAGAAATCTGGCGAGAGAACACGATTGCGCGGTGGTGGTGGCGAATCAAGTGGGTGATAGGTTTGAGCCACTCGCCGTGGGGACCGGTTCGAGGGGGGTTGGTGGAGGAACGGCATGGCAAAGTAACATTTTGAGCTCCTCGCCATCGCTGCTGGGTGGGACGCAAAGCAATGCCAGCGCTATGCCCGTACCAAGCGTGTTGACTTTGGATCATCAGCAGCGATTCTTCACGGGATGGGGTTGTCATCCTCCTCTTCATGACTCACAACAAGCAAGTATGAATCAAAACTTGAAGACGCCGAGTCTAGGTCTTGTATGGGCGAATCAGATAGCTTGTCGTGTTGCCTTGATTAAGGAGAGTGACTATGGTAATGCGGCGAGTAGTGAGAGGGAGGGGGTTGAAGCAGAGGACTGGTATCCGAGAAGGTGGAGACGGTGGATGAGGGTTGCTTTTTCGAAGTGGGCACCACCTACGGGTGAAGGGGAGAGGGGGGCGGAGTTTGAGATTTGGGGTGGGGGGTTGAGGGCTGTGAAGGGGGAGGGAGAGGAGAAGGGGGAGGGAGAGGAGAAGGGGGAGGGAGAGGAGAAGGGTGAGGGGAAGGAAGTGGAGAAGGGAGACGAGGCGAGGGTGTGATTTTAGAGGGATGGTACTCATGATCTGGATAGCTTCAATATTACAAGCGGAGAAGCGGTAATCATGACACTAACCATGAATATGATCACGTAAGAATATCGATGTACAGAATTGCAAACCGCATTCCCCTTGGAACAAACAGTAATAATGACCATTATCTACGCGAACAAAGCAAAATACACCGCACCATACACACCCCTGCAAATCACAATTGCCTCTCAAAGAACAATATCCGTCGGCAAACCTAGTATATTTATATCTATCAAAAGCAACAATAACACTACAGATACAAATCCATGCAATCCCCATCTCAGACCCAACCCTCTCCATCATCAAAACGTCACTCATACATGCAATCCTAGCCAGTATATATCCTCATCCCATCCTCACGCCATTCCCTCTTCACACCGTCTGTAAAAGCGCCAAAGCAGCCAACATGCACCTCAGAAAAAACGACCATGATGATGATGATGATGATGATGGAGAGGAAGAATGCAACCTATGTACACAGAAGCGAAAAGAAGATCATGTATGCCCGTACACTCATGCTCATGCTCATCCACCACTGAATCGTATTACTCAATCATAGAGGAGCTCGTCCTGTGGTATCTTTATATTATAGCAAGTATATGCCACAATCCAGCAAACAAACAATCCCAAACATTAAAACCTACTCCCTTCTCGCATCTGCGGCAGCATTTCACCTCCACCGCCATTCATTTCGTATTTAAGCGGACTTCCCTGCCCATTGCCATCGCCGCCTTCAGCACCACCACCACCACCACTGCTGGCCCCATAATTCCCAATCCAACCACTGCCACCAGTGCTGTCGTTAGCTTGGGTGGTATGCATATTAGCAGCACTATGGACACCCTTCAAGAAATGATCAAAGCTATGCCCATGAGACGAGTGCTGGGCTTCGCGCTGCACCTGCATTTGGAAATCGTGTGGGGATTGGTATTGGATTTCGCCTGGAGTTACTTGGGTTGGTGTGGGGCGGTAGTAGGACTGTTGTTGGGGTGGGGTGTTTTTGCGATAGGGTGGGTGATGAGGAGATTGTTGGTAGTTTTGGATTAGTTGGTATTGGTACGCTGGTCCGCCTTGGTGGTGGTGGAGGGCATTGGTGGCATAGGTGGGTGAGTAGTGGTTGTACTGTTGATAGGAGTTGGCGCTGGCGTGGGGGTTATGGTAGTGTGGAGGTGATTGTAGGCGGTAAGGAGGTTGGGGTTGCTGGATAGCTGACATTGGGAGATGCTGTGGTTGCGGATGATGGTAGTGCTGATTAAGGCTGTTGCTACGGCTATGAGCGTGACCGTTAGGATCGCGGCCTTCAGCTTGCTGTTGAACCTGTTGCCGTACTAGTGCCTGTGCTTCTTCCTGAGCCCTGGCTCGGTCTTCGCTAAGGCTCTTGTTGACTCGCTCTTGCTGGCTGGGTGTGCGCTTCATCAAGAATTCTTCACTAGTGCTGAGAGCTCTTGGTCTGCTCTTAGAGGCAACTGCCGGAAGCGGCGAGTAAGCAGCCGTGAACCCTCCTTCAGGTGCATAAGGCGACTGGTAGACCTTCGGACGCGCCATTTCGGCGTCATGGAGATAAGTGTACGCTGATGAGACAGCGAGGTGGGAAATCTGCTTGGTCTCCGCTACTGGTGTTGTGACAACACTTGACCCTGACGGACGTCGTTGAGCCGACGAAGGTCTGCTGAAGGAAGTCTGGCTAGTAGGACTGCTCGCTTTAGGAGCCGAGCCGGTCATATTGGCCACAGGAGCTTGAGGCCGAGAGTATGGTGCCGGCTGTGTCGGAGTTGGAACGGTCTGTGATTGATGACTATAGGCCGGCCTGGGCAGCTCATATGGAGGCGGCCTTGGAGGGGTGTAGGTAGACGTATTAGGGAATGAGCCTATGTTGTGGGCCCTCATTGTATAATCAGGTGCGCCTGTAAAAGGCTGTTGCGTTCCAGGCCTACTAGATATCATAGAAGCTGTTGGTACCGTTGAGCCCATCGGTGCTTGAGGAGCTCGATAGTTTTGATAAGCGTTTCCTGGATATTGATACTGGGATTGATAAGGATTTGTTGAGGCTTCCTGCTGGAATCGACGATGATAAGCTTGGGAGTTGGTGAAAATCTGATCTCGCTCAGCGATCGCGTATTTGCCATGATATGGCCGCTCCTTCGTAGGTGAAGAGCTGGTATAGCAAGTGGTCTGCGCCTTGGGCTGTTGTGGAGGGTAGTGTGCGCGTACAGCATTTATGGCATTTTGATTGAGGGGGTGCGGTGCTGGGTAGGATTTCCGCTGAACTGCACTTGCAGTGGCCGCAACAGTTGCAATCCGTATGGTCTCCAAGAAATTGCCACTAGGGTCATTCTTTGGCACGGCCAAGTCACTAGTGAAATGTGCTCTTGCCTCTGTGGAATCCCTGCCAAGATAGAACCATAGCTTTTTAGGCTTAGAGATGTCGACTTTGACTTGCTCAGGGTTTCGAAACTCTTTGCGCGTTTCAAACTCTTCCCAACGGAAAGAGGCGGAATCACAAAAGAGTTCATTTGGCTTGGGTCCTTCATTGATAGTTGGGTCTTTCCCAGAAGTGCGGTTCTTTCGAGCCAGCTCCGCAGGCCAAGGTTTAGCGTTTTCAGAAATCATGGGCCGTTGAGAGTTGAGCGGGTCAAATACAACGAGCCATTTGTAGTCAACCTCAAGCTTCTCCCTGTGTTGAGGTTAGAAATTGGTCATTGAACAGCATAATAGAATGACTTACCCTTTCGGTAGAACTTCAATCAGGAGTGTTTGCTCGGTCTTACGATTCTCTAGCACAAAACCAGCAAAGATGTCACCGAAAAGGTATTGCATTTGGACGACTTCTCCCACTGTAAGTTTCGATGCGGTCTTCCTGATAAGCGGAACCTCTTCGAGAGTGGCAGCATCCACATGCTTGCCCCTCCTGCCGCGGTGAATACGGCATCTGAAGTCAATATCTTCGTCAATGTATTCTGTGCCATCGTCTTCGAAGTACGGCACTGGACCGATATCGACTAGGACACCCGCTTGAGCCGCACAAGTTGCATGATAAGCACGAGTGCATTTCTTCTGAGAGCATTGAAAGACGGAACCCTTCTTGTTGCGGCAATAATTGCACTTCAGCTCCAATCGATCCTTCGGAATTCCAGCAATGTTACAGATGATCTTGGAGCCATTCTCCTCAGAAATATAGGTCTCTGGCGTGTATTTCGCACAACGCCAATGAGCTTCTTTACCATTGTCTGTGGTTAGAAGCTCTTCGTACTTGCTATCATTAGGACATAGGATGCAAGGCTCATGTGCAGGTGCTTTAATCCTAATCCGTAGTTTCTTAATCTTAGGCTTGTTGCCCTTGTCGTTGGTGTCCCTCTTCCGCTTGTGGATCCGCTTGGGTTTACCTTTGTCGCTTCCAGGAGGCGTGGGCAGATTCGTAGGTTCGTCATCGTCTTCTTCATCTTCATCGTCATCTGTTTCTTCATAATACTCAGGCGTTGGCTCGCCTCGTAGCTTGCGCTCGATTTCTCGAACATCGACCCAAACGCTGTCAGCCTCGCAATTACATTTCCTGGCAACTTTGCCGTAGTCTAACCAAGATTCAGTGGCAAAATTGACAGACTCGGCACAGTTATAGCCTAAATTATAGCCAGAGTGATAACCGTAAGGGAAGGTGATGACGAATTCACCTTCGTGGTGGACTAAACGGTTGACACGGATATTGAACTGGGATTGGAGTACAGAGGGCGAGATGAGGTACGTCTTATGTCGCAGGAATTGATCACAATTTTTAGCGTCGTTAGGCCAGATAGCTGTTCGATAATTTTATCAGTATGATCAAGTACTTCCGACATGATGTTACTTACTTCGCATAGCAGCCTCAAAGCGCCTCGCATCTTCCTGTGAAATGCTGTACCACTGCTTCGGAGCTCCAAAATGGATATAGTTAATACTGTAGAGATCGACATCCTCCAAGTGCCAAGCAAAAGAAGCCTTCCACATTCCGAGGTATAGATAGGCAGTGTTGACCCCTGGCACTTTCTGACCAAGGACATCAAGCAGGTTCTCAAGCTTAGCTACGTTCCATTCCTTCGTGGAATCATCAAACAGGGAGCCTGGCATGTCAGCGCCATACATAGGATTACTGAAATTCAAACTTTTCCAGTATGCGGTCTCCAATTCCTGAACACGCTCTGTAGTCCACTCATCCTGATTGTAGACGCGATAGTCGAAGCCTTTGAAAGCCTCTTCATCGATGACGTCAACCTGGTCTCGTCTATTGTGCTGTCGTCTTGAAGAGACGGACTTGGCTTGGTCAGACTTTGGTTGACGTCCCTTGGGCTTTGGCGCTTCGTCCACGCTTAATGGCTCCTTCTTGACCTTCGTCGGCTCCGGGGGGGGCGAGATTGGGGTGAGAGGGGTTTGGGCCCTGCTTTCGCCTGTGCCTTCTTCGGTACCTTCCTCATGATTATGGACTGTAGTTTGTAATCCACGGACTCTGGGTCGACCAGCCTTTTTCTTGGAGCCCGCACTTGTCCCTGTGGCATTTCTTGTTCTCGAAGAGGGGGCCCTTGTGGTCTTCTCTTGATTGCGCCGGCGCTCTCCACGCTTGGCCGGAGGCTGGTGACTGCTCTCCTCGCTTAAATCCTTCCATTGGGGCAAATTGTAGGACCGCTGCTTCTCTATGTTTGCTTGTGTGTAGGTACCATGGGTGCCATGGAATTCTTGTGTAATAGGGTTCTTGACTTTGATCGTTTTGACTTGTTCGTCAAGCGCGGGAAGGGCGTCTCGCCTGAACGTATTAGCTGGTGGCAAATTGTACCTCTGTGAGGCCTTGGCACTTGATCACGTACCATTCTTTAGGGGGTATGATCTTGACGATTCCGGACTTCATACCATGTTTATCAATCTTCTTTATAAATTCGGGAAAGCTGCGAAATTGGTCCACAGTCTACACGAAAGTCAATTACACCATACCTAGCTAGTCCACGCGGACAACCCATCTGGAGCTCATCGCAGTACTTACAGGTTTGAAGACAGGCACCTTGCCACCCTCATAGTAATGGTCGGGAAAGATCTCCTCCTCTTCTATCGGCTCGCTTTTTGGTGCCACGGAAGGCTCTCGCTCTTCAGGTTCTAGGTCTGAGAGCTCTGACCCTGAGTCGTCATCTTTTTTATCGGTCTTTTCGCTGGTGGGCGGAGTGAGAGCCGGCTTCTCATCGTGTTGTTCGATCTCTACCTTCACCTCGCCCCCCTCGCTTAGCGGGGACATGACTGCAGCCGCCATCGCGGCACAGTTGCTCTCTCGAAGTTCAAGGTCGGGAAGGGCTAAAACGAGTGTGTATTGTTTCTCTACTACAATCTTGTGTTGTGATCGTCGAGTCGAATGTCGCAGGCCGCAGAGCGGACATGAAGGGACGTTGCCACCCTGTTAAACAGATCCTCAAACAAAAGAATACTTAGCAACTTGAACAGAAAGGGTACTGGCCCATTATCCGCTATTCACAAGCCGTAGGGTGGATAGGAATGGAGATAGATGATGTGGTGACGACCTGAGGTTGATTGAGATCTAGGCTTTTTGCCAAGCTCGGCTAAACCTAAGCTGGATAGTGCATCGGTTAATCTGCAAGTATTGCGCATGAACCCCACACAAACCGGTCCACAAACAACAGAGCCTCCGAAGGAATCTAATCAGATCGAAGAATTTACCCCTGATTAAAGTGTAAACACCCGTATTGGCCGCCAGCTTAGATGCGGTCATCAAATGCTGGTTAGCTATCTGAGGAGGTGCAGCTTTCCACCTTATCGGGCTTGTACGCCCGCCATCATCTACATCCGTGAGGGAACATGGGTTTCTCTAACCAGGCTTCTCATCTACTATAGCAACACCTGCCATTCATCGTCCTCCAGTGGAGGTGAGGGAGACGATTGTGGAAGATTTGAGTCTCCCGCAAAGCTATTGAGCAGATCCCCTCAACCAAAACATCTTTGTTTCATTGTGAATACCACCGTTTGGAAGACTCAATGAGAGCTCTCTTGAGAGTGAAGCGAAACGTAGACTGAGAACAGTGATCAACACATCGTTTGTGTATAGAAGTGACTCGGTCCTCGATGGTGCCTTGCAGTAATCATGTCTGATCAGTCAGCCCTAGCACTGGCTTACAGCCGCACAACCCACCATCGGTGACTTCTCCAGAACAGATCACACGTGAAGATGAGGCTTGTCTTCTCTGCTTGCAGTAGCACGTATTCTATCATACCATAGAAGAATGACAAGTGGAGGAGAAGGCTTTTGGACTAGACCTATTAGACGCAGTGTTCCTTCCGCTATGCTCGCTCAACATGATAGGCAATGTCCAAGCACAGACAGCCATTATCGCTGAAATGCAACGCTGTGCTCCTTCTTCCTGCTTTTAAAAGGCTTTTTGTGATTATGAAACGATTGTCGCGCACGCTCGGCGTTCAGATGCGCAAAATGACTTCTGATACGGACAGTGCGGGGTTGCCATTGCTGACCTATTGGGCTGAATCACCACGCCCGCGCCCCCGGAACCCACCGCCTCGTCCACGTCCACGACGCTCGCTGTCTCCGCCGCGATCGCCTCGATGACCTCCACGACCGCGGCCTCCACCTTCGCCACGATCGCCTCTAAAGCCACGACCGCCACGGTTGCCTCCACGATACTCCCCTTGGGCTCCACCACGTCCGCGTCCATCGCGGTGGCGCGACACTTCATGAAAGCCATCACCGTCATTAGCAGTTGTCTGGTTATAGCTAGGCGGTGGCATGGAAGGCACATCTTCGGCCCAGCTTTGAGTATTTGACATCGCGGCTGGTGTACCTTGATTCCCAGTGTCTGTCTCCGCCGGGTCACGCTGTGCAACCTCCATCCAGTCGGCCTCGCCAGAAGGTTTGGCATCCCAGTTGGTTCCCCCTGCGGCGTTAGCTGCTCCAGCATCGATATTAGATGCATCAGGCACCGTGGGAGTGTCGATATGACTGGAAATACCATTCGCGACAGGCTCTACGGGATTATCAATCTCCGTGAGGCCGGCATGGGCAACTGTAGGATCAGTTCCCACTGGTGTTGAGGATGAATCCTCTGCAGCAGGAGGATTCGGCTCGGATTGGGCGACTTCCTCGGCCCAAGCTTCTTCAGCAGCATAAGGAGCGTACTCAAAGGCGAGGTCACGGACTTGCTTATCTGTCCACGTTGTCAATCGTAAGCTCTTCATAGTTCATAACCACATGCATAGTACTGCAGGGCATAACTTACAAGTAAAATCAGATGGTACACCCTCGATGGTTGGCACTATGTCTTCGTTTCCGGAGACTAGGTTCTCCATAGCAACGACTGCACCGGCTTCACCTCCATATACCAACAATAAGGCACCCTCGAAAGCAAGATTCTCCGCAGACGATTCATTACCACCTTGACGCTTTGCCGCTGCGGCTCTCAAGAATTTACTTAGAACTAGAAGATTATCTTTGGCTTCTTTCTTGCACTTTGCTTCGATCTCAGCACTGGCAGTATCCTTAACTTTTTGCAATTCATCCTTGTGTACGGATTCGAGAGCCGTCTTTTCCGCTACCAGCCGCTTCTGGTAGTCTTCATCAAATTGCTTATACTGGGATATCTGTTCTTCAAACTGGGTAAGGGAGGCTTGTAATGAAGGCTTCTTCTGGGCTTGAGCTTTCTGATCTTGATTGATCTTGCGACTGGCAAGGAGTTCGTCTAGTGACAGGCCCGGGTTCTCGGCGATGATAGAGTCGACCTTTTGTGTAGCGTTCTAGATCAGATAATTAGTGATTTTATATCGATATCCGGTAGAGAAATGCGTACCAGCTTCTTCCTAATATTACGGACGTTCCTAAATGAGATGTTGAGTCAGCCACACTTCATTGATGACGTTCGCAGTGAGACGCCATACTTGTGAAGCTCTTTAAGGTACGGGCTCTCATAATTGCCATCCGGTCCGTTCGTAGCTCCGTCGCTAGCCGTTTGACCGCCCGCAGCACCGGGGTCTGGAACGATTGCTGGTGTCTGAGCCGGGGCTTCTGCTTTGGACTTCTTCTTTTTAGCGGTCTTTGACTCGGCGTGAGATTGTGGCTGGGAGCTCTGGATGCTGGACATGGTTCAATTGGGAGTCTAGCGAAATAAATATAAATTTGGCACGCGAGTCTTGAGCGGTCAGGTCTGCGTGAGACTGAAGATGGAGAGGATTTTGGGTGCAGTGCTAGAACAGAGCTTCACCGACAGAAGAATAAGGGCGGCAGGCGAGCTTGTCAAGTACAGGGTAAGGGCTTAATGCTGTCAAGTGAACTTAGGTAAGGTGTGAATAAAAGATCTCGATAATGCCGTTGAAGCTTGGGAGGCTCCGTAAGGCTGACGCTAAGCGCGTTCTTTTTGCAAAGGACCCGCCTCCGCAAATCTTCCACCATAGCGTTGTCAAGAGCCTCCAGCGATGTCAGGTACTGTCTGGGAACAGACTACGGAACTCGATAACCAAGAATCTAATTAAGAGGAACGGATGATGATGCTACGGCAGAGCAGTCTGGGCATCTCCAATAAATAGCATTGGAGATCCTAGTACTTCGTAGCAAGCTCTACTCATGATAATCGACAGCCGTAGCCTCTCTGTTGAAGTTCATAAAGTATCTAAGCTTTCTATGTCAGGTTTCCAGGGCAGGACTGACTATTACTCGGCAGACCTATGCAATATAGAAATAATGATCGCGAAGTGCCGGCGTCATTGCCATGCTCCTTGCAAATTTCTCACTTCACCTTGCTGCCATCTCAGAGTGCAGAATCTTGATAGTGACTGAAAGTATACATCTATCGAACCAAACGGCTAAAGTACCCACCTGATGATACCTTACCTTCTGTACCCCACAGTCTAAGGGATCTAGGGTCTTGGCAGTCAAGAATGTGGGGTTCCGCGCAGGTGACTGTGTCTCCTCTGACGTTATAACCCGCGTAGTGGAGCGAGCCTCGAGCGCGATGCGGTCTCAGGGCTACGTGCATGAGCTTCCAGGCTGCCGAAAGGCGAATCGTCTATATATTATTGGACAGGTGTCCAATACATCCTCTCACCCGCTTTCCAACGGTCCTGAGTCCCATCGGTACCCGAACGATTATCCTTAATCTATAGCCATTCGTCCGACGTGCGGCATATCGCCAGTCTCTCTGATTACGCTCCTCGGGGTCTAATCCACTAGATGTTGGAGGTGGAGTGCATGCATACACGCTGCGTGGTTATTACACACCCCAGCCGATAGGCAGAAATGTCATGAGGTACGTCGCCGTTCCCTTTAGTCCACGAGGCCATGCAACTGCGGAGTTATATAGAACACCTACTGTTCCCACCCGAAAACCTATTACCACCCTCAGCTATCTACACCCTGCTTGACCATATTATTACTATGCACGCAGCTCATTCGCCACCACGAGCTTGAGTCCAATGCCTTCATACTACCTTCAAGACTGCCATTATTTCTACCGAAGCGCCTTGAAGCTTCTCTCCATACCAACCTTGATTTCACCAACGTTCACTTGACTGAACTTTGTTACGATGACAGTACGAACCTTCACCATGCCCAAGTCTCTGAACGAGTCTCTGGCTCAATCACAACCGCCAATCTCAGATGCCGAACGGCCTTCGAACAAGGATGCACAGGAATCATTCTCTCCCGAGCAGAAGGAACCTCTAGCCCACCATGGCGTGAAAGAAAAGCCTGGCATAACTTTTGCCGCCCAAGACAAGCTTCCAAAGCTTCCAATACCCGAGCTTGAGAGCACGCTCAAGAAATACCAAGATGTCCTCAAACCACTCCAATCCCAGCGAGAGCAACAGGATACTGCTGCTGCCGTCGAAGACTTTCTCAAGGGAGATGGCGGGGAATTGCAACTAAGGCTCAAGAAATATGCAACGGGAAAAACAAGTTACATTGAGCAATTCTGTGCGTCCTATCTGATATCAATAATACAGTTTTCTTGGAGAGGGGTACTAACGTGGTGGTCCAGGGTACGATTCGTACCTGAATTTTGATAATCCTGTGGTTCTCAATCTCAACCCATTCTTTCTGCTTGAAGATGACCCGACTCCAGCTCGGAACAACCAGGTCACACGAGCTGCGTCACTCGTTATATCTGCTCTTTGCTTTGTCCGTGCCGTCCGCAAGGAAGAGCTACCGCCTGATACCCTGAAAGGCCAGCCATTGGATATGTATCAGTACTCAAGGATGTTCGGCACGGCTCGGGTTCCCACCGAAAATGGGTGTCAAATTGCGCAAGACAGCGGGGCGAAGCATATAGTGGTGCTCTGCAAAGGACAATTTTATTGGTTTGATGTTCTTGACGACAACGCAGACCTGATTATGTCAGAGAAAGACATGGCCATCAATCTGCAAGTGGTAGTGGATGATGCAGAAGAGACTCCAATTCATGAAGCAGCCAAAGGCGCATTGGGTGTTCTGAGCACTGAGAATCGAAAGATTTGGTCAGGGCTGAGGGACGTCCTGACACGGGATGAAGATTCGAATAACGCAGAATGTCTCGCTATCGTTGATTCAGCAATGTTCGTCCTGTGTCTTGACCACGTTGAGCCAGAAACAAGTGCTCAACTTTGTGGGACCATGCTCTGTGGCACGAGTGAGATCGTAAAAGGCGTCCAGGTTGGTACCTGTACTAATCGCTGGTATGACAAACTGCAGGTCATCGTTTGTAAGAATGGTAGCGCAGGCATTAACTTTGAGCATACCGGCGTTGACGGTCATACTGTGCTGAGATTTGCCAGTGATGTGTACACTGATACTATTCTACGTTTTGCTAAGAGTATCAATGGTCAAGCACCGAGTTTGTGGGCATCAAACAGTCCGGATCCATCAAAAAGAGATCCTGACAGTTTTGGCGAAGTCAGCACCACGCCTCACAAGCTGGAATGGGACATGCTACCCGAGCTCAGCACGGCGTTAAGATTTGCTGAAACCAGACTTGCAGATCTCATCCAGCAGAACGAGTTCGAGACTTTAGAGTTCAGTGGCTATGGGAAGAACTTCATGACCTCCACCGGCTTCTCTCCAGATGCTTTCGTACAGATGGCCTTTCAGGCTGCCTACTACGGTCTCTACGGCAGGCTTGAGAATACCTACGAGCCAGCTATGACCAAAGCCTTCCTCCATGGCCGTACCGAGGCTATTCGTACGGTCTCAGAGGAATCGGCCAATTTCGTCCGAACGTTTTGGGCCGAGAACCCGGCAATTCAAAAGATCGATGCCCTTAGAAAAGCCTGCAAGAGGCACACAGCACGCACCAAAGAATGTGCTAAAGCACTAGGCCAAGACCGCCATCTCTACGCTCTCTACTGCGTCTGGCAGCGTGCCGTTGACGAAGAAGGCGCTGAAGCAGCAAGCAGTAACGGCATGAGCGATGGCTACTCCAGCCCCGTAGATGCCGGCAGCGGATACAGCTCCCCCAAACGCAACTCCTCCGTCTTTCACGAAGAAAGCTCCACCTCCCCCTCCCCCAACTCCAAACAACAAGTATCCCAACAAATGCCCGCCCTGTTCTCCGACTCCGGCTGGGACAAAATAAATAACACCATCATTTCCACCTCCAACTGCGGTAACCCTGCTCTCCGCCAATTCGGCTTCGGTCCCAGTTCTGGCGACGGATTTGGAATAGGCTACATCATCAAGGATGACTCGGTCTCGATCTGCGCGAGTAGCAAGCATAGGCAAACAAAACGGTATATTGATGCGTTGGAGGCGTACTTTTTGGAGATTAGAAGGATGTTGAGGAGTACACAGCAGAAGAACAAGAGTCCAAAGGCGAGTCGCGCAAGGGAGGTGGAAGACAGGCCTGATACAGGAGCTAAGAGGAATAAGGGGAGAGTCATTAAGGGGGAGGAGGCGCCGGTTGACACCAAGGAGGAGAGTGATGATGATGGGTTGGGTGGTTGTAAGTTCTCCCTTCTAATCATGGGAAATTGGGAAGTCCTGGGCTAACCTCCCGCAGATGGCTTCTTCGATGCGGGAATGCTGCAGCTTGCGCTTAAGGCTAGTCAGGAGGAGAGGGACAGGCCTAGTGAGAGGGCTATTGGTAATGCGAAACGGTCTGTGGGGAAAAAATTGAGGTTGAATGACTACTGAATTTGATTGCTAAGTTGAAAGAATATGCGTATCGGGGGCTGGGTGGAACGACCGCGCTTTGTCTATAGGTCTGAACATAAATATCAAATTGATTGTAAATATCGAATTCATTTATTCACCATCTTCCATCAACTCCTCCAACTCCCTCATCTCCTCCTCATCAATTCCAAACGGGTTCTCCTTCCCTTCATCCTCTCCCTCCGCCCCCTCCATCTCCTCCACCCCATTCCTCAGATCCTCAGCCTCATTAGCAGCCCTTTCCAAACTCTGCACATCCAAACCCCAAACCCTAACCGTCCCATCAATTCCCCCACTCACAGCCCTCCTCCCCACCACCACCACGCTCATAACCTCCTCGAAATGTCCCTCAAATACCCCCTTCAACTCCCCATTTCCCTTATCCCACACTTTCACGCCCTCATCCCTCCCAGCGCTAACAACATATCCGCCTACCTCATCGATAGCGACAGAGCGTACATAATCACTGTGCTGTAGAGTGAGGGAAGGAGTGAATGAGTGATGACGGGATAGGCAATGGACATTTGTGTCAGCGGATGCGGTCCAGAGATCGCCATCTGTATCGAAATACAATTTATACACTGATGTCTCATGTTGTATAATCGGTTTGTCACTTTCGATCTCGTTAGCACCTGACAAATCTTTCTTTATCGCCCAGCGACGGATTTCGCCGAGGCTGCTGGCGCTGAAGATTATTACTTCTCCCTGTCCATCTCCCTCGCTCTCTGTGTCGTAGCTCAAAGTCTCGGGGTCTACTGCGAGGTCTAGGATTGCCCGCCCTGGCGCTTTTAGCACGAACAGTCGTTCCCCGCTTTCCACGTTCCAGATAATGATACTCCCGTCTGCACTGCCAGATACTAGAATTTCTGTCCCTTTTAAGGAGAGGCAGAAGACGCATTTCACAAAGTCTGTGTGGCCTTTGTATTGGTTTTTCCGAGCACATGAGTGACGGTCCCATGACCAGATGCTTTTGTCCCAGGAGCCGGCGAAGAGGGTATCATTTCTAGGGGAGAGAGCGAGGGATGTCAAGGGAGCGGTAGGGTTGGTGGGGCCGCGGTAGAGGTGGGAGGTTTCGCCCGTCTAAACAGAAGCATGTGGTATGAGCATCGTGTCATACGGTAGATATAATCTTGTTTTTGGTAACAGGCGCCTCACCTACTTCAAGCACTAATCTCCTCGCCGTCCCTCCACTTTCAGCCACGTAGACTGCTCCAGCATCTTGGGGATCTGCAATGAGAGCGAGGACTTTGGAGGGGAGACGGATTGGGTTGCCGTTTTTGTTCTTGGATTTGAGGGTTTTGCGGCGGGTTTCGGTTAGAGAATGGCTGCGACAGGAGTTAGTATGGGATCTGGGAGGGATTGACGGGGAGGATTACGTTGTTTGGAAGAAGTGGTTAGGGTCTGCGGAGCGCGACATTTGGAGTTGGATACTTGGTTGGAGGGACAGTAGGGGTGTCGGAAATACGACGGAGTTTAGGGTTTAAGGTGTGGCGTTGAAGGGAGGTACACCACTTGGCGCCCTGCTTCATTCTTTCTGTCAAAACACCGTCGATTTTCCCAGCAACTATAGCTGTAGAGCAGGTGCTAAGCCATTCTCCCACATAGCAAGGACATCTGGTGGGTTATAGCACAGGCCGCAACTGGCATCTGCGGTCCATTTATCATGACATATCATCATCTCTCCGCATTGTAGCTGTCATGAAGCCATTCCCTACGAGGCTAAATGCCATCTCACTGTTCAGCAAGCACACACTTTTTTTTACAGCTGTCTACTACCGTGGTACAGATCTTCCAGAACTTGGAACAGAACCGTCGACATGACGATGGAAATAACCATTCATTGTGTCCCTTAGATGTGTAGTAGATGACGAGCGACAAGGCTTGAGAACGGAACCATTCTGGAACTATACTGTGTTCTCATTGTGAGCTGTGCGGCTTGTTGACGTCCAGCTATCGTTGATAAAATATCCTGAGTCACTGAGCAAGCCAAGTGCGCCACAGAAACTCACTCTTCTGGTTGCGCTCACCCCCAATCCTCAATCAAGGCCATAGGCGCAGTCACAATTTTTCGAGGAATCATGATCTGTCTGAAGAGATTTACTATCTCCTTGCCTAGAGGCCTTCCGGCGTCTGAGTGGCGGTTTCAAAAAGTTGAATCAGGTTGGTGAAGCTCTGGATGTCTCCCTCCAGGAGAGATATAGCCATTAACCGCGATCCGAATACGCTGCTCCGTAAGTGTCTCAGCCTTCTTCGCCTTCTTATGGCACAGGTCAACCGTGGTTTAGGCATTGACGCTAAGGTTACACTCTTCACAAGGCTTGTATTGGGAATATTACCAGCCTCGGGCATGAGAAAAAGCGAAGTCTGTGAATTGATCCCATCTATTAAAGGGTAATTCCTCCATTCATAAGAAATTAACCATTCCTTTCTTCTACCTAACACTCACAAACTCCTGCATCGTCTTTCCCAGAGTTGTCCATCATGGGTTGCCACCTGTGCTCAACAATATTTTGTATAATATTCTTTGGATGCTGTTGCTGGGTTCTTTCGCTGATCCTTCTTGCACCTTTTTATTTCTCAATCAAGTGGTCTGAGAAGTATGCTATCGAAAAAGCGATCATGATAGGATTGCCCTGCTTTGGAGCTGTCTATGGTCTTATTTTTGCACGCAAGGAGGAACGCAAATATGCACGTCAGAGGTCCTTAATGAGCCCGACATTGGGCCAGCAATCGGACGGACAGCGAAGTCCACAGAGACCAGAACCAAGGACTGCGCCGGATTCCCAACTGCGTACTATAGCTCGTCATCCTACGTTTATGTGAAGGCTGATTCAAGGAATGATAGAACTCCCTCTCCGGCACGCTGCACCACGGGATCTTGAGGCACAAGTCATGGCGAACGGTCAGAGAGCATCCGACACTTTCAATTTGAGTACATCTCTTCCGGCGGCACCGGCTCCTACTGCACACAACTCAAGCTCATTGAGAACAAACTCATTCCACAGCTCCGAGTCCAGTCCATCCCTTCCGCCGTATACTGCGCAGGACCCGGAATATCTGACGGTGCCTGTACCGAGCTATTCACGATATGATAGCCTCAGCAGACCGACACCAGAGATTGGCCCATATTGCCAACTTTGTCAGACACGGCATTCAAAGCCGCCACCAGAAGCTCGCCCATATTGTCAACTTTGTCGAACACGGCATTCAAAGGCGACGAATGTGAATAACTCCGGTTAGCGTTGTCATGGAGGAAAGTACGCAGAAATTGCCTCCGTGAAGTCGTCAACACTCTTTTGGTGAACTCAAATTGAAGGACAGACCAATCTCTACTTCAATTAACAACGCCAGCAGTGAGAGTCACTCATGTCCTTATTGAGGTGTGAACTCTGCGCGTGTTACATATACATATATATATCATACATTGCATGTCCCCCAAATTTTGCACATTACGTTTTTTTCCAACTCCGCGAGCTCTGGTCTAGCGCCGGGCGTCTTACGGTCTCGGGCGTAGTGATTATCAACAACATCTACGGTGATCACTGTATTCTAATATAAGTACTATCTCTTCTATTGCCTCTTTACTGCACGTGTCTACTTCTTTAAAGTCTCGTGAACATGAGGACCCTTCCCTCATTTTTCGAGAGTACGCTGTCGTGAATACTTCTTTACAGATTTATTGATATGCCTACCTATTCCTACTTCAACATAGGCAAAACATCACCTTGTTTGGCCCCCCGCAACCTAAATCACCTCTTTACGTCACGATCTCTTTGTATTAAATTTGCCAGGTCCACAGATTAGGATTGAGACCAAACGCTGAAGCACCTCCACATCTACCGTGGCAATATAAGCCCTCCGTGTCTGCCACCAAGCCGTCTGCTGCTACGTTTGTTGCTCAGATGACTCCTACTCACTCCTCTCAGCACAACAAAGATTACCTTGAGAAAGCTCCCATTGACACAGGGATGGCCGCCTTATTGAAGAATGACTGTGCTCGGTTTCAGAATATAATGAAGGCAAATTACCGAAAGACTATAGCTGCATTTGAAGATATCGTTGTGGAACGAAACAAAGTGCCACGAGACTGGATTTGCATTCGCTTATCTTCTCCTCACAGAACAATTCAAGGACCCAATTGCCATTCCTACGACACAAACATTTCTTGATCCGTCTCAGAAGTACCGCAAAGCACCTCCACGCCACTCGCCTGCTGCACGCTGTCTGTCTCTGAGACATCTGCTGCTACACCGCCGTCCTTTGCTACATCGAACTTTGTGCAGCCATCGATTGATCATTTTTCACGAATTCACACAACCACCTACTCCCGCCACAATTTTCGAATTCACTGCCACTCTTCCTGATTTCCTCCTTAAGAAAGTCTTTCGCGGTCATGTCGACTAGTAGAAAGGGTGTTGTTCTGGTCTTGAAGGAGAAATTTCTCATGGACAATTTTGTGCAATCTAAGAAGGATGTCTGTGGGTGATTAACTCCGGAAGTGTTAAAACTTGAATGAAGAAAGCACATTCAGCATAATGCGCCTTCGACCTAGACCCGAGGGCAAATCTTTATGTCTCATTGTAAGCTTGGCAACCACTGTCGTGAAAGGAAGCCTCTTTATTTTCGTACTATGCAGAAGGCTATCATGGAGGCGGACCACCATTAATCGGGGGATCTTTGGGCGCATTGGCAGGCAGCCCAAAATGTGAAGTACTGCCTTCGCCATTCGCTTCGGTGTATTGATACTTGGGGCGGACGGCAATATAGGGAGAAAGCCCTCAACAATTTTGTGGGTGAGCCAAATATGAACTGTTGTCCAAGATGAGTCAAACCCTCAACACACCCACAGTACTGGAAGATGCCTTGGCACTTCTCGTTCTCCGGCCTATGGGGATTCGTCGCAATGATAGTGTGTATTGTCACAATGATCTTCACCATCCTCCCAGAAGGCACCAAGCCTGAGGCTTCGTCAACCGCTCCTATGCGTGGATCTGTGGGCGTCATCACCCGAAAGCAGACCAGCACCTCGCTCTAGAGTCACAGTGGTCAGTTGAGAAAGCCATCCTTGAGACACGATGGGGTGACACCCAGCCCGAATGGCTCAAGGTTAGATTAGGATAGCTTCATCTTTTGGTGGCACCAGGGCAGGCCCATCAACCTTGGTAAGCACACTTCACCGTGGAGTCTTGGAGCTTTAGACTCGAGTACTGATTGCATCGAGTAGGTAGGAGACCGTTCAGTTCGGCGTCCCGATATCACAAGGAAGATGGGGATGTCAGGATCCGTCTGGCTACTAGTCGCCCTTTTGATGGCGCCCCATGTATCAATGGGACGGCATGTTGGATTAGCTCGGGTAGAGCAACAATACTACATATACAGTAGTACCTTCGATCCAGCAAAATACAAGGACGAGGCGTCACGTCGCATAAGGATCCAGCATGGCTGTTCGAATGTTGTCGACCTTCTGAACGTGGTACAAAGTTCTAAGCTGGTTCCTGTTCTAGTAGTCAAGGTATTGTTGTTGCTTTCCTTTTAGTTATTCACTTGCTCCCTGCTAAATTTGGAGTCTACACGGCGGTATATCGAGGCGGTATGTTGTTAGGTCTTTTGCTACTAAATTGATGATCCAAGCCCAAACTCCTCTCATGCGCCTAGCTATTCGAAAACGGAGAGCCGTGACGTAAGGATCGGCTTACTCGAGACCTTGAAGATCAGACTGGATGATTGAAGGTCAGACTGGATGACTGAAAATCTTGCAGATAATCTTGGGTGTTCTTCTATAACAGTCTGCCGTGCAATTTTCACATTTTTGGTTTTTTTCATTTCGCAATGTGTCTATCTACACTCCTTGCTTTGAATATTACGGACAGGGTCCCAGTATTGACAGAGAAATGGTCAAACGAATTTTGGAAAGACTTCGAAAGAGCTTGCGGAGGGCATGAACAGACTTGCTGAAAGTGAGGGATTCATCGAGGCACTCGTCATTCAGAGGAACCTTCATAAGGAATTACACAGATGCCACCAGTAGCTCTTCTTCTTGGTAAGAAGCTGGGAAAGGATATTCCTGATCTAATGGGTTGCAAGCTCTCATCCGCAGCAGATCCATAGCGATCCACGATCCACCTTCTGAGTCAACATACTGTCAAGCTTGTGAGAATTCAACTCTCGCCCAAATATCCAACCCAACTTGGCAGACAGTGGTGAAGGTAGCAACCACAGCGCTCCTATGCTTCCAGGGGCGGGCCTGTACAGAGAGGAGGTGCCTCTTGAGCGAGCAACTATTGCGACCGTCAAGTCAATCCTATTCTACCAATCACGAAATCCCGAGGATACATGGAATCTTGGGTATCCTGTTCCTGATGAGAGCTCGAGGGGCTTCGTCTTGCTTGCTTCCACAATTTTTGGTGTATTATTAACAACTTTCAATTCATATGCCCTCAAGTAGCAGCATTGTTGCCTGATTGGGGCAACACTTAATGAGCAAGCTCTTCGACAGCATGGTATCCGGCTTGAAGTTACCCGAAAGCCCTTGCTGGAAGCGTTAGGCTTCTCGGTAATGTGTGGGAGGAAGGAAACGAGAGTGAGCGTACCGCATACGGGTATAAGAGCTTCGGGAAAAAGGACGCCAATCCTCTGTTGATCCGTGTCAGCGCTTCTACGACCACAAGCGAGAACCAAAATCTAAGCCCAATTTTAGGATCTATCTGCATTATACACTGTCTTCCAACAATGGCCTACTTCACCACACAATATAACTTGGAAGCATAAGAGCGATATGCTTTGGACGATCCTCTGCTGTCGTATAGCCGATGAGTATAATCTGAAGAGACTATTACTCGACGTGATCATCAATCCAACGTCAATCACCTTCTGCTTTCTAGCTAGCGAGTTCACAAAGCTACCACTCCTCTTCACAAGTTGCGCGCAACAGAATATCATTCCTAGCCCATGGTGACTCTTTGTCGAAAGCAATGAGACCGGGAGGTCAAGGGACGCATAGTGGCTGTCCTTTTCTTGAAATCATAGTGAAGGACAGCACCATGGATGAGTTCTTCAATGAAGTCTCCGACCTTTCGGCTTCCCCACGATTGGAACTTTGAACACCCAATTGAGTCGACATAAAATGCCGGACATACAGACGACGTCCGGGACCAGACTGCCTCCAGATTTTGGGCAGCCATTGCCAGCTTGTGGCATTTCCTCTCTTCCTCTATCTAATGCTTCATCGATCTTGCGTCTTCCACATCAAGTCACATCATGAAACAAAACGCTGAGCGTACAGCTCTGAAGAAAAGAACCATAAGAGACCACATCACAACAGCAACGGACCGCCAATTCATGTCCCTGTCTGAAAGGGATATAGCCAGCGCTGAAAACAAAAAGATGCAACCTACATCACCTTCGATTCCGTCTACACCCACCTCAAATTGAAGTCCCTCTCTACTAGACGAACTATCCACGATTCCTTCTCAGAACTTGCATGCGACCGCCCAATCGAGACAAACAGACCAGGACTGCCCTCGCGAACAAGCTCCGCTTCACTGAGGGCTTGGAAGACGAGCCGGGGCGTCCAGCGCTATCCTTCGATTACGCATTGGACCCTCTCCTCACAGCGGCACGCTGCGTGGCATTCACCATGATGCCTGCCGCCTACTGTCCACAATGTGACAGGGTCTACGCTACCAATCGAAGCACAATCCCCATGAATTCTATAAACCTAACACTCAGACACAACCCCAATGGGTATGGGTCTAAGTCCTGCTAAAAACTTCACTTGCTCTGTAAAGCAACATGTGTGGCTTTGGTCAAGTCTTCCTCGAACTTCCTGAAAGAATATTTTCAGTTACATCTTTGCCTTTCAGATGCTGCGAGTTCAGAGATGGCTCGGAAACAACTTCTCTGCGCGGAATCTTCTCTATACAAGGCTCAAGACAAGTTCAAAATAGAATTAATATTAAAATAAAGCTTGGAAACCTTTCGGCAATTTCGAAAGTCTTAGCTAAACCTTTGACTTTATGAAAAATTTTGCAGACCTACATTCTGGAGATAGAAAGATGCAGTTCCGCGCTGCGAGACGTGTTGTAAAGGACATTTAGCGGGTTGCGATTTTTTCGAAGCACTTGCTTGATGCTCCGATTTTTATGAAGAATTTAGGCACTACAAGGCTGAACACAGAGTATTGTTCACTGTCAAAGCTCTATGATCTGATAAGTCGGCTTTACTATCAAGGCACGGTCCGCTCGCACTATGATACTGTGCAAAGGCCCACTCCTATACTCGTGGCCTTGTCCGCCAACCTACCACTACTTATACTGGAAGCACATTATACGAAGTAGCAGCGAGCAAAACCAATGCTACCTACCTGAACAATTGACTGAAGCATATGAGCATCCAGCCCTACGCGCCCATGTCCGGGATGGAGAATCCCTTGGGCGTTGGCTCGCAGATGGCTGCTTATATCAGTCCGAAGCAACAGCAGAGGTGAGCCGGTATACTTCTTAAGCTTCTTCATAACCTACGCGATGGTCGCCAAGAGGTCGTGGTCATAGAAGCAAAAAACAACCCGGGCTTGATAGACTCAGCATTCGTTCATATGTTCAATCACCGCATTCATATGAAGTTACCGAATGATGAAGCTATATCCAAGCTCTTCAGGGTCCTGCTCCGAGACCAACGCCATGCCCTAAAGCCCCACGATATACATGAGCTGATACATTACAAGGACCTCGATGAAATCGAAGTTTTTCACCTGGCTACTATCTCTGTCTGGTCAATCCTACTTCTAGGTGTGAGGCAGTATCTGTCACTCTCATATGCGCACCGGCCGCGGTTAGAAATCTCAGCGCCATGCATAATGCCATTGAGCATCTTTAGACACGCGGAAAGAACGAAGCAAGGTCATTTCGATCACTGGAAAGCAAGAAATGCACATGTGAAGACTCAGTTCCATCTATGGGAATTTGGGCGGTCATAGAGTGGTTGGAAGAAACTAAGAGGGAGGTCAATATACTAGTGGTCAAGAATGCAATAAGGGACATGCCAGAATGATGAGCATCGGAGACGAATCTCGACTTTGGGAAACTGGGTCAGACACCTGGTTCAAAGCTCAGAATGATTTTTGGCTATGCTATTCACCTACTTGTGGTTCACTTGAGCCAGCCTTATCCACCTTTCACATGCGCTCTTTAATAATGAACGGCTCTGGTAGCTATCTTCTGAGATATATCATCTTCTTTTCTTCAGCATGCTCCTCTTCTATATCAAATCCTGCTCGCGCACATCTTATGACAGTTATTCACGCTCTTTAATGCCACAAACTCCCCTTATTTTGAACGATGGCCTCATCTCTCGGTCATTCAAGAGAAAAGAAGACTGAGGGTATGAAAACAAACTGGGCATTGGCGAGCCAAGGGGCGTGCCTATGACTGGACCGCTTAGTGATAAACTTTTTGGTCGCAGGTTTTACGACAAGCTCATCTGCAATACGACTTATGGACTAATATACCTAACATTCAATTTCTAAACCTATCTTTTATTTGATTATAATACACGCACTTCAAGTTAATTCATTAAAATTCCGCCATTGAACTCAAGGAGGTTTAAGAAGACTTGAAGCGTGATATAATCAAGCCCAATGTTTCTCATGACAGGTATCACTTCTCATTACTAGGAAGCTGCGTCACTTTTTCCACGATCACTGACCATGAATCCCACGTCACCGAGCATTGATATTTGAACATGCAGGACCCAAAGCACATGACGAGTATACGAAGTACTTAGACTGAAGGTTGGTTGGTTCGCAGCTACCGACGACTCGTCGAAGCCAGATTGACGGGCACAGACAGACCTTGGCGCGCGCGGCTGAGTTGATACGACAAGAGCTCATAGGCGTTGGGATTGGCCGCTGACTCAGTGTAACGTCGAGATGCTATAATGTTTGTTGGCTTTCGAATCCTCACGGCCAACGGCTTTTCCACTGGGGCAACAGGCATCACCCAAGGGGAAGTACGATGCACTCTCACGGTCAAAGTCGGGCTCAGGCTCGTCCTCGGATAGCGATGACGGACTATTCGTGTCGATGCAACATAATTTCTTCCGGAAAGTTCAGGAATTTTATACAAATGGTAAGACTCGTGACTCAAGCGAGAAATATGTTCTCGCCCAACTAGAGCGAACTAAGGGACGTACTCAGCTCCAAAGATCTGATGATAGATCAAGTGGACCAAGACTTCTTGTCACTGGACCCGGACCCCTTACCAACCGACCATTCGATACACACCTGTCACAAACGCATATCTCAAGTCCTACCGAACGATAGTGAGAAGCTAGTCGTAAAGGATGCCGATGATTCTGAAAAGTTCACGCTGTGGCTATAATTTAGGAGAACGAAGTATAGATGGATTGAATCGACTTCGTGCTCGCAGAGAAGCGCTTGGGACGCTACGGCTTCATTGCTAATCGAGGTCGCATCAATCACAGTGTCTTTCAAGAAAAATATTTTCCGGTCTTCTGAATTTGGATTGGGAGTCCTGGCCGCTCTACAGCGGCCCCTCTCTGCCAAGTGGACCGTAAATTAAAATTTACAGGTACCACAATTGCCAGCATATGGATAAGGAGTCATTTTCGTGGAACTGCTGATATTTGCAGGGAGAAAACCCCTCGATAATTGGCATTGAAGTTCAACCTGCGGGTTAAGCCTGGAGCATGTACGTACTACTGTACAATACCTAATCGAGAGCTGTCATATGACAGATTTGTCGCTGTGATCACTATCCCTGCCTCATATGAAGCGCATGTCTATAAGCCTATCAGTTACCAATATAAATGGAGCAGCGATGAAGATCCGCCACCTAGCGGTCCAGCTAGCAAGACAAAAGTAAAATGGGTTAATACACGTATACCTGGTGTGCGCCCCGCATGGATCGTGGTGGACGAGTTCCATGAACAATAATCAATGGCGAAGAACCATGGACCATGGGAACACATCATAGCCATGCGGAAATGTGCTCGGGGTTTCCCCTCGGCTTTGTCACGTACTGTCCGCTTTTCGTGAATATAGAACCAAAGCAGACACAATCAGACCGCGACCCGCAAGTTCAACTGGCAATCCGGACCATCGCTGCACTGAAGCACATTGATTCTGTGTGAGTCCAAAATAATGCTATTGATTGAAGGGGAACGTCTCCATCAACAAATCACAGCCCTTAAATTCCAGATTAATCGACTAGCAAATGTTATGCAATAACCTCAGCCTACCTCGATCCAAAAACCGATTGGGTGATCCGAAATGCAAGCACATTGTCCTTGGAGGCAAGCTTCCACAGTTCCAGGTGATCCACCGGGCAAGAAAGTGCAAACGGAAAAATGCAGATGATAGCAATGATTCCTTCTAAGGTGCATCATCTGCCCTGGGGAGGGCCTTTAGACAGATGCCTGGAGGAAAGCCGACAGTTGTTCCTGAGTGTCACGTCAAGTATAAAGGGTCCAGTCGCATTGGTCCCCTGCAATTAATCTTGCAACACCTGAATAAGGAGCGAACGAAGCGTACATAGATAACGATGACTTGGGGCTCAGCCGAGGCACATAATCTGAGCGATTCCGAAGCTATCGAGCCGATGGCTCTTAGCAGATTATGGTGATTATCTCGGACAAGAGTTACAGGAGATACGAGCGGATCTAAAGGCAGCTGCTATTGCTGCTAGATCTGAGGTAAAGGTGGCCTTGTGCGGCCTATCATCGGGTCAAATTTTGAAATTTGTGTGTTGAAAGTGTCGCCCAGTATAACGATCCGAACATACATGTTTCACAAGTGGAAGAGGATGTCGCAAAAGCGGTGCAGGTGGCTCGGGAAAAGCATCTACAGCAGTCGTTTTACAGTGAAGAGAATGCGGACACTCCAATGCTCTCAAACGTTCATCACGAAAGGCAAATATCCAGGCGCTACAGATGAGCGTGCCGCGCCGATGGCACAGGAGTTCATCTGATATTCTTGTCTGGGCCTCCGGGTATCTAAAGTCTTTGGGGAGACCAAAATTGCGCTTTGCGAGCTAGATCCCAGCATTGAATACTCCAAGGAAACTCTTTCGACCCAACGCTAAGGGCGGTCGTGGGTATCGAGCATAAAGCAATTGAACTGGTAGTCCTTTGGGTTCAAAGGGACCTAAATGTCATCATCTTTATCATCATAAGAGGAGATTCTTCTCGTGTGGCCTAAGGCCCGTCCCTAATACCTAGTTAAATCTGAGAGTACCCATCAATGGCGGCGCGGGAGTTTGTGTGCCTATCATACTATAAGCTGAAGTTATTGCTGATCAAACGAGCTTACTACTCAGATCGATTTGGAAGCCCAGGTCTGGAAGACGAGAATTCCTATATCGTTGCGCGATTTGTCCAGAAGCTTTTTGAAGAAAGAACTTTACGACGTCTCTAGTGGTATTGAAGGAACTCAAAGCTCTAGCACCTTTAAAGTCGCAGGTACGCCTGTGAATTCTCGGCTGCCTTGTTCTAGCCATCATGGATCTTTTAGCGCGCTCCCGTGTAGTGAAATTGCGTTCATGAATTATTTCTTGGCCACGATAGGACCAGAGAAGGAGGTAGCCACAAGACTGGTGAAATCTTCTTCTCTCGTGCGGCGCCGCTGCAGTAACAGCAATTGTCGCCTTTTTTCGTTCTTTCGTTGGCGTTATTTTGGATTTTTTGTTGAAGGAAGGGAAGCCCAATCAGTGCCGTTGCACTGTCGTTAGGGATGGGTAATGCTGTGTACTGTTCGGAGGATAAGAGGGGGGTTTTGCATCGACGCATTGCCGCGGTTAACCATCACGGGAAGCAGGTTACGGTCGAGGGCCGGGAGGACAAGAGGGTGACGAAATGCTCGCACGATGACATCATCTACTTACGACGATACTCAATACTGGCTGGCATGATGCAGATCGTATGGGCGACAAACTTCACCATCGTTATCGAGTTGGATATGAACCTCACTCGCCTTACAAACAATTAAATATGATGTTGGGTCGAGCCTTCACCGGGGATTTGACTGCTCTTACAGAATCAGTATATTTCACAAGAATCATGGCACTTTCCAGGTTTTGTTGCGATGCTACGGAGACAATAACGCAAAAGAAAGACAATGGGGCACACTTTCTGGTTGGAGAATCCAGACCGAGTCTCGGAAATTTGAGCCGATGATTGAAGATCTTGCGGGTTGTAACAGGCGAACACCTTATCGCGATGAATTCGACTACTCTCTTGCTTTGACATCAAAATCTTTCCGGTCCATGTAGACCTATTAAAATCAGTCGGTCTTCAAGTATGCTCTTCCTACAATCGGTTTCCAGGTACTACACATGCATTTATAGTCCTATCTTCGCCACGACGGGTGCCAATGCAAGTCTACGAAGCAGAACTGAAGAATAATGCAGACATCTTGGAGTAGGAGTACATTTTGCGAAGTATACTTTCTCATCATGCCGTACGAAGGTGAATGACGATAGAAGTTCATATCATAATGGCCTTAACAAGCATTCAGCCTGCTATGATAGGCGGTTATTGTCGCCAAATCGAAAAGGGCATAGCCCAGTGACATTCTCCCTGGAGATTTGAGGGAATACAACTTTTACGTCAACTAAGCCAACAAAAGTACCACGCGATGTTAAGAAAGTCATGCAAGATGGGAAAAGGCTTGTCGGGTCTCATGGATGAGAAAGATTCATTAACGTACCAGGCACCGACTATTGACGCCTTATCTTTTCCACCGATCAGACATGACATACACTGTCTCGTCTTTGGCGATGGGTTGACTTTGGAAATATGGGGCAAAAATTGTGCCGACTCAGATGACGGCCCAAGCCTAGCATCATCATCTAAACCCAGTTCCTTCAACATATTGTAAGTCTTTTGAAACAACAATCATGATGAAAGGACCTCACAATTCGCGTCATGCGTTAAGAAGTGTTGAACTCCGGATTTTGTCCTCACTAGTGGATCTTTAAGGTTTGACACTTGTCGCGAGGAGCATCAAGCCTCTGTTGTGATCATCATGAAGCCGATGTATGGACCGAATATATTCCTATAAGTGCCTAAGCGGGCACACCGCCTCGGCCAGCTGAAGGAAGTATGGCACTACACCATACGTACAAGTACGGCGGTCGAGGCTATGGTAGAGCGAGGCGGTATTGTTATCTGTCTGAGTCCAATTTCCATGGGATCATCATTCATTACAAGAACGCATTACATGTAATTTTCTTTGAATGTTTTCTCTGAGCTCCAGAATTCGAAATATGTTCACGGGGGCTTTTCACCTCTCGTCTTCATTGCAATCATATACCAAATATTTTCCAGGATCTGAGGCACTTGACATTCTGCTGAGAATCTCGATACCTCAGGGTTCTTTTCAAGGTTTGATTGAATAAGAGCCACGTACTCGAAAGCACTAAAAGTAACCCTTGAACTGACGGCTGGACAACTACATAATCTCCACGCACTATGGCAGACAACACAGCGAGTAATTAAGTCTCAGGAATATCATTACTTTCGATGATATCTAAATTAATGTTATTCACGTCCTGAATAGGCACGTAGGCGGCTATAAGACCAATATAAATACTACTAATTATATGAAAATCGTTTTACTAAAAGATGGTCGACTTCCTGAACTTCATTATATTCAAACCTGTGTGGTTCATCACATACTTCGCTGAATACAAAGTGCGGCATACTACTACTTCAAGCGATAAAGTCAGAAACACTCCGTTGGAAAACTTTAACGAAAAGTTAGCCAGCATTCGCCTTGCTGCTGAGACTTATCTTGCGGTGCTACGGAGACTAGAGGGGATCGCAAGCGAGGTGAAGGATGAGTCTGGAGATGTATTTGTCATACAACGCAGGCCTCGTTCTAGCATCACTGGACAACATGTCAGCATCTCGCGCGAAAAATAGAAATTGAAAAAGCTCGCGCATTTTGGATGTAATCCGAACCAAACCACAGGCACACCAAGAATCCGAAATACCATGTCCACTAGCCAGCTTCCGAGTCCCTGAAGATCAACAGCCAACAAAGGAATTAAAAACTATGGTCGAGTTCAAGCGAATGTCTTCAATTTAATTAGGAAAACTAAGTTAGATCAAAGTTTTTGATTGAGCGAAAGAAGGTCAGGAGACAAGAAACGCAACAAAAGCTAGTCTCGTATCAAAGCGCTTTTGGAAGGAGGCAGAGACATAGGAGACGATGACGCTAAATTCTATTGAGACACCACAAGAGAGTGTTGAAACCGGAAGGGCTCGCCCACACCTAACAACATCTTCAAGAACACGTCCTGGACCGACGCAAGACATGTGGATTTCGAAGGTCGTTTCACTCGATCTTGTGGCGCTTCCTTTTGGATTTCTTAGCATTTTAGCACATCAATCCTGGTGCAAGTGAAGATTGTTTTCGGGAAAACCGCATACTGGGATCAGATAATCGCATTTTGATTGTTCGTATTGAATTGGCGAATGTCGCCCAGACAGACCCTTTCGCTTGACTCTATATCACATTACTCTGTAACAACCTCTTCTCGTTGATAAAAGTGGATTTATGGGCAATTGGTATCCCTAGCTGAGCGGAAAGATCAGAGGTGTTAGAGCATGGACCCAGGGTTTGAGTCCTAACACCAAGAAAGACACAATTTGGCCAATGCTCGCTCTACTTTAAAGCTCGCTATTCTCTTTATAGTGTACAGAGCCTTTCTATCCACGCCGAATTTCTTTGTTTTGTATCCTCCTGTACTACATAGTGCAAGACTTGGTGGGCATGAGCCTGATCCGACACCATTGATTTCAGGATTTCATTTTCTTAGATTTTTAGACACTTTTCCCTCTCGATCACCATTTGAAAGTGGCTCAGACCACAACGTGTCGGCAACACTCAAGACCTCCGCAGTACATTTCTTTCAAATCTTAATTCTTCTCAAACGCAGCAAAGCATGCCAACAATTGTTGAAATTGTCCCATAGATCGTGCTCAATTTTATCTCGGGCTAGTGAGATGTTTCGAGAATCGCACTTTCCCGCCTACAAGCACAATTTGACATTCCGGCGGCGGAAAAAGCGGATATCCTGGACTGCCTTTACGGCAACATGGTCGCGCTCAGCCCAGCTGAACGCAATACGCTTCTACCAGAGTTCTTCACATATATACTACTGTACACTGCACCGCAGTAATGCCGAAGAGAGGCGAAAAGGCCGTGGCTAAGACACCATTTGATTATTCAAATATGAGAGACGATCAACCCACCATCTCATTATGATATTTTCACTGTTAGAGTGCTGACAGAAACCATCATTCCTCCGGGTTTTCCACATCTTCGCAGATTTGCCTGCTATTGTTCTCGTAGAGAATTCTAGCATTACCAAAGACTGTTCGACACGCTCTGATGGAGGAAATATTACTTTCCCTAGTTCGTCAATGAACACTTTATTAACATCATTACAAACGAAACCGCTTCTCGGAGAATTGGACTTTAAGAAGGGGTAAGTGGATATGGCAAGAATGCAGAGAACATAAACATAGCTGCTGTAAAGTATGTACAGCTCCCCGCTTCGACATCGCAGGGCTAAAGCATCTCAGGTCGATAATTGAATTTTGGCTTCAACAGACTACTGTCCACATTGATGCGTAAATTAGACGTATCTTTTTTTCTATCATACGGGCCTGGAGAGTAACATATTCTGATGGCCTTCGTTCACTAATTCTAATATTTTAGCGAGAACTTGACCCGACTGGCGGATTCTATGGAGACTTTGATAACAAACCAGCTTCACGAACACAGTGGAATATCTATAGCTTGAGCCGATAATGCGCGCTCTACCATTACATTATGTGTCTGGAGAGACAGACTCTCATATAAGAATGAGAGCATTAGGATGGCGTGCAGCAGATGAGTTGGATTGACGCGGAACAGAGGGCGCCGTAAGGTTTTCCATCTCCAGAAGTCCTAGTTTGTGACGAGGGACTACTTAGTTATACTGGAGACTTAAATGCAGCTTCAGTCCTTTTCCCAAAGCTGATAAACAACGCTGTGAGCTTCGGACCGGAGCGGAGAAAGCACAGATGTCAGAGAAGACTTTTAACAACGTGGAAGACATTTGCTATTTGTTACGATGAATCACGGCCGTTCTTCGATCAGTGCGGCAGTACTGGTCTTGACCAGTCGGATTCATGAATCAACGCTTGATCTCGAAACATCAATCACGGAAGAGAAAGGAGCCGCAGCATAAAAGAAATTAGGAGCCATCTGCATAGAAGCGAGATAGTACTCATTTCCGCAGACACTACCAAGGACTCCCCTTCGGCCTAGGCCCAAAATTCACAGTCGTACCTACTACCAATAATAAGCTCAATCGAGACCTCTCAGACTGAGTTTATCCACTTGAGACGTCTTCATTCAGAACAATTTCGAGACAATGACCCTTCGAACCGTTTGGAGCCTTTTCACGGCCTATCAATTTGGCACTTAGCCATGCATGAGGAATTAAACGATAACTTAGACGGTAAATCTTCAATCTTACCCTCAACGATGCAAAGACTTTGCTCAGCAAATTGGTATCAGGGGCACAAGCGATACCAACATCACGGTATTGGATACACTCGAACATCGATATCCGCTCTTTTCGGTAATTGCTGTGACTTCCCCCATTCACCCGCATGTAAACGCACAAATCGGCAGTAAACCATCATCGAAATTCACATTCAAACTAGATCCATCAGAATTTGATCAAAGCGATGACAACTCTGGCAATTGGTCCAGCAATACAATGGAGAAGATAGCCAAGGGTCTAAACAAAGAAGCCGAGTACTCTTGAAGAGCACTCTTTGGCGAAGATGGGCCAGCTTTCCCTTGGGGGAGCATAACCAACCAACCTCTTGTTTGCGGTATTATGCTTGCTTCTTGCCATTCGTTCTCTTAACACTATTGTGAACATTTCAATACCCCCTGCTCTCGCTGAATCGGTGCCATTCTATCTAAAATGCCAAAAAGGCGTCCAATCGAGGCACAGTGGTTGATAGAAAGGGCTGTCCTCCTGACACGATGGGGCGACGCCGCCTGAGCCTCAGGCTGAGGCTATAGTGAACGAGCTAGAGGTTCTTACGGCGCCAGGGCGGCCACATCGGCCCTGGTAAGCAGAGTCCACCGTGGCCCCTTGGAGCTTTGAGCCAGAGTACTAATTGCATGGAGTTGGTGGAAAACTCTTGCGTCTGTTCTCGCGTCAATTTGGCGCTGGCTCTCCTCCCTGTTCTCCCGCGCCACCGCTGCCGCCGCCGCCGCTGCCAGATCTGAGTCTTAGAAGGCCGTGTCACAATCTGAAGAACATCGCGGAATGGATCCAGATCACACCCGGCTCAAGAACCTGCCAAACCTCCGAACTCGGGCGTACAAACCGCCCAAAAGCGACGAACCGGCCAAAATGTAGTCTGCACTGGCCATGGGATGCCAACGGCCCGTGGAAAGGACTATCATCGAAAAGATGGTGTACTCGCCAACTCTTCTCGATCTTTGGTGCATGCGGGCAGCTCTGAGCCTTGGCGAATCTCGGCCGCGAATGCTAGGGTACGACGCCAATGATCCAGAGTAAACGGAATCCTGTACGAGACGCCAGAAAAAGTATCATGGTGTCGGGTGATGCGCATTATCACGACAGTACCGGAGATTGTGAGGGCAAGATCGAGCCACCAGTTCAACGCTAGCTCGACCCTGACGCATGGTACAGATACAATATACTTAGTGGTCGTTGTCAAGCCTGCATTGAGTCAGTAGCAAAGGAGCAACGGATCGAAATCGGCAGCTGGGCTCAACAATAGTCAAACAACTGATGGACCATGCTCCAGACTCAGATACCTTAGAAAGCATTACGAGCAAGGATCATCTAACGTCGATGTCACTGGCCTCGCTCTCCACGAGGATTCGGGAATGTATTACCAAGATATATACTAAGAGGATTCGATCGCGATATCGCGCCTGGTAGACTTTGCCAGAACTCAGCGAAGATTTGTGGCGGATTATGTGCAATTATCTTGTGATATAGATACAGTATCTCAGGCCGCGATCAATGAGAGTGATGGCTTCACGGCAGAGAAGAGAAGAGCCATTGAACGATAAGCGACAACAGTACTGGAGGAGCAGCAACGATACGTGATGATTCAAGATATAACAATGGAAGACTTTTAGGCGAACAAGGTTAACTGTGGATAAATATGACATTATTTGACATCAAGTTTCATACTATTAGCAAAGGAAATACCAATTAGATACGTACCTGAGTACAAGAACTTCTGCTTCTACTCTCTCTCTTCGTCTCTTCAATACTATTTTAAGGCCACCCACTTTCAGTTCTGCGTCTCTACTGTCGAAATGGCAATCCAGCAACGCCGTGCCATCTCCACTCAATTACCCGCATTCTAGGCCTGGGCTGGTAATAGAAACCGTTAGGCACAAAATCAAAAGGGCCAGACTATCCGAGAAAAGTCCGAAGCCGCTAATTGGAGACTTCATCACACAACCATCCATTCCAGACACCGAAATGTTGACACTAGGAATGGTGATCATGCACGCTCGAAGAAGATCATCAGGTCCGATACAGAATCCAAGGATGTCAACAGGATTGAAATAGAATATTCTAATGAATTAACTTCTTAGTCACCAATACCCTCGCCAACCCCAGATCACGGTTGTATGTTCGGAACCGCAGGGCCATCATAATATTGAGAGGGAGATCAGATCGGAGACCCCGTTTCTCTGGAGTAGAGAGAGGGGGAGAAGAGGTCTGAAGCTTTTACCAGGCGGAATCTCTTCGCCAATTGGACGTGGAGGTGCAGAAAGATTTGGCAAAATTGCTAGGATTTGAGCAGACCAAGTAAAAGAAGTGATGAGGCAAGAAGCGGTGGGATCCTTGAAGAATACCTCAACTTTTTTGAATAGTTCTGCAAACAAGACACACGGTCTTCTTGAAGAATTGGCATGTGGTAGCGTGGTCCGATATTAGATTCATTAGCATTCCGCCCCTTCAACCACGAAGTTTGCCTTTGGGGCGGGTATTTATGTACCATAAGACTGCCAAGATCTTTAGATTGATTGGTATTCGAGGAGATGGGCTACATACTATACGTGAAAGACCTTCTGGGCAAGAAGAAGGATCATGAGTTCTGCCTTTCCCACGCATTTCACATGCTCGGTCTTTCGCACTAATACTCACTTCGCAACGCACAGGTCCACCGCCAAGCTAGCGAAAGACAATAGCTGCTTTAGATATCGACTTTAATATCCGCATACAGCGCCTGAAAAACACCATACTTGCTCAAAGGACCATGGGTTTTGTGATGTTGAGCTGGGTAATGTTGCTTTGGCTTGGCGCTTGGACTGTGACGTGGTATATTTTTGCTGAAGCCCAGCCTTCCTTCCTCTGGATGATAGATTGGATCGGAACGAGATGATGGAAACACAATGAAGGGTATTTACTTAGATAACAAAAAAGCGCAAATTTGCTCGTGGATCCATATACTGAGCGTTTGATAGTGATCCCCTTTTTGCGCCAAGAAAGATTTTCACGTGTGAACTTTCTGGATAATCAGCGCAAAAGTGCTCTATACACGCTAAATTTTCACATGCAAAGAAACCCGTAGCTTAATTTTTCACCTGCCCCTCTTTCCCCTGTGCTATATGAAGCCATGCCAGCCCTCCTCTTTCATCGCTTCCCTCTACACATCTTTCACCCTCCTAAGCTGTGTTCCACTACAGAAAGTTATCAGTCTATCAACATGGCTTCCAGTGACGAGACTCTGCTCGGCGGTTTGATCATCGGCTTCTCTTTTGTCTTCTGCCTGGTCGCCGTCATCGTTGGTCTGCTCGCAACTCGCCGTCGCCAACACCTCGCCAAGAAAAGGGAACAAACCTTCCACCGCATGTGGCTCAGTGAGCCAACCCAAGGTATGCTGTTCGTCGCAAATATTCTTCCTGTTACTAATAAGATAGTGTACCCGGACCCTGAAGCTCAGGAGCAGCACCAACGCCAGCAACAACGCCAGCACCAACGGCAACATCAGCATCAGCAACACCAGTACCAACACCAGCATCAGCATCAGCATCAGCACCAACACCAGCACCAATTGCAGCAGCAAACCCCGCAACGACATTCACCGAGAGATGGTGGGCTTCCTGCACGATCTACTTCGAGGAGATCCGCTAGGAGTCCTGTCTGGTGGAAAGGCTTTTCTGCTATCGGACCCTATGGTGTATCTCCTGAGTCCGCTGCAGCTTGGGACAGCAGCGCAGGCGGACCCGATTACCGAGACTGGGTCAGAAATGGGGGAAGTCGCACACATTAATAGTAGCGTCTGATGGATGCGGTCAGATGTATGTTGGATTATGAAAGGGGGTTCGCTCATTGTTGCGCTTATTGTTTATGATTCATCGCTAAACAAATCACTGAGTATTCTTGTCAATCCTGCCTGACGAAGGCATGGGCTGACTGTGTCGGTGCTTGAAGTGGACTTCGGAGAAGATATTTGCCGCTCGTTTGAGATTATGTTGAGATTAATTGGCCCTGTACATATCCTAGTCATCTCACCTAGAGTAGGAATCAACGAGTTCTTCTCCATGAGCTACTATCGGGACTGATATTGTGCCGGGCCATGAATGTTTGATGCCAGCCCTTGAATTTTTTTTCTTTCGCCCGAATTTGCTCTTATGCCAAGCTGCGAAATTTTCATAACCTAGAATCGCATGCGAAAAGTTAAAATTGCCGGAGGTTTAAGGATGCTTGTACTTGGGCTGAGCTAATAGCATATTGCTCTTTCCTTTGCAAAAGAATGCTCAACTGCATGCAGACCGTACTATCTCTCACCTTCACACGTCGAAAAAGTCTCAAGACGTCGTCATATCGTGTCGGGGCAGATGGCTCCTGTGGCGTTTCTAGATGAGGGCTCCTTCGCTCTGAACGCTTTGGGAAAGCAGTCACCAAGCCTAGGATGGCGCACAGAGAGGCAGAACAACATACTGTTCTTCTGTGTATTCTTGATAACTTGTTATTCGTACCTCATATACAGTGTTAATAAGGGATGGCGAGAGGTTGAGCTGCGGTACCAAGCGGAACAGCCGACGGACATCGAACAGAGAGAACCGGCCGCGGACAGTACAAACATTACGAAGACTGGTATAGAAAGGCTACATTTGTCGCATGTCTTGCCGGACTAACATTGTATACGTAGGACCTTCTCCAACGGTACCAGTCAACCGGCCAAAGGCAAACCATCCATTGTACGGCTCCCTTACAGCCACCGATCTGCCAAAGCCTCGTGAAGATCCAGTAATGATCAATTCAGCGGCCGGGACAAGCGTGACTGGCCGTACGCAAGACGTTAGATCGTCTCTGGTGCAAGTTGCACCTAAGCCTGTGAGGACCGCACCTGCTGAGCCACCCCAACCAAGGACGAATGATGCTGCAAGACCAAAAGCAACAGCTCATCAAGGATCTATCAAGTCGCTTAGGACTAGCGAGCTGATGATTCCGTATGGGACCTTCGAAGGATTGTTCCACGAAGTTGCTCCTACTAAGACCAAGAAGAAAGTAACCTTTGCGGAGGACGAAAGGATTAGTTCTTCTTGGTCAACACTTGTCAGTGGAGATTTTGAAGCTTGAGACTACAACCAAAGATTTGATTTTCAGACAGCGTTGTGCCAGATTCTAAGATCATTCACGAAGTAGCCTCTTATACAATCACGACGCTATACAAAGTAAAAGGGTTACTCCTTTGTGCTTGGGCAGCTCGTATGATTGCACGTGTTAATCCTCCGACAAAAGTTAGTTGGTGTAAAAAACTAGATCAAATTACAACGGTTTTAGTAAGGACGCGACTTGATTCTAGCTCATGCAAATGGCGCTTGTTTGGCGAATCACGAAGATGACAATAAGCGGGCGCTAGGATTGGCGGAGCCGTTGAAGAGGTGATCATCACTCTTAGATTCTCTCGATTAAGTTTGCCATTGCCATTGCACTGGAGATACTCCGCCTCCTCAGTTGCTATCACTGGTGTCCATGATGCTACGGCCGCAGCTGTCGAGGTGTGCAGCTCGGCTGGCGAAGCAGACAAGATGGCAACCAGGCGTGAGGTGTTTCAGCGCCACATCAAAAAGGCCGGCAGAAGTACAATTAACGATTGACGGCAAGCAAGTATCGATAGAAGGTATGGCGGGCGTACACCTGAATTTTGATAGGAACTGACAAGTTGTGTAGCTGGATCTGCTCTCATTCAAGCATGCGAGAAGGCTGGTGTCACGATACCTCGATATTGCTATCACGAGAAGCTCATGATTGCGGGAAATTGTCGCATGTGCTTGGTCGAGGTTGAAAGAGCGCCAAAACCTGTTGCCTCCTGTGCATGGCCTGTCCAGCCCGGCATGGTGGTTAAGACGGACTCGGCACTTACACACAAAGCCAGAGAAGGTGTCATGGAGTTCTTATTGGCGAACCACCCACTGGATTGCCCCATCTGTGACCAGGGAGGCGAGTGTGATCTACAGGATCAGTCGATGCGGTATGGAGCTGATAGGGGAAGGTTTCATGAGATGGGTGGCAAGCGTGCGGTTGAGGACAAGAACATGGGCCCTCTTATCAAAACCTCGATGAATAGATGTATACATTGTACAAGGTGTATACGGTTTGCAAACGATGTCGCAGGTGCACCAGAGCTCGGATCGACAGGCAGAGGCAATGACATGCAGATTGGGACATACCTTGAGACGGCTCTGGACACAGAATTATCTGGAAATGTGATTGATCTATGTCCTGTTGGTGCTCTTACCTCAAAACCCTACGCTTTCCGAGCACGACCATGGGAGCTACAACATTTCGAATCAGTTGATGTACTTGACGGTCTGGGCTCAAATATCAGGATCGACTCCAAGGGATTGGAGGTGATGAGGATCATTCCGAGACTGAACGACGATGTTAATGAAGAGTGGATCAACGACAAGACTAGGTTTGCCTGTGATGGACTGAAAACACAGAGATTGACGACTCCACTTATACGGCGTAATGACAAGTTTCTCCCCGCCACCTGGGAGCAAGCTCTCACAGAGATCGGAAATGCATACCAAAGATTAGCCCCCAAAGAGAACGAATTCAAAGCCATTGCAGGCCACCTCGTGGAAACAGAAACCCTCGTCGCCATGAAAGACCTAGCCAACAAACTCAACTCCGACAACCTCGGCCTCGATCAACCCAACGGCGACAAGCCCCCAGTCCATGGCATCGACCTCCGCTCCTCCTATCTCTTCAACAGCAAAATTTACGGCGTCGAAGAAGCCGACGCCATCCTCCTCGTTGGTACCAACCCCCGCCATGAAGCCGCTATCCTCAACGCACGTATCCGCAAACAATGGCTCCGTTCCGACCTCGAAGTCGGCCTCGTCGGCGAAATGTTTCCCAGCACCTTCGATCTCGACCACCTTGGTACCACCGCCTCAGACCTCAAAAAAGCCCTTTCTGGTTCATTCGGCAAGAAGCTCCAGTCCGCCAAACGTCCCATGATAATAGTGGGCTCTTCCTGTGTCGAACACCCGGACGCTAAATCTATATTCGAAACCGTCGGCGCGTTCGTCGATAAACACGCCTCCAACTTCATCACACCAGAGTGGCAAGGCTACAACGTCCTCCAACGCGCCGCCTCCCGTTCCGGCGCCTACGATATCGGCTTCGTTTCCCCTTCACCCAGCGTTTCCAACACTACCCCAAAAATGGTCTGGCTCCTCGGCGCCGACGAGATCTCTGAATCATCCCTTCCCAAATCCGCTTTCATCATCTACCAAGGCCACCACGGCGACCGCGGTGCCCAACTCGCAGACATCATCCTCCCTAGCGGAGCCTACACCGAAAAATCAGTCACCTACGTCAACACCGAAGGCCGCGTACAAATGACCCGCGCAGCAACAAACCTCCCCGGCGCCGCGCGCGAAGACTGGAAAATCCTCCGCGCCGCCTCCGAATTCCTCGGCGTCCCTCTCCCCTACGACGATGTCGAACTCCTCCGCGACCGCATGGAAGAAATAGCCCCAAGCCTGCGCCGGTATGATGTAGTAGAAGGAACCGGGCTCCCGCAACTTAGTAAAGTCCAACTCGTAGACCAGAATAAGGGTGCCAAACCCACTGGGAACCAGCCGCTTAAATCAGCTATTGAGAACTTCTTTTTTACGGATGCGATTAGTAGGAGTAGTCCTACGATGGCGAGGTGTTCGGCGAGTAAAGCTACGGGGAATCCGTTGACTGTAAGAACCTTCCCTTCCCTTCCTTCCTTCTCTAGCGATCTATTCTAGATATGTTTGTGGGTTGCTGACGTTTTGGTGCTTCCGATAGAATTTCATGGCCCCTGGAGAGCCGAATTCACAAGTCGATTACGGGACGCCAGAGGTGAAATTCTCGGCTTATAAGTAGATCAATTCTCTGAATTTGCTGAGAGGGTGAGATGTTGGTGGGGCTAAGGATGAGGCTTGCGATATGCGGGCAAGAGGAGAAGTGGGGCGCTGGCGTTGTATTGATAAGATAAATTTATATTGTACATACTATTACTTGCAAAATCAATATTGAGGTTGTAAAAGGATCATTTCGTGTAGGAAGAGTGACATATCTCGTTACCAGTAGGAGTTGAGTCATGGAAACCTGAAGGGAGAAAATGCTTTTGTCCATGTAAAGATACATATGTAGGGTACGGTAAGCAAGTAATTATAGAACCGACCTCCATCCCTATGAATCCACCTAAATCATCGTCATGAAAGCCAGTAGACGCCTCGCTCACGAGACTCCATCGCTTTTTGAGTTCGCTTCAAAGAAAATACAAGACATGCACGCCTGCCACGCAATGCAATGCACGCACATTCATATCCCATCTTATCGCATCATATCGAAGAAAGAAGAATCACCTCCACTTGAGAATTACAACAAATCCGGTATCTTCCCTCTAATAGACCATTTCCACCCCTCACGCCCTACACCCTCATTTCTTACAACGCCTTCTCCAACCCAGCCTTCGACCTTCGCTCTCCATCTCTCCTCCTCAGCGCGCTGGCGTTTGATGAATTCAGGACCTACATCAAACTCCTCGCCTACCAGCCACTCATCTTCTACCAAAGACGTACTCTTTGCGGCGGTCGTGGTGGTGGCGAGGCTATTGGTATCCCTGCCTTCTCCAGGCTTCTTGCCGTCATCGAGATCGTCGAAGCCGGCGAAGGGATCGTCATCGTCGTCGATGTTGCTGGGGGACATGGGATTTGAAGTTGGCGCACGGCGATGAAGGCTAGGATGGGGCGTCATCTTCAACCAGCGCATACGCTGTGGGTCGAATACCATGCCACCTTCGATCTGAATGCCCTTCGTGGCTGTAATATTGGAAATGAGCGCAGGTACGGCTTTTCCTGCAGTTGGAGATTTGGGACTTGAGCGTGCTGCTGGTGGGGGAATGTGTACGTCGAAAGGAGATGGTTCATTTTCATTGCCTTCCCAACGGAAGGTTGTAGGATTCCAGGTCATACCCTTTTCGGTCTTTGGACTATCTGCATTTGCGCCAAAGTTCTTAATGAGTTGTGGTTTCTGTGGTGGGCCTTTGCGACGCTTGGACGCAGACTTCTCATAGAACTTGCCCCGCTCTTGTTGGATAGTAGTTTTTCGATTGGTGCTTATGGATGAGAGAGGACCGTTGGTTTCGCGAACAGTAGGAAGAGCGGGACCCGCATGGAGGGCAGCTGTGACGGAGCCCATACGTTGCTCGCGGGCTTGGCGAGAAGCATTGGTATCGCGAGCGAAACGAGGAGTTTGATCGTGCTTCTGAGGACTCAGAGGTGTAGGCGTTGGTGGCGGGATCTCGTTCACTAATGCGGTAGATATATTGTGAGATTGCAAACCTAGCTTACTTCGCATCTGGACCGCTTTCGGAGCGCCACGGCCCACAGGCTGTTTAATGAATCTGGACTCCGTCGAGGCGGATGTGGGCAGATCGTCGAAGGCATCCAATTCATTACCAGTGCCAAAATTACGCCGTCGAGTTGGCTTAGTGAGTGTCCTCTTAGAAGCAGCTTCTCGTGTCAAGGCCTCAGGAGCATGGTCTCGGCGACCATTTGGTGTAACAGGTCGATGATGTGGATTAGATAGACGAGATATAGGGCGGTTGACCATGCCGCCCTCATTGGAGTCCGATGAATGAGGACGCATGGCTAGTCTTGAAGATTTGGTGCTGATGTGGTGAGATTGCGAAGAGGATGTGCCTGCTGGCAGGAAGGGAACAGGTGCCTTTCGTGAGTTGGCAAGACTGGATTCAGCACCTGATCGCTCGGTGGGCGTCTTGGGCCTGGACGGTAGACCTTGACGACCGCCGAGATCGCCTCCACGAGAGGGGGCTCTCTGATATGATGGCTGCGAACGACCTGGAGAAGGCTGGGTCCTCATGACGGGCGCCGACCGCTTAGCTTTCAGAAATTGCGCAGCAGTCGTGGTCTGCTCCGATCTTAACGTGTCCCGGGATGATTTACTGTTGAGACCTCGGCGGGATGGTGTGGAAGGCGCAATTGTATGCGATGATGGAGTGGATGGAGTGGGGATAGCTGATAATGACGATTGTGCAGAGTGACCTCCTACACGCGATCCCGGTCTGCGGTAATGTGGTACAGGACCTCCACTTTCGGAGACAGGCTCCAGGACAGACCGATTTCGTTCCTGGGGATGGGGCTGAGGCCTCGGAATTTTGCTAACATTAGGTTCAAGCTTATTAGTGAATGTGAGCGTCGTCGCAGGTCGTTTCGCAGGACTGGTCTTCTTTGTTGCCGTGAGCTTGACGTTAGGGTTCAATGTGAGCTTCTCAGAGTCGAACACTTTGCCGTCACCGATTTCAAGGCCTGAAAATTCATCTTCTTTGGCAGGAGCCTTCTTGAGTGGCTCATTGCGTGGCTCGGTTTCTTGTTTTATAGGGTCTGGTGACATGTTCTCAAGGCGTTTCTGGAGTGCCTCGCCAAATTTAAGAGGGCCATCTGGAAGTACCAGACCTTCCAAACCTTCGTCTTCGCTCTCTCCTGTCAGACAACTTGAGGCACTTGGACTGAAAGCGGATATCGAAGAGCTAGGGTTTGATCTTGCATCTCTCCGCGTCCCTCCAAACCTGGTGCCTAGGCTGCCTTCAGCCCATTCCATGTCAAGATCCTCGTGTAGTGGAGTCCTTGGCGCATCCTTACGAGTAGATAGCTTCAATGGCTTCCCGTCATCAGGGATTTCCAAGTCCTCTTCGAACTTTTCGACATCCTTTATTGCCATTGCTGGGCGTCTGAACTGAATGGGCTTCTCTAATGTTCGATTCTTGGGGACTTTGATGGTAGAAACGTCTCCGAAGAAATCATCATTGTCATCATCGCGATATTTGTCCAAGGGAGAGTTTCCAGCTTTCGGTTTGGTGGCGGAAGCCATTCTCTCCATGAAGGTCATGTTCGATTGTGATGGATTTGACGTCTTTGGCGATGGTGGAAACTCGGCACTGAACATTCTTAAAGCCTCCGAACCGTCTTCATCATCCATCTTCTTAAGCTTGAGGCCCCCATCCTGAGCTTTAGGAATCTCGATCTCATCAGCCCAGTCATCCATCAACGCTTTCTTGATCTGTCGGCCCCCAAGTCTCTTGATCGTACCACCGAGCAAAGCCGAAGCAGGTACGTTTGCTGGAATAGGTATTCCAGCAGTCTTTACCGCACTGATAGCATCGGCAGCCGACTTGTCATCACCTGTTGGAAGCAGGACCTGCCAGTCCTCGTCACCGCCGCCGGCTGAATCCCGGTCAGAGCGGGTGGACATGCGTGAAGACGTTAATTCACGGCGATCTGAGCCGACGGTCGTGGTGGATGTATTGCGTAAGTGAAGGTCATCAACACCTTCGAAGTCTGCGTCATCGTCCCAGCACTCGATTTCCATTTCGGCAGGCTGGCGTTGCTTTAACTTCAATGGCTCCATGATGTCCTGTTTGTGCTGTATATGTGCTAGTGGATGGTGGATTGTTCGTGCCTAGGCCATCGGATGGTAGATGTAATAGATAACTGAAAATAGAAAATGGTCGATTGTGCTCGTCTAGTGTCGCGATTCCATGATGGATCCAATTGAGGGATTGCGTTGCTGGGCCGTAGAAGTCGATTGAGGTATGGACTGTTGTACCTTGTATTGTTGTGCCGTGTAGAAGGAGCTGCCCCCGAAGCCCGTACTAAGGGCAGGAGCTGCAGCAAAAGCAGCAGACGAGAGGTGTCTGAAGCTGTTGTGAATGGCAGCTTTGGAAAGCAGGAAAAACTTCTAAGCTGGGTGGTTGGCGATTCGTAGTTGGTTCGTTAATTGGGGGGTTGGACGATGCGACCGTGTCGGGGAGCCTCCAAGCTAGTTCTAAGCCGTTAAAGCGGCCGCAGATCAATGCGCACAACGTGCAGTATGCAGTATCATTTCGACCACGGCATTTGTGGAAGCGTTCCAATTGACCAAAGATAAGTAGACCGGTGGATCCTGAAACTTGATAGGCAAACCTGCTGCAGCAACGGTCGTCGCTGCGGAGATATAAGAGGACACTGCTCTAAGGGGGGGGCAGCGCTACTTTAGTGAGGTCGCGTCAAATCCCATCCCCTTCCCGTACCGCGTCTGCGAGAGGCGAGGTAAGCAATCATCGCTCAAGAGAGACTCCAACGGCAATTTCGTCATGTACCCCCCCGCAGGCAGCCATGCATGCTTAAAATTATGTATGCAAAGAAATTCTCCTTTACCACTTCGGCCCCCAACTCAGAATGGCCCCTAAACAAATGCATATTCTCCGAGTCCCTATTAGCGACAGCACAGAGGATGCCTACGTACTCATCAACGTAACCTCCAACGGCCCATCTCCACTGGATTTAAAGCTCCTAGCTACAGAAGGCACAGCCCCCTATATCGCTACAAGTAAATCCTAACCACCCCGCAGCTCTCCGCCCGATCTAACTGACCACTGACCACCTAGTCCAGTAAAACCCTCCCGCATCTCCAAGCTCCGCTCAAAACGCAACAGCCTCACCCCCACGGACTGGGAAACAACCCTCCAATCATTCCTCTACCAACATGACACTGCCTCCCCACCCTTACAAGCAAAAGACCTCGACAAACTCGAAGCTTCCGCCTCCCTCTCCTCCACCTCCACCTCCGACACCCTGACCCTAACTCTCCGCCACAACATCTCCGGCATAACCCTCAACCTCGGCTCCATCCTCTTCACCAAAGACGAGTCCCAAGAAATCGACATCTTCTCCTGGTGTTCCCTCTCCATACAGCGCTCCGATACCCTCGAAACCTCCATCCAAACCCTCACCTCGCAACTCACAGAGCAGAAATACACTATCGAGAAATTAGAGCAACAGCTTGAAGATCTCATCCAGGCAAAAAAAGCACACGAAGAAGAACTACTAGGGAAATTCGCGCTGCTACTTAATGAGAAGAAATTGAAAATAAGAGAACAGCAGAGATTGCTCGCTGGCGCGAAGGTCGATCCGAATGCCGCTAAGGAAGTAGGGAAAGCGAGAGAGGTGGTTAAGGGGCGGACGCCGGAGGCGTCGCGGAAGGGGAAGAGGAAGGTAGATGTGAAAGACGAGAGCTCTGTGAAAGATGAGGATGAAGATGAGCTTGGATTCGAAAATCACATGGTGACGCTGGGGGGCCCAAATGCTGAAGCTACTGATGCTGACGCAGAAGAGCAGGCCGAGACACCTGATCCTTCAGATCAAGACGTCACGGAGGATGATGGTGATGATGATCTGGGCGCTGGTGGAGAAAATCAGGGAGAGGAAACACATGAGACCAGTAAGGATAACGAGCAGATGCAGGTTGATGCCTTACCACCGAGTAGGGAGTTGCCATTTGGGAAACAGGATGTTAGTGTGGGGAAGGAGAGGGGGGCCGACAGGTCGGTCTTGAATCAAGAGGCCGGGAATGAGGATGAGGAGACTGAGGATGAGGATGATGATGAGTTATGATTTTGTATTACCATGAATGATACACCAATGGACATCCTTGCGAGGAAATCGCAGGATTTAGTAGGATATTATCCATGCATGAAAACCAAATAAAAGTCCCTTTTATTCCCATTGAAAATTGTAGCCTGCCGTACCAATACATGCCTGCCTTGCCTCGCAGAAAATGCGTTACAAAAAAGCCCCTTTTAGATCCCTCCTCCCACTCATCCAACTTATCCTCGATTTACCCTGAAACCTACACTGGCAAATTGAATTTCTGCCCCTGCAGCACCCTATCCCACAAAAACGTCATTAGCCCACATACCTCAAACAACCCACCCCCTTTGCCCCCCCTCCCCTCAACAAAAAAAATCTTGACTTACTTCGTGTAATAAATCCAAAAGAAATCCGAATACAGCACCGTCTGCACGATCCCCGCCACCCACGCGATCTCATCCGTATACCCCTCCGCAAAATATCTGTAGAGCCAATTCGGGATGTAAAGAGCGCGGTAGAGACCCAGTGCGAAGAGGTAGTGCGTTGTTATGGTTTCGGCTTCGCCGGTGCGTTGGAGCATGAAGAGTTGGGGGAGGATGGCGACGGATTCGAGCCAGATGGAGAAGGCCCAGAGGATCTGGAGGGGAGGTGGGGGTTAGTGGGTGGGGGTTATGGAAGGAAGGGAAGGGGAGGGCTGGGCCAAGTTGCGTAAGGGGGATGGGACGCACTTCTGTGATTTGGTATTTGTAAGGGAAGAGGATAGCGAGAACGGCGCTGCCGCCGAGGAGGTATTGAACTTTGAAGGTGTCGATGTTGGGATCGTGGGTGGGTTTGTAGTCGTTGAGCATGAGGTAGATGGTGTAGGATTGGAAACCGAGGAAGAGGAGCTTGAAGATGGTGTTGTAGAGGGAGCCGTAGTTCCAGAATATGTCTGCGAAGGGGGTATAAGCCTTTGGAAGTTTGCTGGATAGGATTGAAGGGAGAGACGGACCGAGATAGCGGGTTGAGTATACTATCATGTATAGTGCTTGCGATTTGAATGATATGCCCGAACAGCTCTGGAGGAAGGGTTAGCTGGGGCCAAGGGGACAATTGGGTGGAGAAGGCGCGCACGTGTGATGATCTCATTTTCAGAATTAGTATGAGGATCGAGACGAGATGCGAGAGATCCGCTATGCATTGACAACTTTGTCAGCTTCTGGTGACCTACGAGGAGCTCGACAAGCTACTCAATCGCATACCCAGTAGGCGGAAGATATTCATGGCGGCAACAGGGCTGGAACAATTCCAGCAACCTAGGTGAGAAGAACAGAGCAGATTATATCTTAGATAAAGGAACGTAAAGCTTTCGGAGCATCACCCAAGCGGCGTAAGGTATCATGGACAAGAGTAGACCTGCGCAAAAAGTTGTTAAAGAACACGTTCAGGGAGCTGCGGAAGATGCCGCAGTGCCAAGAAGACAAAAATGTGCCCCGGAATTAGGCCCCTTAAAGTTTAGGGTGAGTGCCGCTTCGACTTTGCGTCAATGATCCTGAGTGAGATCTTTTCAGAAGTCAACTTTCACTATTCAAACCTATAGACAAAGTCGCTGCCTCAAACCTGTCTCTTATGTTGCTTGTCATGCATTTGCCTTTCGCAAAATGACTATGTTTAAACTTGCGTCTGCTGTTGCAACCTTAGGAACGAACTTGTTGTAGCAATCTCTGCGTCTTGGCCGAGTTCATCGTACTTGTGTTTCAAATGTGTAATGGCTTGTTGAAGATAGATCATCTCTGCCTGCATATAGTGGCAACCTTTATCACCTCAACCAGGGTAAGGTTGACGAATTCATCAGCTTCATCTGATTATTATCTTACTGGTATCCTCGGCATTGACGCCTGAACATCTGGATTACTGGCTCTTAACGACTCTCAAATGACTCGAAGCCTCTTAAAGCTGCCTTAGGGGGCCGTTTCCTTGTGTAGATATGAGCTATGATGAGAGGCTTTGTTCGACAAGTAATAACAATTTCCGAGCAGCAAGATCCACGACGACTTGCGCAGACAATTTGGTGTGGTAACAGAACAAGTTGACATTGTTTTACACCACTGAAGGACTTCACCATTGTGTCAGCGTCTGCCGAAGACGGACAGCCGCAAAGCTTTACTTCAATACAGACACAGGGTAACAAATGAGCTCTCGATCGATACAACAAGCACTCGTGAGACTGAACATAGTTTCAACGTTGATAGTAGAAGTCAGCGCTCCCCCGATATCCCACTGACCAGTGGAAGTATCCGGACAGAGCATCCTACATAATACTGCTACCGTTCATCGCTCCCCCCGTGTCCTCATCCGCTTCTGACACTGGCCACGGGACTTTATAGACACCGATCAGAATGCCCCTCGAAGCTCCTGTCCGCACCTGTCCGCCCGTCCTCCCCATGGATACTGTGGTACTGGGCCCATTGCAAGATAACACCAACCTCGTGGCATCATCGCCAATGCGATGCCAACTTGTCATTTCCGAGCTTACGGCTGGGTACAAGCTGATAGTGATCTTGCACCCTCGACATTGGAAGGATCTAGGTAGTTGATAGAAATCGGATGCGACCCCGCCGCGGGTGAATGTTCTGATGTCGTCGTCTTGGGGTATTATGAAGAGGGCGGTGGTGCATTCGAGGAGCTTGGGTGAAGTGGCAGGGGCAACGGCGCCGCCATTTTCGCATGCAAAATCGGGGTCATTCCAGCCGTTCGTGGCGTTACTTGTTGTGGCGGTGAAGCCGCCAGCTGAGAGCGGGAGTGCAATTGCGCTCTCGTTTAGAGAGGGACTGTTAAGTTGTGAACATACGAAGATAAGAGAATGCGCAACAATAATGTATATTTGAAAAGGAAAAAGCATTTTTGGTATTGATGTGAGATAGTTGGCTTTTGCTTTGTATTTGCGAGGATGAACTGCCTCAGCTTTATCGTAGATTATACATCTCTTTAATCTTCTTGTCGCATCTGTGCGTCGTTTCATGAGCTCAGATATTTGCGCGATAAGGGAATAGCCGTCCTAGAGCGCGCGGTCATGCGAGATGCTCTGTCCAGGCAGTGGCTGTCGCTTGCCATTGCTGCATTATGCAATGGCCTTTTGGACAGATTGATAAGTTGTTCTTTATTGCCTATGCGATGGGGTACATTTATATCAGAGCTCTGGTTTACCTCTACAAGTCCTTGTCAAATCTCGACAGGCAGCGTAGGCAGAATGCTTTCCAGCTCTATAACGACGTCTAGAGACTGGTATCTAGAACCACATCAGGTCAATGCAGCATTGCATCCTGATCCTTGTGGTTCTGTTTCAATCGTGATGCAGTTGTTTAGGCCAAGCTTTTATCACTGACGCTAAGGCACACCATCTTCGCGTACCTTGCCCTTAAACGGCTAGATCTACCGAGATCATTCTGGGAGCAGCAGGATCTTCAAAGGCTCCTCGGCTCAACCTTCTAGGAATTTCTTAATCTCACTGTGGAATTTCAATTGATCTCACTGTGCCCATTGAAAAATGACAACGAGTAGCTGCACTTGGATACAGCTTAAACCGTCTACTTCGGAAGGCTCTCCTTGGGTGATGGATATATTTAGTAAGTGAGAACGCGCAAAAGCAATCATAATCTCCCATATGCATCTGTTTTAGCTTCATACGACTGCGACTGTTGTTAGTATTTACCAAGAAATTATGATGATTTTGAGTCACAGGCTCCGTACTAAGATGCAAGGCTATGAGAATCAATGTGAAAATGCTGTTCTATCCCTCTCTGTTGGCGTCAAGGCCTTTGGATTGGATGCCAGGAGTCGAAATTGTGCAAAGCGTTTCTCAGTACTGGATAAGTTGTCCATGCTAGCTCAAATAATAAGCGTGGCTGATCCCTCACTCGCGTTTTAGATGACTTCAGGTTCTAATCTTACACTGAGGTTCGGCCTCGTCAAGAGTGTGGCAAGGATGCTGCCCAGATACTTGGAGTGAATGAGTTAATGCACATGGCTCACTTTCGGAGTAGTTGACATGAATCATAGACAAACCCCGAATAAACCCTTTTCAGCTGCCTCACAAGATATCTCTAAATGCGCAAATGAGAGATGACCCAGGACTTCTGCTCAAAGTTGATCAAGTTAGCATGGCTTTAGTGACAGTGTTGATGTCCAAAGCGAAGCTTCCTCGATGGGCGAATCGGTGATTACATTGCATCATTCTGTTAGCCACGTACTATCGTAGAACCCCGTAACGTCAAAGATTGGATGTGAGGCGAGCGAGTGGCAGAGCTTGACTCCGCGCTAGTCCGTACGTAGAAATGATGCGGGTAAGGCTATTTCGTACCGGCAGATCATTTAACGGCGGCTGGCCGCCGATAAAGCAATGCATGACAGCACCAGCGTGACACCAAAGCTCATTGTGCAACCAACCCCGCCTACGGCTCTGCAAACTCACAGTATACCACTCGCATGCTGTCGCGATGCTTTGTCGCTCCTGCCCGCGACTGCAGCCCTAACCTCCACCCCCCTCGGTCAATGCAGGGACGCGGAGCGTTCTCCCCGCGCTTTTCAGCTTATTCTTATTGTTCCTACCGCCCACATTGAGCAATCAACCACCGTCCATTGTCGCCTCCCCTGCCGCATGTTGTCTCTGAAACAATACCTTCACATTCACTTCGGAGGGGTTGGAGGGGGGGACGTCTTAGTTTGATTCCTCGGCAAACATACTCAATCATTCACACGGTCCTCACCGAAACTATCATTATAAATCTTCGCCAGCCACATATCGATCCCGTCTTTCGAGGCATTACCATCATCTTAACACACAGACAATTACCACCTCCAGTAACCTCTTAATTGCTATTATTTCGTTCTCATCGGTCGAACCAGTACGATCACCTGCACCTACAATTCATAACATCCTATCACTTATGAGCTCGTGCCATACATCAGCCAACACATTCATCGTGTATTCCTAGTCAACACATTCATCACATATTCCTAGTCAACACATCCATCGCATATCTCACCCAAAACACTCGCCGCTTCTATACTGCATGCCACAGACATGTCGGCACCGGCTGTACTATCACAGCCACCGAAGGAGAATAAAGAGCATCCGATAGATGTCCCCACTGTCTCATCACAGCCACTGAAGGAGAACAAAGAGCATCCGATAGATGTCCCCACTGTCTCATCACAGCCTCCGAAGGAGAATAAAGAGCGTCCCACAGATGTCTCCACTGTCTCACCACAGCCACCGAAGAAGACTAAAGAGCATCCCATAGATGTCAGACTTGACCGCATTAACGACACCATACTGCCCACAGCTCCTTATCTTCTTGGCGCGGAATGCTCCCTTACTGCACAGTATGTTCAGCGAGCGTATCACCATACCTCCAATGATTGGCGCAAATACACGAACTTCGAGCCCCATGAACAGAAATTACAGTACATGACCTTTAAAGATCGCTCGGTGGACGGGAACATTAGAGGCTTACATGCACGCGGGGGCTGGGACGATGGAAACGGGGCAATCGCTCCATTGGAGACGCCAAGTAGTCGAAGCAGTACCGACTTCAGTGCCACGGGACGTCCCAGGAAGAAGATCACGCTAGCAGAATACAAGAATAAAGCCCGGAACAAAGCACTTGAGAAGCCTTTGATGTCAGAGACAGAGGGTGTTGAAGCCATCAAGAAGGGTGTTGAAGCCATTGAAGCCATCAAGAAGCATGTTGATGAGTCCGCTAACATGACGAACGCAGTCAAGCCAGTACCGGCTGAGAAACAGGCGGAAGGGACCGGCCAGAAGAGGTAAACATCATCCACAGCCTGCACAGCGCTTTCACTATATCAGTTTGCTAACACGTCTTAGGTCCGCGGATACCATGAAAGGGCCGGAGGATACTCAATCTTCGATCGATCATAAGCAGTCAACTCCACCTGCTAAGAAGCTCCGTACCAATCCCGCAGGAAGTACCTCTGTACCAAAAGAGCCACAAACGCGCACCTCAAAGGAGCCAACTAAAGATGTCTCCGAAGGGCAACACAAGCCAATCTCACAAGTCCCCCCCACCAATGGACGTTCCGCCATGATCAAAGCCGAGACGAAGCCGCTCCCGTCCCAGAAACCTCGTGCCGAAAATGGTACATCGAGCGACATTGCTAAATCTAGCCCTAAACCCTCGAACAATGCGCCGCCAACAATCAAGTTACAGAAGCCAACATTGCCACCCATGTTGTCACCCCTAGCCTCAGACATTGAAGATGAGCTTGCAAAACTAGGTCCAATTATTCAAACAAAACGCAGGCGCAGCGCTGTCAGTGATGGACCACCTAGTGTGTCGCCGAACGCTAAACAACCAAAAATACATGCTGCAAGTACCCCAAGCAGTGGTGAAAAAGACAGGTTGAAGACTGCAAGTACCCCAAGCAGTGGTGAAAAAGATAGGTTGAAGAAAGCCACAGTTTCTGTTTCATCTACCCCTACAAAAGGGCCACAAGAAAGCAAGCAAATCACTTCGGCTCCTCGGCAAGGAATTCAAGATGTTCCAAAGCCTGCTGCACCAGAAGGGGCTAAGAAATTGAGATTGCGAGTTACGCTCAAGATTAAGAAGAAGTACCGCAAGACCCTCCTCCAATACCTGCGGATGAAGCCTACCCCTGGCAAATATCCCTGGGGAACCCTGAAATCCGGAGAAAAACGGGGCAGGGCACAAGATGATAGTAGTGCACAGGAGCCGCCTGCGAAGCGACAAAAGGCCCCCGAGCTTGAAGCAAGAAGCACACCTCAGGAACTGCCTGCAAAGCGACAAAAGGCCCCCGAGCTTGAACCAAGAAGCACACCCATGCTACGAGTGGTGTCGGGTGAAGGATCCGTCCGTACGCCGCAAGAGTCGACGGCGTTTGGCACCCCCAATGGCCTAAAGAGAGACAAATCACCCCAAGCAGCCTTAGTGCATCCTAGCAAGCCAGAAGCTAAGAATCACACACCGGAGGATTTGAGAGCGGAAGGTAAGAAATATATGGCACTTGCAAAGCAGCTCAAATACGACTCCGATGCGTTTTTTAAAAATCCAGAGGGTATGACGAACGATGAGCGTGAGAAAGGAGTAATCATCGCCATTGAATCAGTTCTATGCTTCATGCTCACTTTCAGGATCTCCGACGCCCATCGCGAATTCATCGACCGTACGGGTTGGAACTCCATTCTGGGACTGCTAGCGAAGGCCGAAATGGAGTCTAGAAGTCTTGACCATCTGTGTGGTTTGGCCCGTCAGATTGAGGGTATCATCCGAGATATTCTTCTTCACGTTGACTTGAAAACACTGGACACCAATCCACTAGGCGATCGATTCGGCAATGCGAAGTCTGCTGACCCAAACAAGACCGAAGACCAGAATCGGGCATCAGAATATCATCGTCGATTTTCTGAATTTTGTCGCCTCACCGATCAATCCTACAAAGCATGGAAGTCCGGATTGACGAGCCTGGGTCCAGCAGAGTTGGCTGACAGATTCCCCAATACTTGGGCCAAGCGAGACCAAATCAAGGTTCCACACGGCAAAGACATCTCGCAAATTGTACGCCCATTCCAATACAAGAGCTCGTACTGGCTGCCTTTATCGCAGATGTCAACCGCATTGGAGGCCATAAATTTCGGGCTCGACCTTCTTCAGGAGTACTGCCAGGCCAAAGGGGTAGATTGGAAGCCCAAGCTTGTGCTTTGACCAGTCCACTAATCAATACACTTGCGATTTCTAGTGCAGCGTTTTACAGCAATGGAGTTCAGGGATGTTTCTTTAAGATACCACGGAGGTTATGTGATCGAAAGGGCGCAGAGTTAAGCAACGAGGCATTTTATGACATGGGGGCAAGAGACGCGTACGCATCAACGATACCATGTATTACCAAAAGCATAGCGAAGGAAGGGATTACGCATCGGATTCGCGATTTTTGAACATAGACATAACCCGGCTCAGGAAGAGCCAAGCGACGGATTTTCAGCGAGGTGTGCAGGCGTTCATTCATGCAAAGAGCATGAGTATTTCCACATTGTTAGAGAGAGAAAGAGTCTCCAGCGGCGCGACGAAGCCGGAGGTGAGAAAGCGTTGGATTCGCTGCCTGTGTCTTCCTCTTCGAACTTTCCCCTAATCCATACTGACCGACCAGATCCATTTCCCTCGACGCCATATCCCTACAGCATTCTTTCTCACCCACTTGGTACTTTGCAAGAAGTATCCGGAGCTTGAGTCGTATGCTTGTAGGCCCCATCTCTGCATTTCCTTGTCTGAACTCATCCACTGGGTGCCCTTTGCGGGGTTACTCGGAGCTTGAGTGAGGTCGACTGTCTGAGCTCATCCACTTGGTGCCCTTCACAGGGTTACTCGGAGCTTGAGCGAGGGCAGTTTGGATTTGTAAGGGATGGGTTTTGGCTGAAGGGGATTTGGGTTTGGTTTGGGAGGTTAGGAGGTGGGGGAGGGAGGGGTAGAGGGTACATGGCCTGGGGAGGCATTGGCAGCAATCCTTCGTGAGTATCGCCTCTGGCGGAGTCCAAGTCCGCTTTCATAGTTGCGTGCGATATGAGAATTTTTCAAATTTTTACACATGACTTTGCGTATGTGATGTGACTCTAGACACTCCCTCTCCGTGCAAATATCACTTTGGGTAGCATACCCATTTCTCATTGGTGATCCATCCTATCGAACTATCCATTCGACCTTTACCAACACCGATCTCACCCCTCCGCAAGTCCAGAGTATGGTTGATATCCGCTAAAGCTCGGGGGTAGTAACTTAGCCTATGATTCTGGCTTTGGCTTGAGATCGGTTAGGGAGTGGGGGTCGGAGGGGGGAAAGGTAGTATGGGATTATTGAGTGCGGATGAGGGGTTTCGGGAGGGTGGGGGGCAGCAGGGGGCAAGGTATGGTATCTGATTTTAATTTGTTAGAGCGTTTGGGAGTTTGGGGGTGAGCGGAGTGGGAAAGGGGAGTGTGTGGAGAGTGGGGGTCAATGGTGGGTAAATGGGGGTAGTAGGGTGAGGGAGTGGCAGACTGAGTAGAATGTAAAGCCGTCAATTTGTTCGTCTCCTATGCACACCATGCGCCATACGGTTCAATTAGCATATTCCATTTCTCGTTCGAAGGTGCGTTACAAGTGGTAGTGACGTGACAGAAGAAGGTCCTCAGCAGTCAGAACCGTAAACCATGGGAAGAAGCACCGTACCCCACTCCCCTCCCCTCTCCTATTACTGGACTCATCCTTTCAAAAAACCTCATCATGAATAATAAATTGCCATCTACCTACCTATCAAGCTAACAAATCCCCCCAACCCCGCACAACAATGTTAAAAAGTGTAAACCCTCACTCCGTATCAAAAAATCAATTCAACAACGGATACCCCTTTCCCTTTTCTCACAAAGAATGAAGCGAAATCTGCTAACAACACTTTCCACTTTTCTGCTCCGTATCTGCTGATTTGCTGATTTCCAGCACTTTGCGCTCGCCGGAGCCGATGGGATTTTGGCCGGAGTCGCCGTTGTCGAGGGCTTTTTGTGAGACGATGCGATAGATTTCTGGGGGGTAGTGGGGAGGGTTAGCATGGTGCGTTGGTAGGGTTTCTGGGGGGGAGAGAGGTGAAGGAATGGGAGGAGTACCTGTGAGGATGTTCTGGAATGCAAGCTCAACGTTGCTGGCGTCTAAGGCTGAAGTTTCGATGAATGAGAGGTTGTTATCACCTGCACCGGTCAGCCTCTAGTCCCTTACCCCGATGGGCCGTTGGAGATTATACGAACTAGCAAACTGCTTCGCCTCCTCCGTCGGCACCGCCCTCAAATGTCTCAAATCACTCTTATTCCCCACCAACATAATCACAATATTCGCATCCGCATGATCTCTTAGCTCCTTCAACCACCGCTGCACATTCTCATATGTCTGATGCTTGCTAATATCGTACACCAACAACGCCCCTACCGCACCTCTGTAGTAAGCCGAAGTGATGGCGCGATAGCGTTCCTGGCCGGCGGTGTCCCAGATCTGGGCTTTGATTGTCTTGGCGTCGACTTGGATGGAGCGAGTGGCGAATTCCACGCCGATGGTGGATTTGCTGTCGAGATTGAATTCGTTGCGGGTGAAACGGGAGAGTAGATTGGATTTTCCGACGCCGGAATCACCTATTAGGACCACTGGGTTGAAGGAGGGGGGTTAGTAAGGGGTTTCTGGAAGGGGCCTGTGGGAGATATGGAGGTGGTGGGTACCTTTGAAGAGAAACTAGAGGCAACAATTATCAGTCAACTTGCGAATAGCAGGGCACTTTCTGGTACTCACATCGTATTCGTCGTTCGCCATGGTGAGGTTTTGAGTTTACTTTGGTGGGCAGAAGAAGGGATGCCGCTTTCAGTAGCAGCCGCGCGACGCCAGTGTGATCCACTCAATGGTGCTCGGATAAGACAGACCCTGAGATATAGATAGTAGAATTTTATAGAATCGTGAGACTTCAAAGTACTAAGAGTGTTGGTATTTGTTGGTGTACACTTATGGATGCCTGACAGAACTCGTCTCAAAGATCTTACTGCACCATTGAACATGCACAATAAGATCCGCGTTAGACGCTGCCCGACCGCGTCTATTGCGACCAATAATTGTCAAGGACGGCGATGGATCTACTCCCACATAAAGGAGGATTGCAGCATTTACTCAAAGAATGTTCTTCATTGCAATACCAGATTCAAAGATTCTGTACTGTAAAAAATTAATGATATTGCTTATTGCCTTTGCTTCAACTCTTGCTTCTATGTTTGCCAGCATCCGCCACGCTTTGTAGCAATTTCTACTTCTCTTTCCAAGCGCTGTAGCTTTTTCTCCTCGCACTTTTCCTCCACGTCGATAGAGCATGCCTATTTTCTCATATCGTCCTCCTGGATTCTATGACTTCCTAAATTGTTTCGTTAAACCATCCTAGAACTCTCTTGTCTGATTGTCCTTGGTTGCTCGCTTGTGTGCAATTAGCAAAGCCGGCGCAAATCGGGGAGTGGATGAGAACGGTCATTTTTGTTGTGATTGTTCGAAAGCTGTAGCATTCTGTGAGAGTAGAAATGGGTGTAGTATGCGTAGGATAGGTACCTTAGGGTGGACTACGCTACTCGCCAAATAAGCCGAGAATAGCCGGGACCTCTTAGCCTGCTGGTGCCGGAATACGATAGGTGTAGTATTAGATAGTGGTCCGGGAGCCCGCAGAAGTACTCAGCCCCGGGGGCTGATGCCTGGAGAGTGCGAAAGATCCCTAAGACTTGTCCCCTAGGAGACGAGATATAGGGGCAAGAGACCCTACTCTAAGGACTTACTTTAGCGCCTAGGCCACTAACTCTCGGCTGCCTCTGGGGGGGCTATGGTTGCTACCTTAGGTGTATACGGTTAGGGAGTGAAACCCTTCTACCCCAAGACTCGCGGGCTCCCGGACCACTACTCTGTATTTAACACTAAATCCTATTGTACCAACGAACATCTGCTTATCGATGATGGACGTTCTGACTGACAATCAAAGCATTTGATTTTTCTACGACCATCTATTCGCCCTTCGTGTCGAAGTTTCATCCAGATTGCCTAGCTCGAACACTATCAACATTAGGCCGTGACGACATTGCTCTAGGTATATATTTGAACGATTTTTCATCTCATCTCATTTCATTCATCATCCTCCATTCATCATCCTCCATTCATCATCCTCCATTCATCATCCTCCATTCATCATCCTCCATTCATCATCCTCCATTCATCATCCTCCATTCATCATCCTCCATTCATCATCCTCCATTCATCATCCTCCATTCATCATCCTCCATTCATCATCCTCCATTCATCATCCTCCATTCATCTTCCTCCATCAAACACCTCAATGTCTTCAATCAGAGGTGTTACAACGTAATCGAAGACATCCTGTTCGAACTTTTCGTCGTCCAGACTTGCGTCGCGCACATCAAAAGAACAATATAGACATCGGCGAACAACGTCACCGTAATGGCCGCCAATTGCAGTATAGACCTCATCTAGCTTCCTCTTTGCCGTATTTAGTCTTGTGAGGTTTTCGTTCTGGTCAACGTCCTCTGGTATCTGCAATTTCTCTAAAGTTCGCCCAAAACAGAGCTCGACAAGCGCGAGTCCTAAGGTCAACAAAGTCTCACTGCGAGCCTGCTGTGCTCTTGGTAACAGAGGTTTAAGAGCGTGATTTGGCTCCATGTTGCTGTCTGATAGTCTGCAAGCCACATGTGGAGGTGGAAAGGTTGGTCTAGAGGTCAGCACCGCATCGTCATCCCTGTAGTAGAAATATATGTCACTACTATTCCATTGACTTTTGAGCCATGATGTTTGATCAAGCTGAAGAACACTTGATGCAAGTATGGCCGCGATATTCAACCGTTGCCGCCAAGATAAGAGATTTTGCAGCGGTCCTTGTTCTGCAGGATCGAGCAGCCGATGCAAAGATGTCGTTCGAAATTTGGAACCGACCTTGGCATCCGTGAGATATATACGGTGTCTATACTCTGAATATCCCTCCTCATGAAGGTATCCGATCCTCTCTTCAGCGGCATCGAGTCTGAAGATCTTTGCACAGATGTCATCCATTGGTCCAAGAGGAACATCTTTTGGTACGGGCGCTGGCGTCAACGTTGGACTTGCCAGGGACTGAACCACGAAGTTGACGCCCTTTTTCCCTTTTTTTACGGTAGCTCCTTGTGCACTAGAGAAGCGTGAGCTGAGACTCGAATGTTCCTCTGCTCAGATACGCATGAAAAGAATTACCTTGATTTATGCACAAACGAATTCCCATCAGCGCCTGGACCGTCTGAGGAGCCTGGGCCCAACGTTACAGGAACAGGTTCTACAGCGATACCTCGCCAATCCAACATATTATGTGCGTCTCTTTCGGTGATACTGTTGCAAAACAACAACCGAAAACGGAACCCAGCGGTTGAGTCCTTGACTGTGCAGGGCCGGACCTCTAAGCGCAGACTCGCAACATGATGATCCTTGCATTTGCACTTCCAATAATTGCCTTTAACGATGACATTGTAGAGACTCGTCGCATGTTTCCTGATGCTTTTGAAATTCGCTTTGTTATGCTTATACCGCCGTTGGCTTCTCGAAGGTTCAAGAAGGAGGCTTTGGTTGGTACACTGCTGGAGGAACGCGTTGGCTCTGTCGATTGAGTCTAATTTCTCCTTATACATATCGTCTGACAGCACAACCTTCAAGCCTTGGACTCCACGCGTGATAATATTATATTCATCCCAAATGACCTGTTATATATGCCTGTCAGCTCAAGTATAAGACCAAGAGTGTCTCGCTCACGCTTCCTGCTTCTATCCCCAGTTTCTTCTCAATCTCACCCAATGTCGTGAACATATATTTCAACGTCTCGAAAAAGGAGTCGTACGCGCGATCAAGGCGTCTTTGCAATAGGTGATCATATTTCGCTTTATTCCAAACTTTTCCTCTAGGCTCTGCTAACATCGCCGCGATGTCCTCGCCTGCTTCCACAATGCCAACAAGAAGCCACTCCAAAGTGTTTTGATAGGTAACTCTCTGACTCTGGAGTCGAATCTTATAGTTCTTCAGCTGCCGATGGATCCGTCGCCAGCGTTTGACTTTGTCTAGCCCTTCTAACCATCGGCTCAGCCCGTCCAAAACGAGTGGGAAAGCAGCAAGGACTAACCCTGCAGTTTCCACACCTGTCAGCATTCTGAGCCGCACTTACATTGTTAGTCCCAGTACTTATCATGTGACGAGGCGGCAGCTTTTCTCTTGGTGGTTGATTGCAAGGCAAAGTAGTTCAGCTGGAGGGGTCGTGATTATGTGAGCAAGTGCTGATTGGCTATCAGCTCCAGAGCTCACCTTGCCTCTGCGGAACCACCGTGAGGCCTGTACTGGCTCAGCAACGTTTGTAATAGCTGGTAACTTGATACGTGCGAGCAGCACTATACTCAGCAGCGTTGGCCGTACAATGATTCTCAATACGAACTCTCTTCCCAAAGCAAAAAGCTAGTCATGAATACTTCCATTCCAGCCTTATTCAACTCATGTTTCAATGCTCTCAGATCTATCTGTTCACGTCTTGAAAAAGGGAGTACCTCAGATACAGAGTCGTTACAACTTAGTCGGTGGCAAGATGAGCTAGGACGGCTCAGGCTCTGGTCTGCCAATATTGGGGCTCACCGGACGGGACAATCATCCTTGGAATTCAGATTGAAAGATTCTTCTCACATCAGAGAACAAGTGACAAGTCTTTTGCTGGACCTAGGACGAATACTTCAAGAAGTAGAAGATGTTTTGGATTCATTGGGCAATGGACACGCATCTCAAATGGAAGCAGACAATTCCTCAGATGACGATTACGATACAGGCGAGGAACTGACGCAGCTACATAGCAATATTGTGACTGCTATCAACTGTCTGTTCCAGATGTCAATGCTTGTCCGTAAGCCTGCTCGGCACGACTTCTACACCTTACCACAATCAGAAGAAGTGCTAGCCTTTAGACCCTTCGACCAAGCTCACGTAAGAGAAAAGTATCCCGAGGCAGATCAGGGCCTTGTCGAGCGGCTAGGACTAGCAATAACACTAAGACGCCAGTATCTTCGATACCGCGAGCGACATCATGCGAAGCTCAAGCAAGGTCTAGATGGTGGCACTGAAGGTAGCACAGCACCATCTGTCGTGCTATCAGACACAATTGTTACAGGTGTAGAGCCTTGGCATATCGATTCCCGAGACAATGCACCGGCCTCGGTGAGGTCGCAAACTTCCTATGCTCCATCGATGCTCGCTGGTGGAGCATTAGTTATCCCATCTCCGCCCAAAGAGTCCTCTGGAGGAGCTCCATTTGAATGCCCGTACTGTTTTGTCATAATCTCGGTTGATGGAACTCCGGCATGGCACAAACATGTCTTCCAGGATTTGCAGCCCTATGTCTGCACGGTCGCAGCTTGCTCGACCCCTTACACACTGTTTTCAACAAGACACGAATGGGCCCAGCACCTGAAGGAAGCTCACCCACTTGAATGGACAGGCGATGAAAATCGAGCAGCGGATGCGAACAAGGAACCGAACAAATCGAGCTGCTGCGCCATCTGCCCCCTCTGCAAGTCCGCGTCAAAATCCGAGAAACATTTTGTGCGTCATCTGGCCCGGCATTTGCAAGAGCTGGCCCTATTCGTGTTGCCTCAAGATGAGACGAACTCAGACATGGATGATGGACCGGACCCCGAGCTTTTTGGGAAAAGCAATTCAGAGGGTTCCGTCTCCAGCCCGATTTCAATAAATCCGGAACATGACGAATCAGATGACGAACAGCTACGCCATGAAAGGGAAGCCCAATCAAGGCACGGACACGGTAGCAAGCCTTATCTATGCCAATTTCCGGACTGTGAGCGTGCTGCCGAGGACAATGGATTTCCCCGGAGCTGGAACTTGATTGATCATATGGAGAGGGTTCACGACTATAATTCCTCGGAGCAACTAGACTCTGAGCGTGAGCAGCGACTGGAGCGACTCAGAGACTCTCGCGCCGAAGCACCGTATGGTAAACCATCAGAAACGAAAAGTCGGTCGAGATTGAATGAATTTTTTGTCGATGGTGCTAGAATTCATCGCGAAGTCATGCAACGTGAAATTTGTAAATTCCTTGGTCCAGAAGCTTATTGCAAGCCATATAGTTATAATGTATGACCATAAACTTTCACATAACGGAGAGTGAGGTACTGACTTTTTTTCTAGGGTATCCAAGGCTATCTTGTATCTGCCATCCGACCATTCACCCCCGTTAGTCTGCTCGCGCTTTTAATTAAGCCTCTCGATGCTTACTTTCTCACAGGATCAATTAGACGATCTTCAAGAACTTTCTGAAGCTTATGAGTCCGAGGATCGCCAGGTGAGAAAGAGGGGTTATCCAGGTGAGCCAATCGAGAGCTCGTTGTTCTCTGTGACCGCTCTCAAGATATTATAGGCATTCCATACGAGGTTTCTGAAGTCAGTCGGCGCCACGATGCCAGTTTGAGACACTCAGACAACGCAGATATAATGGATGATGTTTACTATCCCTCTCAGCCTCAATATACTACGGCCAGTACCCAGCAAGGATATCCAGCGCTTACCTCCAGTTATACTACCCTATATCCCAGTGATAACAACACATATGGAAATGAGTCCCCACGCAATGATCCATACAGGCAACCACCTGGATACGCTGCTGCTCAGAGGCCCAACCAAGGTAGAACACCGGACTCAAGAGATCCTCGGACGATGCCGCAGCTGCCACAAGGCTATGGTTATTCCTCAGCGGCAGATATTGGCGCTGGGTATGCTTATGTACCACCCCCACCCCTACCAGGTAGAGGAATGGAGCCCCATCCACCACCGCGGGCTCCTGTCTACGACCCTTACAGGAATGAGCCTGTTCAAGATGTTCGTCCAGAGATGCGGGATGACGGTCGCAGGAGGAGATGAACTCCACGGTCAACCATGGCTGGTCTTTAACATACGGCCATAGACTGAAGAGTGGTTGGCATCCCGTCCGCTCTGCTTAAGAATGAGTCGCAGAGACGTTGTGCTGGGTACATTTGAAAGTAGTGAGGAGGTTGAACTGGAATTGGGAAGAGTGAAAGTGGAGGATTGGTAGGATGAGAGAACGAGGGATTCATGCTTGAGTGTTGAATTGAGATGAGCAGGTGAGAGGTCATTGTGGACGAGCCTCTGGGAGCTGAAGGTGTAGAAATCTGTGAAGATCACGTGCGTGAGAATGATGGGGAGAGAGGACGTTTCCACGAGAATTGGGGAGCACAGCAGCAGCAATATTTTTCATGAAAGGTAAAAGTACAGATTAGGTTAGTTCAGAAGTTTAGAGGCGAGATGCGAGATCAAAAACGACGATCAAATAAAATTCTTTTATGCTCATAGTTGATGACTGCTGTATTCAAGATATGCTGTTTTCTTTACAAACGCCCCAAAGCCAGTCCAGCATCAGTTGAAGTCCTGCAGTCAAATACCATTTGAATGATATACTATTCTGGAAATTCGTTACTAGCGGCTCCGATTGAGCCACGATCGTTGTCGAAGACGCTGTGTGGTTTGATTCAAGTGTCCATGGATCTAGAGGAATACTTAGACCACAGTGAGCCTGTAACAAAGGCATCGATGGGAAGTGGAAGACTTTAAAACCATTATCTCGGGGATGGCGTCTCGAGAATGGTTGAAAATCATCATATTTTATAAGGCTATCTCGATACCTCTATATTCAATGTTCGAGCGGAAGTCGGGGTAACACTTGCCGAGGCCGAGATAGACATCCCAAGCAGTCTGTGCCGAGGGGTATCGTCGATAGCTCTGCGAACGTGGACTTCAGGTAGCTGAGCGATGCAGAGGCCTTTTGGAGGCAATACTGATCTAGGAAACACAAAGATTGGTTCCCTGCAAACGGATGAGATGTTGTATATATAGATGTTTGCCGTAATTGGGCATAGTGTAGCACCTATGCCAGCAGACCTTTTACAAGCAATGCCAACAGATAGTAAACGTAAGAGGTCTTCCTGGACGCCCATATGTCCTTCCAGACCATTCTGAATACGTATTGCGAGTTTTCGAGCACATTTTTTGCCCATTGCATGTTGTAGTACCTTCCGACGCAAATAGCGATAATGCCAAGAGTTTCCCGCCGAGTCCGACGACGGGCAGGGTTAACAGTCATTATCTTTCGTCTGATTGTTAGACCCTGCGAAGAAGTCGGAATTAGACCCCTATCCTTGACCGCTGTGTCACACAATCAATTCCAGGCTTCTCGTCTTCAAAGTTAGGAGCGTGAGTTGACCACAGGCTTCTGCCCAATACCCCGTGTTAACGAAACGGTTCCTTAGACCGTCACCTCAATCAGGAATACTGAGACAGTCACAGAGACGTGAATCTTGCTAATCAAGCTCCAGGAACTTGTGTGTCTCCCTCTCTTCATTAAAGCTAGACGCGACGCTGAGGCCGAAGACCAGCACAGTCCGCACCCCGCACCCCAATATTTCCGTAGCTCTTAGAAGCATCAAGAATGCCGTATGTATTCAAGTCTCGATCCCGATCAGATAGCTTCTTGCTGACATGATAGGAACAATACGAAGTCCCCAAGTCTGACTGGCGCAGCTCTCGCCAGACTCGCCAACCCGCCCAAGTCCCAGTGTTCCACCTGGGCTGAGAAGCCTGAGACCCATGAGCAGCTCGCAGTTGGACAGAAGACGTCGCGCTCCACGAAGAAGACAAAGAAGTTCCTGAAGGATCTCGAGAAGAATATCAAAAGTGACGCCAAATGAACAGGGCATGTGTAAAGACGATTATAAATGACGAAGATAATGAGGATGATGGTAATGATGATATGAGTTTGGGCATCGTTCAGTTGAAGGGATCTTGGGAGCTCGAAGAACCTAAGGCAAGAGGAATAATCAGCAGTCATGAACACTAGGACAGTCTTTACCATTCTAAACTTTGCAGGGTGTTGCTGCCATATCCAGAATTTATTGCTGCACTGCATGAGCTCGTTGGTGAGGAGAAGTGCAATGCTATACTTTAATATCGTTACATTGACTTGACTGTTGCATCATCTCTTGGCTTGATCGTTCAGTGTCAGAAGAATTCTACCGTCATGCTATATGTCGGCTGATGTGTGATTGCTCTTGCGATGAGTGACGGACCATTAGGAGAAGCTGTGGTGGACGGACGTATACTCTTGCTCTGCCCTTCAATTGGTCCGATAATCTGTCACATGGGTCCATTTCGATGCGTTTTCTTGCTGCAATATCCGAACTTTATAGCAGGAACGTAACTCCCGGTGTATCCCCATGATGTTTTTTCGTTGTGCACGTCGCTTTTTTCAAGATACTTCAGTACATGGTGCTATGATCGATCGAACCCGGTTGTTGCCTGGTAGGACCTTGCGGTTGTGTGTCTGAGGACGGAATCCGGAGCAAGGAGGCCCAGAAGGTTGACAATTTGGACCGCAATCAAAGTAATTTGGCCAAAGGCAAGGCCAAAATGATTATTGGTGAGGCCGTCTTAGACATTGCGAAGACATTCAAACCCCCATTCAAACGGGCATTGATTTCTTAAACCTCATTTCCTTAGCCCCTGCTATCAGGTGAGACTGCTTGGCGCATGGTAACGCCCAATCAGTGTACATGGAAATATCCAATGTCGATATGCAATGTAACCTTACGAAACTGTTTTCGGCTAGCTTCGTGCCCAACATTCCGGGAAGGTATGCGCCTACATACGTGGCGTTGAGAGATGCATGGACGCACATTCATAGCCAATGATATTATATCCTACTTCCTATCCAGCGTAATAAAGCTTAGCGCCCTGCTAAGGATACCGCCAAGCTTACATGTAAACAATATCTACTAGAAGCTTCGATCCAGCAATAGATGTATCCATTTATCCTTTCTGAGCAATGGAAACTTCTAGTGGCCTGTAAAGAACATTAGCGTAATGTGGCGCGCTAAGCTTTATTATGCCTGTAGGGAAGTACTGCTATCGATCTCGATCCGACGTCACGTTACTTTGAAGCTCCTTGAAACTTAACCAATAAGAGTACTCACTCCGCTTACCTCATTCGATCTAGAGTGAGGCGCGTGCGCGCGAGCATCGGAACATGACCACCTTGTGAGAGCGAGAATTGTATATCCAATCAGGAACGACGCGCACGTAGGCATGCATGGACTCGGTAGGCATGTTTTCTCTAGCAACGGTTACTGTTCTCTACCACGCACCTACGGTGTATCTTGCAGAACTTCGATTTTGCGAACAAGATAAGTGGATACGCCATTCCTGCGTTGAACAAAGTGTAGAAATTTTCTAGCCTACTGGTCATGTTCGACGCACTACGGTGTATGTGTCCCACCAATACAGATTACGGTGAGAACAGCGGCACAGATTTGACCTGAACTCATCCCGGCCGACTGGTCGAGTCATGTCAGCGGATCCTTCCCGCTTGCAGTTTTCTCGGGAGCCCAAATGAGTATCGAGCGTTGCGTCTGGTAGGGCTGAGAGTGCCCGAATTATCTTGCAAGGACCCTAAGTAACCGACAGAAACAGGCAACCAAGCGTCCTGGTCAGCAATCGCGAGTGCCCACCTACAGAGAGGTTTCAGAATTTGCATGTATAGATGCGTTTCCTGTTGGAAGAGGTTGTGGTCAAGGGTTTGCCACAACAGACCAGCCTCGCGGGCAGTGACGCGGCATGGACACCCGCATATAAGGGCCTATGGCAAAAATACCCACATATGCGTCCTTTCCTTAGCATTGATCTAAGAACTACGTGATATATTCTTTTAATGCTCTCTCCAATCTTTTCAAGGAGTTGGTCGCTGAGCTGTTAGCTCCTGACTGTGCGACCTTGTTCTTGGCATCCTTTGGTGACATTGGTTCCACCATTGACAGGCTGAAATTTTTCGGAAGCATGAAGAAAGGCAGTCCCGGAGTTTCTTCCAAAGCAAGAAGCCGATGTAAGGAAAGCACAGAAACGCAAGCCCGCAGTTTTCTTCCAAAGCAGGAAACCGGTGTAAGGAAACCAAAGAAAGGCAATCCCGGGTTTTCTTCCAAAGCAAGAAGCCGACGTAAGGAAACCAATGAAAGGCAATCACGGCTTCTCCGTAGTAGCCATACGCAGGACAAGCGCCCTTGTAACCAATCCTTAGTAGAGCGAGATTTCTGCTCAAGGGTGCTTCTACATTTATGAATTCTGAGGAGCCATTCGGACATCGAAGTCTTGTCCTTTTTGATTTCCATTCTCAGTATCAACTTATTAGACAGCCTTACTGGGAAGCAAAGCACAAGCCACCAATGGCCGATACCTACAGTAATCATGCCCTTCATCAGTCATTTCCTAACGAAAATTGTTCCAATGCACCCCACTAATATCACCTGAGCGGTCTTCCGTCTTCTCATCTCATCCTCTGCTCCATTTCACAACCCACAATCTTTTCTAAGCCAAACCACCTTGCAACTCTACCCAAATCCACAATAACCATCACAAATATTTTTCTAAGCCACAATGTAGTCTTCGACTATTTCCATCTCTTTGATTATACCCTGCTATCCCCCCTGCCGCAAGTATACCCTCGCCTGTTACCGCATTTGCCTCTGTCCCTACATTCGCAATAAATGAAGTGCCGACTGATTATACCAATATCGACGCTGAGAAGGGAATAGAGGAACCCGGTGGATTCACAGGCGGTACTCGTCTCTGGCACTGGTGTAAAGGTTGAGGAGGAGAAGGGCGTTCTAGGCAGCTGTTGAAGACGTGTTCGATGTAACATTCGGGATGCTATAGGTAGACGTAAGAGTTTAGCCTTAGACTCCGCTATTGACCGCGGACTTCTAGAATTGTTTTGTTAGTTGCTAATTGAGTAGAGCATCTGGCAGGTTTGAGCCGCTAGATTCATTCAAGAGGGTGTCGAATCAATGTAGAGCGTAGGGTTGATGTGAGGAAAGGCAGGAGTGGCTGATTTTTTAGACATTTTGTAACTAGAGCAATGCGTTGAGAAAAATGTGTCTAATTGAGTCGATAGGATACTTATCTAATCAACCTATGCTTTTCTGTGCGCAGCATGGAGGTAGTGATTGGTTTGAACTGGGTGCGCAAGAATTGATTGTACGGACGGCTAAACTTCGGTTGATTGCCAAACCACATCTTGAGAAAATTTTGCAACTGCTGAATTTTGCTTGGCAGCGATTTTGCGACCAGCACTTGGTTCGTAACCGAGCGGAGCATTCCATCGACCTCAGGTCAAACCCTTCCATCCTAAAACCCATCAAAATAGCTCCGCGTGCTGCGCATTGTCTCTAACCTGCCCCGATGCTTCAACATACCCTATTCAGTCTATTGAATTGGCGCTCGAGCTTTCGCAGTAGCCAAAGCTCGTATGAGAGTTGTCACGAATCTGTGACTATTGTTCGACCAGCAAGTGCTCAAGTGCACGAGGCCAAAGTGATAGAATAGGAAAAGCGATAGCAGAACTGAGGTAAAGCCCCCCAGTAAGTCGGCTGGGAGGGGATCATGAGCTGTACACAGGGGGTTGAAGCTGTTGACTACTGCACACAAGTCTTGGTTACAAAGCCCGCGACCGGAAAGCTGGATCAAGCTTCAGCACGCAGAAAGTCCCACATCGCAGACAACATAAGACTGGAACATGCTGAAACTATGAGCGAGTATCAATAGTGTAAGTGGCGGAAGTGACTGTGGTCTCCTGTCTGAAATTCAATAACATGGAAATCTCACGCTAAGCGATACCTGTTCCCTCATCTCCCATATACTTTCGCGAGAACCTGATGCTCCTTCTCTTTTCGTCTTCCATGCTCATCCAGCTTATGTCTTCGAGCTTCGACTAGCATTACCGGCCATGTTCTCCTCGATGCCTTGGAGGAACGCCTCCATCTCGGCCTCGCGTAGCGCCGACTTTCGTTGTACACCAAACTGCTCGTGTATCTGTGGCTTCTCAAGCCAATCTTGCAGCTGCATCTTCGGTGTATCAGTGAGGCTGGATAGCGCAGCTGCCGTCAAGCGTTGGGGCTGATCTTTGTTCCTGCAGAGCATAGCAGTTGTCAGTATGGCTTGGCAAGAGGCACCAACGATTTGATACTAACGACATGGCTGAGAGCTCCTGTTTGAAGTTCTTTGCGTGGTGTGCGGGGTAAAATTATCAGCGCAATCTGCTGGCTTGCGATGGTGATGGAAATTGAATGTTATTGACTACGTGGATATTGAGGACCGTGACCTGTACCGGTTAAAATCTTCCTCGAGGCTCACTGTTAAAGGGACAGAAAGCTCACGTGCAATGACACTACTATACAAGATAATCACCGTGTCTTGGGAGTGCCATCGGCCTAATGCTTCCTTATGTAATCAAGGTCTGGCGCCCCGTCGACCGGAAATTCGAGCAGCACAACCCACGGCCAACGAGGTTTGCCAGAGTGTCTCATACTCGCAAGGCCTACGACGAACCTGTTGTTGAATGCATCATGCCGTCCATTTGATCTGTTCTACTATGATTGATGAAGTTATAGGGGCCAGGTCTCGTCTTTCAGCTATGGAGAGCGAGCTGAACTTCGCGGTCATACTAATCCTTAACCATAAGGGTGCGCGCACTCTTTGAGCAATCGGTCTAAACTTCGAACAAAAGAAGGTCAATAGGATTTCATATTGGCAGACTCCAGCACATAGGTTCAGGATACCCGTCACTGTTGGGCGCTGAAGATGGAAAATTCAATTGTCTTGCTGATTTGGCTCATTCAATGTACGAACGCTGACGTCAGCTCCATCAAACGCTCAACAAAGTTGTTACAGTGCCTCTCTTCCTTCAGAGATCCTGCCAGGGATCCTTCAAAGCCTCAAAAGGAGAGTATTTTATTCCCTATTCGTGGCATCCGACGCCAAGATTTCAGCCCTACGGCCTTCCCCTTCCTTCAATTATTGCTTCCAATTCTGCCAATTGTGCCCTCAATCTCGCCTCTGATGGTCGCGATGGCTTTATTCCCACAGACAATTGTTCATGTGTCTCTGGCTGATTGGCCCATTCTTCAAGTTGCGAGCGTGGTGGGTTGCTAAGGGGTTGGAGGTTCTGTGCTGTGAGGGGGGCCCTGGCAGGAGCAATGTTCTATCAGCCATCAGGAAGGGAAAGAGTATAGAGGTACTAAGGTACGAACGGCATGATCAGTGCAGTTGGAGTCTAGGATTGATGGCCCTATTGATAGATGGCTGTGTCCAAGACGAACGACCTTATGTAGCCCAGCTTTTTCGATAATGCTCAATGGGTGGCTTCGAGAGCGATGGCAATCACCAATTTCAGAGACAACAGGTGGATATTCTCTGTGTCGTTCGAAAAGTGCAGCCATCAATCGCGGAATACGTCCCATATAAGGGCCGTTGGTACCCTTGACGTGCAATTTTGAGCGTCCAAGGAATTTCCGCCATTCGGGAGGAACCGGCTATTCCGGTCTTCCTAAACATATTCGTCGCCTCACTTTATCGCAACCCTACAGACTGTGTTGGCTGGCTGGCTGGATCTTGGCATTACAGCCGGAGGACTGGTCCCCCGTTGCTAAAGATAGTCACGTGGAGGTCTCGCATTCACCATACCTGATCTGATGGGTTGGTCTCTGTGTGGAGGGTTCGTCCGCCTCGCCTGATCCCGCGGACAAAGTTGCCATTTCGGGAACCGTTGGTCAGCCGTTTGCGCACGAATTCATTACGTCTGATTGTAATTGCATCTCGTCTTTGGCAAGCGCCTGTAGCGAGGGCACAATTCACAAAGATTCTGATAGCAAGTTGCTCAATGCGGGAGCTTTGGGTGTTTTCAATGTTGTCTGCTTGTGGCTTTGTTGACCATTGCTACATCATTCGCCCTATACAAGAATGCGCCCTAGAGCTAAAACAATATTAAAAAAAGGATCCACGTAGACCTCTGTGTGGATATATGCACGACATGTCGGCGTTACTCTGGTTCTGCTAGAAGATGGAGCTTGAACAAAATTCCTAGATAACTACTCATCCACCATACGTACCGCGTCCAGCGCTAAACCTAATCTACCGAAAGGACCCCATCAATTCAAAAGCAGCTACTTCGCCACCCACTACATCCACCTCCTCCACCCTCTTCCTCTTCCTTGAGGCCCTTGACGGCAGCCGTAACGTCCCATGATGTTTCTCCTGCAAGTGTCTGTCGAGATTGTCCTTCCGACCGAAGATGGATCCGCATCCTGGTTCTGAACACAAGATTGTTGTTATGTTGCCGTGGACCTTGGTATATTTTAGATGTCTTTCTAGGTATCTGGCCCCGTATGTGGGCTCGAATGTTGCTGGGCAGGAGGGACATTTTATTTTTTCACGGGAGTGGGATGAGGAGGTGGGCGATTTTGACGGACGGGGTAGTGGTGGTGATAGTGAGAAGGGATTGTTTGGTCTGTTGGTGGGGGTTGTTGGTGGTGTGGTGGATGATAGAGACGATGGTGCAGAGGTATATCTTGAGCTATGGATGAGACTTGGTGGGGAAGTGGGTGATATGGATGATGGTGGTGGTGGTGGTGGTAGTAGTTGTAATGGTGAGGACAACGACTTCGAGGGTATAACGGTGAACCCGGTCGGGGACATCGGCGAGATAGGTGAGCCAGACGACGACGAGGGTATAATCCAGCTTGGTGTTGTGACGGTGGGTGATATAGGCGAGGGATCCAACTCTGATGGTGCCGTTGTGGGTGAAGAGAGTGAGCTGGCGTCTCCGTCTGTCTGGGAAGAGTTCGTGGAACAGCCATGAGAGGAGATGTACGGTTTTATCTTGGTCAAGGTGTCGTGGTTAGAGGAACCCGCCTCGACAGTAAGATTTACTTCGTCGGGGCTGACTTTGCTGTCTGTCGTCGCAGAATTTCTTTGAGCACCAGGAGATGATGTGGAAGGGGTGGAGGCGGCAGGGAGTTCTTGGGCCAATGGTCTTGCGCTGTTAGAGGAAAATGCACTGATATCCGGCCATGGCCTTGCAAATGGCGACACGAGTATTGCGCGGTTGTCTATATTCCAAGAGATTGCCAGAATCTTGTGGAATGCGGTGGCATAGTAGCGGTCGCGCCAGTATGAGTTGGTCTCCTGCACAGCGAGGTTGCAGTAGGTGGTGACAGCTTCATGGTACTTCTCATACATCTCAGGAGATCGAGAACAGTGCTAGCATTTGTAAGTGGGTGTGTCATCATGTGTGAGTGAGCTTGTGCTTACTTTAGCCATCGACTTCAGTGCAACCTCGACCTCACGTGGGCTGCGCAAAAGTCCGCAACCCACTTGACGCTGGGCGTCCTCGGTGACAATTTGAAATGCTTCGATGCCGGGGTGCTGGTGAAGAGGCTTAGTGAGGTATTTGACCATCCATCTGATGCCTGGTGTATGAGCACTGGTGTGCTGAGCCAACGCGTCACGGGTGGTTTTTCCATTTCGTTCCTGGATGCTCGCGTACTCCAGGTCTGAGGCTCAAGGTCAGCCGTCAACCGAACATGGGAGCAAAGAGGAAGACTCACCATCGAGGAATCTTGAGCAGTCTGTGATTATCCGTCCATTCTTGAGCAAGATTGTTAGAGCTTGCGTGTTGCATGGTACACACTCATTTGAGGAAGCCGTCAAGAACCTTTGGTGGCAACCGAGTTGATCAATCACCCTGAGAAAGAGACATCGTTCGCTCTCACTAGCTAATGCATGGTGCCACGGCAGCATATGATGGAAGAAGTCATTCATGACATAACCTTCATAATGCGACATGTAAGCAGAAGCGCAAGCCAGAACCATGACTGCGAATACTTCTTGAAAGGTGTTCGCAATGACGCCCTTAAAAAAACGGTATAGAGTCACGATTCCCGTTTCAAATAGTGTCTGGGTGCTCAGAACGGAACACCATGCTAATAGGTCTGGCTCTGGGATCAGTGTCTGTCTCCATTCGACGGTGATGGCAAAGAATGCATTGCGAAGGTCTTGCACGTATGTTGCTTCTGATACGGAGGTGCTGTCGAACGAAGAGGTAGCATAGCTGATATGTCGGGATATGTTGATGGCAATGGGATCACTTGAGGCAATGGCATCGTCTGAGACAGCGGCAATGCTTGTGGCAGTGACCTGGCTTGGCATATTAACAACAAACTTTTCGTTAACTTGCCGGAGACTCGATGATGAATTTGACATATCCGAACTTGAAGTAAGATGATCTAATGGCCGGAATTTCAGATCCCAGAGATTAGGAGTAGCTGGAGCGGAGACCATACGGTCGATGAAGTATTCCTCAATAGCTGGCGACTTGCGTTGTGATGCACACTCGCCAGATGCGAGTTCGGGCCGTGTCAAATCGTCCGAGTTTGACAGTTCGAATTGTTCGACAAGAGAGCCAGAGAGCTCATTCACTGGATCTGCTGTCTTTTTCTCCTCGGAGAAGTGTTTGGGAATTGGACTACCGTCCATTTCACTTCTGACTGAAGACAAGCCGTCCATTTCACTCTTCTGGCTCAGCCCAAAAGGTAAGACTGAAAAGTCCGCGGCGTTCGGAGGCTGGGAGGATTGGCCTTCGTAGACTTTTGTAGTATTCTTGCGTCCCAAATCTTTCAACCAGGCTTTGATCTTCAAGCTAGTCCGTTTGACTAGAGGTCTGGGGATGGGGCCACGCCAGTATCCACTCCCAATAAAACGTTCAGGCCGAGTGCAATGGGGGCACCAATACCAAGTATCGGAGAGATGCTTGCAATTTACCGCATGTTGTACGAGGGAATCGTGATCTTCGAAGCAATTGGCGCGGCACCAAAGCATTGGACACATGAGCTTTTCTTTCATGGAGACGTCTGGGCATTCGCCGCGGATGTTTGCAATCCAGTCTTGAAATGCAGCGAGGCACTGGCTCCGTGAAAGGCCATCGTAGTCATTTTTGCCACGCTTTTGCTGAGGGTAATGTCTTAGCCTTCCCCGTATCGTCAGCAGCAATTTAGATACTCGCGATATGAATCTTACGCGCAAGATGTGCCATGAGCAGACGCAGAGTAAAAGTGCTCACCCATGGTGAGCTGTGATAAAACAGTTGGACGGTGCGACAATATAGCGAGAGTGGAAAGGAGAAAATAGGTCCTGGAATATCTCAAATCATAGACTGAAGTCAATGAAAGTGGAAAGACGACGACGACATGAGCACCACCTGCGCACAGACGCTATCACAGAGTGGAGTTTGAAGCGAGAGTCTCAGAAACGACGCCACCGGAGGACTTCGGGGAGGCAATAAGAAAAATCAAGGAAATGACACCAGCGACATGTAGCTAGATGGACGTCCGACCTCAGCATTCGCTGAGACAGATTCAAGCAAGCCATGCCTCAGATGTCGGCTTCGTACTGGTCAGTCATCGACTGAACCTGGATAGAGGATACGAAACGATAAGCTATTACAGCGACCCGTGCACCACACTCGATGCTGCATATGTATCTTGTCCTCAATTGGCCGTTTGGGAATGACTTTGATCCATTGGTCAATGTTAGGGTTAATGCACCCCAGAAGAATTCAAATGGAATCCTATCTTTATGTCATCCTCGCTGAATGGAAGTCACCTCCCGGCAGACCCTGCCTTGGTGTGCCCAGAAGTCAAAGCGATGGGAGAAACGGGTGATGGCCATTCCCGCTGCGCGGAAGTCAATCCCCGTCAGACCCTGCTCTGGTGTGCCTAGAACTCACGACGATAGGAGGAACACGGTGACGGCACAATGTAGGCAACCAAGCTAGTAAGGTACGGCGGTGAGTTGGCACTCATCTGACTTGATGCATGCCAACATCCATGATGATCGATATGATCGTAAAGCTCCGAGGTTCCCTTGGCGTTGACAGGCTCCCGCTTGTTGGAATGGAAAGCACGCGCGGCATGAATCGTGATATGGGGTAAAGCCTCTGCTTGATATGTTGCTCAAGACTGATAGGATATGAATGACTACTGTTCTAGGATCAGCACTTAGAGACTCTGAATCATATAGATAGGACCATTACCGAATCAAGAAGCCTTCGAATATGCCTCGTCTCTGGCCTCGGCCAATACAAACAGGGTCGCTTGAGTCATCGTCCAACGAAGTGACTAGCTGAGATACATGTATATGGCCGTGTGAAATTTTTCTGGGGCGTCTTTCGGTATGGGCAGCCACTCACCGGTTGCTCCGTGCCAAGCAATTGAAGAACTAAGCGGTTGAAATTCCCCTCCCCTTCGCATCCCTGGTTTCGAGAAGCACTTTCATTGTGGAAAAGAATGATGAGGGAATTATTGATGAGGGAAGTATACAACGTATATGAGCGCCTTTGTGTAGAATGAAAAGCACAGCCTATTCCTCGATCTCATTCCAATTCAGCACAGCCGATGAAAGGGCTATGTCAGTAAAACACATTAAACTTGAATGCAGAGGCTAAATACTCAGCCTTGCTTAAGGGCAGTTCAGGGCGTTGTGCCTACGCGCCCGCGGACAATGCTATCTAGAGCGCAGCCGGTTACAAACACCACCATATAAATTATTGATCATTGAATGTTGAGTTCACCAAAAGGCGATAGGGATCACGTCCGACGGAATTCGAAACAGATGGCTTGGAGCGGTGTGCCGAATCTGCAGAACTCCTTTTTCTGATTTGCTCAGGCAAGCAAAGATAGGTCGGACCAAGGGCGATTGGCGTTTCTGCTGTGGGAGACTACGCCATGAGCATGCATAACCCATACGCCTAAACTGACTTAGCTTTGGAGGATGACTGGTAGCTCCCGCCTGTAATGGAACCTTCACTAAACCAGATTGACCCCCATGAATGGTTTGTGGGGTACTCCGCTCTGGTTGATGCACCGCCCCTTGGCCCCCCCGCCCTCTCGCTACAACGCAATCGTTCTGAATCCTAGCCTAAGGAAAACTGCGCTTCTCTTCATTGTGATGAGCCCTCACAGTGCGCCATTCCCAGGCACTAACTTTCATGGATGGGGTGGATATTTATATCTTGCACAATAATTATAGCATACACCATTAGTTTTCTACTCGACCGCTCGAGTGAGAAATTGCGCGGCAGTATGGATTCCCACCTTTCATCCAAAGCTGTCGTTCATTTGTATTGCGCGGGCCTTTCCTTGGCGATCTATACTCAGACACTTCTCTTCGTAGTCTGACGACTAAACATGTACTTGAGGAATGAATGTTGTTAGCAACCCCTACAGCACAAAATTCTCCGTGGTAAGCTTGAGAGTACGAAATGCGATTGCAACGTGCTGTATAGACTGGCTTGTCCCCAGGCTGGAACATCCTGCGTACCCGGTAATGCTAACCCTCTTAATGACAACCCTCTAAGCCCCAAAAACTCCGCTGAAGATGCTGAAGTACCCTGAAATCTATCTCCATGATCCCAATCGCTGTACCCCATTATAGTAGTCTTTGAAATCAGAACCAAGCAATCTATATCCATGATCGCGTTCGCTAAGCCCCGTTCAAGTAGTCTTTCAGATCAGAACGAAACAATCTATAAACCCGCTTTCTATGCGCCAAATAATCCCCGTTAATAGTACTGCAAATTTACCAGCTTGGGTGGGAGACATTGACACGCCCAGAAAATTCGCGGACAAAAGGATGCGCAAGTCTTTTGAGTGTCATTCATGAGTGTTGGTGATATGTCTCTTCATATTCGATGGGCGTGAGAATGTCTGGCCACATTGTGGACATTTCACTGATTGCCCATGCCGTTCACGTATGTGTCGCCTCACGTTCTTGTTGCGATCCTCATCCTTCTTCGCGGCAGAGACCTTATTGCTACATTCTGGGCACACGCCGCTGCCATCAAGCGAGCTTACAGTACCGGCAGATGTCATGTGGCCTAGAAGAGAGCTCTGTGGTCCAGTATTGGGCAGGGAGGTAGGCGTAGTCCAGGCGAAAGGGGTAGCAACGGGTGAAAAGAGACTGTCCAATGGAGGTGTAAGGGATTGGAGACGAGAAATAATGCCTTTGATCACGCTGTCTAAGAGGGAAGTAATCTGATACCAATGTTTCCGGCGCCAAAAGATATTCTTGAGACGACTGCATAAGGCCTCCGGGCGTCTGAAATTGCTGGCATTCATGGTCTTCGTACGTCATGTGGTCAAGTTCTGGGATACGACGGTCATGAGGGTCGAAATCTGCAGATACTTGGTTCATAGAATCGGTCGACTCTGGTCAAACTGAGCGCCCGTTCCAAGAAGCGAAGTGGAAAGCGGGATCCGGTCTGCACCTAAGTACCCTTCGAACGTATCCGCAGCTTTTTGTCTTGTTCCCTCTTGCAGATCGCCTTGGATGCCTGCGGCACTATTATCAGGTCAGGCTCTTGTTTCATCACCCAGGAAGAAGCGGTACGTACTGTCTTAACTGTTCGTCCCTTGTAGCGTTGTCACCACCAGCACTCGAGGGAGGCCGTTCCATGATGTCAATCCACAGAATTTGGCGCGAAACACACTTCCAGTAGATCGGAGAATGGACCGTCGACAGTTAGTAGGCATTGTCAGACGAAAGAGATTATAGTAGGGTTGTTGGGTGATGCGGGGGAGGACTCCCACTAGTGATCGCGTTCTGAATGATCAGTCTTCGAAAAGTCCTAGAAATCAATGTGCTCTATACATACACGATTCCAGGTACATAACATCCCTTTCAGGCCATGGCGCCATGGTGTATCGCGCGCTATCTGGCCCTCATTGGTAGTTGGGCCACCTCAAGAGTCTCAAGTGGGATTCAGAGGTTACCATTGGGCATCAATTGACGTTTACCGATGCCCACTGAAAAGACTTCGAATTCTCCGCACTAGGTGATTACACAAGGAATATCACGACATGGATCCCTTCCAGCTCAAGATACCATAAGTACACCCACGTTAAACCTCACACCGAATGTAATTTATCACCAGCCGAGGAAGAATGCAGTGGTGACCGAGTCTACGCCTTGATACCTCGTAGTCCTGCGAAATTCCCAGCATATTGTCTGTTTATTCCCATGTCTAGAATCTGTTGGTTGAGGTGGCTGTCCCCAGACGACGTCTTCCTATCCTTTCATGGCCGTCTCTAACGAGAGAGCCGCTGTCTTCTCAGCCCAGTATGTTCTGGTCCAATTGTAAGTCCAGCGCCGACGCCTGTGACATAGGATCGTGGTATGGCCTGCAAAGGAGAGTGGTAGTGCCCTAGAATGGATTCAAGCAAATGTTAGCGATGAGGTCCAAAGTCTTGGGACATTCTGCTTACCGTGATGATATGCTCGTAGGGACTAAACTCTGACGCGAGAGAGGAGGTAATGATACAATTCTTAGACTTTGGCTGCCTGATAGAGGCCGAAAGAGTCAGCCCCAACTCGTACCGCGCCCATTGAGCCTTGCGAGGCTTTTCCGTTTGCTTGTGAGCTTTAGAACTCACTGCAACTGACTACAAGAGGGAGCAGCCGGGATGCCCTGACAGACAATGGTACCAGGCGTTTTTGAAGGGTCCTCAGTATCCAGCCACCAGCTATCAAAGACTATGGGAGGTTTCACAGAGGATGTTGAGGAACCAAGTGCAGATTTGGTGAGATCAAAAGAAGGCTGGGTGTTTGGGGTGTGGGAAGGCGCTGTGTTTCCAGCCCCCAAACCCGGAAAAAGAAATTCAGGTGCTCGGAAGGCTTTAGCGAAGCATCTTATCAGCCGCAATTTCATGATGCTATCAGTGCTTCGCCTTGCGCAATCGTTCTGATATGCGCTTTCTGGCTGATTGCTATGTCCTGCTGCCTTGCCTCGGCCAATTGAATGTGTAGTACCGATCGAAGAAGCCTAAAACCCGTTGGAACATCTGTCAGTATCCGTAAGCTCTCATCATTTTCCATAACACAAAGGCAACTGATCTATGATCTAGACTGCCCAAAGTAGATCTCAGCTCCCATCTCTCCAACTACCATGAAGTAATTTTCAAACAGACAGAGACTCGGCCAACCTAAGCCGTATGTTGATGCAGCTTGCGAATCAGATTGAGCTACAACGAACATAAGACGGTCTCTGCGCAATGTCCGGTTGAGCCGTCACGCGATCGTGCTTGAAGGTTCTGACCGGTCCCTTCCGTTCTTAAAGTCAAAGAACCAACCCAAAATTCTTATTTCGAAGCGTAGCCAAGGTGCAACCCCATGTCAAGGTGGACTCACCACTTGGGTGGACTCACCACTTGGCGCATTCTCTGTTGGGATTTTTCTCATTAATCTGCTTGAAAGACACTTGCCAGAAACACACCGCAGATCTGCATTCGCATGGGATTGCTTCAGTTAGAACTTTTGGCTGGAAACTTTCAACGTTGGTTGCGGTGATTAACAAAATTGTTTGCTTCACTCACTCACACATCGTGCATGCTCACTTCTCCGGGTTGACAAACATGCGATGAGAGAAAGTGCATTCCACAACGATATCTAGACCATCCATAACAGTTTCCTACGTCCAGCTTTCCACTAAGTCACCAAGTAAGATATGATCTATGGACGTTTTGAAATTAAGGAGTCTCATTGCTGTGCCAACGCGCCAAGACAACCTAATGCCTTGGTCTCGTCCTAATTTATGCTTTCATCATAACCTAGTCTCGACTTTCATTTTGAGCTCATCAAGTTGCTTTGCCAGTGCCGCTTCCGATGGTCGTGATGGCTGCTGTCCTACAGCTGCTTGCTCATGGCTCTCGGGCTGTTTGCTCCATTTGTCAAGCTGCGGCCGCAGTGGGCTCCCGAGCGACTGTAGTCTTTCGGCTGTCAAATGGTCCCTGTCTCCAGCCTTTAGCTATATCCTGTAAGGACAATGCTCCTAGGGCGGACGTACGGCATATTAGAGAGGATCTAGGAGCTAGATTTTGTTCGATAACGAGGGTCGCGGAGGCAGCTGATGACTTAGGAAGGTAAACGAATGACTTTCACACATTTGATGATCTTGAGGAAGCTCCGGTTCTTAAACCACCCTCTGCGCTGCTCTATGAAGTACACGGCCTTCCATGGGACAATCTCCATTTATGTGATTTCTTTACTGCCAGAACGAATTCTAGTATCCTATCAGTTACTGGGACCGAGACTACGCTACTAAAAATAGGTAGTCCTACGTCTAGTGTTAGTGCTGAAATTTTGGCTTTACCTAAAATTCCCACAGGTGGCTCTCTAAGTCCTCCATAATGATAGTGGGCTCGATAACCTTTCTGGAATCTAGCATTTGCCTGGAAGCTTTGGAGACGTTCCGAGCGCTTGATGTAGAACCTGGTCAGACTCGGCTCCTCATCCTCGAAGTCCTCCAACTTAGTCATCCCTTACGTTCGGAACGATTAGACTGGTCTAGAAGGGGTGTTGAGATCGAAAACCATTTTTCAGGGATCTCAGATCTATGAACATAGTGCCAGGACAAATTCTCGTATCTCTGGATTGGGTACTGATGAATTTGTGTTCATTATAAAGACTATGTTATGGGCCTCGGATCTATTGAAGATATTATAACGCGGTGAAGCATGTGAAACAAGTCACCCAGCACTCAAGCGTAATGTCAGACGAAGAAGAAATCTGGTTCCGGACAGCAAGCGACTCAGTCGCCATAGAATGGACAATGGATCATCAAATTTTAGCCTCTAGCTGGAGCTCTCCTGCTCTTTGTCAATCTACGCCGTCTCAACAATCCCGATCTCGGGTGCGTCTTTCTTATGTGCTTGTTCAGATTGTCTTGTCGATTGAATGTTGAATCACACTCAATCACTGGGCATTCAAAGTAGTCGATACTCTCATGCCGCGTCCGAGTATGACGCTTCAAGTTCGAAATTCTATCCTGGAGCAAGCCCCTGAACACCTGACCGCAGACTTCACAAGATGTCGTGTCAATGCTGGACGAGAGGGGAGATGGAAGGGACAGTGGGGAGTAGATCGAGTCTGGCAAGTCGGTGGAACTGTGACTGGCAGCACTTTGGGAAGAAACCGTAGAACTTTCCAGATCCCATGCAGATGACGAGGGTGGTGATTCGATCAATACCCTGTTCTCGTCCAAGGGCTTAGACCAAGTAGATTCACGTAACCATTTCTTGGGACTGATGGGAGTAGTCTGGCCATGCAGAGATACTCGGGCGGCTCTTTGCTGGTATTTTTCTAGCTCTAAGGATATTGCCAACACCTTGTTCAGATTTGTGATGTAGAACGGATCTCGCCATTCCATACGCGCCTTTTGCATATTTTTGTCGCACACCGCGGCGACATCCCCGAGAAATCTTTCGTATACGAGAGGATGTACCGAAACTGGCTAATGACGGTCAGCAAAGACGTTTGGTTCGAGTCGGAGGCTTTGAGCTCACTTTACCAGTCGCAATGAGCCACACTTCGACCTCACGGGTACAGCGCAGCGTCCCATTATACAGGTGGTCCTTCGTGTCGGCAATGATCTCGCGGAGGGGCTCGATGTGATTCCAGCCCTGGAGTGGCTCCGTGATATTGTATAACATCTCTTGGATGTTTGTGACATGATTTTGAGCGTACCAATCAAGAGTACCATGATTGGAGTTCCTATCTTCAATCAAGCCTGCCCACTCGAATGCTTCGAACTCCATGTCAGATAACTCGTGGTAAAACACACACGGGGGCAACTTACCATTAAGAAACTCAGAACACTCTCTAATGATCATTCCGTTTCTGAAAAGGTCGACGAGTTGAACCGATCGTGGGTTGACGGTAATGACGCTGCCCAATTCATGGATGGGAGACATTGGGGCCCCCTGTGAGAGCGTCACGCAACTAGGACGCCAGAGCTGATTAATGACAGCAATTAGTAGGTGTATATCACGCTCCTCACGCATGGCGTACTGCCACCGCAGGAAGTCCTGGAAGAGTTCACCCCAACCATAGCAAGTGTCGTTGCCGTGCTTTATATAGAAAACCCCGCAAGCGATGTGCATTAGTGCGAATATTTCCTTGAAAGTTGTTGGCAGAATATTCTGATAACATCTCTGAAGAATTTGAATGCCTGTCTCGAACAACGAACGTACATAGTAATTTGAACAAGGCACTCTAATGTCAGGCGCTGAATCGAGCCTTCTGATCCATTCAAAGTTTATAACGTGTACAACGTCACGGAGTTCTTCGATGTGCGCCTGCGCCGACGCTGTTTTCCGTGCAAACCCAGACTCGACTCCGGAAAAACCTGGCAATGGTGTGCTGGCGACGGCGAGATCGCCGAAGACTAAAGCTTGACAACGATCACTGTGAACAGACTGGAGCCACGGGATCCCCTCGAAAGAGACACGTGTAGGATTCACCGCTTTAGACTGGTTCTTGGGCGTCAAATCTGGAGTATCAACGTTGTAGAGCGATTCCTGGACATCGGATATTGGTGAAACAAGCATTTCGTTTTGTACAAGCTCCTCGAACTCTGTAACAACGCTATGGAACAACTCGTGGACATGTTGTAAGCCATCATCGATTTCCCAAGTCACTGATCCTAGTTGCGCTTCTGTCTGCTGTCCGAACATGGGCTCATAATTCTTGATGTATGGTGGAGGTTGCTCCATCTCGTAAGTCTGTCCTTCCCTATCCACAGAGTCTGACCAGCTTTTGTGGTCATCCCCAATGTCACTTGGGAGCTCCGCAGGTCCAAGAGAGGTATCAGCCAACTCAGATGCTTCACACTGCCCATATTCTTGTTTTGACTGGTGTTCATAATCGCCGTTGGAGGATCTAAATCGCCTGGCAGGACGGTGAGACTTTGGGCAAGTTTTCAGTCCCAGGTGCTTGAAAAATGCAAATGCACGCTTCAACTTAGAGCCTTTTCGCTGCGGCGTGCACCGTCCGAACTCCCCGCATGGCCGCTCAGCGTCGATGAATTGCTCTGGACGACAGCAATGAGGGCACCAGTACCACCCATCTGACAGGCAAGGACATCTGGCGACGTGCTGCAATGTTGATGCAAGATTCTCGAAATTACCGCGGCACCAAAGCAATGGACACATCAGGTACTCTTTCGCGGATACATCAGACGATTGAGAGCGACCGTATGCCACCCAATTCTGGAAAGCCATCTGTCGTTGATCTTCTGACATATCTTGGCTACCTTTTACCATCCTTTCTGGATGCCAATGATGCTGCAATCTGGTCTCAAGTCTTAGCAGAATCGCACTGCGGCAGTCGCACGTGGAGACTCACGCGCACGGCGCTCTTAAGGTATCGATTGGCATGATATTCCCACTCGTGGTGTATAGCATGAATGATACGAAGACTACGGATACGTTGCGGCCAAAATTAGGATCTATTGTAGCCTGGCACCGGGTGTAAATGAAGGTTGCACCAGGCAGATGACCGACCGGCGTTTTGAGAAAGAGAGCGAGGTGTAAATTAGCCGTGAGGCAAGCGCATGTTCTCAAGCAATAACATAATCGGCTGCTTGTTCTATCCAGTTGCAAAATCCATACCGACGGACTTGTCGAGTGTGGTCGATACGAGAATCAGACAGCTGAAATAGCGCACTATCGCGTAACCCAGAACCAGGAGGACTTATAACCGGCCAGCTACGGCACTCTGTGATTGGCAATGGACATATGACATATTGTGACAAGCTGCATGAGCAGGGTTCTGGGTATGTAGGTGGGAGGACTCTGACTGGCGCCATGCACATCAGATACCCCGTGAGCAACTGCCATGCGATTGTAGATGAACCCAAACTTGTTTTGATCTAACCTGGAGGACGGTGGCCCAACTCCACAAGAGATTCTCATGCGTAACCCTTTCAACTGGTATGTGCTATCCAGCTGGCACAAACACTGGTGACGCGTTTCGATTCCGAGAATAGGGACGGGAGCATCGTGATAGGTCCGGTAGGTCTCAAAGGGTCAAAAGGTAACCAGACTAATCCTTATGCAGCTTCATCGGCTTACCGGTTACTGGTGAGAGGCCGAGTGGGAGGACTTCCATTGAGACTTGGTCATTCGAAGTAGTATTCCAAATTGCGTGGTCAGACACAACACTGGTACCAAGGTCTACAAGCTTAGGGCTTGGACGCGACTGTAGCGATTTTCGATGAACTGGCCAAGAGGTTGGTTGAACGTCTTGGCGCAAGGTGTGCGGAGCTCACCGTATGCCCGCCAACCGGACCACGTAGAAGCGGGAAGCAACCTGTTGGACGCCTCCTTGGCAGCCATGATTGAATGACTGGACAATGCTATTGGTTGAGAACTCGACGCATGGCCGTCACACGGTGAGAAAACACCGATAAACGAGCCAAATCCTGAGAGGTGGAGGGTCCAACACACAACTTGACTCTAGATAGGGTCCGTAGTTCCGCAACATTGTGACAATGGATGATGCATAAAGATGGCAGACTCGCGGGCAGAGTCTTCCTATATAATTTGTTACTGCACTGCCCTGTCTTTTCATATGTACAGGGTGCTCAGCCATGATTGGGCTATGCTCAATGGCGGCACGTTCATGCTCCCAAGACTCAGTCTTCACTCCAATGCCCTCGGCTAGAGACCAACCAGAGATCTCGTAGGTATTGTCTAGTGAATCGGGCGTCGAAGAGAAAGCGGATGAAACCATTGCTGTTCAAATATGGCATGGGCCAGGGCAACAAGCGTCATGCGTTATGCAGGAGAAGTCGCCTATCTTGTCGGGCCAAGCCAATCACCGAAACTGGCTCACCACCAGCATCCCGTGGTGCCGCACAATTTGGGGGCCTTCGCAGGGTCCGGTTAATAGTCCGGCATGATTTTGGTATTCGTGCGACTTTACATAAGCTAGATCGAACGTTCATTTTGTGATGAATGTCTGCCATTGATGCTTTAAAGTGCATGGAAGAGTAAGGGAAAGAGAAGGAACAAGCGTAGCGCGAAATAAAAGTCGACAAGGCGGATGAAAATGTCACTCATCTAGCTTTCTTTAGTGGAGAGCCCTGCTGGAATTACTATAGAGTTAGTATTAAATAGTGGTCTACATGCCCGCGAGTCTTGGCGGGGAAATTTGCGGGCCCGCGGACCACTATTTAATACTAGCTCTATCGTAGTGTCTTCGTTAATCTTCTCCTGGCATTGGCTTAATCCCAAACTTTCCTAGGCGTGGCGGATGGATTTCCGAGGCACACAGAAAAGGCAACCCCTAACAGGTTCATCCAGGAAATGAATGCGATGCGACTGCAACGAAGGATCTGAAAAGCGCATGGGTGGAATGACCTTGCGCTCTTCAGGCGAATAAACCAACGTCAACGAAGGTCCGCTTGGTCAAGCATTCCGCATGACATCAAGATCAATATCATTGAGACTGGTCGCGCCACGAGCTTCACTCACGACTCACAATAAGCCCTCGCATATTTCTGTTCAGTCTACCATCCTGATTTGCTGATGCGCGTGGCTCCATGATGGTTGATTAGACCGTCTATATATCATTCGAATTTGGTCTGATTGCACAAAAAGTGGTCGACTTTCAAGCAATATCGTCAAAATTCCCTCAAAGATATCATTATACTTGGTTCACCGGTATATCCCTGGATGCAACCTGCATTGCTGATGATCTAAACGGAGATCTCAGGTTTTCAGACCTCCCTATCACCACCGGACTTCCAGGCTGCCGTACAAAGGAAATTTCAGCAGGTTGAGAAAGTCCTCCAGCCGTCATTATAGACACCAACAGAGCATGATCATGGAGCGAAGAATCACCTTATGAAGGGGTGCGAGGACGTCGAATTACAGTTTCTCTCTGCATAGGAACGTTCACGTAAGCAGCCGTTGAGCGGAAACCATAAGTGGTGTATGGTAGCGCTAGAGCATACCCACGTACTGAGTCCTTACTGGATCAAAGTGACCTATGATGAAGTCGGTGCGCAGGGCCATTGGTACATTTTCGATACTAACGATTTTGGACTTGACCTTAAGCGCCACGACGGCCTCATTTGGCTCGCCGGGAGAGCAAGGTTTGGACCCTGTGCACGATTGGAAGCGTGAAGTTTAAGCTGACGTCCATCCTTCAAGTGCTGGTATCATTACTACATTGATTTCGCCGTGCTTCTTGGAGTCGGATTGAGCTGGTAGCTTTCCTAAAAACGAGGGTTCTCCTTGGTCTTCTGATGGACTGCCTTGACCACGAGCTAGTGAGCCAAGCCAGCATTTGCATCGGAAATGATGTCTTGGCAACTAATTCTTTTCGCCCATCTTGGTTCCTCAGACCTTTCTTTCCTTTGATGAACCTCAAAGACGCATTTGCACTACGCTCACGCGCCCTCCTGCATAAAGTATAGGCTGCCTCAGAATGCTCGCAGCCATCACAAAGGCAGTGGGGCCAAGTTTCGTTTCCTCTAGACCAACATAATGATGTTTCGCAGTCCCTGACATTTTTAGTGCTTAATAGAGATTAATGGAAGCTTCAAGCTGTTGGAACAATGGCAGATGGAGATGGTAGTAGATACATCGCTAAACTATTCATTAGGCGAGCCAATCGAGTTAAAGCACAAAGCCATCATCCTGTCAAATCAAGGCACTTCATCAAGAAGGTACAAACAGATTCCCCGTATAACAGTACCCACCAACGCTGAAAAAATCAACCACAATCCTAAAACCCTCTAGTCGCCAACACTATCACGAGTGCCTGTCTCCAGTCCTCCTCACCAACGTCACTTTCCCTCAGCCTTCCGCTGAAGTTTGTTAAGTTGCACCTTCATCTGAGCTCCAGAGGGTCTAGATGTCTTGTGTCCCACCGCAACCTGCTCATGTGGCTCAGCCGTCCTGTGCCATTGCTCTATCATTTTAGATGGACCCTTCCGGGCCTGGGAGTCCTGGCTTGTTGAAGGGGCTCTGTCAGCGTGAGATGCTGTTAGCCAAACCCATGACGGCCTTTGTAGAATTATCACGTACGGCATAATCCTCAGCTTATATTCCAAGCTTGTAGCTGTCAGGAAGGACTGTGCGTATGATGTGATAGAAAGTTCAGGCAATTGTAAGTCGTGTTTTGATGGTTTCGTATAATGTTGTCTGGTCAAACTGCTCTGATAACACAGCCTCCAGTGCGGGCATACAGCAAACTTATAATTTTTTTGACTACCTAGGGTAACGTGTCGGACACAGGAACTATGAATTCAGGAAACAGCAGATGTACCAGCCAGTCCTGCTGTTTCACAAGTCCTCCTAAGACCATAAAGTGTGGCGGAATGTTAGTTGGGTGTCTCGCCCTAGGATTACATATTAGTCACACAGGAACTACGGAAGCAGGAAACATAAGGCGTGCCAGTCAGCCCTGTGTTTTCACAAGTCCTCCAAAACCATAAAGTGATGGGGTTTAAATTGGCTGTCAAGTCACAAGGAATGGTTGCGTTTTCATGGTTAATCACAGGATCTAGGTGCCGACTTCCTTCACAAGGATTAGCACACGGAGCACGGACATCTCTTGCCTATGCTACGTTGCAGACGTACGCGGGAGTAGTGTTTGCGTTTGCCTAAAGGACTATGCCTTTGATTTTGACTCTTTTCAAGCAGCCAGACGCGGCTCCCGCAACCCACTAGATCAAACGTAATTGGAAATCCTGTTTCAAGTACTGAAGGACTATCGAAACCGCTTCTAATACAATCAGAAGCCGGAATTGCGATTATGAGAAGGAACTATCCTGGGGAGTGGGGCCATAGAGCGATGACCGGCGACCAATGCTGAACGTAAGGACATGTACATGCAATGAACACTCTCTACAGGCTGGTGGCACTAATCTATCTAGTGGTTGGTGCTCGATGGTACCATCGCCGGTGGCGACTAGCAGCTCTACTGGCTTGCTGGGAAATTAGGGTTGACGCCGTGGTTTTGGTAGGGGGCACCACCTACTTCTACTTCTCAGTCCTTTTATGTCCCTAGGAACCATTTCTCCAATACCTTCTACTCAGCATCTCAACAGCGGTTTAAACTATGAGCTTGACCAACCTTACCGCGCCTTTATATATCTATACCAAGATAGCTCAGCCATCACGCCCTAGGTTTCCTATCGCTTACACGGAAGGAGTCTCACCGATACGCTTGCACTTCCTACCGCGGCCAATAGCAGCGGCACTAATATGGGCCGACGGCAGCGAGGAACGAGAGTCTAGGGCTAAGGATTCGGCCAAAGAGTAAGATCTTGTACGGCCTCACACTCTCAGCTTTTCACTTTGACCGGAGGAGCACTAATTTGCCCATTGATGAACACGCTCTTTTGATTTATCCAGCTAAAGTCTGATTGTTACATATGTAGCCGTAGTCTTTCATGCGGACTCAACGATTTAGAGTGCTTGACAATAACCTCCTGGGTCTGGGTTAGCTACAATTCTTAGCATATGAGGTTACGGTCGTCAACACGGGGAAGCATCTTCAGTATCGAGCCTTTAGGTGCAAGCGGTCAAATTGATCTTTGCAAAGGCTTTCAATTGGATGTCAATGTCATAAGAAGGGTCCAGTCTATATACGCTTCTTCTCCTTTTACAGTGGACAGGATGAAATTGATTGAGTGGATCAACTTGCATTGTGCGAGGCAATATTGAATCAGTACAATGGCATCTAGCCCTTGTTGTTCCGAGTCAAGGTACTGCGAAGCTACATAGAGATTGGAAAGTCATGGAAGTCATGGAAGCATCAGAATACACATTTCTCGCGAATGTCATAGTTCTGTCCCTGCAGTATGACCGTCTTTTCTGGCCTCATCCCTTTTGGCCTGATCCCCTTAGGCCTGATATCAGCCGTATCGTCACTTTCTCTCCTTCGCTTCATTGCACCCCGCCGCTGCAGAGGTATGGGAGGAGACTCATTGTGGACCGTACGGATGTGATGATTCATATTATCCGTACGAGTAAACGTTTTCCCACAACCTGGTTTGTGGCATTCACACTTCTGAACGAGGCCGTGAGCGTTTGAATTTTTCAAGTGACGCTGAAGGTTTGTAGCGCCTGAGGTGGGTTTGAAGGTCCTGGGACATAATGGGCAGCGTAACACATCAGCAGTTGGATTCTGCGGAGCCGGCGAGGTGGGAGACCCGGCAGACGCGGTCGTCGGAGAAGTGGAATAGCTGTTGGGACTATCCGTGCGTGGCGAGGGTACGGACGCACTCGAGCCCCAGGTAGACGGTGAGGTAGATGGTGAGGCAGATTGGGGTATCTCGTCTGTGGTTCCAATCTCCACTGACGTGACAAACAATGGAGAGTCCCCATCAGATTGGTGCGGTTGAACTACAGCGAGTACACTGATGTCTTGTTTTGCAGACCGCGTTTCGAGTGTCCGATGATTGCTGATCTCCACTGATACAGCCAACACCTTATCTAACGCGGTAGCGTAGTATTTATTACGCCATCTTGGGTCGTGCTGTTCCATCGCTCTATCGCATGAGTCGATGACGGCCCTCTTATACTTTTCAAACGCCTCGACAGATCTGGCATGGCTCTATAATGCGTCAGTGCTTGGATAAGGGCTAAGCCCCGTCTCAGACACTCACTCTAGCATTTATGATCAATAGTACCTCAACTTCACGTGGGTTGCGTAGCAAGCCCGCGTGTAATTGGAATTCCACGTCATCGATGATGTCTTGGAACCCTTCGGTATCATGCTCATATCTGAGCGGTGTAGTGATACTCTGAACCATACTCTGAATACTTCCATTGAAGTAGTTGGCACGCCAACTCAGGTGTTCTCGCAACAATAAATTGTTCCGCTCCGATAGGCTAGTGTGTTCAAGGCCTACACATTCCGAAGTCAGAAATGTACCATGTAGGGTCTCGGAGGTCTTACCATCAAGAAATCTTGAACAATCCGTCATAACAGGTCCATTCCTCAGTAAGTCAAACGTTCTTTCGTAAGTCTCTCGATCAAACATGCCACCTCTGCTAAGCGAGTCTGTCAAGCTGTAATTATGTTCGCAGGTGAACTGGTCCATCGCCATCAAAAAACACTGGACATCATCTTGACTCGACAACAGATATTGCCATTCAAGCATGTGGTCAAAGAGCCCGGCCCAGTCGTAGAGATCTTCATCTTTATGCAACGAATAGGCACAAGCACAAGCCACATGCACCAGGGCGAACATGTCCTCAAACGAGTCCGCTAGAGAATCATTGAAGCATCGTTGCATGGCATTGAGGCCCCGCTCAAACAGATCCTGGGGTGATAATATGGAGCACCGCGATAGGAGGTGAGGCGTAGATTCCAACCTGGGTAGCCATTCGTTGCTGACTGTTCCCACGAACTCGTAAAGATCTTGAATAGAAACTTGGGTGGGTCCTAAGCCGCAGATATAGGAAAAGCGAGGATCTTGAACCGACCAAGATTCCACTCCAGCAAGTATATCACCGAAAGGAAACGGTGGGAATGGATTGTAATCTTTGGCGTTTGAAGCTTTCGGGATTTCCTTTTGCGAGGGATATTCTTCAATAGAAGCTGCCGTTTGATGAGACAGTACCATTGGTGTCTCATACGCTCCTAGCTCGGGTATGGTCGAATCTGATCGGTCTAAGATGGGCCGCGATGTGTATTGAGCTAGCTTCCCATTAATAGAATGTTTAGTAGACTGTGGGTATGCCGGCGTCCCAAATTGAGGACCTTGGGTCGCGGGGCGGTGGCTCCGGGGTGAAGAAGCGTGGGCCTGTTTATCTAGCATTTGGTCAGACCGACTGTATACTGCTGAGGTGGCGACAAGCAATCCAGGAAGTTCAAATAATGGTTCCGCGGGTAACTCGGCGTTCGCCCTCATAAGCTCTGAGTCAATTTCTGACGGAATCAGGTGGTCTGTGGGTAACTCGGCGTTTACTCTCATAAGGTCTGAGTCGGTCTCTGACGGGATTAGAGGGCTATCCATCTCTGACATGTACAATGGAAAGCCATCCTTTTCCCAAAAAGGCTTTTCAAGTGAATCTATTTCACCCTTGTTATCAGTACCAAACTTCGTGCTGTCGAATCTCTCCAAGAAGTTCGTCTGCTCTTTGCTGGCGCTACTCCAGCCATAGTGCCTGAAAAACATTGCAGCCTTTTTCATTCTAGAACTCTTTCTTCTCCTTGCTGGGGTCGGCACAGTCTTCACGATTTCTATAGAATCTTTCATCATTATCTCTCCGGAGTCCATGATCTCAATCTTTCCAGTGTTCATGAAGCGCTCAGGCTTTTTGCATTTGGGGCACCAGTACCAGGCATTGGGCAACCAGGAGCATGTCAGAGTATGGTGAACAGTCGTTTGACAGTCCTCGAAGCTCTTACGGCACCACAGCATTGGACATTGAAGAGTATCGGAAGACTCGGCACGGACTTCTCCCACCCAATTTTGAAATACTTTCCGGCATTCAATCTGAGAAAGGCCACCGAACGCGCTATCTGCATGAGTTTGACGAAAGTGGTGCCGCAATCTGATTCCGAAAATTAGCATACATCTTTTATTAGTTGTTGAGATATATTTACGCGCAGGGTATCACATGCGCCCATACTTCCTTGGAACGTCCACACATCATGAACTGATTGACAGCACTGCAACAAGACAGGGCGGTGGAGTTATAATTCACCTTCGCTGGCGTGAATTTGAGTCGAGTCGAGGGCAGGTAATGTAAGCTGGAGTTCTTGCAGGCGGGTCTATTGTCAATTCCTGAGAGGATCAAGCCGTGAAATGAAATCGAAGGACTGCACCAATTATATGACAAGCGTGGCACTTGTAAAGCGTAGGAAGAGCGAGCGGGAATTCTGCAGGTCAAGGGTGCAGGAAGAGCGAACTGAGATCTTGCAGTTAGATGATGCAGGAAGAGCGAGTGGAGACATTGCTGGTAGATGATGTAGGACATAGGCCAATGCTTCGAAGGAGAAGTTAGCGAGACAATTGTAGCCATTAGAAATACTTTGGCGCTCTGAGTAAAGGACTGAGCTTGAACAGCCGATGAAGGACTGTGCACCTGGCTTGTAGAAGCCTGCCGACCAAAGGACAAATCCATTCGTCAAACCTCGAAGGACTATGCTTGATAGTCCTTAATGCGTGACCGCAGGCAGTTCCTTCGTCCCAACCGTAGTCCTTAGCCAGAAGCCTGACCAATCTACTGATAGACTCAGAAGCGATGTTCGCTTTCTCAATTCGATGTTTTCGGAGATTAAGGCAAACCCACTAATTGGAGAGGGTGGATGTGCTGGCAGGACGTAGACGAGACGCAAACCGATAGTTTACTTTTGTGAGTCCCAGACATGGAAGTCCCTAAAAAGTTCTGCGGATATCCTTCGGAGTCTCCGGGGATAACATGCAGGTAAGGGAACGTGATTTATGGTATTCTAGATATAGCGAAGGTAGTCTATGATATAGGAAGGAAGGTTCTTCTGAATCAGTCAATAGATATGTTTCCCGTAGGAAGGACCAGCCAAATCTCACTTTACCTGCGAGGCCTTCGACCGGAGCACGAATGAGGCTCTGTCAAGCGAGCCTGTTATGTAACCGCGGGTCATTCGCGGAGGCGAGATTGCAGGTAGTCGAATATATTCCGAGTAGCGAGCAGAAGCGACGACCGAAGTCAGGGATACCCATTCGAACTTTACGACTGCTGTTAAAGTCTTCCAGACGTGCTTGGGACTCGAGATCAAGGATTGGGATATGCCGTTTTATATAACACCTACATACACAGCCTTCTCAGCGTGCAATACTTCAGTTACTCCGCCGGATGGCTATGGTTGCATACAAACAGTTACAGAAAATTTGAGCAAGCAATTGACCCAGCCGCTGCCAACATCAGCGCCTGACATAGAGCATACCAAAGGAGCGAGCAGATTGGCGGACCCGCATTGGACGCTGCAGCTAAATTCGAGGCAGTGAAATCCAATACGGCTCTGCGTGGGCCACACTGTGCTCCTGCGAGCTATTTACTAAGACTTATCGGAAGTCTAACAACACAAGCGACGTACTGGATCTAAACTCCTTCCGGTGGACTCAGATTCATCAGGGGTGGAAGGGGCAGTACTGAGAGGCTCTTTGCCAGCATGATTTGATCGACAAAGATGAGATACGGCCTGCAGAGTGATTGCGCTACTTCTGCAATGCAAGGTCTGCGCCCTCTTTACTGTGAGCACAACAGCTACATCCATGCAATAGTGAGCCTCATTTTCAGTAAAGCGTTCTTTTTCTCTGTCTGTGAGATTTACTCAGTCAGTGTTCGCAGTGCAGCTAAGGGATTACCCGCATCCTTTCCACATATACATTACCCTCTCCACAACGTATTCCGCCGGTTGAGGCTAGGTCTGCCTTGCATGTGTCAGATCCTCTGGTCCAGAAGTCAGAGGGTCCGAAGACAGTACCTAACTTCATCCAAAAACTCTCATCTTCTGCAGCGTACGAGAACTGACGTTATAAGGGTCCGTGACGATTGCGTCGTTGCTCCATCCAAGCTCGAATCAATGTTGCATGATGGCCCTGATAGGCTCTGCAATGGCTTCAGGAATAGGGATGGTGAGGCGAGGGCAGCAAAGGGCCCAAACACCAAGAGAGTACCACTACCATAGAGCATTGCTGTATGCGCCTTCATTGCCTACTCAACCACCAAATTTTGGTGGTGAGACGAAATTCCTTAGCGCGCCCTGCAATGGATTCCGACCCGACTGTAATTGAGTGAAGATAGTCCCTATTCTAGGTATGCTCTGGCGAGCACGGCTAGAGGCACCACGGGGAGGCGGGGAGAAGTGCTGATTTTCCCGGATGATTTTCGTCGCCCCCCGTGGGGGTCTGTCAATTTACCCCGCTATCGAAGAGCGACATGAGTAGGCGACATTTCTCATTCATCCATCAAAATATATGCCCAATCAATTCTGGCATAAGAATCTTTGACATTCTCTAATCAACTGTATTCTGCTATCGCTCAAGTCGATTCGATCGACGCTGGCCCACGTATGAATCCCTCAGCCTCACTCCGCTAGGCGAGACCAATCTCAAGCGTCAAAACCAAATCTTTGCAAAGCAAGCATAAAGCTCTCATTGCTATGGAAAGTAACGAACCAGAAGCGGCAGAAAGCCAGACAGCTTCTGAACAGCAGCTCCTTCAAGCATGCTCGGATGGAGATATTTCAATACTGCAACGACATGTCCATGCTCTGTCAAAGCTCGATGGCGGTGTCTCTCCCGCTTGGCCATCCTCTCAAGCACCGTTGTCCAAGTAAATGCTGCTCGCAGTTATTGCCACTCAATCGATAGAAACGACATCATACCTTCTTACATCGTTTCCACAGATGTCTATCAAAGACGACTCCATCCTCCTTGCAGCCCTTGAGTCGCGCTCCATACCTATAATCACAATACTGCTCCAACACGAACCTACGGTGATCAATCACGAACTCGAGGGCATGACCACATTACTCACTAATTCTTTCTCATATTCCGACCCCGCCATTCCAAACTTCCTTCTTAATAATGGCGCAAATCCTAATATTGGAATTGTAGCGCACATGTCTTCACTGTTTTTCGCCATCGGTGCCCCACAGCCTCTACAAGTCATCACTAAGATGCTGGACAAAGGAGCTGATGTAAGCAAAGATAGATTGGCGATTACGGAGGGAGTGAGAACAGGGAGAGCGGAAATAATGGATGTGCTTCTCGATGCGGGAGCAGATGTCAACGATAATGGAGAAAAGGAGGGAGGTGAGCTGTTGCATCTGGCGGTCAGAGACGGCAAAGTGGATGTAGTGAGGCTATTGATCGAAAGAAGGCTGACCTAGGGAGAGTGAATGAGCAGGGTCAGACGGTGTATGAAGTTGCAAGGGCAAAAGGGCTGAACGAGATCTCGGAAATGCTGAAGAGGAAGAAGGGCCGATTTTCCTGGCAATTCTGGAGAAAGGGGCGTTCTTGAACTATGACGTGAAGAGATCTTTAGTTCTTCAGCGATGACACGGGCTGTGCTCCGACATGGGCGCATTGTGAGTTTCACTCGCCATCTCCTGTCGCAGACTATGAACACGCCATTGCCGAGATTGATAGTGCTACAATGAAGTGGAAGAGGGTCCCTTGATGGAAAGACTCACCCAGAATGGGGCTCGGATATCTGTTTAGCGCAGTAAGGAAGGCAACACATGGCATGGTTGCTCGTGCATGACATTACGCCTCTCATGTGCGTCCTCCTATAATGCAAGGGACATCCGATTCGTTCATGATGAGAACCTGGGGTGTAAAGATGAGAGATTCTCCGAGGGACCGGACTTGCTCCATAGAGTTATGAGCCATCGGCTTGTCCCCCAGCTCTTCTTCCTTTGGTCGACCTTGATAGACAGTTTGGCTCATTGTACTGGTGATAATGAGTGTGCACACCCTAGGTAGGGATCCAACACAAGGATATTTTCTAGTAGAGTACTGGAACGAGAGTGCATGAAGCGAGTGTAACACGTCGATGGGAGGGTTGCTGTTCCAGCTTGTAGCGTTACAGCATGGTCTCGAGTGCGAGATGGTATTATCCTAGCTGTCGATCTGCAATGGTTGCGATCTTTTGATAAAGATTGAATAAATACTCACGATGCGATTGCGTTTCAGATTGGCATTGATGGTGCGGCATTGCTGTGCCATGGCCTGGCAGTGTGGCGCAGTTATGTGATTGCCAGATCCCGACTGCATTTAAGGTTGAAAACTCGCAAATCGGATCAGAACATCCCTTTTCTAGTGGATGTGATTCAGTCGTCGGCCCTATAAGAGTTTGTAAGACCAAAAGAATCGTGGGGGCCACAGATAACCAACGGATAGATGTGGATCTTGTCGCTCGCGACGAAAGAACCCATGAGATAGTGTGTGGAAGCGACCTAGAGCGCTGACCATGGTAGGGCTTTTCTTCAAGTAAAGGCTCATCAGGCTCGACTAGTGAGACACCTGCGTCTTCATCAGGAAGCTCTGACGATGGATAATACATTTTGTCAGCCTGCATGGAGTTTCTTCGTGAAGTATGAGTAGCTGGATGAGACGATCTTAGCGGGACATGTTACATCCTTAGTCTGTTAGCTTTGAGGCTATAGCTAAGGGCTACATGAAGTGCGAACTTGCTGAGGTACTGTTTCATATTTCTTCACAAAATAGCGTACGGCGTCGCAAGGGTTTCAAGGACTGTGTCCACGTCCGGCGACTAATCCATTGCATTGTTATGGTTTTGAGATTCACCTCGAAGACTGCCCTCTAGATATGGCGCCAGACAATTATATGAAGAGGCTTTCAGCCTCTTCCATAGGAGGGAAGAGAAAGCAAGCTTCGCAAAGAGTGTGTGGATCAATCGTCTCTTTGAGCCACGACAGACACTTGTGCTCTCAGAGCCAGCTATCATGCCTGCAATGGGCTCGCGAATGTTCTTGCTCTTTGTCGTGTTGATTACGTCAAGCCTTTATTTAGATCAGGGATCTCTAGCATCCCCTATCAACGAGCAATTGGATAATGTTGCTTTCCGACCCAGAGAGTTCGATGAAGTAATTAATCGAATCAATAAAGCTCCACTCTCTCGCCGGGAAGACGATGACCTCCTTCCCACTGCCACAGATACAAAGTGTAAGAAGACCCCACCGAACGGGGGTCAATGGGAATCAGAGAAAGTCGAGTACGCTCCCACTTTTGATCAAAGCCAGCAAATCGTGACTGACATATTCGTTCTTTTCAGTTTTCCCACTGTAGTCTCGCTCAAAGCAGACATGAGGACCTGCGGCAACATCGGCCCCAACACGGTCTTCTACTCATGGGGTATTGGAGCAACCGCAGCAACATCCTTTGCCAAGACACTATCACCACGAGGCATGACCTTCAACGACGCTCTAGACTTCTCCTTTATAGAAAAGATGCAGAAATTCAAATTTGGAGCGCAAAATTCCCCTCGATTCGTCCTCTTCGTCCAGCGGTAGGAAGAAGCCATGGCCTCGCTTCTGTATGGAACCTCTATCTGGTTGTCCCCACCGGCTACGGCGCTTACAGTGTCCCTGGAACGGCGAGGAATGATTGGTATAAGGTTGAATTCCCTGTCGTGCGTTACACCAACCCATACTGCCCCCACCAAACATCAGAAAAAACGATTAATTCTTTCCACACAGGTACAACGCAACGCCTTAGCCCAAGCTGTGAAAGTTGTCATTGGCGATAAAGATGGCTTCCCTCAATCCACAGGCTGGCTTCCTAATGATTCAGCTTACGCAGAATTACCCGCACCCAATACAGATGCTATACCTGTTCCACCAGCGGAGGGAACATCAACACAGACGTGTAAGCTGCAGCCTATCACGGGAGGCAAGGCGGGGATTTTAGGATATACCTGCTCGTGTAATACTGGTCCTACGCCCAGCCCAGTCACTACCAGTGGCACGGTTAGCTGTCCCACTGCTACGGCTGCGTGAGAATTCTTCACGTGAAAGCGATGGATTGGTAGTCAAAGTGTGAAGATGTCATCAACTGAGTCTGATATATTTCGGCTTTAGTGTGGACGACATGGGTAGAACATGATGAAGTGGTGATTAGTGTAGAACGGGAGAAGTTTGAATGTGTTGCTTTTGAAACCTCGTTCTTCTCTGGATGCATAATTACAATTCGTCCCATTGATCTGATGATACAAGGTGCACCTCGATGCTGCCTTCTAGATGATTCTCAGGGGCTCGCTTGGAGGCCTTAGAGGAAGTCCGGCCGAACCACTAGAAGGGTAAGCGGGTCTTCTAAAAGGCGGACCCCAGCCACACATGGGGCAAGCATTATCGTGCGATACAGCTACAACCTGCACTTACATATAATTTAGTATTAGTAGTCATTTGCAATTCTGGCCCTACCATGGATTGTCCTGTCTCATCTGAATAGTGTTTACTTACCCAACGCGGTAGGCTTCGCCGAGGCAGTATGGCTCTTGTCTGGCCAACGATTACAAGTTCTTCGTTGACCAGAGATGCCTCAACCCTAGGTAGTCAATTGGGTGCGGTGAATGGTCTCCTTTTGACTTTCCACTCCCGGGGGCTATATTGGCGTACGCGGTTCCTCCCCAACGCGATCGCCATTTGCCCCCTAAGACTACCCTTGCTACACTACCTTAGGGCTGCCACCTAGAAAGATTAGGTATCGCCGGGGGTGCGGCTATTGTGCAGGCCGTACAGAGAGATTGACACTTTGCAGCGGGCCCTAGCCCTAACCCAATGCTGGTCACCTGGAGCATGCCGGAAACTTGGGACCCTAAGGAGCACCTGTGGTAATATCTTAGCAGCTGATTAGGGTGGAGCTGGACCCCAAAGGCTGTTTCAGGGTAAATGGTTGGGCCTTAAGGCTCGCTACTATCTGCACCTGAGCGGCAGTTTTCTAAGCACCCCTTTTAAGGGGGGCTTGTGAAGCCGAAGTCTTGGCACACTAATAGCATTAGCGCACAAACCTAGATCAAGATTAACGGTGTCATTCTTACCATCAACTTTGTACTCTCCGGGACAACCACGCTGCCATGATGCGTCCACAATAGCAGCCGTCGCGTTGGTGACCGCGACCATGAAGAGGCCATTCTACTCAGATGAACATGATTAGAGACTCTCACTAGGGTTTTGTCTACCTATAGGCACACAACTCGACCGTGACGAGCTGCGCAGAGACAAACAAGTATCTATAAGATCTCTTAGTATGGTGACCGTCAGAGCTTTTCAACTTTCCAGCGCTGTTTCTGTGTCGCCCGATTGATCGGTGGCCCCATGAGCAAGCCAATGCAAGTGCCTTGAGCGATGTCAGAGCTATAAACCGTAGCTGACTGTACGGGCCCGATTCGTGGATCAGTCGTACCAGTATAATGAGAGTTGTCGGTCCAGGCAACTTGGACAACGTCCCTTTGAAATCATGGCCCCAAAAACAAGCATTTCTTGAAAGGCAACAACAACAACAGTGAAGAGCGAACAAAGACGTCTCACTCGCCACCCAGCATACTTAAAGGACCGCAACAATTGGAACAATAACATGCTTGTGTGACATTGTTGAAAAGCTTCTGTCAGTGAAAGATAACATCTAAAGACCGTTTACAGCAGAACGCTGTTGTAGCGGACAAGCCTCCTGGTTTCCTTTTCTCCTAAGGCTTTATGTGGGTGTATCAAGCGTTCTAGGGCCAAACTCCTTTGATCTCACATTGTCTTCCTAGAATTACACTCATCGCAAAGACAGAACACCCCTTGCTACAAATACCTCCAAGTACATTCAAGAGCGCTCATTATAGATCAAGCACTTCCACACAAACGATTTCAAATATATACCAGACATCCTCAGCAACGCAAACCTCATTATGCATCTTACATCATCTGTTCCCCTTCTTGGGCTACTGAGCGCCATCCCCCTCGTCCTATCCATCCCAACCCAAATCCCCCACACTCTCACCCGCCGCGACCAATTTGACGGCCAACCCGCCAATTTAATCATCACAACCTACAACGCGGCCAATTGCCCAACGGGCACGGGCCAAAACACCAGCATCACCTACGGCAAGCAAGTCTTAGCCAACACCTGGTCGTACACTCTGAATCGTGATGTCCAGGATGGCGAACAGCTGGATTTCAGCGTCTATACGCCAGGCCAGGGTAATATCAATGGGGTCTCTACCGCTTGTACTCAATTTGCGGAGACGACTAGCCCTGATCCGAAGACTAATGGCAATTTGTTGGCGGATACATGTTATGGTATAGGTAATGAGGCTAACGTAAGTTCTGAGTCCCTCCGACTTCTCTTGAGATTTTTGATGAATGACTTTTGGTGCAGTGCTTGGAGTTCTCGCACCCTGGTACGACGTCGACCCCAGCGCCCCCTTCATCCCCAGTGCCACCTTCACCGCCCTCGCCCTCGCCATCTCCATCTGCCGGGCCAGACGCGGATAGTTGCGACGTATCTTACAAATTTTTTTTCGACGAGTTCCAAATCCGTGGTAAAAATTTCGACGCCTCGAAAATCGATACCGATGGATCAGGCCTAGAGAAGCAGATCAAGGGATGCGGCGACTTAACCAAATGGAATTTCCAGATGACACCCAAAGACCCAGCTTACCAGTGGCACGCATCCGGCCGTCTTCCGATCGGGGTGAAGGATTGCGTGGGGAGAGCTGTTATTTCTGGCGGTGGCGCGACGATTGCAGACTGTCACGGACCAGGATGAAAGGTCAAATAGGGGGTATGCTAATTGCGGGAGGAATGCGAGTATTGTCGAGCATGTGTATGGTTGAGCCACAAATGGAGTAGAGCCTATGGATGCAGTGTATAATTTACTTGGAGTTAAAGGCTATGTGGCGTTCGTTCTTTTGTTTCCCAACTAGGATTCTTGGTCTTGGAACAGCACCGGGAATATGGAATAAAAGACTGAAGAGCTGTTCATCATAGTACTTCGGGGGTAAAATTCCAAGCCTCTCCCATGTCTCGAACAACTATTACAGCAAAGCCTACTAATCTCTCTCTCAATGTGTACTAAGTACTGATGTATGAATGCTGGGTGAACAATTCAACGCGAAGGGGACCTACTGACGTAGCTAAGCGGGTCCACAGACTCTTTAATTGGTTGAGCACAAACGGGTGGTTGCAGAAGCCGCACACCAGAAACGGGTGATCGCAGAACCTACACAACAGAAACAGGTGGTTGCAGAAGCCGTGCAAATAACAGTCCTAACAGAATTCTTGCATTGCGCTCCATTCCCGCTGGGTATATTTTCGTCCAGTGCATCACGTTGGTGAGAGCGGAAAAGACGTATCTTTCTGGCAGGCAGCGCAAAAGCCCCAAATGAAACCAATACTGGTCGCTGGGCTGTTTGCCATTCGTCAGTTAATGGAGGCTTTTAGAGCATGATAAACCATCGCAGCTTCCTGGAATCCCCTGAGTACAAGCGAGTCGCAAGATCTTAGGCTTACGCTATGGCCATAGGATGACGCTGAAATCTATCTTTCAGCGTGGTGGGGATTAGGGATTGGATGAGTCTACCCAGGGCTGGTGCTTAGGTTTCATATTTGGGCAGGACGCCAAAGTGCTGGTAGCATGTACCGTACTTAAACCTATTGATTGGATATGGATCACGTTGTTTCAGCGAGGAGATGGTGCGAGAATTGTCTTACCGCATAGAGTGTGAGTAATGCATTTGTATTGGTATACACTAGTACTTGCTCACAGAGTGTGGCGACAGATGGGTAATTGATAATTGTCGCAAAACTTGTGGCTATTTATGCTTGCAAGAGCTAGGATAACAGGTTCCTCTTTCCAATATGGTGAAGTCCCAATCTCTCGAGCTCTGCTCAATCATACTTCTTTGTGTGTCATCCATTCAATATCACGATCCGAGAATCGATAGCTTGCCAGAGCAACATTGACCTTTGTTGCGGGGTCGAGCTTGCTAAAGATAAGGTCCTTCAATTCTGGGGGTAAGCGCTCCAATCCCCCCCGCAAGCGGACGCCCACGTCGGTGAAGGTCATGAAAAATGAGGGTCCTGGCGCAAGTCTTGAAAACATATGCTTGCGGACTACTGCTGGTAGGGACCTCTCTCTAGAGTAATCAGTCGCATGCTTGAATGACGTATAAAAGCCTCGGCGAGGCTCTACGAGAATCCATTGAAGCCTTGGAGTTGGGATTGATAGAGCGATACCATGGTGGCGAAGCAGGTGCCAAGCCGCTGCTATTAGGGCCGGATAGTCCTTAAGGTCGAGCCGATTGAGAATATTGAGCATGATCTCCGCAGGTAGTTGGTAGATTGGGAGTGCGTATAAAGCTTGGAGTTGAAGGCCAGCTTGAAAGCGCTCTTCGATTCTTTCCTCAGATGACTTTCGCTTTACGACCGCTTGCTGTGGAAGTGTTGAATGGGGCATCTTTCCCGCTACTTTCTCGTGCAATCTGATGGAGTCCTTGACAGATGTACCCTGACAGATACCAGGCAAGTACGGCAACGATAATTAGATAAGCGGCTGTTGGCGCCAGGGATTGAGGGAAAATGCCAAATACGTATGGATCTAAAACTAGCAATCAGGCGTTAGCTTCCGGACTAACAGAATCACAGGATTAAGACTTACTGATGTCCACATTCACTAGAGGGACATTTTGCATAAGCGTCTTATTGGTTGTGAAGTAGTCGGCGGCAGCTTCAACCCGGAGGAGAAGGATCGATACAGGACCAGTACCTGCTGAGGCAGGTCGTGGAATGTTGATTACGGAGGGATAATATTGCCTTGATTCCGAGTACACTGCTAGCGAAGTGATAATGCTTGGGGTGTTGAATACTTCGTCAAGTGTAAATAAGTCGAAGTTGAATGAGGTTGGTTGCTTAATTCCTAACTCAGCACGCGAAAAGGGGAGGCGCGATAGACCGTTTGTGCGACGGATGTGCTTGCTTACTGTTGCTGCCCAACAAAGACGTACTTCGTAACGTTGGTGTTGCCTTAGCTCATCAAGCAAGAACCATGACGCCTCTCCTCTGACAGCATTGGGCTTTGGGAACGCCGCAGGAAGCTTAAGGCGCAAAGTTGATGTAGAAGGAGATAAAGTATCAAGATGCAAATTTTGTAGGTTAGGACGCTGATGAGGCACACGTATAGGTTCTGGGCCAAGGAAGATGGTCTTCTCTACGTTGCCAAGGACCAGAAGTACACAACAGGCTAGGGTTTGTAGAAATGCCAGTAGCTGCATAGCTGGGCATAAAGCCCTTCACTCTAACCAAGCTACTCACCACGCGGACGGGGCGAGTTTCTAGTGTCGTACAAACGGCTTTGGTTACAATAAGACGTTTTGTGTTGCATGAGGTTGATATCTTTTGATAACACGACCCCGGCCTCGCCGTTTGAAGTTAGCGTTGTTGATCGCTTGATTCGCGCTTTCTGCAGGGGACAACAACAACGCCCACACAAAATCTCCTCACTACTGAGTACACCACCTACCTACACCTAACATCATTCCAATTTGCTCTCTCTTGTCTCTTAGGACAAGCATTGTAGGGCATAGCAAATTCAAGTGTACATTGCCTTCATCATGAGAGAAGTCATTAGTTTGAACGGTGAGTCTTCCCCCAACACGCGCCTTGCATGAGCCTCTATCCCAGTCCGTCAACACTATACATGCCATACTGACTGCTTTACGCGCACAGTCGGCCAGGCTGGCTGCCAAATCGCGAATTCCTGCTGGGAGGTAAGCTTTGCAACAGTTTTTGCGAACCCCCACAAATAGCGGGGCTTCTGCGGGAAAAGGGTTAAGGATCATATTGACATGTCAAAACAGCTTTACTGCTTGGAACACGGCATCCAGGTGAGTTTATAACACTCCAATATATCAACGAGCCTCCCAGCTGCCGCATGACAATGACTGACGCGTGCCTCTGCTACAGCCTGACGGATACCTCACTGAAGAGCGAAAAGCTGCCGAACCAGACCAAGGTTTCAGCACCTTCTTCTCCGAGACTGGTACGCAAAGAAGCTGCTGCATGTATCCCATTAGGCTCATGCTGATAACGGTGTGTCTTAGGTCAGGGCAAATATGTCCCTCGCACGATCTATTGCGATCTAGAACCCAATGTTGTCGACGAAGTCCGCACTGGCACCTACCGAAGCCTTTTTCATCCTGAGATGATGATCACTGGCAAGGAGGATGCTTCCAACAATTATGCTCGTGGCCACTACACTGTTGGAAAGGAGCTCATTGACCAGGTCCTGGACAAAGTGCGCCATGTTGCAGACAACTGCTCTGGGCTGCAAGGATTTTTGGTATTCCACTCGTTTGGTGGGGGAACCGGATCTGGATTCGGTGCTCTACTCATGGAACGTCTCTCAGTCGATTATGGCAAGAAGTGCAAGCTTGAATTTTGTGTCTACCCCGCGCCTCAAGTCGCCACATCCGTCGTGGAGCCATACAACTCCATTCTGACCACCCACACCACTCTGGAACACTCCGACTGCAGCTTCATGGTTGATAATGAGGCGATTTATGATATCTGCCGTCGTAATTTGGGCATTGAGCGACCTAGCTATGAGAACCTCAACCGTCTGATTGCTCAAGGTACGTTCGGTTGATATGTAGTGGCTCAACTTCGCTGACAATATTTATAGTCGTCTCTTCAATCACTGCCTCTCTACGCTTCGACGGATCCCTTAATGTCGATCTAAACGAATTCCAGACCAACCTTGTACCATATCCACGTATCCACTTCCCTCTCGTCGCCTACTCGCCAATTGTTTCTGCTGCCAAGGCTGCACATGAATCCAATTCAGTCCAAGAAATCTCGATGCATTGCTTCGAGCCCAACAACCAAATGGTGAAATGCGACCCCCGCAACGGCAAATACATGGCAACATGTCTACTCTATCGTGGTGATGTTGTACCAAATGACGTGCACGCCGCTGTTGCCACACTCAAGACCAAGCGCACCATCCAATTCGTCGATTGGTGCCCAACTGGCTTCAAAATTGGTATCTGCTACCAGCCACCAGAAATGGTGCCCAACGGAGATCTGGCCAAGGTCAAGCGTGCAGTGTGAGTTTTGCCACCTTCTCTCCGCTACCTAGCTCCTACTGATGCTTCTTGCAGCTGCATGCTTTCCAACACCACTGCAATCGCTGAGGCATGGTCCGCTCTGTCCCACAAATTCGATCTCATGTACTCAAAGCGTGCCTTCGTCCACTGGTACGTTGGTGAGGGTATGGAAGAAGGTGAGTTCTCGGAGGCTCGTGAAGACTTGGCTGCGCTTGAGCGCGACTACGAGGAGGTGGCCACGGACTCTGCTGAAGGCGAGGAAGGCGCTGAGGCCGAGTACTAGATGGTCGACCTTTGGCTCTGGCGACATGTCCTTGCTCATGCGTTGTCTTTTGGTCACACTAGATTGCTTCCAGTGGCCGGTGTAGAGTGTGTCTAGCTTCTTGTTCAAGCGTTCTGGGTCTTCGTGGCATGCGAATGTCGGAAGAAAACATGTGGATGATTCAATGAAGAGCGATGTGGTATTTGTTATGGAAAGGGGAGTACTACACAGTAGATTGATCAATGCAATACCCAATTCGAAACCATAGTAACTTCGTGCGCAATCGCCACGGTAGGACTAAAGTTGGTGAAAGGCAAGAGACGGAGTACTTGCAGCTGTACTTGTCATACTACGTAAAACGGCTTGTCGCTGTGCAGTAGGCTTGCATATTTAACCTTGGCGCTTGAACGGATGTCGATCATTTAGCTGTTCCCTGCATCGGATCTTGGGGCACATAGACTAGTAAGCTCATTAACAGCATCAAGCTGCTTCACACCCCAGCACATCTGATGATATCTCCTTGTCATTCGGAGTAGCTTCTGCTCTTTCTTTGCACCTTTCTTCAGCCCTCGCCTTAAGGCAGCAAGCCTCGGCTGAAGCAGGAGGCTTACAACATTAGCTGCGGTGGATAGCCGCAACAAACACTGATAACATGGCGGACAAACAACGTAAGGAGCCACACCTATAATGACTTGCTCTGAATATGGCAATTGAAACTGACGGCTTTACTATTTCAGAACCTCCGAAAGAACCTACAAGTCTCGAATTGAGTCCCGAAGAGCGGCGTCTTTTCGGGCAACTCTTCGCGGCCGCAGATACAGACAAGTTTGGTGTGGTAACTGGGGAGGTCGCGGTGGAATTCTTCAAAAAGACACGATTATCTCCAGATATACTCGGAGAGGTGGGTTGCTAAAATGTACGAGTGACTGGAGGACCATAGACTGACAGTCGACATTCGACACACAGATATGGTCAATCGTGGATTATGAGAACCGAGGACTCCTCACGCCAGTTGGCTTTGGGATGGTTTTAAGGTTAATTGGACACGCTCAGGCGGGAGCACAAATCTCATACCAGATTGCTGAAAGACGTGAGTTGATTCCTAAGAAGAAGCTGAGGAATCGTACTTGACAACGCGTGCTCTAGCTGGCGGTCCATTACCCAAGTTCGATGGCATCACAGCACCCCCGCCGCCGCCTCCTTCCGCGCAACCATTGCAAGCCCAAGTCAGTGGTGGACCTATCCGGGTGCCACCCTTGACGCCGGACAAGGTTGCCCAATATACGTCGCTTTTCGAATCGTCTCTATCAGGGGAGTCTAATGCCCAGAATGGAGTACTTTCCGGTAAGATTACATGTGGCCCCGGGTGAGAGCTTTGATCGCTGACCGGCTATGTACAGGCGAGACAGCAAAGAGCGTTTTTGAGAAGGCTCAATTGCCCAATGACGTACTCGGCCGCATATGGAATCTAGCGGACAGGGAGCAAAAGGGTTATTTAGGGCTAACAGAATTTATCATAGCGATGCATTTGCTGGCATCCTATAAGAATGGCTCAATGCGCGCTTTACCAGCTATACTGCCAGCGGGTCTCTATGAGGCAGCGGCCAGGAGAGGAATGCCTAAGCAAATCACTGGGTCACGACCAACGTCTGAGAGTGCTCCTGGTTCAGCTATTCCAAGGCAATTCAGTGGTTCGGGATATCAGGGTCAGGCACCTCCAAGACCACAGCAATCGCCCTTTCAAACGGGACTGGCAACAGGAGACCAATGGGCCATCACTCCCCAGGACAAAGCGAAATTCGACCAGATTTATGCTACTGTTGATACTCAGAACCGCGGATACATAACTGGAGAGCAGGCAGTGGGATTTTTCAGCAACTCTGGACTACCTGAAGAAGCACTTGCTCAAATTTGGGACCTTGCTGACATCAACTCAGAAGGTCAATTGAACCGCGATGAGTTTGCTGTAGCAATGTACCTGATCAAACAACAACGCAGTAAGACAACGGGGCGAGATATACTTCCCCAAAGCTTACCACCAAACCTGATACCACCAAGCATGCGTCGTCAGCCTATAGCGCCGCAGCAGCCTACGGCTCCAGTATTTGACAACTCGGCCAACATAAATGCACCGAAGTCGGCGTCCGAGGATTTGTTCGGGCTTGATGCTTTCTCCTCACCTGACCCGGCTCCAGCGGTTGCTCCACTGCAGCCAAAGACTACGGGTGATTCTGCCTACGTTTCCACGCCACCTCGGAATCAAACCTCGCCTGCACCACAGCAGTTTCAGCATCAGCCTTCGCATTTCAAGCCCTTCCAACCATCATCAAGCTTTGGGCAGACGATAATGACCCCTCAAGGTACCGGCACATCAGGCTCTGCCAGTCCTACAATTCAAAACCGAAACCTCCCATTACAACAAAAGCAGCCTTCAGCCATGGACGATCTCCTTGGAGACAACGACCCCGAAGTCAGCAAGAGACTTACTAATGAGACTTCTGAGCTCGCCAACCTATCGAACCAGGTCAGCACGTTAGGTACACAAATGCAAGGTGTTAGGACCAAGCGGGCATCTACGGAACAGAATCTGTCACAGGCACAAGCTCAGAAGAGGGACTTTGAGGGCCGTTTAGGTCAGCTACGAATCGCATATCAAAACGAGGTCAAGGAGCTCGAAGCTCTTGAGGAGCGTCTCTCATTGTCTAGGAATGAGACGACGAAGCTTCAGCAAGACATGGCTATGATCCAAGGGACGCACCAAGAGCTTCAGAATCAGCATAAACAGGTCAGCGAAGCATTGAACGCTGATCAAAATGAGAATACGAGCCTCAAAGAGAAAATACGTCAGACAAACGCAGAAATAGCGGAGCTGAAGCCTCAAGTGGAGAAAATGCGATCAGATGCCCGCCAGCAAAAGGGACTTGTTGCAATCAACAAGAAGCAGCTTGCGACTAACGAAGCTGAACTTGAGAAAATCAAAGCTGATCTGGAGCAAGCTGCAAAGGATCACCAAGATGCAAAACGTGATCTAGAGCAAAGCCAGCGAGACATAGAGGCAGCGTCTCAAGCTGTGGCCCAAGCACGAAGTCAACAGGCCACACCTGCCAGTCCCCCAGCCGCAGTCACCAGCCCTACTCCCTCCACTGCTAGCATGAATCCTTTCTTCCGTCGATCCTCGAATGCAACAGGTACAGAAAGAGCAGCGACTTCTCCATTTACCCCACAAAATGTCACCTCCCCAAATTATAATGCCTTTGACAGCTTTTTTGGACCTTCTGCTGCACCGTCGAACCAGCCCTCGGGACCACTACCACCTATCTCCTACAGGAGCGAAACACCAAAGACCTCGCACGAGGGGGCCCAGCGATCTACCATTCAATCACAGGTGCCTTTCGACGGTGCTTCGGAAGCGGCTCCATCAGGCTCATCGCCACCATTGAATCTCAGCGATTCTCCCCAAATCACAGCCGAACCACCAGCACCACCTCAGTCGAGACAAATTACATCCAGCTTTCTACCATTTCGTGCTAATTTAGAACGATCAGGCTCAAATTCTTCCTCGACTAAGGCCAACCCACCCGGGAGTCGCATGGGCGACACGCCTTCTGGGTTTGACACTCCAACAGAGAGGCGAGTGTTGAGTCAGGAAACCACAGTTCCTGAGTCGCCAAGGGAACACTTTGAGGAACTAGCTGCCAAGGCCCCTCAGGCGGAGCCATCACAGGTCACACCCCCATCTTCCCAGCATAGTCCCTCTGCCTCCAACGAAGGTATTCAACAGCACGAAGCTATCATGCCTGGAGAAAAGTCTCACTCACCAGAAATGCCGAGTGCGTCGCGTGAGCTTCCTGGTGCTTTCCCTGGTGACGAGACTCCCTTGGAATCTGAGTCTGCCTTGTCGACTAGCGGCCCATACAGTAGCTCAAAGCTTGATCCTCGTGTGGATGCTGCACCACGTGCACCGTCAAGTAATCTAGCACCCGAATTCACCTCCAATCACGATGATCCCTTCGCCATGGCAGGTAACGGTTCACGTAGTCCAGCCGCCTCCAAGGACGACTTTGACTCTGCATTCGCAGACTTCAGCAGCAATAAGGGAAAGGCGCCGGAACAGGCCAATGGGACCATGCCCTCTAACGGCTTGGGTTCATCAGAGGTTCCCAAATCTCACGGCGAGTTTCCTCCTATACAAGAATTTGGCGCCGATGATGAGAGCGACAGTGACGAGGAACGTGGTTTTGAAGATAGTTTCACGGCTCAGTCAGCAAATCGCACCACTGAATCAGGGCCAAGTCAAGCTTTGCAAGATCCACCCGTTTCCGCTGATGGTGGGCTAGCGCCTACTCGTCCTCCGTTCAACTCAATGGAATCGAACACTACTGAGCTGCCAACGCCTGGTGCCCAGAAATCACCTCCGACTTATGACCAAACAGTTGGCTCTCCGGAAGCATCCAGCCACCGCAAAGCATCGAACCAGTTTCCTGCAGAGTATAGTGGCCTATTGCCTTCGCGTGACGACCCCACTTCGCCAGCCACTTCGCCTCCGCCAGTGACTAGCACCCCTTCAGCGGCAGGAATTGACAGAGGCTTGAACTTTTTCGGGAACGACACCTCAGAGCACGCCACTGGTCACGCACCTATGGGCTCCTCATTTGCTCAAGAGCGTTCGCCAATGTTGCCTGGAGCTTCCAACACCGCTCCATACGCCTACATGCAGAGTCATCCACAAAACCAACCAGCTCAGACAGTTCCGCCAGTGCCGGCCAAGAATGCTGTTCACGACGACTTCGATGACGAATTCGCTGGCCTCGAGGAAGCCAAAGAAGCTTCGGACCAAGGCGATGTTGACTTCGCCTCCTCTCGAAGAACCGATTTCGACGAATTCAACCCTACTTTCGACTCTCCCGCTGCTTCCCGCCACACCGCACAATCTACCGCCAGCACATTCCCACCCTCTGACTCTTTTGCAGACTTTGAGTCCTCTTTCACAAATGCGGGCTCTTCGCGCCAACAGGCACCACAGGAAACACCGTCTCATGATTGGGATGCCATGTTTGCTGGCCTAGATACACCGCAGAACAACGGCGTTTCGTCCGAACTTGGACCCAGAGATTTCTCAAGTTCGATAAAGTCACCGGGTCCAGCGGCGCAGCCCAAACCTGCAGGCATGCCGCCACTGAATAGGGCGACGACAGAAGATACGGAGCATGACGATCCGATATTGAAGCGACTGACGGGGATGGGATACCCAAGGAGGGAGAGCTTGGCTGCGTTAGAGAAGTATGATTATAACCTCGATAAGGTACGCAGTCTTGCTATTGTCCGAGTCATATTCCTGGAGCTGACCTTCGAGTAACAGGCGGCGGACTACCTTACCTCCAAATCATAACACCCATGAGCTAGTTCCTGAATAAAGCACACCATCGCTGGCAGGATTATACCCTAAGAAAAACCAAAGGCTTGGCAAAACAAGAACCAGCCCATGCACATCTGTAATTATGTACATTGTCTCACATTTCCACAGAGCCATACGCGCAGCATTTGCAAATACCATTGACAAACTCGTTCCAGTGTTGCAGAAGCGCGGCGGCATAGTTTTTCGTCATTCATTCAGCATTTGTGTATTCATGAGCGGTAGTGGGACTGTTCACTGTGTATTTGAAGATCAATACAACTGAATCTTGAAAAAAATGTAGGAAGCGTAATATGTTGGCCAATCGTATAATAAGTGAATGGAAGAAAATGATATGACTGTATCGTATGACCGAAATGGACACGGTATGGTTGTGAAGCAGCTTGGTAGTGCACAAACGTCTAGACTATGCTATCAAGATTCTCAACGTAGCAAGGTTAAAACTACGAACAAATAAGGCTGAAATAATCGAGACTCTCAAAGTAGCAAATTAAACTATAAACAAATAACGCTAGAACGATACAAATAGTCTTCCTGCTCAAACATGCGTGTCAACAGTACCTATATAAGACATGTGGTATCTTATCTTCCAAAACACAAATCCCGCGATAGACTGACTGTACAAATGATATATAAACAAATAATGAACGTCGGATATCACGATGCGCTGCTCCTCCTCTTATATAAGTATGTCATCCATCGTCACCTAGCGTAGAACTCACGTCATTACCTCTTCTTGCGAATTTATAGCCTTCATCGTCATATCACCCTGTCATTCTTTAGTCCTGTCCTGATATATTCCCCAGGAATGGTATTTCACGCCCTCCAAGAGGGTGGCGGTGGTGGGGCTCCTCCTCCCTGTCCAAACACCAAGCCACCAGTCAGATACCCATCATGCGCCAAATGGCCCTGTGGGTGTCCCGACCCATATTGTTGCCCATATGTTGGTTGCTGTGGATGTGGCTGATGGTTGACGGGAATAGGAAAGTCGTCTTTAGGTGGGGGTTGTGGTGGATGTTGAGATTGGGGATACCCTGGATTTGGGCTGGGACCGGGGCCGGATGTGGGACGGGTTGGGTAGGGAATTTGGCCTGGGTATGTGCCGCTTTGAGAAGAGTTGGGACGGGGCGGGTAGGGATGCTGGCCTGGTGTTAGGCCTTGGTTTTGACCTGGACCGGGGCCGGGTCCGGAGCCTTGTTGGCTGGGGTGCGAGGACATTGGTGGGGCAGGTGGCGGGGCTGAAGCGTTAGTGTTGAAGCTGGCTTGGTTGTGTTGTGCGATTTGTGGATCGTAGGGAGGGTTATTGTGTTGTGCTGTGTATCCTGGTGTGCTTTGGGGGGCAGGTGGGAAGCTGGTTTGGGACTGAGGATATGGGTTATATGGCGGGGGTTGTTGCTGTCCATATGCGGACTGAGGTGGTGGACCTTGTTGGTCGTAAGGTGTGGATTGAGGTGGTGGCGGCGGGCGACCGTACAGCGTGGATTGAGGCTGAGGGGCATATGACGAGCCATTTTGCTGGCCATAAGCCAGTGGTGAGGGATGAGAGGAAGCGTAGGAGGAAGGTGGCTGATTGGGGTATGAAGGATTCTGCTGGCCTGGATAATCATTTTGCAAGGTGTTCTGTGGACCGTTTGACGGGCCCGGGAAAACTTGATTCTGCTGCTGGCCATAGCTGTCCTGCGGTGGCTTATGATGGGCCCCATGATGGTGCCCATGATGTTCCCCAGGCGGCCCAGGATTATTCTGGCTATAGACGCTTTGATTTGACAAGTTGTTGTGTCCATATAATGGTAGTGAAGTGGTGGAATGTGAAGTCGTCTGACCATACTGAGAGGACCCTGGAGTACCCGGACCATACTGCGAGGGCCCCGTGTGACCCAAAGAGTTGGTATTTACACCACCTTGAGCATACGCTTGAGATGAAACCTGCTGCTGCATCTGGGATTGATATTGCGTGCTAGAAGAACCAGCTTGATACGAATTATGCGGTGCTTGCGGTTGGTGCATGTGGTTTACGCCTGAGGAGGATCCGAATTGACTTGAGCTCTGTTTCCCTGGGGGTTTATAGCTAGCCGGAGGAGCTTGCTCTGAGTATCCGCCACTTGACCCTTGACCGGTAGACGAGTAGCCAAAATTGTTGTTCTGAATGTTCAACACACATCAACAGTGTTACACATCGTTCGCGGGCCGCTGTGCTTACCGATGACCCATGATGGCCGCCCAAAAAGCCCATCATGCCTCCACCCTGGTGTCCACCAGCCGACGCAGAGCCCCCATATCCGCTGGATTGCTGACTTGAATGTGATTGCTGATCTTGATTGTTGGGTTTGTCTGCGAAAAGACTGCCAACCAAGTGGCCTATGGGGCCACCGATCCCACCATCACCACCACCTCCGCTACTGCCGCCTCCGCCATGGCTGGTTTGACCGCCTAGAAAGGAACTTGCTAGGCTGCCGAGACCGGATTGATTCTGTGGCTTGGTTTTCCCGCCTATTATCGCGTTGATTGCTAGGTTCTTTGCAGAGAAGAAATCCATGTCAGCATGTGCATTTTTCAGTCCATAAATTTACAGTCCACATACGCTTAGCAGACCACGATCTGCCTCCATTTGCTCGTTTCCATCCGTGTTCAATGGTGCGGTTGCACTGCCGTCCGGTTTGGCGTAGGGATCGGTACTCTGCTGTGGGGTGGGGAATGGCGATGGTACAGAAGGCGCTGGTTGCGTTGGAACCTCCCATTGCCTATAGCCAGTGGCCATTTGAACGTAGTAATAGTGCCCCGTTTCTCCTTCCAATTGTGCAAGCCTGTATGGATGTCAAATTTGGCATCGAGGAGAAATTCAAGCATGACTAACCAGCCGGCGGGCAATACTGGTGGCATCCTCGTCGGCCCCTCCTGGTCTGACGGCGTTGGGTGACTCCCCATGGCCTCACAATCTGGAGCCTAAGATGAGAGCCAACGGGTATATATAATCTCAGTCTTTTTGGCGACTAAAATGAGGAATGGAGGGAGAATCGCGCTGACGACGGGACATATTATCCTTTCGTCTGAAACCTAAAGACACGAGGCGTCGCGGCTGTGCGATCAGCGAAGTCTGGGCACTCAGCTGAGAATGACACTAGTTCAGGAGGAGAGGAACAGTCAGCTAAGATATATGCTAGTTACAGGTCGTTCGCCTGCAGCAATTGAATATTGCTCGTTAGAAAGAGATGGTTTCAATTCGAACAGTGGCATCAGCTAATGGCTATTATTTCCACTGCATTCACGCACAACCAAAGCAAGCCATATCTCGATACGACAACTTCACGCTATGAGAGACGACTTAGCTAGTCGTTCCGAAAACCTATGTACGATGCAATACTCTATAAAGAACGCAATCCCTGTCGAAGAATATAATCCCCACTGCACCTCGAGCACAAGGGAAGAACACCCATTCACAGTTGTCCCACATGGCTGAGTTCTCTACGAGGCTATCAGAAGCGTACCTCTACATCATGCCTCCCCCAGCTTCTCCCTCTCCTGTGAGATGTTTTGCATGAATTCATCAAGCTTCAACCCTTTAATTTGCTCAATCAAGTCCTGCCGAACATGTGGCCATGTCGAGTTTGTCAGTGTCCCAAAGGAGCTAATATCCACCCAATCCTTTCTCAACCTTTCCATCTGAGGTTCGGGAACGCCCACCAACTCCATTGTCTTTGGCAATGTCCCGCTCCAGAATCCAGGCGCGAATGTTCAAAAGGCGTTGTAGTAGAGGTCGCAGCACTCCAAATGGCAGCAGCATTCTGTCAAGTTCAATCGGAGATGTTCAAGTTCCGTTTCGCCCAGTATGTAGGACATCTTTATACGCCATAGGTTGTGCCTCAATGTATCTTTCAATCTGGCATGTATCTCTCGGCGTCGAACCCTTTCCATGGTACGAGAAGCCTGAGGTCCGTGTTGCTGAAAAGCTTCAGATGGGAACTTTTCTTCTACCATGTACTTCACTTCCTCTATGTGATCATGATCCAGCTCGTAAGACCCAAATCTCAGTTCTAGAGACTTCAACATACGCCTGCGCTCAGGGTAGTGTAGGCAAGCTCTATAAAGTAACCCAGCCTCCTCGAAATCCGACACGAAGAATGTATTCTTATATAGTTCGTATCTAGCCTCTTTAAGGATTGCCTTGCACGTACGCAAAAGCGGTAGACCCGGAAGTCGACGATCATAAATGCCTGTGAGCGGACGTATTAAGCCTGGGACCAAGCAGAAATTGTATATCATAGTGCGAATCTCAGGTGGCAGTCTGAAGAAGCCATGCTCACTGTTATTTGTTATCAGTTATTCCACTCAGCTTCCACGGGGCGATATACCTGTCTTGGGAGATCCCACAATCCTCAGGAATTGAGTCTGTTGACGCGGAGGAGACAGGGGACAAGCTATGCTCAGGATATTTCCATGTCACACGGGATAAATGGCCTTGTTGAGCGTCCATTGCTCTCGCTGTTTCCGAAATAATGGATCAGGGCAACTGACGATGTAGGATAGTTCTCAAGATATCATGTAATAAGCAGTCAACGACAGTAGTCATACAGAAGAATGTCAGAGTAAGATAAGTCAATGGTGATGGAAGGGGGATTGGGAATTAGGAGAGGGGAAAGAGAAAAGCAAATACCACAAGAGCCAGACGAGGAAAGAGCGTTCACGCGACTGTTGTGTTATACACAACACATTAACGTAGACATTAACGGAAAGAGCTTGACATGTCTGAGATATTTCCAGATTAGATTGGTTGAAGTAAGAACGAGTTTGGTCCATTCTCAATGCCAATGCCTGCAAGGTCCTAAAAAGCTCACCATATAACACCTGGTGTCCGCGCTGTCAGATAAATTAGCAGTAGTCGTCATGCAATACAATAAATTAATGTCTGTAGACGAATCATTCCATTTTGAGCAATGACGTTTTTCCATTTATGCAACGTCTCGAGGGGCGAGTATGGTTCCCATTGAGAGAAGATTGTATTGGATGCTCGAACACAAGCAATTCGTGCGAGGAACTCGGAGGAGAAGTCACCTTGGCTAAATTAACAAGAGTACAAGGAGGTCAATGTACAGAGCTCAGAATTGTTAGTTAGTTTCACAGACTCTTCCCCCAGCGCCAGTGCGAGCGCGCACATCTACGGCGACTTGAATTTCTTAACACTATTAGTCGCAAATTGAGAAACACCGCTGCGGCGACGTTTTTTTTTAAAGCTACAGCCACACCAAAAGAGCCAGCGGCCAGTAGCAAGCCCCGATACCGCATTGTGTCCTCGTCATGCGACAAGATTATATTCCTGGGTCTGATGAGCTTCAAAAACGCTGACGAGGCCCCACAGTGTTGATACCCTCAGTACTTTTGTATTGAGGCTCGAGGAGATCAAAACCCCGTCGTTCGAGGTGCAAAATAGCGCATTAGATGTTACTTAAATCTGGGTGCCAATTTACTAATGTCACTCACGGATGCGGATGTGGAAAAACAGGCAATAATGTCTTTAGTTGATGTATCTGAGCGATTCGTGTTCGAAGTTGCCGCGATCAATACCAATGTTACAGAATGTACAGGTCCATCACAGGTATGGTAGACGCTCGGAGTGCTGGTAGGTCCCTAAGAACAATGACCTCAATGTTGCTACTCTTGAAAAGAGCTTGCGGGGTCAAAAAATCACCAGAAACTCTCCCGTCTGACATCCAAGACGTACGGGAAGAAGCATGAATTGGTTGATTATTCAGGGTAATCATCGAAGCAAATATCTGTCCATCTATAAAGTGATGGGCACGAAGCAAGCAACCTGGTCTTCTGAGGGGAGCTGTAGAGTCGACATCACTAGGGACTGTTGTCCGAAATATTCTGTCACCCTAGAACGGCTTCGGGCGCCGGGAAATGTGCTCACCTAGGGGCTGACAGCGAGGTGCATTAGCATCCTCGTTAGCCTGCGCCTAGGAAGATCCAAGACAACATAGGCTTACTTGCCCTGGTGAGAGACAATGCTGCTATCGGAGGGTGTACTGAAAAAACGCTCGTCGAGGGTACCAAGCATTGGTGGTGATGAACGCAGAAGTCTTCGTGGCTGAGACTTCAGACGAAACTCGCCTGGTCAAATTTGGAGATCACAACACTGACCTATCACAATCCCAACAGCTATCCCTGCTTAGCGCTCCGCAGTCGCGTATGCTTGGGAAGGATGTGGCGGGGCGGGATTTCAATTGGTCTTCGAGATATCTATTTTGATATATTCTCGTCTCATCTACTAGTGTGTAAGGTTGTGATGTTCTATTCAGAGCGGCTGTGTCTTATCAGCCTTCCATTTCTCATGGAGGTCAAAGAACACACAACCGGCAAGGCAGATGCTTCCGAAGACATCAAGCTTTTGAATCGGACGCCGTGCTCTTTCGTGGGTCATTGTCCTCCAGTCCACTGTTGATCACCGATTATCAGTCTCCAAAATGGCTGTTTCTCTTCCGCAACAAGGCTCGTTTGATTGGGTATCTTTGGGTTCTAATGCTGGAACGTTGTCTGTTCAACTTCTTCAACGGATTTCAGCAGCAGGAATCGACCCTTATACCGTTCTGGTTGGACAGACCGTGTGCGGTGCTCTCCAGTGTGGTCCTGAAGGACGCAGAAAATTTCTGAAAGCGATGGCTCAGTGCAAGGGACTTGCGGGATACAAGGAAGTGCTCTGGTTCGGTTTCGGGGTGAAGCACATTGCGACTGCGTTAGTGGCCACAGAGCAAGGAACAATATGTGCAGCGTTATGCTCTTGTTTAGCTGAGTGCTATTCAACGAACTTTGCTGCCGAGATCTTGATGGAAATGACGAAGGCAGCTAGGGAAGCGAGTGAAATGACGCCTTCTCTGCTTCAATGGCATAACCTTGTGAAGTCCTGCGCCGGCCTCGTCGCCAAGTCCACATTCGGGATTCAAGCTGAACAGATGATGCGACTAGCTGGGGATTGGAGGGTCGCTAATTCAAATCGTCGAGCTGGTGAGGGTTTCTTCGTCGCCGATCGAGGAGTCGCACACCAAACGGATATTGCGAAGACGCTGCTTGGACTTGGCAGGCTTTCTAATGGACTGCTTTTTCAGATGACTATAATTGGAGGAGCCGACGCAGGTTTTATCGCTTCCATTGCTGATTGGCTTCTGGACCTTCGTGTGGAGATACGAGGTTGGGAAGACATCGACACCCAATTGCAAGAGACGATCTGGAAAAACTGCAGTGAGGATCAAGATCCACAACTACTTGTGATATATCAGAAGGACGTGTCTAAAAACAGTGTGCACTGCGTGGGCCAGACGTACCGCCTGCCGGATGCCCGTCAGATTATTAGAAGGAGAGACGGATCAACTCAAGAATCGATCTTGAGTGGGCGTGTGCCGTGGGAGAAGGCGTTCGACTATACGTTCAATAATGACTTCAAGAGGTTGATGAAATTGGAAACAGCCTTTGGAAAGGCTATTGGAAGCGCGGCTCGCATCTATCAAGCACTTTTTGACGCAGACGGAAATCTTCCTCAAGACTGGACCAGAGACTGTCACTCATATTTTCCGAATAGTTACGGGTCCGCATATATCCAATTCGTCCTCAAGCGTTTCCCAGAACTCGAGCCACTCCGCCACATCATGTGCTCGGCTGCAAGTACTGCGACAGCGTACGAAGCATGTTCGCACTTTGAGGCTCATATGAGGGTCATTCAATCTGAGTGTGACTGTTGGGAATGTTGTCCCGTCGCGCGGCCAAATGAAGGCGGGCGTCTTCCTACATTCTGTCTGGTCTATCTTGCTTATTCTATTATGAGGACCTCGCGAGCTTTGTCTGGAATGATCACGGAGGTGTGTCCCATGCGGGCTGGTCTTGAAACCATGTTCTGGGGTGTCCCTAGGAGGAGACAGTCTGTGCTTCTACCAACAAATATAATAGAGAGCGAAAGCCCGTGGCATACTGGAACAGGAACTAAGATGCTCCTCCAACTAGCTGACACCATTTTCAGCGGTGACGGAGTGTGGAGGGTGGAAGGCTTCAAGAACTGGATTTGTGCCATTGCACAGAATGGTCTGTGTTACTATTTCGACATCTTAGTAGAACCATCCTTCGGTGCCAATCCGGCCGCTCTAGTGCACATAATGCCAGGGAGCATCGAGCACGATGGCAGGGCCTACTCGTTAGTCAGAGATTCAGGCCCTGACATTCCTCCATATACCGGGTCACAAGGTCCCAGTGAATATGAGGTGATCCATCTCGGCAACGAGCTTGAAAGAGGTCGCGGTGGACAGCTCGAAGTATTCGTCGAAGAGCGTTTAGATGGCCTCAGTATCAGCTACGATATTAGCAAAAACAAGACCACATGCTATAGATTTGGGCCCGCCAGAGCAGTTCACGCAATGTGCCGCAACGAAGGCAAGGTTTCGACGTGCTATGGGATGTGTGCATATTCTCCTGAGATCAATGAAATAAAAGAGACTGTGAGGAGCTGTATAGAATCGGGACATACAGTCTGCTTATTCACAGAAAAAGAAAGCCAGGTCGGGATCCTCTTCGTTTTAGGTGACACTTTGTCGTCTCTCGGCGCAGTGGCTCAAGCCTGGGATCCAACTATCCAACGCGTCGAATGCTTAGCATGCTGCATCCGTTTTTCCCAGAGCACTGGCTTCAAGCATGCAACGATAATAATGGGTAGACACTATGTCGCAGCGATGAGAAGGATCGAAGCCCCACTGCCGGCGCCTAATGTCGACTGACGGAATAATTCATAATTGCTTTGCTGGAATAACAAATCTGCTCGCTCACATGGACAAGACGGCAGAAACAGCAAAGGAAGAGATGGTCTCAGATGAATGCTGCTATCTGCAACTCGCTGGAGCGGTAAGAATTTCTATACTGGGCACCAAAGCCTAGTGGAGCATACCGGTCTCGCCGGTAACAATAATATTCGGACAAGAACCCCTTCAATCCACAACTTATAGCTCTAAACCGCGCAACAACATTGAACAACTTACACTCACTGAGAATCTGGTCGACAAGTTTTCCGGTTAATGAGCTTAAAGCATAGATCCAATCATGCTTCTTGCCAAATATTCTAGGAGTCAACTTGGGAGACTGTTCGGATCATTTTGGCTCCCACGAGCCAGTGATCCCCAATTTCGAAGGTAGAGGAAGGCCTCCTGTGTCCAAAATGTGATTGGATCTGTAAGGTACAGCTATGTACAGACGAAAAGCTAAGGTAGAAGTGCATTCACCTCGAAACGGAGTAAATATTTGCTTGCATGTCTGGATGCAGAATGCATGAATCATAGAATAGATTTTGATCAAATGGGCGGTAACAGATGGCCTCAGCAGATAGCCTCAATAGATAGCATCAAGGTTCTATGGCCTCAATGCCCACATCCTTCCCTGCTTACGTAGATGCTTTTTCGTCATGGCAGGCGGCTGAGCCTCGAAGCCACGTCGAGAGTTCGTTGGTTCCTTGGTCTCTTGGCGGGTGGAGTAACCATCAACGCATAAGCACTCCCCTACTTTTGGTTGGATCATGAACACCGGGGCGGCTATCGCTGGTTTCTCATGGTTAGGGCGTATATTTAAGGGGTTGATTGGGGGCCGACCTTCATTATCCAATACTAACTCGAAAGTACTGACCTTTTGTTACAATAAAAAGGCAACGCCGATGTTCGTTATCCAATACTAACTCGAAAGTACTTACTTTTTGTTGCAATAAAAAGGCAAGGCGCGCCGCCAATTATGGCAGTGCTATTTGGGTATAGATTTTGAGGCACCTCTCATCCCATCCCTAATCCTCCTTGCCCCCAAGAGGCAACCTCACCTATATATGTCTCCTTTCTCCTCCGTCTGATCGATCTTTGTACCTGTATACATATACCTACATATTTACATACATTACTGCTTGTCAATTTTACCACTAGGACCCACCATGGCCGACGCCCCTCCCCCACCTAGGCCTCTGCCATCACTGCCCCGAGGCTGGGAATCGAAGGCTCACCCCCGGTATCCGGACACCCTGTAAGACGAACACTCTTCTCTTTCCCTCATTCCCCTCCCTCCTCTCTTCATTCATACACTCAACTCATCGCCACCCAGCTACTACATAAACACCATCACCGGCAAATCACAATATGAAGTCCCCACCGCGGACGCGAAATAGCAACAGGCGGCTTACCCCCTTACCCAGGCCATAAAGAAACCAGCGGACAGCCTCGCGTGGTTAAGAGCCGATCAGACTTGTGTAGAAACAGCTATATACAAGTCAATCAGTGGGGTAGCTAGAGTTTTATGACTTCGTCAGGATATTTCCACAGTGCTGCCGCGATGGAAACATGCTTCCCGGCGTCATACTGTAGTCTTAAACAGAGATTTCCCTCTTGTAGCATAATTTCAGAAGACTCAGACTTCCATTGCCTCAATTTTCGCACCGTTTCTTGCTTACATGGACACTTTCTCGCTCCGGAAGGCGGCTGAGCCACGAAGCCACGTCAATATTCTGCTGGTCTCTTGGCAAGAAGAGACGCCATCAAAGCGTAATAACATCCCACCTTGCCTTTCGTCTGATCTCTGATTCTCCTTGCCCCCAGGAGGCAACCTTACCTATATATGTCTCCTTTCTCTTTCATCCGATCTTCTTAGTACCTGTATACATATACATATATATATATTGCTTACTGCTTGTCAATCGATTCTATCATGGCCGACGCCCTTCCCCCACCTGGGCCTCCGCCATCAAGATCCCCAGGGCTACCTCGTGGCTGGATATCGAAAACTCATCCCCAGTATCCGGATACCCTGTAAGACGAACGACCTTCTCTTTCCAATCAATCAATATTCTGCCTCATTTCTTCATACAATTCTCTCCCTCCTCTCCCCAACCAACAAATTCTTTCCCCTCGCCTCTTTCTCATACACCCGACTCACACCCCACCCATCCAGCTACTACATAAACACCATCACCGGCAAAACCCAATACGAAGTCCCCACCGAACCCGCCGTCGCACCTCCAGCCGGCCCCCCTCCCTACGCCGGTGGAGGCTCCTACCCAGCAAACGAAAAACTCAACCCTAACAACCCCTACGCCTCCCCCCAAGACACCACCTCCGACGAAGCTCTCGCCCGCCGCCTCCAAGCCGAAGAAGACGAATCCCGGGCCCAAGCTACTGGCGGTGCCCTCGACCGCGGCGAATCGGATTCTTACTACCAAGGCGGCAGTGGTCCTGGTCCCCAATCCCCCGGCAGCGGATATGATAGCAATCAATTGCCACCGCGTCCCGAGGAAAAGAAACGCGGCTTAGGCGGATTCTTGAGTAAGATCGGTGGACGCTCGCATTCCAATAATCCACCCCAGGGATATGGTGGTGGAGGAGGATATGGCGGCCAGCAACAAGGCTATCCACAACAGCAGCAAGGCTACGGCCAGCAACAGCAAGGTTACGGCGGCTATCCCCAGCAACAAGGTGGATATGGCGGCTACCCTCCTCAACAAGGCTATGGTGGTGGTGGATACCCACCTCAGCAGGGATACGGCTATGGAGGCGGTCCACCACAGGGGATGTATGGTGGTGGATATGGGCAGCAGCAGCCGCCGAAGAAACATGGATTGGGTGCTGGTGGGGGAGCGGCGCTTGGACTGGGAGGAGGACTGTTGGGGGGGATGATGTTGGGGGAGATGATGGATGGAGGGGATGGGGGTGATGGGGGCGATGGCGGGGGAGGGGATGATGGGGGAGGGGGGGATTTTTAGGTGGGTGGAATGGGGAATGGAATGGGGGGAGGTGGGAGGTGGTGGGAATTAGGTGTGGCGACTTTGCGAAGTGAATGAGGTCGCACAAGAGCAGGCTGCAGCCGCGGAGCGGAGCGGGAAACGGAGACACAACACAACACGTGATTCGGGGGTGGCGATTTGATGCAAGGGGGAGATGGAAAAATGTTTTGGATATAAGGTACGCTCGTTATGTGAGTATATAGAGATATATAGTGTCGATGAAGAGGAGGAAGAGGAGGATAATCCATCGTTATATAGTGTTTGGCTAGTGAAGAAGAGGAGGAAAAATCTATCGTTGAATCTTCTCTATATTTTGCGCATCGTTCGCTGTCACATGCCTTGCTTTTTAATCTCATCTACGAAAGGGAAATTTGGTGCTTGCGCGAGGGGTTTGGAATTGTTAAGGTTCGAAAAGTGAGTAGAGGAAGGACATTCACGAGAGGAATTCTGTGCAGCGAAAACATATTTTCGCGTATATTTTCGTATTATTATGTTTCCGTCATTAAATAAAAGATATGTTCATCACTCATAGATTTTATGTACTTCAACCACGGCTCCCAAACCCTAACCTCTTCCACACCTTCAACCACACCTTCCTCTTCCTCTTCTTCCCATTCCCTCCCCCAATAACATCTGCCCTCTCCTCTCCCCTCTCAACACCCCCTTCCTTCACCCCTACTTGATCCTCTCCCTCCTTCTCCCCCCCCACCTCCACCACCCCCTCATCCTCTTTCCTCCCCACAACCACAACCCTCTCCATCGCCCACGCCACCCCCTTACTCGCCTCCTGACTCGCCTTCTCAATCAGTTCTCTCAGCTTCTCGCCCAGCCCCCCCTCCATCCCATCAAGAGTTTTATAACTCAGTTCCTCATATGTGAGCAGGAAGACATCGAGATCGTAGGGGAGGGAGGGGAGGGAGGGGGTGTGGCGGAATTGGGTTATGGAGGTTAGGGCGTGGTTGTGGAAGAGGGTGGGGAGGGTGGGGATCCAGCTGGAGGGGAGGGATATTAGTGATTAGTTGCTATCGATGAAGGGGAAATGGGAAAGGAGATTGGGTGGGGGAAGATTGTTGTTATGGTGTTTGATATGTAGTGGGGGGTACTGCTATGGGGCTTGGTATTTAGGGAAGGGAGGGGAGATCTACCTCTGCTGTCCAACGCGAGATTCTCGGCCCTTGAGAGACTGGGTGAATGCGGGGACGGCATCGAGAGTAGAGGCGGAGAGGGCGGGATCGGCGAGCAGGGTGCGATTGGTTGTCATATCGTATTCGCCCCATTGGAGGTAGCCGCCTGGTTCTTTGAGTAGGAGGAAGTGTTAGGTTATAGATTTATGAAGAGTGATTTATGATATCATCCTTGGTGATGGAGATACGCAATGGTTGGGAAAGTTGGAACAACGAACTTAGCATCTTTAAAACATTCTGAAGCAAAGGCACTGGATCATTTTCTTTCACAACTACTTGAAACAGTCGCAATTGAATGACGTCATACACGCCAACGAGATGTTCAGGGACTTGGCTTAGAATATCTAGTTGGTGTATGTGGATGTTTGAGGGAAGCCATTCTCGAGGCGGACAGTTTGCGATGTCAATATCGAAGCCGTCGAGTTGGGTGGTGGGAGGTAATGTTTTAGCGAGGTCGATGAGCCAGATTCTGAAAAAGGAATCAAAGGATCAACGCGCTGTTATTGAACATAGAAGAGATCATGAATTAAGAGCTTCATACCCTGTACCGGTTCCTATATCCGCAATCTTGAGACTGGGATTGGAGAGGGGTATGCTGGGGTGAATGAGGTAGCCAGTCTGGTCTTTCCAGAGGTAATGTTGGAGATTGAGTCTAGAGTTATTGTATGTAAGGGACCGTTTGTCAGGAAACATGCATATCAGTAGTACCTGGCAGTAGAAGCATAAGCTCTGGCAGCAGGTTTCAAAGCATAATGAGTTGGTGTGTGTGGTGGCGTGGGATAAGCCATGCTTGTTCTTCCCAATGAAAGTTTTCCTCCAATCCCGAGTGAAAGGAAAGCTGCAGACTGAGCCTGCAGTGGAATGCAGGAACCAACGGCATTATGTATGAGAGGTGCATTGTAGCGATTGTACGTCTTTGCTTTGCTTTCTGGCTGGTGTAACAAGCAGTTGCGCTTTCGCCAGTACCTAGGTATTAGGTACTTGTCTGTTCAAAGCTACTGCGGGAACAACTCATGCTCCGTATTCTCCGATACGCGCCGTTTGCTTTAGTCGACATGCTAACGAACTAGAAGCGTGGATGAGTTGTACTGCCGCCGCGGAGAGTGGGAGTAGGCCTTCCTATGGATCGAGTATTGTATGGAGAATATCAACAAGCGAAGGAACCGAATGCTTGACGTGGCAATGCCAAGCCGCTAGTTATGGCAAGCGATCATTGGCCAACAGAGTACGTTTTAGGACCAACTGATAGTAGATAAATTACAACCGCAATCAAAGGGTCTTTGATAGCGACTCGCATTACGGAGTTCTCAGGGCTCCTTTGCTAGTGTGGTGCATTCCAACATGTGGGAAGGATCTTCAGCTTTCTATTATCATTTCCAGCTACACTCCTTCTACTTCCTCAACAACACAGAAACAGGCAGAGCCATACCGCTATCTAGACTTTTCACCTAAATCCTTCCAGGGCAAGGCTACTTGAATTCTCTGGTTCAAGACCTTGAACCTGGGAGTACCGTTGGTAAAGGAGCGCGTGCTTGCTACATCCCATGGCTCACTATTAAGTGAAGTGAAGGGAGGATATTACTCCTTCCATGGAAGGACGGCCGTTCGTGGTACAATTAAAGCTTGTGGATGTGTGCCAAACGCAGAGAGCGAAGGTGCCGATGGTTAAAACTACGATAGAGAATGAGGTGAATTTTGAGTTGGAACATAGCGTAGTTGAATTGCCACGCAATGTGCACGTCCTCCACATCACAAATGCAACTTATTGTTCTTGCAATTCACCTTTTGAATTAAAGTTTCTGGTACGATGTCCTAAAACTTTTGACAGAGAATGGTATCTTTACATACACGAAATGCCGCCATTCTTATGTAAATATCAATAGCATACAAGATGCCAGAGATTTAGATTAACACTGCATATGAACAGACTTTTCTAGCCTTGCATTGGGCCTAAAACATGACCTCCTGCAAATTCGCTCCACCTCCGCACTTCGCTCGGAATATCGCCTTCTTTCCGCTGGGGTATCTTCTCACTCATGCATCTCGCAAAAAGCAGCGCAGTCTAGCAGTCCATATTAGCATGCCCTTCAGGAAAGTGACAATCGAGGATCTCACCTGAGGTTCCATGAACAAGGGTACGCCGAAATCAACAGCATTCCTTCTCATCACGTAGTCTTGGTCAAGTAGGGTCTCAGCTCGTGCTTTGGCCAAATTGAAAACACCACGGATGTTGTACTCTCGGAATACTTCCCTAAGTGCTCGTTTATCGGTTGTCGGGAAGTTGACGACGGTTACACTGCAGCCGTCTTTGGCTGACGATTGAAGGTGTGATGCCACTTCTTGATCCGCAGCAAAGAATTTGTATCCAAGTGGTTTTAGATAATCAATTATGCCCACTAGCTGAGGTTTCGAGATATCGCCACCAAAGAGAAGGCCTTCTCCAGGCAGTGGAAGTCGGAAGTTCATGGTCGATTGTAGAGAGGTCCAGTAGGCTTCGACAAGATCTTTCCCAAAGCATGCAATTTCACCTGTGCTAGCCATTTCGACACCGAGAAATGGATCAGCTCCAGGTAAGCGACCCCATGAGAATTGAGCTACTTTGGTAGCAACGTAGTCTCGCTTCTGCGCCATCAAATCTACTGGCTTGGGGACATCATGACCGGAAAGAGCTTTTGTGGCGACGTCAATGAAGTTGGTACCAAGTACTTTACTCACAAATGGGAAAGACCGGGAAGCGCGAAGATTGCATTCGATGACCTTTAGCGCTGGCTCACCACCGTTCGGGTCGTCAGCTTTAATGATTTGCATGTTGAAGGGCCCTGTGATGCTCCACGCCTTAGCAACTTTTCGAGCAATGTCCTTCAGGCGAGTCATGGTGTTCTCGTCGAGGTTAACTGGGGGAAGAACAAGAGTGGCATCACCACTGTGTACGCCAGCGTTTTCAATGTGCTCCGATACTGAATGGATTAAGAGCTCTCCATCAGACCCAACGGCATCGATGTCTATTTCCTGGGCTCCTTCAATAAACTTGGTGATAACTACTGGATGGTCTGGGGAGACAGCTGAAGCATTCAAGAGTTTCTCTTTGAGATCGCCTTGACTGCGTATCACATTCATGGCAGCACCGGAGAGGACGTAACTCGGTCGAACCAGGACAGGGTAACCGACCTTAGCAAGTTCTAATTTAGTATGGAGAGTCCAACAAGAGATGTTCTCTTACCTTATCAGCGAAAGCCTCGGCCTCAGAAACCGATTTCAACTCAGCCCACGCTGGCTGATCCACGTCAATGCTGTCAAGAATTTGAGAGAACTTCTGGCGATCCTCGGCCTTATCAATGTCGAGAGGGTCAGTCCCAAGGACTTTGGCTTTGCCTGTTTCTTGTAGTCGAAGGGCTATGTTCTGCGGTAGTTGACCACCAACTGATACAACAACGTTAGCTGCTTGCTCCATCTCATAAATATCCATAACACGCTCATAGCTAAGCTCCTCAAAGTAAAGCCTATCAGCTGTATCAAAGTCGGTAGAATATGTTTCCGGATTATAGTTGATCATCACAGTCTTTTTCCCTTGAGCTTTCAGAGCCAGAGTAGCGTTGACGGCACACCAGTCGAATTCGACCGAACTGCCTATCCGATAAACACCGCTTCCAAGGATTATGGTGCCGTGCTCATCGAAGGTTACATCATTCGACGTTGCGTTGTATGTAGTGTAGAGGTAGTTAGTTTCCGCAGGAAATTCTGCTGCAAGGGTGTCAATCTTCTTAACAAAGGGCTTCACGTTCATACCCTTTCTTCTCGCTCGGACATGATCCTCGGTGCTTCCAACGCATTTGGCGATCTGAATATCACTGAAGCCCATTTGCTTTGCTTTTAACATCAACTCCTTTCGTAAACCAAACAAGCTGCCTATATCTTCCATTTCATGTTGTGTGTCGGCAATATCCATTAGCTTGTAGAGGAACCACTTGTCAATCTTCGTAAGATCATGAACTCTATCCACAGTATAATTTTCGTGGAGTAGCGCTTGGCCAACAGCAAGCCATCGGCGATCTGTAGGATCTCGTAGCTCTTGGTCCAAGTCATCAAATTCGTCTCCCTGAAAGCCAATGTATTTGGGGTCGACTTGTCGAATGGCCTTCTGGATCGATTCTTGAAATGTTCTACCTATGGCCATCACTTCCCCGACACTTCTCATTGCAGAACCGATATGGCGATCCACGTGTTGAAACTTTTTCAGATCCCACCGAGGTATTTTAGTAACAATATAATCCAAACTAGGCTCAAAATTTGCAGTCGTTGTTTTCGTCACAGCATTTGGAAGTTCTGGAAGAGTGTAGCCGAGTCCAATTTTCGCGGCAATGTATGCTAAGGGATATGCCGTAGCCTTGGACGCAAGTGCAGAGGACCGGGAAAGACGAGCGTTCACTTCAATGACTCTGTAATCAAGGCCGTCCGGCTGCAAGGCGTACTGCACGTTGCATTCCCCAACAACTTTCAGATGGCGAACAATCTTAATGGCTGCTGTTCGAAGCATGTGATATTCCTAACACATGATTAGCTATAATTCCATGCTGCGAGAGATTCTGGCATGTTACCTCATCACTTAGTGTTTGTGACGGTGCAGCCACAATAGAGTCACCCGTGTGGATGCCTAACGGATCGAAATTCTCCATGTTGCAGACGGTGATACAGTTATTGTTCCCGTCCCGGACGACTTCATATTCTGCTTCTTTCCATCCTTTGAGAGATTTCTCAACCAAAATCTGGGGTGATAAGGAAAGTGATCGAGCCGACAGGTTGCGGAGCTCTTCTTCATTATTCGCGAATCCAGACCCGAGGCCACCAAGCGCATAGGCTGATCGGACAATGATCGGGTAGCCTACAGACTCCGCAGCCGCAAGTGCTTCTTCCACTGTGTTCGCCGCAATTGATTCAGCAATGGGAATATCGATTTCCTTCAGAGCCTTTGCGAATAGATCGCGATCCTCGCTTGTCTCTAAAGTCTTGATGCTGGTCCCTAGTACCTTGACGCCGTATCTCTCGAATATGCCCATCCGTTGCATCTGGACACCGAGGTTCAATGCGGTCTGGCCACCAAAGGCCAACATGATGCCGTCCGGCTTTTCTCTCTCAATGACATAGGTGACATATTCAGGTGTGACAGGAAGGTAATATACTTCGTCTGCAAGCTTGTGATCGGTCTGAATCGTTGCAATATTAGGATTAATGAGGACAGCAGTGACACCCTCCTCTTTCAGTGCTTTCAAGGCTTGTGAGCCTAGATGTGAGAATTTAAATGTCAGCCATCACCCCTCATGTTCCATTGGCCGTGGCAGTTCGGGTGCTACATGGGCTTCCCAGCTTACCAGAATAATCAAATTCTCCTGCCTGCCCAATGCTCAACCCTCCACTTCCGATTACCAGCACCTTCTTAACATCAACCAACTTTGAGCTCTCGGAAGCAAGCGCCCCACTCGCGAGATAGCTTTTGGTATTGGGTGGTTCTTGGCTGGCTGCCTTTCGTATAGCGCAGCTTGTGAAAGCTCTTGTAGGAAGACATTCATGCGATTTGACGGAGGATGTCACCGAACGAGGAATTCGTAGCAAAGCACCCGACTTTGCGGCGGTGGAGGTGAAGAATGCTCTTTGGGTGGGCTTCGCGGAGCATTGTCGAAGTAGCTTTCGTGAGGGTCCTTCCAGACGCTTAAGCGCCATTGGAAGGAGCACCTCGAGGGATGGGGTTTTCGTTCGTCAGTAAATAGGCTGTTTGTATCTGCCGAAGGTTGTGACACTTTCAGCCTTCGTGTTCAACGTAGGGAGCTGCTCTGAGTATCTGAGAAGCTGGCGGATTTGGGTTGGGGGAGTGCTACAGTCACAATTGATGGAGGGCGGGCAAACGCTTAAGGCTCAATAGTATCCAGAAGCTCTATGATGATTCTGAGGAAACCAGGAAGCAATTGCAACAGAATTTGTAGTCAGACCAAAATCTCTGTGGGGCAGAGAAAAAAAAGAGTTAAATTCTGAATTTCCCCGCGAATTGAATTCTGATAAGCGGCGTTGAACGGTCCGATGGCGGGAGCTATTCCCATCTGAGCTTGGTGTTAAAACCATCAATTCTCTGAGTCGCGTGTGACAGTCCGCATTTTTGCATCAGCAACAACTAGCACGCGAGAACCGAATACGCACTCTCCAATTGCAGATAAATGCTATGCTTCGTAGTAATCTTTAGCTTCGTTGGCGGGATCCCCGGAAAGTGTGCCCTTGTAGATCTACTAGCTCTGTTAATCTCCAGGGGAACTGGAAAAGTCACGGGATTTTTGTGCTGGTAGATCTGTGTAGATTTGTGAATATCAGAAAATGTTTATGTAGAATATATATTATAATAATACGTATGAATGTTGAATTTCGCCCGCTTGGCATAGTGGTACTGCGTTTCACTCGTACTAATTTATGAATATGAAAAGATCCTCGGTTCGATTCCGAGAGTGGGCATGGTTACGTTGATTTTTGGCCTCACGTCTGAGTGGGTGAATATTTTGTTGTTTGCGAATCTTGGAGTTCTGAGGCATATGATGTAGCTGTCATCTTGGTGAAGTAGAGGTAGGTCAAGTACTGTAGCGTTAAGCGAGGGTTGAAAGAGGGAATTAAAGAACCAAGAAAAAACCACTACGTGAAGTCTTGCAATAATGCATGGAGACTACGAATGCTCGCTATTGGATGGAGATTAGGTACAAGTTTATGGTATGTCCTCTATTGACTTCTATCGTATAGTATTTCTCAGCATTAGTCGCTTTACGCATTGAAGAGTCGTCACCCAAGCATTGAAGTCACTTTTATGCGTGATCACCGTAATCCCCTAGTCATCCATGCACGACCTTTTTGCCGTCGATTCGCTATGACACTGACACTGGAATCAAGTCCACCTCAGCACAGCTGCTCGGGATCGAGTAGTTGTAGAAGAGGTAGTTCCAGAACAGCTGCGGTACACCATGCCACCAATCGCACGCTGAAGAGATATTGTTAGTCTTTTCCACCTTAATTACGCCCAAAAAATAAGACTAAAGCATACCTAGCCATCCATTAAAGCCTCCTTCAGTCTCGTTCCATTGCAGACCTGACTTGTTGAAGTAGAAGCCTTCACTGCCGTATTCGGTATCGATGAGTGCAAATTCCCACGCTACATTGATCTAGTCAGCCATCTTGCTTTCGCAATGAACTTAGAGATACGTACCAGCATAATTATCATCGTCTCCCATTTGTAGTCCCCATGGGAATGTGGTGTTGTAATCGAACTGCTGATATGTGCCGTTCAAGAAGCCGACGGAAGCAACGTCAATGCCTTCGAGTGTCACATCATTGGTACCCGCACCTGATGTAATGTCAATATCTGTGGCTGAGTGTCGGATACTGTGATAGAGCGGCAGTGGGATGCAGACGAGATCACAGACCTGTGTGATAGCCACTAACGTAGAGGCCTTCTTTGTCTTTATTGCCAGTGCCTCTGACACAGGTCTTTAGATAGTATTGATCTGGTGGAGTGACTGTGGCGATCCTTGAGGCAACTGAGGAGTTTGGAGTCGCTGAAATGGCGAGAATGCAAGGTATGATGCAGGTGAGAGCGGAGATCCACCCAGACGACAACATCATCTTGGAGTCTTTCTGATGGACGGTGAGTGTAGAAAGTGTGTAATTTACCAAAGGTGTTGGGAGACAGTGGATTGTACACGAAAGACGGTGTAGGAGTTACGTTTTGTTGTCTGGTGGATATTCGGCTGTTTCATTATTTACCGGCGGATCAGTACGGAAGGAACGATTAATTTAGCACTTTACTTTTCGAAAACGACATGCCCCGATGAGTGGCGAAACCCTTTTGGCACTGAGGGGAAACGATCCTTGTAAGCGATAATATACCCGTCAACTCGCATACGACTTGTGCAATTTCCCGTCGGCTTCCCGACTACACGCCACTCATGGACGCAAAGCTACAATTCTGTTTCAGAAGACGCTTACGTGCGTAATTTGTATTAGGCCACGCCCAGTATCTGCCCTCATGGAAGTCCAATATCAATTACAATGTGATGCCCAGATGCACGAAACTGGAATGGATGATAGCTGCGGTACGCCATATCCACTGCAAAAATGGACAGAAGTCTCACCCGCAAATTGAGATAAATAAGAAGAATACTCGACCACACTTTAGGCCTTATCGTATGGCTTAAGGGGATCGTACTACCTTGGTGAACCTCTGTAGCCAACAAAAGAGATAGTTGAGGTTGTTGAAGTTTGCAATCCAGTCAACCCACATCATTTGAGCTCCAGGCTATCCTCAAGGACTCGCCTCACCTTCTTACCTAAACCAGAGACGTGCTGATAGCCATGCTTACCTCACGAGTATGGTTCCCTGCTGGTAGAAATGTTACGATACTTGATGAGGGTCCATGTGCACTGTGGCGCTTCCGGACAACATTGCGGGAGGAGAAAGCATTATCCGGAAAAGAAGTTGTGAGACTGTTAGCAATTATGGCGGCATTTCAAAGCCGTGAGAAATTGCGCATGGAGGCGATACTATTCGGACGCAGTATCAACTATGAGAAATACTGGAGGTAATGGAGAAGAACCGCTTGGCTCTCGTGGCGCCTCGTAAAGGCAAGCAACACATACGCAAGTAGCAAGTAGTACAAATATATCGAAGCTCCTTGGAATTAATGTCGATCAGCAGAATCCGCATATGTAGATTAAGAAAATTTGCTTTTCATTCTGCTTTAGTTCCGGACTAAAGAGTATGTAAAGGGCAATGGCTCTAGAATACATACAGTATCTGTGAGATCTACTCCGTGCGGTATAGAGCTATCAAGCCCTGGTCCAAGCGCTTCCTTTCCTCCCACCATCCAACAGCAACAGACGTACCTTTCATCATGGAGCGGAGGTGTGGGTATGATGCCTGAACTCGCCTGTGTGTGTCCCGGTGTGCGTCCCAGTGTATGCGCGGATATACGAAAAAGACCGCACAGGCTCTAGAGCCTACGGCTTCGGGAAACGAACTCCTAGGACCCACATCTTCAGTACGTGTTCAGCGCACCTTGAAGTTCCCTCCCTTGTCTTGAGTATCCTTGAACTGTCCATCAATCGAGTCACCCTGAACGGCGTACCAAAAGATTATCTTTCAGACTCCAGAAACCACGCTCTGTCCAATAACAATAGGCTCTGTGTGCTGTGAGCTTTCTAAGCTTGGCGCATTTCTCCAGGAATGTATATTTCAGTAATATGCAAAAGTAGACAGTTCCTTCGAAGGTCTTGCGGACTGTTGCATACTCTCAGGTTTCTCCTATGTTCTTTCAAACTTTGGGTGAATTATATTACCTGACCTGTATAGAAGCAAGATAGGAACGACGGTGTGCACACTCCCGCTTCTTAATACAAATACGTCAGGTAGGTAAATCATGCGATCCATAGTATTGATGGGAAAGCGTAAAGATTGGTAATGTGTCGTAATCATGAAGTTTGCGAGTGCCAAAGAATAGTAAGACAATAAAAGTATCGAAATGCTGCAGGTTGAAGAAATTACTACCATCATCTCTCATTGAAAGAGCACATTGCTCGCATGTGTACTCCTTTGGAGCGCGCACGTAAAACATAGTAACGCGAGCCAGCAGTCATGTCAGAGCTGTAGTGGTGGATGAGTAAGTGAGTGGGCTTTTACGAGCAGTCTCGAACACCATGCTGGTCACTTAACGTGAGGAGAAGGCTTCTGTGCGACTTACATTTATATTACTCAGAAGGGGGGCGCGAGTATTTCTAAGCGCTCCCAGAGCCAACGAGACACCTTCATTGTCGCCATATACATTATATAGAAAGTCTATCCCACGATAATGCTCCACAAAGCCTTGAATAGCCATGACTGCAGTGCACCAGTCGCCGTACGTTAGTAAAGTTGGTTCACCCCGTCGAATATTCCTAGCCGTCCTCTGGAGCGTCACTTGTCCTGAAGTCCAGTCTTGAGGGCTCAAGGGAACTTGTACTTTAGGAGCGTGGTCCTCACAGTCCGCAAAGGCAGCATTTAGGACCGTTTGTACGTCAGGCTGGTTGAGACCACCAGCTGGAAGTCTTTGCCGAGAGAACTCGACTGAGACTTTTGAGTCTGGAACTTGGTATCTGAGTGGATTTGGAGGCGGAGCGGGAGGCCATCTGCTTTTGTGTCAGTAAGCAATTTACGAGCATTATTCTACTTACACGTCGACGGCAGGGACCGTGATGTTAGCTTGTGCTGGGACGTTGAGGAACGGATAAAGATTATTGGTTGAATTGACAGTATCGACCAGTGGTGAGGAAGGCTGGTAAGTAAATGGAGAGGCGGTGGCGTAGGCACTCAGACAGGAGAAGGCAAACAGGTGAAACAATGCAGTGACCGCCATACTTTTAGCTGAATGTAGAAGTGGCTATGTGAGTACACAACTTGCAAACCTTCAGAATATGTAGCGTCCTCACGGGCATTGCGCCAGCTTATAGGTAACCGTGTTAGCAACATTGTATATCTAAGAATAAATCAATAGAAAGAGCACAGTGTGCATCAACCATCGCGCAGGAGTTTACTAAGAGATGTCTCGAAAGAGTTAGGAAAACCCTATCAACAGATGTTTGGTGGATTTGCCGCGAGTAGTGAGCTACGCTTACAGGATGTATTTGCCGATCAGCGCAGCCGCAGAGCCACAGGAGATGTGGGAACGCATGGTTCTCACCGGAAGGGAGAAGAGTGCCACTTCTCACTCTTTGCGAGCGTTGAATTGGCTTTCCAAGAGCTCGGAAGCAGATCAGACCGGGAGTCACACAGCGGCGCAAGTTCTAAGTCTTGATCTGGTATTTCCTATCCTCGTGCAAGTGGCTGACTCGATCATCATGTCGACGGCGAGCAAGACTTTTCCCGGGCAAGCCCAATGATTGTTATACTCGGCGCGTGTTGGGTAGCATGTTTGAAGAACAATAGATAGTTGTATCCCTCCGCAGAGTCTACTCTCCTCGACCACCTACGCGATTCGGAACATTACTAGGATCAATCGTCCCAAGGTTAGAGCCGCATATTTTCCAACCGCATAGTTGGGGGCCAAACCTTGTTTCATTATCGATTCGGGTTGCGCGTAGACTTGGAGGGGACAGAGTTGAATATTCGCGCGCCTGTAGAAGACCAGTGCATTAGCGCACATACCTTCCACGTCTTTGCCCGGCATTTCATGGCTGGACTTATCGACAAGCCAGCTGTGCTAGGTCTTCTCTAAGGTGAGCTTACAACATGCGCAAGATCGAGCAAGCGGAGACCCATTGTCTTCAGCGAAATGGAAGTGGCAGTACCAGATAGCAACGACAGAATTTCGATGTTTCTTGCATAGATCAGACGAAGCCTTGCAGGATAGAAGTAGCAACTTTGCAACCGCGTTGGACGTGGAAGAACGGTATTACTGGAGTGGTGTTAGACAATAAAGACAGAATACTAAAGTAACTCGACAAATGCAACAGAAGTGCAAAACCGAATAGCTAAAGCAAACCATCATTAATCACTGTTCCCTTATCCTTTCATCTCATTGTCGTCAATAGTCGTAAGCGTCATATCCTCCTCTGCTCTGAAGAGATCGAAGATAGAACATACAAATTAAACACACATCGTTGTTGCTAGTAGGGCGGTTGGGCAAGCCTGTCGCTTGATGTGTGCATATCTGCCGTTGGTTCGTTTCCTAAGAAACCGCGGAGGATTAACAGCTGCTTGATGGTATTGGATGACGGCGGTCTCGGCGCTGGTGACTAGGTTTTGCATGCCCCCTGATTGGACACCCGGCAGCCTTCTAAATTCGAATAAAGGGACTGCACGGCTGGGGTTGCTGTTGATGACGTTTTCCAATGCGTTCCCCAGGCCGCCAATCGAACCGTCAATGGCCTGATCAAGCACGCTGAGTTTATCCGGCGAAGTGCCATCTTGAATACTCTGTATCCAATCTTGTACAGTGAGGCTCTGGGACAGCCCTTCGCTCGGATTAACGATGAATGTTTGCGAATCCATCTTTGTATTCGGTACCGGGGCAGTAACAGTCCCGGTGCACTAGTCCGAGTCAAGACTGCGAAAACCGTCAGTCCTGCTTGATTTTCAGAAGCATCTCATATAACTTAGGCAACACCATCGCCACCGGCATTGTTCTTGTAACAGGCGAGGACCTTCACAAGTTCATAGAGCGTGTGAGGCTTAAGTGGAACTTTTAGACTTGACCTGAGCGAATAGTGTGGTGAACTCAGTTCGAGGCATAATTGAGGTCAACATCTCAGGACTCTCGTCTTCGGCTTGTCTCTTAGCATTCTTGGCGTACGACAGAATCAGTGAAAAAACCCAAGTCCGTCGGCGTTGACACTATCTGCCGCAATGACATTTGGGTTGCTCTGAAAGAAATCCCTGGTAACCCATACCATGTTTCGCTCAGGCGATCTAGTGGGTAGTAGAGCAGAAGATGTTTTGGTTACTGCTTTGGAAAAAAGGTCACTAATGGCCTCCAGAGGTAAAGGTGCCGTGACTTGTGTTGCCCATCTAATCTGATCTGCTTGACCACCAGGGCCAGGCTCTGCAATTCTCCAAGGATTGCAGGTACTGCCTTGATCGGTCACATCATCAGTGATAGCGTTTGATGGATTCCATGAAGTCTGCGAGCGAAACTAGTAGAAACTCTAGGAATTGGGAAATGGGATCAAAACTTACAATATCATTTGCAACCGCAGACGCCGCTGTTGCCGCGTCACCGCTCCCAGTCTTGATCAGTTTATCGAATTTACCGTTCAAGAAATACTCTGCGGTAAGGTAATCACTGACACTAGTATCCGCAGTAAGCATCCAGTTTGATCCTTGCCGCTTATCGACTAATGCCCCTTTTGATTTATCTATTTCAGACTGGGGACATGTCCCTTTAGGTGCGAATAAGATAGTCCCAGCTTCAAACTCAACACCGATTCCCGCCGATTGATCACTTGTCGGACCATCTAAGGTGGGTAGTTAGTTACCATTCTCATCATCGTCACATAAGCCGCAACATATGTTGCCTCGTCTTTCAAAGCTGGATGCTAAGGCGTTGATAGGTAAGGATAGGAGGATTGGGAGCAAGATCACAGCTTGTCTAGCAGAGAGGGTAAGGAGATGCATGCTGAAGGCCGAATGCAGTAGGGTTCCGGGGCAGACTGAGATGTTGATATCGTATCCCGACAGTGGGAATGTCCCCTTACTACGGGCCCCAAAGGGAATGTGTGCTCAGCCCATAAGAGACACCATCCTCCTGACGCTTTGATTCAGATTACAGGGTCACCAGACAAATCCTCCTCCCATACCGTAAGGCGAAGCAATCCAACATATCAGCGAGCTGTGATTTCTGCTCCAATAAAGCCTGTAAAGCCAAGGCTCACGACATTCCTGCCAGATTGTAGGATAGAAAACACCGCTGGTGACAGTGGCACAGGATAGATCAGATCAGAAATCCCAAGTCGAGATTGACACACAACCCGGTTTTATCCCATAGGATTACGTGTAATAGTATCCAACTGCTGATACATTAAAATCCAACAATAAAAAATAGCTCTGGGGTTTATATGTCGTTGGACTAAACCTGGTGCTACTTCAGGGGGGACAGCTGACTCTGAGGCAGAATGTGTTGTATTGCATGGATGGCATTTCTGTCCCAAAAGAGTGCCAATGGCATGTTGAACACCAATAACAAAAGGGACCTAAGCCTTGCGAGTACGTATGAGGAGGGTGTACGGCACAGATCGAGCGCTTAATTTCCGTAAATATTCCGCTGTGACCACTGTAGGCGACAAGTATGGCGATACTTTGTTCCATCTTCCCGTATTTGATACAGTTGTGTCATCTTCCAGGATTTCATAGGGTTGCGGCATGCACCTCAAACAGGGTTAAGAGTAAGGGAAAAGAAATGGTTAGCGACTTTGGTTTGGGGAAGCGATTATGTACGTACTAGCTAGGTCAGTAGCCCTAGGGCTGCACGCTAAGGTACAGACCTATCCCCTTGACTGATGTAGGGCTGAGTAGGCAAAAATGGTTGTTTAGGGGGGTGGCCCTAGGGAGTAAGCCTATATTACCCCTAAGCCACTATCTGTAGGGCTGCTCTGGGGCATAGCCTCTAGGGCCCTATCAGGGCTAAAATGGATGGTCTTGGTACGGGTGCCCGCAGGCTCAATATTTTTTTGATAGATAGATAATCTATAGGTATATAATTAAAATACCAATACTACTACCCATAAAATTTGGTAATCTAAATGTTAAATATCAATAGGATATCAAGATTTAAATATGTAGTAGGAGTTTTGCTTTACTAGCTTCAACATCGAGGACTAGTGTCGGATGTCGGAGCTTGGCATAGATTCATACCTGGATAGGTTTAGTGCTCGGGGGTCGAGTCACCACCAGTCAAGGGGCCTTATGCTCTGAGTCCTGGTAGACATGGCTAGCACTCAGCCTATACAATACTCACAGAGTCACAAAGGCCAGTCTCAATCCTATGATCGCTGTCATCCTACGAATTCCACTCTCATACCGGAAATAACGCCACCGCGAACCAGCATAGACTGCCAATATGCAAATACCTTCATTTCAGCCAGTTCATAATTGCAACAGTCCTCTCTTATCAATACCGGTAGAGCTAGTGACTAAAACTTTCCGTCTACTGCCTTCATTCTTCGATATTCTCGCCCTAGCAGCAACTTGTCGTCGGCTCAGACGCATGTGGAACACAAACGTGACTTCGATTTACGGCCACGTTGCTTCGAGAAGTATCCCTTGCGAGCGCTATGCACGTCGCTTCCTTGCCGATCAAGGTGGACCGGCTACAGACTTCCCCACGCTGTCTGCTAGGGATGTCCTTTGTATGTTACGAAATTCATGTGTAATAGAGAAAGCTATTCTCCAGTTCGAAGAACACATCGTCTGCAGAGTCAAGTGTACGTTCGACGCCCCAGCTCTAGTATATCAAATACAGTCCTAATAAAGTTTGAAGGCGGCGGCTTTGATGGTGAGAAAATCTATGGTCCGCTCGGGGACAGGCGGCGATGGCATCCGCCAACGCTGACACGGACTGAACGCCCACGTTTCATCCGATCTTACTATCAGCTCTGGGGTATGATGAAGTTGGGCCCTGCTCAATGGCAATCGAGACTCGATTCTATGACCTTGAAACGCCTTTTTGAGTTGCACGAGATGACTAAACTTTGGCAAAGCATTGGAAGGGAAGAGGTGAGGCCGGCTCCTCGATGTCCGAACCCAAAGCCCAACTATGTCCCCGATATTGACAAAGGACGATCCAAAGAGCGCGTGGCTCTTGAACAGGGTATCTGGCAGCATATCGAGCATATCTACCGGCCCATTCATAATGCAGAACCTGACGCGCCTTGGGTCTATGACTTGGAAGAGGGTGCCTTCGGGTTTGTTGTTATATGGGATCATTGGCAACCATGCCTCAAAGAACTTGTGCTTAGCCTGCGACCGGTAGATCCGTGTACAAGGCCAGAGTTCGCAAAGCAGTACCTTTGGGACGATACCTCAGACGAAGAGGTGTAGACATGAAGGCTCCAACGGCCAGATCGGCTCGTTCCATAACTTACTTACAGGACCTGAGTGTTTTTGCAGTGCTCAGATGTATTAGAATAGAACCCTAACCATGTATTGCAATTAATGTAGGCTTGCTTTCCGGTACCGTAATTCTTGATATCCTCGATGCACGGGAAGAACTGAGAGGCTGGGGCGCCAGGCAGCGTCGTAGAGAAATCCAATGTGGTGGCCTTGTTTGAGGTAGTATTAACGCCGCTGTGCCTAGATTTCATGATCGGACCGTCGAAGGCGTCGGAGGGCGTCTGTACAATTTTAGATCCTCCTGACTGGCACTATAATATGCGGTCTGGGTTAAAATCACGGTCTCTGTGACATGGCCTACCAATGCCTCTGAAACTTGCCAACGCCTAGTTGATACTTCGCATGGCTTTTACTGTGTAATGGTGAAGTCGCCCCATGAGCGAAGAGGGAAAAGAAAAGTAGGAGGAACGCTGGCTTCATAGCCTTTCCTTTACGAGAATCCAACTCGATAATTTATTCACTGTTTCGTCAGTCTTCGGATTTGACCTGCAATTCTTCGCAGACTACTGGAAGCGGAAACAAAACCATCAGGAGATCAATGTATAACGCAGTGCAGCGGGTAGAGAATCGGTCTTTGTTTTGTGATCCCAGAATTTAAACAACTGCGAAAGATCGCTTTCACAACCGAGCAGAGCTACCGGCGTCGAAGAGGTCATAAGCGCAATGCAACGACCCAGCACATTGCCACGATGAGGGCGCAGTATGATCCTCGTGGAGTAGTGGCTGGGGGCTAGACCCTCTCCATAGATAACAGAATAGTACTGATCATGATTAACAATTTCCTCGCTGTGATCAGGGGTTATTGTCTCCTGGTACGATCTAAGTTTGAACGCAACAGCTTCTCTAAGTCGATGCTGCACGAAGGAGCCTGGTGAGATGACCGTCGTGCCGAACTTAGATGAAACATGATACCAGAACGAGAGGTGGACAGATTCTTCCACGGCGGCTTTCACGGATAAGTCAGGAGATGTAGAGTCCTCTGCAAAGGGACAGAGACCCTTCTCTACTAATTGCACACGTTCAGCCTTGTATACGATGCTGTGGGTTTCGCTAGGCCGATATGGGTCATTTACACGTTCACGTAGTCGATTCCCGGCTTGAATGGATCCCGCACCAACGTGGATAATCGATGCTTTCTCGAATGAATCAGAAAGACCCTGGAGAGTATCAATGAAGCAATACACTTTTCCATCGCTTAGAGCTGACGTTGAACCTCCCATTGAGAATGGCGCTGGCTCTCCAGAAAATATTGAGAGGTATTTCGAAAGTTGAAAGCTTAGTGTCTTGATGTTTTCTTCGGGATATAACACAGCTTGGAGCCTAAAGCTCTCAGATCTACCAGCAAATTCCCTGTCAGGATAACTGGGAATGTCATTGTAGATTTGAAGGATTCCAGACCACTTGGGCAGTAGCGAGCCTTCCAAAGTTAGGCGACCAAGAAGATAGCTCATGATGATGATAGTCTCTGTAATTTTAGCGAGGCAGAAAGTCCTCCGAGAATTCTGCTGGTCAAGTACGCAATTCTCACGAGTCAGGATATCTCTGATATGGTTGTACTCTTTACAAAGCTCGTCGAGGGTCATCGCTGAAGCTTTAAGTTGAATTGCAGGGTCAAGTAAAATATGCTTGCATGGACGAATTTCAGGGATGCAACTCATAGCAGAGAGCACAAATTTCATAATATCCTTGTACCGACAAGCTTCATTGGTGTGAAAAACGAGGAACGCCGCTCCTGCGATAAATAGCCTTGCAAAGTTATCCTCAGGCGTTGAAATCATTGAAGGTACGGGAAGCGGGTTTGAATGCTCTACTGAGAGATTGATGAGATCCTCAAAGTCTCTTCCGAAAGTCTCAGAGAACATGGAGTTCCATTGAACTCTACCACCCAAAAATGGCATGCCCTCTATCCTGAAGTGGTCGATGTCCTTTAGACCCTGGAAAAATTGCTGGATGAATTCATCTCCGTGACGGACATAGAAGATCCAACCAACACAACTAATTGCCTTTGTGGGCTCCCTGTTGCAAAATTGAAGGCTAATGTGTCCTTGGTCAACGGACTCATCATAGTTCATCCACAATATGGCGCCCTCGTCAGACCGTACAGCAACCTTAAGCCCAAGAACTTGGTCCGCAAAAGCTGCGATCCAACTGCAGCCAGACCCTCCCCGTATACTGATCTCTTTCAGAGTACCGTTTGCAACTCTGCCAATTGCTAACAGGACCACTGCCATATCTTGAGGGTGACTCACTCCCTCCGCCCCATTAGCACCAACATATCCTCCAAGTTTTAAAAGCTGATGAATACGAAGCCCAAGCGTGGATTGGCTGAAGACACTCGAGCAAACTTTGACTAAAGCCTCCCATTGCTTGAAAGAAGGACTCAAATCCCGTGGGCTCCCAAAGCGCTTTGCCATTTCGTAAAGAACGAGGGCGGAAGTCGACACATTATGGCCCTCGCTCAGCCCAGAACACAGGGCAACCAGGGAAGCACCCTGAGAGGTCTGTACCAGTGTCCGAAGGATATGCCGAACGCCAACGCCGAACCAGACCACATCGCCAAAGCTTGAGCAAGCTTGAAGCCTGGACATCGCTTCGGCCAAGAAGTTCTCCCCATGTATTCCAAGAGGTATGCTAGAACATATTGCCTGCCCTACTGCAACTGTAAGAGGCTCTACTCCAGCCGATGAAAGCCGCCCAAGTACGGCTATAGAAGCGGAGAATTGGGTTTGTCCCAGGGATACCCAGTCAACGGTTCCTTGCTGGGCAAAACCGGACCCTTGGTTCTGCTGGGGACCAGCAGGAACGAGTGCCATGGCGGAATAGCTGACCCGAGCTCTGTGACCCAGACGACCAGCCGAAGCATAGTAACAAGGCCTCTATCAGTCAATCATAACCGCAGGCTGGCCGGACGGTAATTAGACATATGTTCGAAAAACTTGGCAACGAGGCAAGACACCTAGCAACCGTATAACCCTATAGGGCTAATACCGACTCCCCTAGAGCTGCCCTAAAGCTGGTCGCCTAGGTGATAGAGTTAGTCCCCGGAAGCGAGCTTCGCTACCCCAGCTCTCATTCCCTTAGGGACAAGCTTTAGGGGACTTTTGCGACCTCTAGGGGTCAGCCCTGTGAGGCTCTAGAAGTACAGTACTAGGACAAAAGTTTTTACCCCGCAAAAAATCAAAAATTTGACCATCGCATTACAAGCTCTAGAACTCAACCACAAAGCTTAGAAAACCCTTGTAGCTTTACATACTAATTACTATATATATCTACTAAAATTTCCAAGCTTTAGTTCCAAACTTAATACTTGGTATACCATCCATCAGCGTTTACTACTGCGCGTACCCGCTTTTCCATATTCTTTACTAAATCCTTTATTATCTTAGGATCTATTAGGGTCCATACCTTTTCTAAAACATTATAAAGGACGTCCTATATATAATCCACATCGCCATATACTTCTTCAATATCTGGCCGTACGTCGTAGACATGTTTTTTAAGCCAGTACCAGAGGTATTCAATTAGGTTGAAGTCCAGTGAGTAGGGTAGCCATTCTAACACCTCTACACCATTTTCTTCAAACCATTGACGCGTGAGATAACTAGTATGGATAGAGGTATTATCCTACATAAACAAAAAACCTGGTTCCCAAAGTGTAGGCAGCGCTTTATTAAGTATACCTATATACAAGGCTGCTAAGTAGCCTTGTCGACCAGACATTGGATCTCTTACTAATCAAAATAGATTGCTTTACTCCCCTTTCCCATAATAGGCCCCCCAGACCATTATAGTAACCCCACAACCCTTTTTCTTAGGTTGGATCATTTCTTTAATCCATTTCTCATATAGCATTTGAAAAACCTAAGCTCTTTTCTTACCAGTGCCCCACTCTACTAAACACTCATCTAACCAGATCACTTTAGACCACTCCTCCCACTTCCAGCTAAGCTATACACGGCACCAAGCCAGCCGTTTTGCTGCCACTTTAGGTGTAAGCAATAGACGCTATTTAGCGAGCCAGTTGGTAAGGCCATACTCTTTAAGTACTCGGTAGAAGGTTTTATAACTAATATCAAGTAAAGTTTCCTTCTTCAGGTCTTTGTAGGTGATCTGGGGGTTCGCTCAAGCAATACAAATAATAAGTCGTTAGTCTCCTGGGGTAGTAGCTGGAGGTCGGCCGCAGCGTGGTTTAGTTATGCCATTAGGATGCTAGGAGGCATGTAAGATAGTCTTTTTCATGATGTTTAAAGGCGTATTTTCGGCACTTATAATATATATCAGTGTACAGCCATATCTATACGCCCCATTTATAATCCCTCTCTTATATGGTGTCAGCTCAGGCCCACGACATCGATTGCTAGAAATTGGGCCCAATGGAGTGCGCAACATGGTGATAATGGTGGTGGAAGGTAGGGTGGTTGAGCTCATTAAGACGCGAAAACGCGCTTTTTTTTGTCGCGGGTAAAAACTTTTGTCCGCCGACTGTACAGCTACTAGGTGTCGTTGGGGGCTTACTTCCTATCCAGCGTAATGATTGATAGCGTCGCGCTAAGAAAACCGCTAAGCTTACATGTAAATAATACCTACTAGAAGCTTCTATCTAGTAACAGGTGTATCCATCTATCCTTTCTGAGTAATGGAAATTTCTAGTGGGCTGTAAATAACAATAGCGTTTTGTGGCGCGCTATTAATTATTATTCCTGTAGGGAAGTACAAACCGGCCAATGGGTGACCAATCAGCCAGAAGGCCAAGTTAGACCGAAGCAGAAATTGCTAAGGCAACTCCTGATGCAGCTTGGGTACCTTATGGCAGATTATCGTTTCGGTATGGTAGAAAAGTAAGGCGCCAATCGACTCCCTATGGTGTACCCACAGTGACGCAAACCGTTCTGCAGGGGGCCCCAGGCCCTAAAGTTAGGGCTTTGAACAATGCTTCTGAAGCTCCTTGACGGACCAGCCCCTTAGAATACTACATGCAACTACATAACTAACATATCTAAGCGCAAAAGCTCAGCATATGCTCAGCATGCGAGACCAATTAGGGTTCTTGTCCCCGGATCTTACGGGAACTACTTCCGAACAGGCGAAGAGATATACATTACCCGACGCTTCGCCGCTCTATTCTACCAGAACGGAAATCTACCATGGTATCAGCCTCCGCAACAGCTTCAAAATGCGTGATTCTCGCAGTGTTCGAGCCCGAACATTAATTATACTTGAACCGAATCATGCTAGCTGAGTCATTTCCACATATTCGTTGAAGTAGATTAAATAACATTGGTGGTAAGACAGAAGTAAGTTATATTTATGAATACTGATTTATCATTATTTTTTTATTAATTTCCTAAAAGCAGACAGAAGTATGCTTCGAAAACTGCTTCGTCAAGCTGCTCCAAGGCCACTTTGTTTCAGTCTTACCTAACTGATATCCTTGCCAATACAATACGCTATACCCAGTCCTACTCGAGACCAAACATCTTGTGCAAATACATTCTCTGAGCGCGACAACTCAGCTAAGTATCAGACATCACAACTTCAAAGCCGAAAATCCGAGTGCATTGGCAGTCATAACTCATTTAGGAAATCCAAGCCTACTCCTCTGCCTGCACATGGCTTTCAACCACTCCGCTTCTTTCTCCTTCTCTTTCTGCTTCGCACGCTGTTGCTCCCAGCGCATGAGATAGCATGCAGGAGCAAACAGAATGGTATTGACGACCACCCATGCAACAAGAATCCCGAAGTTGAGGCCAATTCTGGAATGCAGGTCAAAAAGGATCTGATGTGATGCCTCCACGACTATGAAAACGATTAGTAACATGTATTCCTTTGCTCCTCCCAGCAAGTGAAATTATATTTGAACTGAACATACCGTTATGCAATGGAAAAGCATACCCATAATAATAGAAATGAGGCGTAAGATCCAAGCTATAGAACCCTGTCGACACGTTCGCAATAACCCAGAAGATCAACCACATAGCCGTCCATGGCTGCCCAAGCGCCATAGCAACATTCTCGCACGCAAGTCCCAAAGCCGACATTCCCAAGAAATTGATCATCCAATACACGACAAATGAGCCTTTGCCATACGCGGTTGGATTGATGGCAGGCTCCGTCGGTGAGGCTGGCGAATTTGAAAAGGGAACCTGGAATGCCATGGCAACGAAGGAGTAACCCAGCGAGAGGAAGAAGTATGCGGCTGTCGTGGCGAACCACCGCCATATGATAAGCTGGTGGAAGTGTAACGGTGGGTGGCCACGGGGCGAGAGGTACTTTAGGTGGATGGGGAGGAAGAATGTGAAGCTGAAGAAGGCGATGATAATCAGATAGATAAGGCCAATTGAGACTGCTGGAGTGACGTTAGCAGGTCCAAATGGCCGGAGATCATATGTCGTGAAACCGATAGCTGGGGAGACACTCTGTGGAGCCAGAGCTAAATTGGCGCGGGGAATGCTGGTGTTCTGCATAATGCTTTGAGCCCACAGAGAGCCGAATGTAGACGTTATATCTTTCTCGAAGGCCGTTAGCTGTGGTACCACATATGTGGGTATGGTGTTTTGATCTCGCGCAGATACGTAAATTATCTGAGCTGCACCATTAGGATCGTATGTAGCGTTACCCTGATCAACGGCTTGACGAAGGAGCGCGGTGGCATTAGCATTGATGATGATGGCAGCATGAGCTTTGAAGTCATAGACTGCTTTTCTTACAGCCATAGGGTCATTGTTGAATTGCGATGGAGGCATAGTTATATAACCAAGATGTGGATCCTGACTTTCGACTATCTGCTTCGCGGCTTGAACGATCGTTGGTCCTATCATCGGTGTTCCGCCTTGGTAAGGAGGCACTTGGCCGTCGAAATCGACCACGTAGACTATCAATGAGGCGAAATTCTTCGGGATGTGATAGAATACTCCATTGAACAAAGATAGCACAAGCAAGATAAAGACGAAGAGTATCAATACTTGTGGCACACATCAAATATCAACTAAGACATCGCAGGATCTTTGGGAGGTACATTCTCACCAGTCCTCAACCACAAGTTGATCACATGTAGGCGAACGTTTACCAAATCATGGTGCCAGAAACCCACGTGTCTCGGTTTCTCATCACAATCTTGTTGACCGCTTTCACTTTCACTTCCAGCGTTGTATTGTGTTGTCTCGGTTGCTGTCTTGGTGTTGTTCAAAGTCAATAGGCCAGGATTGAGAGTATCGACCTCTCGTTCCTCTAGTTCGAGGTCCGATTCGACCACTGGAGGGTGCGATCCTGTACCCACCGGATCAAGGCGGTTTGAGGACATTGCGAAAATAAGACAAGTTAAAACACGCCTTGAAAATGATCACAGTACCAGTGCACTAGACAGATTGATAGGTTTATGATAGATCACTCTGTCACGTTCTTGCGTAGTCTGCTGGGGAGAGGGCTGATAGTGCTTTATACCCCTCATAAGGCGGGACGCTCCAGGCGCATGTACCTTGATGAATAATGGCTTGCGCCCATTCCACAGAGAGTATAAGCTGCAAAAGGCTTGCAAAGGCCAAATATCAGCAGGAATGGATAGAGATCCTCTGAGGATGTTGATCTAACCTCATACTCCCTAGTATCCACGCAGAATCGGCTTGGTAAGCGGTTAGCGGGGTTACTCGATGTCTTAGTAATGTCCTGTACTACCCTCACCTAAGCATCCTCGACTGGAGTCCTTTACTCACCACAATCAATGGTACAACATACATCTGATAGGGCAACACTGTTGCAGTATTGATGGGAACTACCTGACGATTCGATCCAATTCGCGATCTCAAGCCAACAAGCCCGATTTCTGGACCTCGGGTGTACATTGAGACCCGCCCGACTGCTATATATGTTTGCGCCATGATTGACACCTCTTCGCAGAATCATTGGTGGTTTACACGGCAACTAAGGGACATCAGCCACCACAATGACCAATAGTCATACAAGTTGTAATCCAACACTGATATAGAGGTACTTGAGAATGGAAATAGTTGAGGACATTGATCTTCTCTCCTACGAGAATTAGGATCCCAAGCAGTCTGCTGCATAGTCTGAAAGGGTCTTACAGCCTTAAAACAGCCTGGACTGCATACTCTGTCATTATGAAGACCAAAGTTGCTGCGTTCTTGCTCGGTCCAAGTGAAGAAAATCTAATCAGTTAACAGTCTGGTATACTAGAATATGAAATAACAGTCGCCCTGATCATTCAGCTCAGTGTGTCCTCGAGCGTCCGTCGTTCTCAAATATAGGTCAACAGCAAAGGCGACCGTTTTATAATTCTGATTAAAGCCCCACATCGCATTAATCGCCTCCATCCACCCGCCATACGTTATGAAGACTTGCGATTCATAGCTTTCAATGATACAATCCAGAGATGCCGAACCAACTGCCCACGAGTGTCCACCTGGAGGGAATGCGCTCTGAGGTCTACTCGTTGAAGCTGCATTCATAGCTTGCATTATCGTAGCTTCCTCGTCGTGTTTATTATACTCCACCTTGTATATATAATCTCTAAAAGCAAGCGTCATATTCGGAGTATCCCAAGCCAATGGATCAGGAGGCGGGAAGACGGCTTTTCTGCTCTCAAAATAAGCTAGTACCTTGCTGTGTCGAGTCAACTTACGTTAAAGTTTGAGAGAGGGTAGTGTTATTGGTGTGGATCATAGAGTTGACCGAAGAGGGGTTGGCGGGACTTCGTCCCGAGGACAGCAAGCTGATAGGCGGCGCCGCGATTACGCAAACATATGGTAGGAACAGGGATAAGACATATGACGTATCATAGGGTTTCATCTTCGATGCATCTTCGATGTTTCGGATGGAATTAAAGTTGAAGGAAGAGGGATTGGGTGCAACTTAATATAAGAATTCCATAATCCGACGATGTAATGCAATCTGCGCATATCGGGAGCGTTTCAAATTGCTACAGTCTTGCCCGGAGACACCTCCGACTCAGGTTTCGCCGCTTTGCTCCCCTGCTCAAGCCCATTTCATTCATAGGCTCCCTCCCTGATCCCTCATGCTCCCTCGATGCTCCCCCATGCTCCCTCTGTGCTCGCTCGTGCTCTCCCAGTGCTCCAACGTGTTCCCTCGATGCTCGCTCGTGCTCACCCTCAGCCACTTGCTTCATTCGTACGCGCTGTCGGCTTCTTGCGAATGTATTGCGTTTCAATCTGTTACACCTGATTGTCTGATAGAAGTGGGCAACTTTCGTGTCGAATGCCAAGCTTCCCAGCAAATTTTGCAAATGCTACCTAAATATGACTCTATTAGTGGCTTGGCAAGCACACATATATGCTCTACTTTCTGGCACTAATTTTACTCCTTAGCAGCCTGCAAAATGTTTTGGAATTCCCTGCCCGTAGAGATTCAAACGCATATCCTGGAAGCCCTTGTTCTTCATGGAGATTCAGCTCAGTACGCTTCAATATGTCGAGCATGGCAAAGAATTATCGAGCAAAGGATTTTCGCTTGCCTTAAAGTTACGCAATCACGTCTTGCTGGCTTCAGCGACATTGGCTACCGCCATCGGCATTTGGTGAAGTGTATATGGTTTTCCATAGAGCCCCCTGAGGACCCTTGTCCGGATTGCGGAGTGGAGTTCTATAATTGGTGCCAACTTTTTTCTAAGTATATCAGGAAGGCGATCCAGGATCTTGTTATCCAGTTGAGTAGATGGGAAACAAACGGCAGCTTGTTACTTGATATCAGCATCAAGCCTCCGAGCGCCTTGAAGCATTCTTCCAGTATCATCCAATATGGACCTCCTGTTGTTTTAGAACCGAAGAAGGACGAAATCATTCGATGCTCACATCCGTTCCACGATAATGAATTCTATGGTGTGGCTGTGTATTTGTTCAATAAAACATACATTGTCATCGAACCCAAGCTCAAACCCAAGAAAAAGATGCCAAAGGCGAGAGCTGTCACAAGCCTCCTCCTGCGCCGTCAAACTCGCCAGCCTTGGAAGTCAGAAGCACTCGAAGAGCTTCTAGAACTTCTCCCCGAGGTCCACGAAATCCATTACGAACCTTGGAGAAACTGGCCTCGAATGGAGGAACGACCCACCAATACAAGTAAGGCTTGAGACACGTTACCGTAAACATAAAATTCTGCTAAAGCATTGTAGCTACAATGCAGCTGTGCAAGTCACTTAGATCTGATCAATTAAGGCAAATGGTGGTATTTGAGAACTTCCATGGCAATAACCCAGCCATGTCCTGGGCAATACAAGCCGCAGAGATTGACACCGCTTATGCCCTTGTCGAGGCTAGTCTCGGGCTTGAGCATCTCGCAGCATCGTTCGTTTCAGATGCTTCACATTTCTTTGATGCATGTCAAAAATGGAATGTTTGGCCCAGGCTGGAATCGCTCGCTCTGACCTCAAATGTGCTAATACCTCAGGAGCAGTCTGTCTATATCAACGATTTTCTTGAAAAGATTGCGCTAGTAGCCATGAAGATGCCACGGCTAAACTCGATGGAACTCTGGAATGGCAGGGCAGGGTTTGCGGGTGTTTTCCAATACCAAAGATTTGAAAGCAACCGAACTGCTAAGATTACTTGGCGAGGTACTTGGGATCTGCACTTAGAGCCCCGTGTTCTGAAAGCATGGCAAGCTGTGGCATCCGAGCGGGTGGACTGCAAGCTTCAGGTCGTTACAGAGATATTGGACGCCAATGTCGTTATCACATCTTATGGCGATGCTATCCGTTACCTGATGCTTCTGAATACAGTCGTTCACCCCGTTTCGTTATGGCAGATCCAAAAGGAGACTGCTTTGCAAAATAAGTCTAGGCATTCGTAGACTTTCAGGACCCTTCGGTATGAGGACTGTCTTAGATAGAACCAATCATGGCACAGATCGACTGGTTTACCGTGATCTAGAGGCTCTGAAGCGGCCCTACTGCTTTTCCAAAACGAAATAGGCGGTTTTAAACCCTAATTCCGCGGTGTATATTATTTAATAGAGTCATTGAAGTTGTTACATAATGGAATGGTTAAATAGGTGAATGGTTTGGTAGAGCTTATGCACACCCGGGTACACATCGGTAAACGGACTGTTGTCACTCTCTTGCCTTACCATCCAAACCTGACAAGTGGCACCATTCTCGCCCCTTAAAGATTCAGTCCCCGAACAGATCCATCGTTCTGATCACGGCCAGTGCGCCAGCAGTGAGCGGTGGGTGAGACAACATATCCCTGGAGGACGACTTCGCCGCTGTGGCGAATTCTATGGCTATATGAGGATAAGGACACGAGGATGGGCTGTGCGGCATTACTAAATCGCCGATAGTTATATATACCAATCGGAGCCTTTGTAAAGCTTGAGTGACAACATAACCTGCATATACGTTGCCAAGTTATGATTCGACGGGTGAAACACGAGGGTGACTAATATCCTTAAAACGTGTTTCGTGTTTCATGTTCCATGTTTGTCCCACCCTTACGGATGCCAGCAAACTGGACATCATTACATTCATTACGATGCGACAACACATTATCAATGACTTCTCTTCTACACAACCAACTTGTGCGTGGGTTCGCGGCGCGTCCTTCGGCCATGAGCTACGAAGAGATGCAGGCTGAGAAAGGGTTCTCCCCTACAATGGCGCTTCCCCGCATCCGATGGCTAAGACCTATTTCGTACAGAAATCTCACTTATTTGGCAGTGTTAGCGATTGTTCTCATGTCTTTTGTCGCGCCTATCAGGCACCTTACTACACCCTGCTTTGCTACACATTTCTCTCATTATCCATTCACGACCTTCAATGCGAGGGAAATCGCCTCTCTAATGACGGAGTTCTATGAATTGCTTTCGCAGATGGGTCAATTTCCACCAGCGACAATCAAATACCCACCCCACCTCAATCCTCCAATAAATGTTAAGTTTGCGAAGTCCCTTGGCATGGCACCACAAGTTGTGGATCTTATCCAGAAGCTACCTTATATTGAGAGCAACGGAAGGGTATGGCTGTTTGAAGGCATTTTTGCCGACTTCCGGGAAGATGAGGACTTGGAAAGTAGTCGAGATCCTTTCGGTGTACACCCGGATGGGTGGAGCTATTATAGTGAACGAGGGCCTTATATGAGGCCATGGCAAGTCGCTCTGAATGCGGAAGGAAACCACGGCGCCGTTCTCTTGTTAGACACCTGGACCAGTAAGTCCTTTGATACTGCTATTGTTTTTACTCAAGATTAAGATGGCTGAGCAGATCGCATCGTGATCACCAACGGACTATGTGGATGTTCCAAGGATCCGCAATTAGAACAGATTAGTAACAAGCATACTTGGTCAAGAAATATCAATGCCTGGGAACACCTGCCAAGTCGACACGCGCCGGACGTGCTTCGAGACTTTATTAAAAGATTTCGGGACCTAGAATTGCTGCCAGTAGAGTATTCTCCATATTCTACACCCTCGGTAGGTAGTCCTACTTATGCTGATGCAAGTGTTTGCGAAGAGGCACTTGTGTATGTGTTGTGCTGTTGTATTGACATTTCGTGAAGGACACCGTCGTCCGAGAGCTTTATCGGGCCAGTGGATGGCCCGACGAGTTCAACCTTACAATTTTTGAAGCTGCCAAAACACGTAGTGCTAACTACACAAAAAAGACATGGGAGATGGAAGAGCCAGTTCACCTGGTTAGATGGCTGGATGACCATATAGATGGACTGGAACGAGCCATTCAGGAGCTGAAGATAAATCAGTTAGGCCTGGGATCCCCTGATCAGAATCAGAAGGCACTCGATTTCGACAGCGGCACAGCTCAAAAGATAGAGATAAGTGAGGCATTCGTTGATCAACTGGACAGGATTAGGACAAAACAAGGGTCTCGCAGGCTAGGAGTGGACGAGGAAATTATGAGACAGGAAGTCAAATTGGCGGCAGCTAAAGAGGAGCTGCAAGAGGCTGAACGAAGGATGAACGTAGCCGGGCTGTCCAGAAATGATCTGCCTCCTGACGCATCATACGTTGATCAACAGGCTACTGCAGCTTACATGGATTTTCGGATGACTCATAACGTTTAGGAGATAAATCATGCAGTTTTGAGACTTGGTGCTCTCGTTGGAACAAAATCTACCATTGACGCAAGTTCCGGTCCTACCCATTAACAGTGACAGTCGATAAGTCATGTGACATGGAAAAGCATGTTCATGGTCCCACAAGATCGAGGCTTGACCCTAATAGGGCAATTGCCGGGCATTTTGTGCTGTGATCTCGGACAGCTTCCTCTCGAGTCTGGTTCCTGTAGGGTGGTGTCGAAACAGTAAGGATGGCTGGTCACGCGGGAAAGAAGTGGGTAGAATGCCCTGGGCTAGCCAGGTTGCCGTCTATTTAATGGCCAAGCGCCACATGGCAAGCTTGAAACAGCGAAGATAGGGGTATCCGTCCCAATGGCCGGATGCTATTGCCAAGACTTCAGATATGATCCAGTGGTAGCATTCGATCACTCCGTAAACTCTTCCATTACCCTGGTGACGTGGATGCAATGTATTACCATCCTCCACATATGGCCAGAGTACTTCGAACATATTCTATAGGAAGTCTTCTTGGGATGGGTTTCAGGAATGCATGTGTCTCGTGTCGCCTGAATTCATGGATCAGCAGTTCACGCGAGTCACGTATTTCCAGCATCATGGGCATCATCCCATAGTTTCCCAGTCAATTATTCCCACATCCTCGTGACCATGTACAAGAGTACTCAAGCTGCTTCAGTCGGCCTATGCAAAGCAAAGAGGCCAGTCTTCTCCGTGCACAACGCAAAGCTCCCCAAACTCGGTATAGTGCTCAGGACTTGCTGTCTCAGGAATCTATGACGATTGCAAAGACTCTGGAATGGGCCAACCAGTCCCCAGCTGGGCCCCGTACAGAGTCTCAGCATTTACATTTGCCATTCCCACAGCCTTGAATTGTAGAACGCTTCGCATCTCTGCGATCGTACCCACAAATTGTTCCAGTATACACTGTTTTGAACCTTCCGTCCCTAAGAGCAAAGCCGTCCCGTTATATCACCCTTCGATCTCTCCATCGCAACGTACGCCATTCCCCCATGTAGCAAAGCGCAGTAGACTATCGCCACCAAAATTGACGTATAACGGGCAATGATTTGCACTGTGGTCGCCTCGAGAACGCGCTGAAGATAGGGGTATTAATTGCAGAGGTTGTTGGAGGGAAGGAGTACAGTGCCGTATCGAGGGTAGCAGCGCTTGGAAGAGTAAGACGGCTGCAAGAGGCTGTATCGACGTCACTGTGGGCTTTTGGTAGACCCGGGATCTGGTGGTTTAGGCTTCATATCTCGTTAGACGCAATGAGCGTTGCTAAACAGGGACGGTTCAATTAGGGTTGATGACGGAGAATCTGGAAATTGAGAGGATCGTAGAGGATGAGCAATTCATACCCTCACATAGCAGTCGTTCTCGAATGTAAGAGCTTTTCTGTAAAAGACGCGAGGAAAGCCATGTCTTGATTTGCTTTCCTGGGGGAGCCCGTAGATCGTATTTGAGAGAAGCTGTACCGTAAAGTATATTAGCGCTCCCGCTCGGTGGTATCGTAGGTTGGTATCAAAGACGTCTGCCTACATTGTAAGGCTATTCCAATATATTAGTAAGGTATCGCAGCTGTACGACTGTGAGTCCCAACATTGTGCTAGTTACATTTACAAGCCGTGTCTCACTTCATACTTTACGAATTTGATCACCTCCATGTCAGCAAGCTTCTGTTCCTAAGGGTAGCTCTGCCTAACCAACGATGTAATAGCTCCAAGAATCAACCTTGCCAACCGAATGGTTTGAGCCACTACTATCAGCGTTTGTCCTTCTATTGCAAAAGCCAAACAAACAATAAGTTGGGTTGAAGCCCCAGCCAGGAAATTAGGTATTCTGGGTGCAGAGAAAGGCGACCAATGTTTATTAATACAACTTCAGGAATTCTGTGCCATCGACTTCAGATACAGCACTATTGAGACAATTTATACATTTTAAGTCACACTCAGAAGGCTTCAATCATTTCTACACCTCTGACGCCACCAAGGCATCGTTTCGTCTCTGGCATCCGCCAGCGATATCCAATACCCCTCGTTATTAAGAATTTCCTAGCATGGACCCATTTTCGATTACATTCGGTATTGTCGGCATCCTCGGCGTGGTCCTACAGACGGTCCAGGTTGCTAAAACCTATGTTAGCGAGGCAAAAGACGGCAAACATGTTGTAACAGAGATGTTAACAGAGCTTTCTCGCCTGCAATCGAATTTAGAGCGACTCGATGCATTTCTTGAGCAGGATAGTCAGGCGAGCTTACGGTTCACCCATACATCAGCGCTCAGCGCTAGTACTACCAGATGCTGTGACAAGCTTAAAAAGCTGCACATGGTCTTAAGCGATAAGCTGAGTAGCCACCGAGCAAGCCGAACGAGCAGTCTGAAATGGCCGTTGAGTGTGACTGACCATCGTAAGACTATTGAAGAACTCAGAGCGTTTTCTCATTGCATACAATTAGCTTTAACCACTGATGGTTGTGCTTTGCTTTCCAAAACCGCCACCGAGGTGCAGGAAGTATTGGCAAAGCAGCAGGAAACCCTAACAAAGCAATTAAGAGCGCTTGATATTCTTGAAAGGCTTGATAACCGAACATCTTTGGTAGAGACAGCATGTGAGAAGCAAGCTCAATCATTAGATGAGGAAAGCCAATCTAGGAAACGCGACGACGTACTGAATTGGTTATCACCACTCAATCATGCGCAAAAACACTATCATATCAGCAAGCCGCATATATATGGTACTGGAGAATGGTTACTTGAAATGCATGAGTTCAAATCTTGGCGCGATGAGCCGCAAGCAGCGTCCAATGTACTATGCTGCTACGGCATTCAAGGGGCTGGAAAGTCGGTGTTGGCGTATGGCCTCCCCTCTCCCAAGGGTATCTTTCCCCGCCCTAATAATTCGTTACAGCTCCCTGGTCATTGATAGACTTACGAATGATTTTATCGATGAAAACGTAGTCGTTGCATACTTTTACTTCGACTATTACGAACAAGGTCATAATGCAAAGTATTACCAATTGGATGATGGAATGCTGGCGAGCCTGCTCAAACAGCTCGCCCTGGCAAAAGCCAGGCTTCCAGGGCCGGTCCTCGACCTCCATCAGAGAATAACACGCCAGCAAAGACAGCCTAAGCAAGAAGACTTAGAAGAAGCATTGCTACTCACATGTAGTGGGTTTGACCGAGTATTTCTTGTGATCGATGCTTTGGACGAGTGTGATAAGTGTCAAAGGAACGCAGTCCTAAGAGCGTTGAGTAATTTGTCACAATGCTCAACAGTCAGTATATTTATTACCAGTCGTCCCCATGCAGAGGACATCTCGAAGGCTTTCAAGAAATCCCACAAGATTATGATTGAAGCAGAGCCTTCAGATATAAAGAAGTACGTGTATGACAAGCTTGAAAACAGTGACGGAGTTGACACTTTCGATACCGGGTTTCGAAACCTAATCGTCGAGAAGATCAGCCAAGGGTGCCACCAAATGTAAGTCAAAAATTATATCCTTTATGAAAAAGCTCACGAGGTGCAGGTTTTTATTGGCAGTGCTACAAGTTCAGGCGATATTAATCGAGCCCACTCTGGGCGATATGAAGAAAGCGCTCGGTAAAGTGCCTCATGGCTTGAATGACGCGCTGGATTCTACTTTGTCAAGGATCCATGATCAACCAAACGGAAGACGGCGAATAGGATTGAATACCTTGATGTGGATCTCTCATGCAAAACGGCCATTACTAGATGATGAGCTTAGTGAAGCACTTGCTATCAGATCGGACGATAAATTCCTGGACAGAGACAGCCAGCCAAGGCTGGGGATTATGGTCGACTGTTGCATGGGCCTGGTGACCGTCGATGAGCAGACTTCCGAGGTACGACTTGTACATTTTTCCGTCCAGGAGTATCTACATGCAAATCAGAGCGCCTTGTTCCCTGATGCCGAAAATATCATAGCCGAAGCGTGCATTACGTATTCGTTATTCGACATGTTTGATGAAGATAACGGATGTCGCTCCACCAGATATGAGATCAATAATCTGATTATCGACCACCCATTCGTTAAATACGCTTGTCGATACTGGGGAATCCATGCACAGTGCGCCAACGACAAAGGCGTCGAAAGGCTCGCCCTTGACCTTCTCCGAAGTTCAAGCCATCGGGCGTGCTCATATCAGCTTGCCCAGTTCATTCGTGGTCGAAAAAAGAGGTACTGGGAGCCAAAGGAGGCATCATCCTGTAAGCCATTAACGATTGCGGCAAATTTCGGACTTGACAAACTTGTCGAACAGCTTTTTGAGAGTGGCGAAGCCACAGTCGATGAAATGACATCTATGGGGACGACTCCGCTAATTGCAGCGTCCTCGGCGGGAAATCGAACCATGACCGATCTTCTATTGAGCCGAAATGCAGGCGTTACACTGCAAAATTGGTACGGTACAGCCTTACACTGTACAGCAGAGGCTGGGAAAGCGGCTTGCATACCTCAGCTAATAGCGGCGGGACTCAGTGTTGACTTTAGAGATCAGTACGGCCGCACTAGCTTCCATTGTGCGACGATATCTGGACAGATGGAAACCATGAAAGTCTTGCTCGAACTTGGCGCTGATGTAAATGCTCAATGCAACAGTGATGGGTGCGATAGGGGCTGCACTCCGCTGCGCTACGCTGTCCTTTGTGAATACTCTCTCGAGGTTGTCAAATTACTACTTGAGCAGGGAGCGAAACTGAATCCTTCAACTACTCCCATGGTCACGCCTCTCCACGATGCAGCTGCAATGAACTTGCAGGACGCTCTGGAGCTTTTGCTAAGTCATGGGCTAGATGCGAACGCCAAGGCTCCCGATGGTAGCACTCCACTCCATTTCGCAGCGTGCAACGACCACACAGAGATAGTGTCTATCCTCCTAGCACGCAGTGCAGATATCAATGCACAAAGCATTGATGGCGCCACTCCAGTTCATGTTGCAGCAGAGTGTGGATGCAACAGGACTTTAGAGCTACTACTTGACCATGGTGCAAACCCAAATTTCGAGACGGACGAGCAACTGACGGCGCTTGATGTTGCATTGAGAGAAGGATTCGGTGATATTGCACTTATGCTTGTCGAGGCGGATGCCAAAAGAGGGCCAAAACACGGTACTATAGAACTTCTATGCGAACCCGGCAAAGGATCCGAGGATCTGGCGCAGCTGTTGTTGTTGAACGACGGGGTAATTCGCCAAGGTCTTCACAGGTCGAGAGAAGCCGGAAAAGCAAACCAGATGCGTTCATTAATGAATGGCTCCGATATCCAAAGCTTCCTTGCAAAAGAAAAAAGACTGCGGTTAGTCAGATTGCTCCGTTGCCCTTTCCTATGATTCGTACTAATCAGCGTCCCAGAAATAATAGCAAAGTCCGCTCCCGGCCAGGTTTGAGGCTTTCTATGAAGAGTAGCTCCGATATAAGAGCTTCCGTGGGAAGAAGGAGAAAGCTTGAGGAAATGAACATGAGGCGCCGGCGTCGCAGCATTGTAGGTGTTGAGCTGCAAGATGGATGAATGAGCATGCTAATAGGTCGACATTTGCAACGGCCGGCAATAATGATTTCGGGCGAGACTTCGGTATAGTTGCCTGGGAGCCTGGTTCCTAGTTTTCAGCCACGTCATGACGAAGTAACGAGACAACGAATGATACGCTTTCATGAGTGTATGTTTTGGAGTCAAATATTTCAACAATCTAGTTACACATTTTAAACTTGAAAAGACCAACAGCAAGCCCAAAGTCGTTGGCACCGACAATGCCTCATTCGGAGGCATATCTTATGGAAATGTTAATCTATGCCAGGAAAGCCGACAGACGATATCTCCCTCAGCTGTAGTCCACCACATTGCCACAGCTCCCACACTCCAATCCTGCATTCCCAAGCCATCGCTCTTCACCTCCACTGGACAAATAAATACGCCCAAAGCCTTTACGCTATCAGCCTTCACACTTAGCTGCATCAAACTCCCCTATCTCATCAGAAAAAAAAAGGAACACTACCATGCCAAAGTCCCGATCGCAGTAGGCCAATACATTTGAGCACTCCACCCCCTAACCCTAGTATCTCAGTAACCGATTAAATCCCTCCACAGATGATACAAACCTTCATCTCACCCACTCCACCCCCCAATCTCCCTCCACAACGCCACAATAGCCTTTACATCCCACGGATACCTGAACCCGTACCACCAAGGCCATGTCCTAAAACGTATTATCACCTAGCCAGCCTAGCACAAATCGCAAGTAGATCTCACATCTAATCAGCAGGAGAGGGCATAAAACATTGCTCATACATACAAATCTCAATCTCAACGACTCAACATTGATATGCTCTCAAGCGTTGTGCTATCATACTACCACATCAGAACAACAGCAGTAATCCTGGCGAAAACGCCACAGAAGAGTATCACATCCATTATCTCTACCCCATCACCCATACTCTTCCACCAAAGAACATAGACTGCTTACCTTCTTCAACAACCCAACCCACCGACTCCCCAACCGCAACATTTTTGCCTCACTGGAATATCACTCACCCTCCTCTTCAACGCTCCGCTAACATCTTGGTTCGAAGACGATCAATTTAGAGCTGTGAGTTATGATATCGTACCCACATCCTGTTATTGGTCTTGGTGCTATGGATGAGAAGGTTTTTTAGGGGTGTTGGGGATTGTAGTAGTGTTGGCTTTGGCATTGAATGGGCATGGGGATGGGATGGAAAGGGAAGGGGGGGTAAGGAGGGGAGGTGTATCAGATACGGGTCGAAGGGGGAGGGGGTTTTGTTTCCAATAGGAGATGAGAGGGGGGGAAGGGATGAGGTTTCGATATGGGGGGTGTGATCATGTAGGCGAGAGAGATGTTATAGGGATTTGAGGGTTGGATGATGTATTGTTTTGGGTACAGAGTTATTAGGTTATTATTTCTGTATTCTCACTAGTTTAGTTCAATCACCGTGCAAGCTTATCCGAGTCAATGGTTTAGCCGGCGATATGGATATTTGAGTGTTACCGTATACTTACAAGTCCTGTCACCCTCAGGCGCGTAGGGCAACATTCATACGGACAGCAGAGTCCGTACAGCGTATTCTCCCGCTGGTGCAGTAAGGCGATCTGACATCCAAAAGGCTCATTAGGGGGCTGGAGGTTTTAGCAGGGGTGTAAACACAAGAGATAGGCTGGCGAGGATGGGACTCTTTCCCGACCACGTGACGTACGAAAGCTGTTCAATAAAAGGCAGCATTCATGGGCGGTTTAGCTTCATCAGCAGCCTCTTAGCTGGGGTGGTACTTTTTCAACATTTTGCAATATGTCACTGAGGCATAGCTCAAGGTTTTGGATAGAGAAGGCGTTCAGCAGTCTCTCGATTGACATATTGTGATTCAGATGTTTCCGAGACTGGTGCGGCGGTAGCAGCAGGTATGGGAAAACTACCCTAATGCAGCTCCATATGTATATCAAATTGGTGTCTGTTGGGTTTTCTCTCGTCTTTGACTTCCCAAAGGACTGTTGAGGAGCATGAAAAACATTCCGTCAGTAGCTCCAAGAGAGTATCGCTAAGGGTGAGTAATGGGCGCGAGTAGAAGATAGTCTCCGACTAGTATACGTTGCACAGTTTTCGCAGGCCCTGTAGGCCTTCAGAGGCTTCATAGATTCCGGGCCATTTAGATCCTAAGGTATCGGGCATTTGAGCCTACTCGTCGGACCTTTGTATTTCCATGCCATCTATTAATCAATGATTGGATGCAATGGGCATCTCAAACCTTGCTGTTGATAATTCTTCTTGAATCCCACAATCGAGGAGTATGTCTTACCGTTAGGACATTTGTCACTTTCAAGGTAGCCCGTTAGGAATTTCTAGTTAGGCTATTGTCTCTCTTCCCCCTCTGTATATTGTGTGACTACCTGACTGCGTTCAGTCGCCCAAACTAATCTTGAACAACGAAAGCTAATGCACCGTTACAGGTCCGTAGGATGGACGTTGCCTCACTGCACCTTTACATCCCAATGCACATCATCTTGGCAGTCGGATGACGCCGTGGGCACACACTGTGGGACTTGAGCATGCAAACTGGCATGAGGAAGCGTCTTCGATTGATCATAGCCATTTTGTTGGAGTGCATCTGAGGTCAAGTTCAAGTTGCGAAGATTGATGTTGTTGGTTGAGCAAAAGAAGGCAAATTTATTACGCGAACTACTCGGCACCAAAGTTTCAATACCGCAGCTGTCGCTGTGGAAAGGCCCATATCGTAGGAGAGATTGCTCGTAACCCAACAATCAAGGCTCATTTCATCGAGTAAACTCAGGCAAATTAGAATCTCGGCCTAATCCTTGTCCGAAGTCGCTCCAGGAGCTCTCTTACCACTTTTGACAGCAGTTTCAGCGCGCGTAGACGGTGCTGACCCCCCGAACCCCGCAATTGAATACCACTGCGAAGCTGCGATATAGAAAGGCTCAAGTCCTGTCGTTTGTCTCTCCCTGGGTGTTTTCTGAGCTGGCAGACTCGCTGACACGTGCTATCACCAGCGCCAACATGGTCCCCCACCTTACGGCCAATGCACTGCTTCAGTCGGAGGAAGCGGTGAAGACACAATTGGAGATCTGGCTTGAGAAGCCACAACGACATGAGGGGTTGGCCGTAGGGGATGTTGCATCTCGATATGATGCCAAGACCAGGTTGTATGATGACTGCTGCAGCGATGACCCAAGTCCTGCTGTCCTAGCCGGTACGACCGGTAGCCTTGCAAAGGAGAAGCCCGATGTGGATGAATATCTTGAGAAGATACAAGGACATGAGTGGTTGGCCGTAGGTGGTGTTTCATCTTCAGTCTGTACTGAGCCGAAGACGACCCCTGGAGACAACGGCGAGGACTCAAACCGTCGTGTGCTAGCCAGTGCAATGGACAGCACCATAAAGAGGGAAGATTATCATCTGGGAGATTGGACAGACATGCCACTAAAATCCGAGCTCTTGGCTTTGAGCGAGTATGGATCCGGTTCTCCGGCAAAGACTGACGAATTCTTCGCGGACATTGACGAGATTCTTGGTGGGAAGACTGAGTGACAATATGATGGTGGGGATGTCATACAAAGAGGATGATAAGGAAAGGAAGCTTATCATAATGCATCAAAGGTCCGGCATGATTGACACCCAGTGGTGAAGGTAAGGATTGAAATTGGGGGAGCGAGAGTGAAAGTGCTGCTCGACTAGAACGAGTAATCCGTTACTATGGTTTCTGGTTAGCTGATTTGAAATACCAATCACTGTTCATGGTTTATGCATGGTTTGGGTGATGACCAGCAAGTATGTAATCTGCTGCAACTCAGTACGAAGTCGTTCTGTTCCAATTGTGCCTGTTGGTCCATTAGATCCAGATCTTTGGTGATTGGGCTATGAGGAGAACATGCTGAGACTTGTTGTCATATTCGAGTATCCGAGGTGGTTGTGGTGGGATAGCATTGCTGTTTCGCGGTGGAGCTGCGTCTTTTTCATGAGGCGACGTCGTAGGAACCCCGCGGTGTCTCCGGCGGTGACGGGTCAAAGCGACCCTCAAGAGCCACAGCCAGGAGGTATGATTTAGCCATGCACAACTGCATGAGCACTTGAGACTTCGGATTCATTATATCTAATGATCAAAGATGGCTGGAATGGTAGGATAAGTTCGTCGGAGGAGGTAATCTAGAGAGGCAAGCAAATTAACCTCGTTTTTCTTTAGCTCACAGAATCTCGTCTAACAGCGGATATCTCCAGTGTGAGTGGTGCCTAAAAAGAACTTTTGCTGAGAAAAGCCTAGATCCTCTTCGAACCTAAAGGTCTTCCATAGTAAAAATTTCTGTAACTGTGGTGGTTGGCCAGACAGCGATCTTTCAAGGAAGGAGAGCTAGCTTGTGTACAGGCGATGCGCAGAATTTCCTATCTTGAGTGGGAGCCCCACACGATTGGTCGAAAATGCTTTGATTAGGCCGTGCGGTAGCAAAAGCCGGGAAGGTGTCACCGAACGGTATGCCTACTTCTGCAGGCATCAGCCCTATAGGGCTGCATCATAGTGGCCACGGGGAACATATTGGCACCTGCCAATTTCTCTTTTCTCTTGTCTCAAGGCACCCTCAGCCGTACAGCCCTGTAGGGCTGATGCTGACTTCGCTCCTTTGTAGGATCCAGCCCTGTAGGGCTGTACGGTTGAAGACAAATCTCTGCTGCTGTTGGCGGCACGCCACATTCGCGTCGCGCTTGATATCTTTCGAGCCACCACTGCAACTGCTCTCCCATGAAAGTCAACACCACACCCATTTCACCATTGTTCCACCAGCTCCACACCTTTTTGACGTCTCTTCTTTCGCACCATGGACCCAAATCAAGACAAGGTCGATACCACCCTCAAGGGTAATCAGTCAAATCCTGCCCAAACCGTTGCTGAAGGGAAAGGCAAGGGCAAGGCTGTTGACATTGCACCCCAAGACGTGAGCATGGGTGAGGATGACAGCAGCTCAGACGAAGAAACAGGCGCAGAAGATGAGGTAAGTAAAGATCTTTGCCAATGCCTGCCTCTCAATGGGCTCAGCAATTAACTTCCTACACCTACAGACAAAAGACGAAGGTACGCCTGAGCGCAACCACCTCATTCCCAAAGGCGCATCCAGCTAATTGGCGTCGCCACTACAGTAGAAGAAGAGGACGACGACAACATGGAGGAAATTGACACCGATAACATCATCCAAGACGGCCGTCGCACCCGCGGTAAAACAATTGATTTCGCCGAAGCAGCAAAGAACGCAGGCGACGAGCTGGAAGACGACGAAGACGACGACGATGACGACTTCGAGGAGAAGGACGAAGAGATGCATGACTAAGCGCATCCATTTAAAGACCAGCGCTCTTTCCTGGCTCTTGCGAGCATGGTACGAATAGAGGATCTGTGAATCATGGAAAAAGACATGCTTACCTTGTACGAGATATTACGACCCATACAACGGAAAAGCACTTCTACCAAAAAGCATTTACAGGCGGCCGTGTTGTCTTTTCTTGAAAACAGAGCAGGCATGAGGGAGGGGGCAATTGTGGGCACGAGCAATAATAGGCCTACCAGCCTTTGTCGCAGACACCTATACTTGGCAGCATGATCGTAGCTAGCTTAGCTATGATGAAAAAGGCCCATAATAGCATGGTTCATAACATCGAATTATTGCTCGTGTGCACGCAGCCCGTTGCGACTAATGCCAAGACTTCCTTTGTAAAATTGTAGACTCGTCGTGGTCCAACAATCCCAGTCCAACCATTTGCACTGCACTATGTCCAGCTCTCGCGTCTCTGGACTGATTCCCCGACTACATGAAACTTTCATTACTATAATGCCTCATTAGAACCTTCCCTTCTACGTATGCCCAACCCTTCCCCTTAAAGGCCACCTTTATCCCCCCCCTTAGGCACCCATCCCTCTCCCTCTCCCTCTTCCCCTCTCCGCCCATATCAATGGCATCCAGGTACCCATTCCCCCTTCCCCCTTCCCCTCCCCCCCCCCCCCTCCATCCCCCCAAACAAACAAACCCAAAAAATACTCACACCCCCTCCCCGCAGCCGCTTCAACACAACCTCCACCCTACACAACCGCGACCCCCGCTCCACCCTCTTCGACGCCTACACCGGCGACAGGAACAGAAACAGTAGTGCATCACCAGCAGGGAGTGGATATGGCTATAACGCCGGCGCGGGTGGGGGGAATGGATTGGCGCAGGTGAATATGAACGGAAATGGGAACGGGGGGTTTAGGAGCGCAACGCCGAATAGTAGGTATGTGTCTACATACAGAAGGGAGAGTAGGGGTGGGGAGCTAGGTATCTGGGGGGAGTTTTGGGAGGGGTGGAGGGTGTAAGGAGAAGAAGGGAAGGGGGAGGTCTATAGGGGGATTCGGGGGGTTACAGAGAGCTGATAGATTGGGGCGTGCAGGGGTCAATACAGCGACGCCGTGCTCTCGGAGCTTGAGAACCAGAATGATCAGCAACTGGAGGGTATGAGTGCGAAGGTTAGGATGTTGAAGGACGTCTGTTCTCCCAAGCTCCCTCTCTCTCCTCTTTCCCCCCCCCTCAGATCTCTTCACTCCCCCCTCAACTTTCCGCTCTTACACGATTGAGGATGGGGAAATGAGTCTAATGTTGGGATTAGATCACCGTCGCTATTGGCTCTGAAATCCGCTCCTCATCTTCACTGGCAGATAGTATGAACGATTCGTTTGATAACACGAGAGTTAGGCTGAGGGGGACTATGAATCGGATGTTGAGGATGGCGGAGAAAACGGGGGTGGGGTGGAAGGTTTGGGTGGGGTTTTTTGCGGCGGTGTGGTTGGTTTTTGTGTATGTGTGGTTATTCTGAGATGGGAAGATGGTGGGAAGGGAGGAAGGGGGATTGGTGAGGGTGTGTGTGATGAAGGGGAAGGGGAAGATTTGGTTGTTTTATGTGCGATTAGCCTGATGAATTGGGGAGAAGATATGGGAACTTCTTGCATAGAGCATGGCGTTATGGGAGCGTTGAAAGAAGCATGAGGGTCTGAATATATACGGGGATAATGAAGAGGTGGCAGAGCTGGTTGTTGTACAATGGCATTGCGGAAGAGAGATAGAGCTCGACATACAATCAGAATGCGGCCCAAAAGCCCGGTATAAACCATGCAATTATGGGTATCATATCCATCTAATGTGCTGCATGCTTAATCCCAATATAACACCAGTCCCATTCCCACACCACCCGCCTCACCATCCCCCTAATTCTCCCTCCGTTCCCTCCCCCTTCCACTCCTCCTCCGTCCCCTCCCCCCCAAACTCTCCCTAACAGGACTACTCCCAAAAACACTACTCCCCAGGCCCCCCACCCTCTGCACCACCCCCTGCACCCCCTGTCTAAACGTCCCCACCACCGGCCCCCTCCTCCCCTGCTGCCCACCCCCCACCCCAACCTCCTCCTCCTCCTCCTCCTCACTACTACTCACATCCTCCACCTCCGTATCCGTATGCTCATACTCCCCTCCCCCCATATCCGCCTCCGGAATCATCTCATCCAGATCTACATTTCCCTCTGCGAAATCCGCATCTCCGGCATCAGGATCGTGCTCTGTGGGATCTAAGTCGCCGGCTTCTTGTTCTTCTTCTCCATCTTCGTCTTCGGTCATTTCGGCGTCGCTCCAGGCGGCGGCATCGAGATCGGGGACTGAGTCGTCGAGGTCGCGGGTTGGTTCGGCGCCGTCTTCGGGGGGGAGGGTGGCGAGGTTTTGCGCTTCGGCGGCTTGTTGGGCTTCGGCGAGGGCGAATTCTCTGGTGGGTGGGGCATGTTAGATAATGTGATAGTAGAGGTGGGGAATGGGCGATTGGGGGGGTGAGGAGGGCGTACCGAGCTCGGGCGCTTTCTACTTCCTCTCTCTCTGCTTTCTCATCGTCCATGCCTTGTAGTGTTTTGGCTACACCTGGTGGGCGGAGCCATCCTGCTCCGAAGCGGCGAATATTCTGTTTTCGTTGGGCGATTAGGTTTTCGTCGGCGCGGAGGATTGAGAGGAGGGTTCGTTGGGGGTTTTGGGATGTATTGTTCACATTGCGGTGCTGGTGGGTTGGAGAGTGTGGGTTTAGGGGGGTATCGCTTGTAGAGGGGGAGCGTGGTCGTGGGTGAGTTGAGAGGGAAGGGTACCAGAGAGCGTGGGGCTGGAGGGCATTTTAGTAGGTCATTGAAGGGTAATGGGAATAGAGGTTTACATCGTGTGGAAACAGCGGGGGAAGAGAGGAGAACATGGGTTCAGCTTCTTGGTTTACTGGAAATCCAAGGCATGAAATTGATCAATGGATATTTGAGAAAGTAAACATACGTATCGGCTTTTTGCGCTAAGGTGCGTATGAAATGTTATATTACAGGCGCGGATTCGGAGGTGACTACCACATCATAGCTAGCAGCTTCCAATTCTACCTTTACTTACACTTGCTCATTCATCGCTTCACAGCAGTTCCACGGAGATCTCCTATCAACCCTGTTTATACGTCTTGCCATACGTTTGTATGTTAGGCTGGGGTGAAAAATATCGGCACCGGCGAGACTGTCTACACGAAACCATTGGCAATGAAACAGGCACTTGAGGGCAATCTCTTAAGTCGTATGCTTGTTATTGGTGCCTGATCCACTCGCTGTTACATAATTTGTCCCTAAATGCAACAAAGAATCTATTAAGGAAATACAGGTCCTCGTCGACTCTGATTAACAGCATTAAGGAACTCAATCTAGCCCACTAAACCATAAAGGAAGAGCATGGTGAAAACTGACATATGCCGTGGCGGGGATCGCATTGATCCAAAACCCGGCATAGAGTACTCAAGGACTCGAGCAATGGCGGAAGCTCCTTAAATAGGGAATCTATTCTCATTCAGGTATGCTTCGATAGGTTGGGTGTCCTCAGTAGCTCCAAGGATGTAGTCGTGGACATTCCTCGTGAAAGACTGGACTTTCCTCGTGAAAGACTCTTTACCGACAGAGTCAAACTTAAACGTGTCAAAGTGAAAGACACCATCTTCATCGCAGAATTCTCCACGGAAGGCCACTGCATCTAATTTCAGCTCGCTCCGCATCATTCGAAAGATTGACATCCATTTCCCATCGGACAAAGACAATGAGTTAAGCACGACGCTTCTCAGGGTGCTGGAGTGCCTGTCCAGAAACCCTTTGAGGACATTCTCATGTGCTCGAATCTCTACGATAGTAACCCGCGCAAGCAATGTCCAATGGAACTTACCCACAAGATGCTCGAGAACACATCCACCGTTCCTCCATCGAAAATTCCAATAACGGACACCAAGCCTCAGGCTCTCCAGGTACGGTGCGGCTGTCAAAAACCCGAGCATCCGTCCAGTGGAAAGACATTCGATGAATCCGTCCATGTCTTCCATGATAGCTATCACCAAATTCATGCTTTTCAAGTGGATTAGGCTTCCGCTATAGGATGTATAATCTCGAAGGCCTTGTGAAAAATACGACCAGCCTAGGAGAGTGCATGTGAAGTTCTCTAGCCGCAGGCCGGCTCGGTGAACACTGTTTAGTATTGAATGCAGCTCCGCTGGGCTGGCAGAATAATTGGCTCTTCTGGTCGCCCTCTTCACGCAAAGCCCAGACCCAAAGACTGCCCACGGCTTTCTCGTGCAGAGGCCAATCTCCGTGCGACAGACTTCCGTGCGACCAACATGGTTGCAATGTCCATCTGTATCGAGAACAATATTCTTCAGCGATGGAAGATTTTCGAGAGCCTGTGCGATGCGCTGAAGATAGCCACCGGCTCGTAGAAGCTGGTACTGCTTCCGGAAATATTGTCGATACTCCGCGAAAGCCCCATCCAACTGATCTTTGGTGCACTGATGATGGGGCAGCGAGTTCCAGTTTTGCCAGGCAACATAGTATGCCATCAAGTCAAGGTTCCCAGCGGGATCGATGCACGATATCGCATCTTGTTGAAGCAGCATGTTCCGACTGTAAATAGCTTCCTCCCAATGCTCACGATCGAGATACATCAGATAATTGCCATCGAAGACAATTGAATCCACGCGTTTCCTGATTGCAGGATGTTGAGCAATGGCCTCAAGTTTGTTGAAGCTGTCCTCATTGAGGACGAGGGAGATCACTGGGACAATATAGTCGATTCCGATGTCTGCGATGCGTTCGTCCACTCGTCGGAAGTTGGCCGCTTCGGTCGGCGTTAGATAAGTGAAGATATCGTGCAATAGCTCGGTTGGCATACAAAGTAATGGAGGTCCTCGATGCTCTCTACCTAAAACCGAGGTAACATCCAACGTCGTCATTGTGGCCAACGGTCAAGGAGATAGTTGGCACACTGGTGACTGCTCTCAGTGGCACCAAAGCGTTGTCGAATCGCTAATCGTGAATCTCTGACGTCGTGAGTTGGAAGACGTTTCGAAACACGAAAGACCTTCAACACACCAAAGAGATTTCACCACCTGGAAGACGTTTAAACACGTGAACGGGGAAGTAAGCAAGTGGGAAAGAAGTCTTTCAAACTTTACTCACTCTAAGTATCGTGGAGCCGCGCTAGGCGAGGGTGAGTAACATTCTAACGTGACACAGTCTCCGGGTGGTAGTCTCGACACTTCCCTGTAGAGCGTAAGTGTTTGACTTCAGCAAAGTCCATGTTTAGCGGACGAGGAGGAGCTCGAGAGTTGTTGTGGAGCCGAGATCGACTTCATTTCATGGGTGAAGGCTATTTGCTAGAGTAAACAGGGGCATGTGTCATTCACTTTGCCAGACACGTCTAGGCAATACTAAATTGCTGAAGACTGGAATGTCTCTCAGTTCAATGAAGTGTAGAATATTGACAGCTCTGCCTGTGTTGCCAACAACTACGTTGGTAATTCACTATATCGTGAGCATCCCACTTAGAAGTGTGTAAGCACGCTAAGAGAATCAGCAGGATATGCGGGCACCGCCATTTTTTTAACCAAAGACAGGGTCTGATCTATCATCTGGTTATCTCTAAACTGATGGCTCTGTTCTAGGCCATACCCTAATTCTAACCATTTGCAAATTGACTCAGTCGACTCATAAACAGACTGACTATCCAGGTAATATGTCTACTTATTTTCAACTGGGTTGCACAGCAATCACAACCCTTAACAATCATTACTCATCGCCGCTTGAACATGTCTTGCTAATAGGTACTCTGTACCACCGCCCTAATTGTTTTCGCCATCGGTGTCAATATTCATCGATGTCGCTATCACTACTGTTAGCGCCATCCCTATTGATATCACCACCTTTTAACACTCCCGTCATCATGAAATAACGGTAATGATATAATGATGGGACAGTAATAGCCAGAATATAGATGTACTGGTCACCTACAGTAAGAGCTTTCTAAGGTGGTCCCGTGTTTTAAGGACCTAAACCTAGCCACTCTCCTAATACCTAGACGAACGAATTAAAATCAGACGGGCGGTCAGCTATAAATCGGCAAGGTTGACTCGCAAGTTGACAAGAATTTGTGTCTAGAGTGGATCAGCGGTTGATTATGTGGCAAACCTTGGCAGAGGCGCCTTCAACCTGTCAACAAACGCGGTAACCGACTCCAACGTCCGAAACCGAGTTTTTGATCAGCAATTGGCCATAAACAATCACTTCTCACCTTTTGCTTACCTCTTGGTCCACCCAATGCTACATCTACACAGTTTTGCAGTGGTTATCAATGGCGATGGGATCCAAATCATCGAATAGCATTGACCCTGCTCCCTTGGTACACACATCAGCTGTGGCAACATACCAGGAATTTGACCACGCTGACCCTGCCTTATCAATGGATACTCCTGTCTTCTCTTCAAGTGAGTAACAATCCTCAATTAAAGATACCGTCTTTAGTGTAAATCACCAATGGTCTAATACCACTATCTAGCGCTGCGAAAAATGGCTTTCAACACAAATAGATACACTTTGCCAATCATCAGACTCGCCAACGAGGTTGTCCATATCTTAACACTGTATTTCGCCCCAGGGGAGTCCGCAGCTTGCGCAATTACCAAAGTCCCCAACGAAGTTGTCCACATGATATATGCATATCTCACCCCAGGCGAGGCTGCAAACCTACGTTTGATGTCTAAGGATATGGCCGTTATTGGGCTTCACTACTTGGTACCAACCGTTCATCTTGATTTGAAGGAAGACAGCTTTAAGAAGCTGCAGGATATTGCAGATCATCCCATAGCCAGTAAGCACGTCTATGAACTGGTTTACGAGGTTGATCGTCTCGAATGTCTCAGTGGGGAGGACTGGTCGAGGCGTATTATCGGTCCTGAGTACATTGCATCACGAGATCGAGGCGAGCCCAAAGATCCTGGAGGAGATGCCGATCTAGCCGCTAGGCGGACCTACTTTCAGGAGCTCAATATATATTTGTCGATGCCGCACCATCAGTTTACTCAAGGCCAAATCCATCAAGAATGGAACAAATTTAGGGACGCGTACAAGAAGCAATTGGACATTTGTCATTCCTCGTCTCTGTCGGGAAAGCTCATAGCCATCCTAATAAAACTCCCAAAACTCAGATCTGTACGCACGTCGTCGGAAAATACGATGACCCGTTGGATGGAAGGCTTCACACAGAGAACCGGTGCGTCGTGGGACCCGAATGCTCCCGTATTGGACCTGCCGGGGGCCGCTTGGAAGGTTGGGTTGTGTTCCACTCAGAGAGTAATGCGCGCGATAGGACATCATAGGCTACCAATTACCACACTCCGTCTGGACGGCCTGAATTGGCAGTTCCTCACCCAAAACAAGAGGGACTTCACGCTCACAAAAGAATGCTTCCGTCACCTCAAAGATCTATCCATTAACTTCACATCGCGGGTAACAATCGGAGACGAGAGTATATCGGCCAGTGCACACCGCTACGATTCTGAAGCTTTCAGCCGAGTCACGCAGAGAGGGCGACTGGTAGAATTACTCAGTGCGGCACCGGATTTAGAGGCTTTGGCAATAGGCTTCGGCGAATGTGACTTTACCATGGAAAGGTCGCTCGAGCACACCTTTGGCATGTTTCACTGGCGTTCGTTGAAAACCGTTGAACTCATTGCGCTCGAAACCACCGAAACAGAGTTACTTGACTTTTTCGGCCGACATGCCAATTCGTTGCGCGGCATTAGTTTGAGTGCCATAGGCTTGTCGGATGGCGCATGGTCAACAACACTACATCGTATGCGTCAAACGTTGAAGCTTAAGCATGCCCGTATGTCCATGGGAATGACAGAGGCCACTGGTATGATAAGTCGGGGTACGGCCTGGGGGGTCGAATTTTGGGATGTGGAGTATAAGGTTTTTGTTCCCTCCTGCCTTAAAGATCTCGTGGAAGAATATCTCCAAGGGTACGATAAGGGAGACATGACATTCGAAGAGTATCTGGCAAGTCTTCGCGTGGATAATTTGGGAATGCCAATGTAAGCTATTAGGTTCGGAGCGGCTTGCAGGCACGTTGAAGTTGCTGAAAATCTTCACTCAAGGATTCCTAAGCTCTGTCGAAGATTAGCTCTGAAAGTGAGTCATGATTAGTTGACCTTTCGTTAGCCAGCATGCAACTTAATTCCATTCATGCATACACGATGTCCATTGCCTCACGAATCTAGTAGCTGTCAGTGACCACGAACAAAGCCAGAAAGATCCTGAGACTCACTCCCTTAGCAACTAACTACTCTACTGCTCCGCATACTTTCATACTCCTGAGACAGCGCTCACCATAGCCAGTACAATCCCAATCTCAACTGAATGATATATACATTGCTTCGATACCATGTCGCAATACTCGCGTCCTTGTGAGCAGCACGCTTCAACAGCCACAATGATATCACCCCTAACACCTGACATCGCACCTCCCATATCCATAACCTCCCACCCAATACCTTCCCATTCCTTCCCTCATCCCTTCTTGACATCCACATAATCATCAACAAAAGCATCACGTATTCACAAAGCTAGCAAGGAGATACCGCTACAGAGACAAAGTCCATGCATTCACTCCTCCTGCGCGCTTTAAACCTGTATCACTCTCTCTGCTCCCTAAAAGTTCTTCCAAAATAGTTATACAAGAGCCGTCCGATAGTCAGTAAACCAAAAGTGATTAGCAATATTTCACGGAGATAGCATTTTGCGAGCGTTCGTATCCCGGGAGGGGAAGTGTAAGGACGGAGTGGATCTAGCTTTTGAGCGAAAAGCGGAGATATGGTATCAGAATTCTCATAAATGGGTTATTGTGTGGTGCTAGGAATCATGGTATGGATATTGTGGTGGATGTGAGTCTAGATGTGAGTAGAATTACGAGGAATATAGAGTCAAGAATGAAGACGTCAGATGTTGTAGCTGGTCTGATAGCACATCATTGAAACAACGCTGGTATATCGGAGGTTTCAGAAGGTTAGGCCGGCTGTTAAGTGTCATGTGGAGAAATTGGACAAGCGTGGAGAGGAGAAAAATTTTTTCATTCTGTCGATAGTAATGGATACTACCAAATAGCTACATGTGGCCATTTGCTGGTCATAAAGCTCTGTGCAAATCATGTCCTGTCTGATCATCTAGTACTAATATTTCTTGCTCATTATTCATGCAGAGGACTCGATTTCTTGATCTCCGGCTTCGATCTCCTGTCCCTCATCCCGCCCTCAATTGGTTTCTGGCCCATGGTCTCTGGTATCAGTGCTTCCGACTTAGATACTTGCTGTACCGTCGTGTTCGGCTCTCAGTTCGTTGCCTTGTGCTTCTTTACCTTCTAGAATGACGTGCTCAGAAGAGACCTTTGGCAAGATCTTATACGTGTCATCCCCAAAGAAGTCGGCGTTTTCCATGCGTGAAACTCTGTTGCTCCATTCTTCAATGAGTTGTTGAGCCTCTGGAGTGTCACCTAAAACCATTTTCAGGTAGGTGGGTATATCGGCGACCATGTATTGCGAAGGCCCAGAGTCTGCGACACGTGTGATAAGCGCGTAATTTGTCGCTTTGCGTGGACAGAATCCGGCATCTTGATTTTTTGGGGCTGCTGGATTGACTTCTGGAGCATGCGCGAAGCTGCCTGACTCAGGCTCTCCATCAGCAGAATTTGCAGAGTCTCCTTGGCGTCCCAACACTCTGTTCAAGAAGGAACTATCACTGGCGTCGAATGCTTGGCTAACCAAGAACAGTGCCCATTCACCAGGGTTCAGGGAGAATGGGCGAGATTCTTTGGCAGAACGCCACTCCCACTCTAAAATCCAGTCGTGATTTATGTAGAGACTCGGGTTCAAAAAACTGATACCATGCCCAGTGCCATCGATGTAGGGCGATGATGAGGCCAGGCAGCACGCCATACCCCTAGATAGGTCGCTGGTGCTTGTGAAGTGGACAGAGTCAGCCCACTGCAGCAGACGTAGAACACCGGGAACAAGCTTGCAGGGTGTGACAGGCACACACAAGTCGTACGGTCTAACTTCCAAGGCCTGGCCCATACCCAACCATTGACCTTTGCCAGGTTCAGGTGTCAAATTCTCCCAAGCGATTCGACCATTGGGTAGATAATTACGACGATCTATGCTTGCGGTGGTGGAAAGCCCGGTCCAGACTATCTGTGACACCACGCCAGTCGCAGGGAACTCAGTGTTAGGCACCCTCTCCTTCGAATTGCGACTATTGAAAAATGAGTAGTCTCTCAATGCCCACCGCATAAGATCTGAATGGTGAACCTCACAATTGACCAGATATTGACCTAGGTCCTCGAGACGGATTTGAGGCATTTCCAGAAGACACAAGACTCGAAGACGGGTACCAGTGCCTATAATAGAGCGCAGATCTTCCAGGCTGATGTCTGGCCTGTGGGAGAAGTTTAAGACCTTTATCTTGCCGTTCTCGTATAGCTTCGCAACAAGAATAGCAAGGTCTTTCTTCGAGATGTTGCTTAGGGGGCTCAGATCAACTTCAACTTCATTCTTTAGCGCTTGATAAAGCAGATCGAGATGATATGAGGACCACTTAATAGTCGGGGCCGCAGCGTAAAGTTTGTCATTCAGCCTGGGCAAGAAGTCGGTCAAATCTTCAGCTTCGGCAACCAAGCTTGAGTTTTCCTCGGGCGAGTCCAACAGATTCTGAATCACCGTATCCATAGTTTGGCCCCGAAGTGTACCAAGACTGGCCCCAGGCGCTATCTCAAGCTTCTCTAGCTTTAGGACCGGCTGCTCGTCTCCTCCCTCCTGGACATCAGTCTCCCCTTCTTCCCAACCTTCATCTGGCCATGCGTCTTCAAGCACAGAGGTTGGAATCAGGTCCCAGCCTCGAAAAGACTCTACAAGAGGCAGTAGGTCTTCGGAATGTTTCGGATCAGTCAACACGTAGTAGGCTTCGAGGTATGTTCGCGCGGAGAGCGGCGTCATGAGAGGCACTTCGCGCTCGCTCTCCATTCCGTTGAAGTCAACAAAGCAGTAGGACACATGCGACAGATTAGTGATGTCGAATATGGTAATGCCTAGAAGAGTCAGTTCCTGATTGGTCATGTTGAAGATTGTAGTGACTGGGAGCACGATATGTGATCAAAGGAACGTGACTAAATCGATAGAGATCACTCGTCCATCATTCGATATGTGTGAGGTCTGACAGAAATAATGCTCACCATTGTTGTTGTCACCTCCCCTGTAAGACATGTAGAAGGATTCGATGGAAGTCGCGTGAAAATAGCCGTTTGGATCATACGAAGCTCCAACGACTAAGCAGGTGGCAATGAATGGGAAAGGTACATGGCTGTTTTTTTCATCGTATTCATTGTTGTTCGAGTAAGCCCAAAAGCTGTCATCGTGGCGTTGAGCTGCAAGGAGCTCTTGCTGTATCGGCAAATGATTTGCGGGGTCCTGTCCAGTGTAATTTAGTAAAAGGTCCTCACTTGGTAGTGAAAGGAATTTGGTGATGTGTCCTGTTGCAGTGCCTTGTTGTCTTCTGGGTCCAACCTACCTGGAATATTTTGAGTGTGCCCAAGCAGCGTCTCAACGCAGTGTGTCCGTAGAGCCATTGATGATGTATGGCACACAGTGTCCGATAGCGGCCCTTGACCTTCACAATCACAAAGAGTTGATGGCGCTGACCCATGGTCTGTGATGGTATTTCAAAAGGCAGATCACAACAAAGCCTTGACACAGGTATGGGTAGGAGAAGCTATGGGAGTGTTGAAGTGTGAGATGCAATCACAAAGAAATGGAGAAGCGGTGTACGTGTGAGTCAGAGACAAGCTTTACCATGTAGAAGGATCTGCATGAAACCGAGCTTGTGATGCAACAGGAAGAATGAAAAATGAAGGAGATTGGACCAAAGTGAATAAAGTCGTTGTCTATTAGTGGAATTTTGCGGGCCATAAATTTGCCGAGGAGAGTACGTAAAGATTTTTGAAGATATATGGACTTTGCGATAACAGGAGCGTATGGCTACCAAGAAGGAGTTGTAGCACCTCAGACGGAGGCATAGTATCAGCAAACCCTTGCTTGGGAGCGAGATCGTGCTTGCTTCGCTAAGCAGCAGCTTATTACCTACTCTACCTACACATCACACCATGATCAGTTCGGTTTCAACGACAGCGGTATCATTCAATTGGAGTGTCTACGGTGTTTTAAGTACAGAGTACAATAGCGTTCTTTTGATTTGCTGTTGATTATTTTACTTGTTGTGGAGCAGTGGGCAGCGAAAGTGAGTGGCAGGTGAGATGAATATCGGCCAGGGGGACATGTAGGGTATGGATCAGCAAGAGGGTATTTGGGAAGTGAGGAAATTATCTTGTATTGGGAGGGATAGATTCTACCGAATCAGCGCCGGAACCCAACTTGAGCCAGAGTCCTTTGTAAGTGTAGGGTGATCGGAGATCTGGATCAAACATGAAGAGCTGGAATATATGTGCGCAAATATAGAAGTAAATATTGAACAGAGGCTTTTGGATCCTGTGTATTCCTCTGCGATTCATTACATGGTTCAGGGTGAAGAGTTGAAGATGAACGGCAGCCATGTTTGGTAGTAGAGGACTGCTACGGAGGTAAATTACCACTAACACAGGTAGCTCAACTATGGATTACGGAAGCTAAATTATGGCGCGTGGGAATATCGCGTAAAACGGATTCGCGTCTAGAGACGCGTCTTTCAGGATTAAGTGTATCTTGCGCACACCCAGCAGATAGCAAGTATCACAATGGCGACGGTCACCCAGCAGCGAATACGCGGACGCCCAGCTCGTAAGTGTCGTCAACGCTACGAACGCTCAGCTACTAAAAAACTTCATAGATCCATCCGGCCCTACCTTTCTTACCTACACTCCCAATGGCAAACAGCTCGTAACTGCTGGATCCAATAATGTGGTCAGGGTATATGAGACAGGCTCCGACGGGGAACCGTCGAATTTGGACGATTGCCAGGAGAATAACACTGCGATTGCTGCTACAGTAAGCTTCGGCGCAAAGAGTGGTCTTGGACATAGCATTTATTCTAGAACAGAACGACTTCTTCCTTACGGGCTCTGAGGATGGCACGGTCTGCATGTACTCACTCGATACATTCACTTACGAGAAGATGCTCACACGTTGCACTCTGCCCATTCGGGACATCGCCCTTTCTCCGGATGGCCAATGGGCTGCTGTTGCTAGCGAGTGGGTTCCCAGTGGTCCCGAGCATTGTGGCATATTACTAACAATGCGAAGTGAGTTGGAAGTAAAGATTGTGAATATCACAGATACTTACAGGGTTCTATATCTGCGAGACCTTCCAAAACCTGTAAAGCATCTTTCCTACGATCCCAGCGGCACCTACATCGCAGCCTCCTGCACGGACGGTATCGTCTATATCTACAGCATTAGTACTGAGGAGCCAGATTTGATTAGGAAAGTGGACGGCTTGATTCGAAATCTCGAGACAGAATCTGTGTCAAGTTCGCGAGCCGCCTGGCATCCTGACGGGCGGGCATTTGCAGCGCCTACAGCAACGAGGGATATCCAAGTCTTATCTAGTGGTGATGGAGAGCGGCAGAGGGCATTTGCAGGTGGACATATGGGAGATATTACGGCACTTTCATGGTCACCGAATGGGGCGATGCTTTTGACTGCTTCTTCTGACCGAAAGATCGTGTTATGGGATACAAAGACGCAGAAAATCCTAGCACGGTATCCCAGTACAGCTCCATTAGGAGCGATCTTTGTACTAACGAACAAACAGATACGAGTATCCAAATGTTATCAACATGACGTGGCACCCCTATGAGAACATTGTCTCATTTGTAACGTCAGATGGCGAATTGTTCATCTATACGAAATTCCTGCAACCCGAAGTTGTCCCCTTGCTCGAAAAGACCCTACAACCAGCCCCGTTCATCAGGGACCCCCTAGCAGAGACTTCCGGCAATGCACGCAAGCCATTGACCAATGGAGTCAAGGATAACGCAGATTTTTGGGGCAGACGGAGAGGAACCCCAGATTCTCTCGACGACATCCTCGGACCTGCATTTGGCGACGAGGGGGATGACTTCGTTAGCGATGACGACGGTGCTGGCTATCTAGATGAAGTAAATGGACATGGTAAAAGAGGCAATGCTCATTTGGATGCCATTGACGTCTTTGATGGCAAGAGAAGAGCCACGTATCAAGCCTTCCAGCCAACGATACATCACTCATTCCAACCCGGGAGTACTCCCTGGCGAGGCAACCGGAAATACTTATGTGAGTACAAGTCGATATTCGAGGATATCGGACTGATCATTCTTGGGCAGGTTTGAATTTGACAGGATTTGTATGGACTGTTGATCAAGACACACATCACACCGTGACTGTCGAATTCTATGATCGAGAATTTCATCGTGACTTTCATTTCACCGATCCATATCTCTATGATAAAGCTTGCTTAAGTATGCTTGTTTCCTATAAGATGACTTATCAGATGCTGACTTCCCTTAGACGAAAATGGCACCTTGTTCTCTTGCCCTCCAGCAAACGGTAACCCAGCAATGGTGTTCTATCGACCGCACGAGACTTGGACGACAAGGGCAGATTGGCGAACTCAACTTCCGGCTGGCGAGGACGTGACCTGTAAGTCATCCAGACAAGGACGAAGACTAGAACTAATAGCCACCAGCGATATCACTAAGCGATTCGTACGTCGTAGTAACGACTTCTGCTGACTACGTCCGTGTCTTCACCCTGTATGGCACACCCTTCAGGGTCTACCGTCAAAAGTCTTCGCCTACCGTAACATGTGCTGCATGGAGAGACTATGTGCTAACAATGGGAAATGGACCGGTTGGCGGCGATGGATCCACGAAGTTGCTATACACGATCGAGAACATCAAGAGAGACGAGATATGCCAAAGCGAAGACATTGTTGCATTAACGGAAGACGCAAAAGTAAAAACTGTTTTCTTCTCCGACAGTGGCGATCCATGCATATACGACTCTACGGGCATTCTGTTGATTCTTCAGCACTGGCGGTCACCCGGTCAAGCTAGATGGGTCCCTGTATTGGACACTAAGCAATTGGACCGTTTGGCCAGTGGCAAGAAAGAAGAATCGTATTGGCCTGTAGCTGTTGCACATGAGAAGTTCCATTGCATCATCTTGAAAGGCGGAGATCAATATCCTTACTTCCCAAAACCTTTACTTAGCGAATTCGACTTGAAAATACCATGTCATACATTTACGCCACCAGAAGATACCGAAAATCCAAACGCGCTCGAAGGTCCTAAGCTCGAGGAATCATTCGTACGAAGCTCACTCATGCTGTCTCTATTGGAAGACCTCGTGTCCTCCACCAACGCCACGCATAGTCAACGGACCGAGCTGAGCAGACGGGAGATTGGAGTCGACAAAGCGTTATTACAGTTGCTGAATGTCGAGTGCAGGGAAGGCGAAGAAAGAGGTATGAAAGCGCTCGAAATCGTAGAATTAATGCGAGATCGAAGTGGAAAGATGGTGGAGGCCGCAGGCAAGGTGGCAGGACGGTATGGACGGACGGTGTTGCAGGAGAAAATCGCGCAGTTGGCTGAAAAGAGGCTGATGGGTATAGAAGACGAGGGATAGGATGCGTAATGTTTTGTATAACACGAATCGGACCAATGGTCTCCTTTGGGTATTCGCTAGCCAGTCAGTCCATCTGAAGACCTTTCTCCCCACTTCTAGCCCCCTTGAGCCTCTATTGATCACAATGCACTACTCCTGCCATCACTGCATACAAGCATCCTCCTACACGCTCTTCAAAGCCCCCTACCCCCTCTCCCACCCCTCCTGCGTCTCCAAAGCTTCCCAGTCTGCATTGAACGCCCCCTGCACCTTCCTCCCCCTCCTCTCCCAAACATCCTCACTACTCCCCTTCCTCTCCCCTCCATATTTCTCCCTCTCCCTCCTCACCCCTCTCTCCAGCACCTTCTGCGCCCTCTCCTCATCACTCATAAAACCCCGGTTCGTACGCATGCACCACCAGAAATCCTTCCACTCCTGGCTACATTGACGAAGCTGCCCGTACCGGTAGAGAGACGTGAATTGCCCGCCGAGGGAGGCGCAGTAGAATGCTGTGTCGAAGGCGGCGCGGCAGGAGACGGTTGTGGGGTGGATGTCGGTGGGGGTTATGATGGTGGGATTGGTGGGGGGTTGGGGGAAGGTGGGTGAGGAAGGGTTGGCAGGGGAGGTTTGGGAGGAGGAGGGTTCTTGGAGGGAGGTGAGGAAGGCGCGGAGTTCGGCGTCGGCGGCTTCGTCACGGCTGGGGGTGGGAGTAGGTTCGGTAGAAGGGGCGTCTTGAGAGGAGATTGGGGAGGTGGTTTCTTTAGGGGCGTTATCTTGAGATGAGAACTGGGGCGAATCGGATGAGTCTGATTCGTTGGACTCTCGAACTGGAGTTTTGGATATTGAGGAATCTTTTGGTGAAGTCCATAGCCATCCCATTGCTGTGTATCCTATGAAGTGAATCGTATTCAAGGACGAAGTTGATGCTTTCGAAGAGCAAGCTTCAACGCCGGGTGGGAAGCGTGAAAATTGCTGATGGAATTTTGGGACGTCACTCTTCCAACTTTTGGAGCAAAACATTTACGTGTCTTATAAGCTGCACACATGAGGATCTTGCAGGTCTTAGATATGATGCAGAAAGGACTATGTCATGAGTGCGATTCTTAGTAGGGTTTGAAGGAACCATGAGCTGGTCCAGCCCGCAAGAATGCTAGGATTCCCCAAGGCTTTCAGCCGGCCGTTGGGCCAAGGCTTCAGTTTTGGTAGCAGGAACCGAGCTCTGTGGACGGCTACAAGGTACCGTCCTCTTCGGAAGCATCCTTGGCCGGTCGATGTTTGTTCCCGACGCTACAAGACTACGGAGGCGGGCGATAATAAGTCTGGCCACATCGAGGCTGGACAAAATGAGGGCATCTTCTTTCTTGACAGTCTGTACCCCACGGAGCTAGCCATATTATAGAACACTGTATACTGATCCATGGCTCAGATGTCTTCCCTCTCAAGCTCAACTTTACCATGTGGCTTCCATTCATCGACGCCGAGAAATTCGTACCACGGATGATGAAGCGCCTTAAGACACCAAATCATGCTGCTGCCGATCCTGAGAATATCGCCGAACGAGCCTTGCCGAGATCATTGCCTATCCAGGTTACAGAAATCTTGCCACGAGTAGGGGAAGGTGGTGCGTTCGTGAAGGTCTCCCACAATCCAGAGCAACCATTGCCAGATTTGGAACAGACGATTAAAAAATACCTAAAGGAAAATCCTATAAAGCCATGGTTCAATCCATTCCAGCGGGTGCGGACATCGCTTGTTCGGGGCCGGCCCTGGGTGGAAGACCTACACCGAGTTCCCAGTGCAAGGCTCAAGGTCGAATTTGTACCGCGCTCACCAGGGCAATCGGCCGAAGAGCTGTCACAAGAGACTCTATACTCGCTATTCCGCAGGTATGGTAGGCTAGCAGACATTCGGGCGCAGCCTACGGATTCTAAAGACCTTCCAAAATTTGCTTTTCTCCAATTTAGCAAAGTCAGGCATGCGATCATGGCCAAGAACTGCATGCATGGGTTCGTGTTGCCGGCCAGCGAGGGCGGAGGTGATACTGGAACTATGTTGAAGTTGGTTTATATGCGGAAGCGAAAACCACACTGGATCCTGGACTGGCTTTCGAGTCATCCAAGGGTCACGCTCCCTCTACTACTTGCACTTTTTGGAACAGTCACCGTGGCAATTTTCGATCCGTGAGTCCCAATATTGGCTTATTTCACGAGTTCACGTAGTAACAAATATGCAGTATCCGAACCTTCTTCGTCAAAGCTCACGTTACGCGCACGTTCCATATTTCGGACAATCCTGTTTACAAATGGCTGAGGTCTCAAGCCTCCCGTGCGACAGATGCGCTCAAACTTGGACGTTACAAACCCGAGGATGCCGGGCTCAGTGCAATTTGGGACGATCGCAAAGACGACATTGGGCAGATCCAGACTTGGTTGATGGAGAGTGCTGATACGTTCATTGTCATCCAAGGACCTCGAGGTTCAGGAAAGAAAGAGTTGGTTCTTGACCAGGCGTTGAAGGGCCGCAAGAACACTCTCGTCATTGATTGCAAACCCATACAAGAAGCCAAGGGTGACAGCCGTACCATTTGTGCAGCCGCTGACGAAGTCGGCTACAGACCAGTATTTTCGTGGATGAACAGTATCAGTAGCTTGATCGATCTAGCGGCTCAAGGCACCATTGGCACGAAGACCGGCTTCTCTGAGACTCTGGACGCGCAACTAGCAAAGATATGGCAGAACACAGCTACTGCCCTTAGGCAAATAGCTGTGTCAGAACGCAAGAAAGACGACAAAGACGCTGATCTCGGCGACGACGAATACCTTGAGGCTCATCCCGAACGGCGACCTGTGGTGGTAATCGACAACTTCCTACATAAAAGCCAAGAAAACAGCGTGGTTTACGACAAAATCTCTGAATGGGCCGCTGGCCTCACAACCGCCAACGTCGCCCATGTCATCTTCCTAACGAACGATGTTTCCTTCTCCAAATCCCTCAGCAAAGCCCTCCCTGATCGCGTCTTCCGCCAAATCGCCCTCGGTGACTGCTCGCCCGAGGTAGCCAAACGCTTCGTCATCAACCACCTCGACGCTGACGCCGACGATGGCGGCGGCCCCGAAAAGAAACCCAAGCCATCAGAAATGCGTGAAGATCTGGCAGAGCTAGACAGCTGCATCTCTACCCTCGGGGGTCGCCTCACAGATCTCGAATTCCTAGCCCGCCGTATAAAGACCGGTGAAACGCCCAAAAAAGCCGTCCAGGAAATAAAAGAGCAAGCCGCCTCCGAGATCTTAAAAATGTATATCCTCGACAGCAGTCCACGCAACTGGACGCCCGAGCAAGCATGGCTACTCGTGAAACAACTGGCAGACTCAGAATCTCTAAGATACAACGAAGTCCTCCTCTCCGACATCTTCAAATCCGACGGCGAAGGCGTACTGCAATCTCTCGAGCAGGCCGAGATGATCAGCATCGTCTCCTCGAACGGGCGGCCGACAAGTATCAAACCCGGCAAACCTGTCTACTCCGCCGCATTCAAACAACTAACTGAAGACCACGTACTGAAAGCTCGCTTGGACCTTGCAATACTGAGCCAACTCATCAAGGTCGAAACGCAGGGTATTGATAAATATGAAGCTGAGTTGAATTTATTAGCGAATTTGCCGGGCTCGCCGAAGGAGACGAGGGGGAGGGCGAAGTGGTTGTTGGGGAAGTTGTGGACGAGTCAAAAAAAGGTCGAGGGGTATGAAAGAGAGAGTGCGGGGTTGAAGAAGGTTTTGATGCAGGAGTATTAGGATGTATCGGGATTTTAAAACTGTTCTCGTGGGGCATGTTGTATGTATAGTGTGAGGGTATTGATTGAATACTGGATGTGCGGATTAGGTGAAAGGTGGAACGCGGTTGTATACATGGATGGGTCGAAGGCACTGAGAAATAGGGAAGGAAGATGCTTGATACCACTCTGCACGTCTTGTAAGTTATATGGCTTGATATATGAGTATGTATATACACTGTATGTGATTATAACCGCTTTCCAAAGCTCATATTATACAATGCTCATAGCCGGACTCTATTGATGAACAACTCGACTAGCCATAGTAGAGGCGTGAAACACTCGCCACCGAACTGATCACCAGTATCCCAACTTCAGATGAAATCCGTCATCAGTAATGAGTTCTCATAGCATCAATACAAACATCGCATGCACCACCCATCAGCGGTAATAACTGCGAGCCTTCCCACTCCACCCCCAACTCTAGGATTAAAATTCTCAGCTCTTGCCGTATTATGAAACATCCATCCACCCATTTTTTCCGACGAGATCGAGATCATCTCTCAGCTCAGCTCCCTTCGCATCATGAAACATCCAAAATTTATCCCAGTTTGGAAGCTAATCAAATTCAATAGATCCACGTCTCCACTTTCGATAGATAGATTGCAGGATGTCATGATCGACAACACCCTCCTGCTATTTGCGGGGAGCTTGGCTTGATGACCTTATAACGATATGTATGCTGTAGATTTGTACAACGAGGCTGAGGTTTGGCGAGGTCAATATTGATATTTGCTCGCTTCGATACGAAGCGCGGGGTAAGTCGGTCGCTGCTCTACCTAGGTGTTGCTGCGGTGATGTTGAGTATTAAGCGAGTAACATACCTAGCTACGGAGGAGTCTGTGAAATGATGCAAGTGACCGTGGTGTCAGTCAGTGATAGTTGCGGCCGTTGCGGAATAATGTTCGGCAGACAGAGGTAGTTAGTGTAGAACATGCCGGATCATGCAGGGGCGTCTATTCTATTCTCTGCCGCTGGTATCATTGCGACTCGCTACTCGCAGTCTTGAGTGTTGTTGCAATATTGGAACTTTACAAGGGTTGTAACACCAAGATGCCCTTGTTCACGAGTTGATGCGGGAGATATTATTGTCATGCTTCCCTTCTCGTTGTGAGGGTTTTTTGTCCGTTATGCCTGGTATTGCTATTGTAAGATCTAAAAATCTGGAAGTCTGCGATTGGCACACAAGAGAATCCGCAGCACATTATACTTGCATCATGTGGCGCTGTAGTTTGTTTACCGTTGTTGCAGCAACAGATTAATGGCTGATAATGTTTACCAGTAATTACCCCGGTATACTTGAAATGATAGAAGTCCGGTTCGTGTTCACCTAGGTATCGAAGGAAGAAACCGCATTGTGTTGTTGGAATTCATCCTTTTTCCGAAGGCTTGGTTGTCCTGCACATTAATCCGCAGAAACATGATCTCATGTCACATTTGGTATTCTCTTCGCTCTGAATCTGTCCCCAAATGTTTTCAGACCGCTTTGATCCTATTTGTACGGTAAAAGGGCGGTGGATTCTTGTGTACCACAACAGGCTGCAAGGGAAATTCGAAGGATCTGATATGGTGACATGAAATACCTCCCGCAGTGAAATGGTTTGTCGTATAGTATGATATGGCGTGCTCGCTTCATAGCAGGGATCAGTCGACTGATGCGATAGGTGTCACAGACCTCAATGAGAACGCGTACGTTTCGTTGGCTCCGTTCTCGATATCCGTCTCGTACTTCCCCTGGAGAACTCAGGCTGCGATGGCGCAGCTTTTAGGCAATCATTGGTAATGGCGACGTAATAGTAAGCTTCTGTCGAGTATACGAAATACACTCAAGTCACAAGGTCCTCGCATTGCGGGTAAGCCGCGAGAAGTTCTCGGAAAATTGTCAGCACCTTTTTTGGTCTTAGGCTCCGGTGGCGACCGAGATCCGTATACAAGGCGCACTAAGTTGGAGGTACAATCAGCATCATCCTTCGGGAGGTTTTGCAAGAGACTCCCATTGTCCGATAGTACCCCTCAGCCACAGTCAGCATCATCCGTGCTCTTCCATGGTCGACATGTCAGGATGCCGAAACGCCAGGCGTGAGCACCTTAAACGACATAATAAACAAACTGTATTGGACACTCGAGTTCCTCCGGGATTCCCGGATTGTCTAATGATAAGAAGGATTTCTTACGTCTGCGGTTGGTAAATTAGTTCATGGTGTTAGTTCTGCGGCGAGAAATGTTTTCATAGCTAGCTAAAGGATCAATTTGAATAAGATGTGACACCCTAAAGCTGAGAATATACGCATACGATGGATCCCATGTACAGTCTGCAGGGACATGCACACCATCCTCATGTTAGCTAAATACGGAAACTATGACTAACAGCAAGCATCTAGTTTTTGCGTAAAATGCTCATCAAATCAGATTCATCATTTTCACTCCAACAGTTGCTACCTGAAGGCTGAATGACTATCCCGTGCCGAAAGAAATTTAAGGCCATTAATGGTCGTATTCGAAAAATATGATTTAAGTAATGGGACCAGATGACACGGGTGATAGATTGCCAAGTGGATCTAGAGAGCTGCGAGTCGCGAATTGAGGGGTAATGGTGGGGTTTTTTCCATATCGCTGGATCGTTCATGGTGAGATGCAATCAATCAATGTTGGACTGCTGGTATGCAACGCAGACGCAGCCAGTCGCATTATGTATTGATTTGCAGGAAGGCGTGAGCGAACCATCGCGACGATTGTCTTCTCGGATTTAAGCTGTGTGAGATAATGCCATGCCGAGTAGATGGACGCAAAGATAACAATTCGAGGGTTTTGGGTGTGCCACGGCATGCTGCATGTTCGAACCTTGGGTTTTGGGGCCTTCTATCAATTGTGAGGGTCAAATCCCAACCAAATCCGGTTCGTGGTGGGACAAATCCGATCACAATGGTATCGAGGAATTTACAATTGATTTGTGCTAGCCGCTACGTGTAATACGCCGACAGGATGAGCTTGCATTCACGGGCCTTCCATTCCGGACTTGAAGCTACTCCAATGTACAGTTGATGTTGATCTTCTGCGCTTTGAAATCGAACTCATGCACATGCCTGTGTGTGGCTACTTGGCCAACGAGCGGCCCCGGGACCTCACGGTCACCTTCGCAAACTTTCCTATGGTGAGCGACTCATTCAAATCATCGAATGTTTCAATAAGCATACTTGTTGTTACATGCGGAAGGTCGAGCGACATGACCTACATAGGCGCGACGCCAGCGCTCCATTGGGGGCCAAAGCTGCAGAATTCGGTCCATCATTTGGGTACACTGGTACGCTGTGGGTACCTGCAGGACATCCTAGCATGTCCTCGCTTGGAGGCACGCCCATGGCGTGACCATTGCTGGCTTCGTGGCTGGCTTGGCGTAGTATGTGTAGTATCAATGGTGTGTCTCGGCTCATCAGAATCGTGCTTATTATTTTGATTTGGCGAATGAACTATCAAATAGTCCCCTTCGATATCCTCTTCATAAGTTAAAAGTTTCGTCTGAGTCTTCGCCAGTCAGGCCACATCCTCCTGAATCCGAGGGTCGAGCGGCATAGATCAGCCCATCATCTTAACTACCGAGAGAATGCAGCTAATCATCTGTAAATTACACACATGCATCCACGGTGAAGTTCCATTGTGACTTTGACTGGAGTGATGAATACTTCCCATAGACTCCTGTATGGACGTCGTCCCTCTTGATACTCGCAGCAACTAGATCTGGAGGTGTAAGTATCACTTGCCAGTTAATGACTTGCTCAGGATGGTAGTATCCCCGGGTCTCAGCATAGGTGCCATCCTCTTTAGCAACGCGGAGCATTGTTGGTGTCGTAGGCAATGAAGGGCGTTTCGCCCCACGCTAAGCCTGTCCTTGGGTAACATGTTGAGGACCCTCATCTCAGCACATGAGCCATCACAGACGCACTTGAAATCACTCAAAGATCACCAAGTGATTTTATTCAGAGTATTCGGTGAATAATGAAGCCCGCTAGTCAGTCATAACACCGACTCCAGCCGCGAGAGATTGATAGGGTACTACCACACGCCACCGTTGCCAGGCACCTGGGCCGGGACCCTATAGCAGCCCGCCAGCCTCCAATAGCCGCCTTAGAGCATTTCCCTAGGTGTACTAAAGTACCTAGACCGCAAAGTTACGGCCCCTAGAAGGCCACTGATCTACACCATCCACCGCCCACCCGACGATCTCCCTCTAGAACTAGAACAACGGATTACTGAATAGATGCGATTGTTCTCCCCTATTCAATCTTTACGATTTCTGCTTGTGTAGCAACTTCATACACACGCATTCGGTTATGAATGATACCTCTTGCGGTTGGCTTCCTCGTAACAAGAGGATGGATGCCGAATGGGAAGCTCCGGCTGGGTAAGGAGCACCTCATGAGCCCCATTCTACGTGAAGACGGCTTGATTGTGGGGGCAGGGCAAACTTGAAACCAGTAATCCAATACGAGTATCATCGTATGGTAAGCGCTAATCATTTCGATCCTGTGTTGGACTACCGGTGGCGTAATGTGAGATGACCGTTGTCAGCTTATTCCAGGAGGAAGAAAGAGAATTAAAGGACGGCCCGTCTTGACGCCCGGTCACATGTATGGGGGCTGCTGTCAACTGTTACCCACCATCCCACTAACGACAGACCTTCACAGACTCTCCCATCGAAATGCACCTCCCCTCCAATTATGCACCTCCTTGACGCCAAAGCTCCCAAGCTCGTCTCGTCTCCAGATTCGGAAGTGTGGCTGATCGCGATTCTGCAGAGTTTGCTCCTAGCCGGGTAGAGGGATCAACAGAATTATGCGAGATCCGTCTATCTTTAGCGCTCGTGATATTTTTCCTCGTAGGTTTGGTGAGATCAGAAATTGGTCTGGACAGTATTGTGATATCAGATGCACTTGTCTCCTTTCGTTTATCCTTCTTCCTATACGTCTATTAAACTGGGTCCGGTCATGTCGGCATTGGGTGAGGAGCATCAACATGCATGCAATCACAACAGGCAAGATCGCCTCTCTCAGCGATGCAATAGCAGGGAATCTAGCGCTCGCAAGACCAAGTAGCTCTACCGCCATGCTTTACCCAAGATAGCGATCCTAGACGACCGCCACATGGCCCAGTACCTATTTACTTCATGCGCTCAGCCATCTCAGCCTCTTTTTCCCACTACCTTCACCGTCTCATCCCGTCCTTCGCCAGGCAGTTTCGTTGGTTGACAGCGGACGACTTGTCATTCACGTACACGGCAGCCTAGAATCTTACATTGTTGGACCCCATGTGCTGGTGACCATGACTTGTCGCCTGATCATGGATAAGCTCGCGACAAAAGCCTAGTTCAGTTGGTGCAAGCTCATAATTACAATTCCTTCTTGACACGGCTGAATGTGTCTTCACGCCCTTCAGCTCGTATGTTTACTGCAACCCTGCTCTCCACGTGCGGGATGCTGTTGGATCAAATCCCACTTCTCGAGCATAAATAGGTCATCAGACCCATACTCGTTCGACTATCTAAAGCATTGTTTCTGACATTCATTTATATACTACTCTATGGCATATATTTGTTCAGGCGCAGGCTTCTAAGCCCTTTCACTCATTGGAGATCATACAGCTTGCTAAGACTGCTGATATCATCGCATTTGTGTCGAAACTATTGTCGAAACTATCGAAGTCATCCCATATTCAGACCAAAAAAAGCTTAAGAATAATACCAACGTACACTTCTTGCATCCCCGGTTTCAATTCAACCGCAGTCGAGGTCAAAGCCTTGTACAACTGCCAGCCGTTTCACGGAGACCTAATTCAAAGGAGCTCCTACGCAGGGTCCTTGCTCCAATTCAGACGAGACCAGCTCGGACCTATCTCCCTATTCTAAGACTCAGCCTTCCCCACGATGGTTGTCGCCGGTGCTGTCGTCTCCAGTATCGTTGCTCTTAGTTCCCTGGTTCCCTCATTGCCTCAAACCGCCACTAACGGTAACTCGAACTTGGGGACTCTGCAAGCCCCCACCCTTTCTGAATTTGTATCAACTCCTAACACACCTGACGGCTTTCCTTGGGGTACTGCTACTGCAAACAACACCAATCCCTACACTTTCACTCCAGGAGGTGGATTGCAACGCAATTATCAATTTAATATTGCGCGCGGCTTCATTGCTCCCGATGGTGTCAACAGAAGTGTGTTGCTTGTCAACGGAGCGTTCCCTGCTCCATTGATCGAGGTGAATTGGGGTGACACCATCAATGTCGAAGTTTGTAACAACATCGTAGGCCCGGAAGAAGGAACCTCTCTGCATTGGCATGGTATACTGCAGTCGCTAACTCCTTGGTATGACGGGGTCCCCTCCGTTCAGCAATGCCCAATTGCTCCAGGCAAATGCTTCACCTATTCTTTCCTGGCCGATCTCTACGGGACGACATGGTATCACTCTCACTATACTGCTCAGTACAATGCGGGCCTTCTCGGACCTCTAATCATTCATGGACCTTCCAACGTCCCCTATGACATCGATGTTGGCGCCGTGCTGCTCACCGACTGGTATCACGATACTTATGAAGACATCGTCGAAGACGTCATGACTAAGGGTGCTTTAGCCCCTCCGCTTTCGAACAATAATCTAATCAACGGCAAAATGAATTACGATTGTTCCCTGATAACGAACGGACAGCAATGTACCCCAAACGCCGGTCTTGCTAAGTTCAAGTTCCAATCCGGGAAGAAGCACCGTCTTCGACTGATAAATGCTGGATCCGAAGGCTTACAACGCTTCACAATTGATGGTCATACCATGACCGTAATGGCGAACGACTTTGTGCCCGTAGAGCCGTATGAGACTACCAATGTAACTCTTGGAATCGGACAACGTACCGATGTCATCGTAACTGCAACCGGTCCGCCAAATTCTACGTTCTGGATGCGCTCTAATATCAGCCAAACGTGCTCCGCTTCCGATGGCAAGTCGCCAAATGCATTGGCAGTTATCTACTACGAAGGTGCAAACGATAATACAGTCCCCACGACTAGTCCAACTCCGTTTGATGACAGCCAGTGTGCAAACGTACGAAAAATCGTCTTCCCCACCAAGAGAGTACTAATTGAATTGTAGGATCCACTGGAGAAAACCATCCCCTTCTTTCCATTCCCTGCCACCTCGAACCCTGCCGTGACTCAGGAAGTTGTAATAACCTTCGGCCCAAACTCAACTGGCTTTGAGTTATTCTATATGAACAACGTCTCCTTCCGCGCTAACTACGAGTAAGTCACCCCCCACGTCCAAAAGACCTCCACTAACCCAGACCAGCTACTCTCTCCTCGCTCTTGGTCAATCAGGCAACCTCTCTTTCCCCCTCGACCCCGAATGGAACGTCTACGACTTTGGCACCAACTCTTCTGTCCGTCTAATCGTCTATAACGAATTCCAATTCTCCTCCCACCCCATGCACCTCCACGGCCACAACTTCAACGTCCTTGCCGAAGGCAACGGTTTCTGGGACGGCACCATCGTTCACCAACGGAACACCCAGCGCCGCGACGTGCAACTTGTCCGCCCAGGCACACCTACTAACCCCGGCTACATCGTTCTGCAGTACGAAACTGATAATCCCGGCGTCTGGCCTTTCCATTGCCACATTGCGTGGCATGTTAGCGCAGGGCTGTATATCAATACCGTCGAGCAGACGCAGAGGTTGAAACACAGAAAGATTCCGCAGAGTGTGGACCAGACTTGTGTTGATTGGGGTAATTATGCGCACAACAATGTTGTGGATGAGATTGATAGCGGGTTGAAAGAGAGGACGATTCAGCCTGGGGTTTTAGGGGGTCTGATGCCCGAGAGCCCGAAATGGAGTAAGAGGCAGTAAAAAAGTCACGGGGAATGCACGACAACATCAAACTGTGTGAACTCGTTTCGTTCTGTGCTTTTGAGGGTACGGGTATCATGTTGCATCGAGCTTGGGCTCTGGGAGTCCCGGCTTTGGGGGGACGTTTTGCTTTCTAATAGTTAAGAATGGACTTTTGGCGAAGGACGAAGTGCTTCAATTCCAGTCACTCCTTTCAATATATCTACGCTCAATTTTTCCAATTTGTATCCGTTTTCCTGGGGCTAACTCAGACTGTACATTAGCTTATACTACCTCTTCACCGCATATCTCTACAATTAAGAAACAAATTATTCGCGAGGTTTATAGTCTCTAATAATGTGAACATTGTGCAGCCTGCCTCATCTTCACAAGAAATTTTTCATCTACAAATACCGGGAAATTTGTGACATCGTGAACGCAGCCCTTGGTGTCAAACCGCCAGAAATCCAAGATCTGCCTCTCATCCCCTAGCCACCCAGTCATCTGCGCAAACTCGACTATGACATCACCCGTCGACTTTCCAAAGATACCGTTTTCTACTATATCCGTAGCTGAGTAAGAACTAGGGAATCACTAATAAAAGCCTTGCGCCTTCGTCCCCATTCCCTCGTTCTTCACACCACGTGCTTCTCGTATTTTCATGTGATGATACGCTTATATCAGCATCATACACAAGGCAGCAATGGATACGTCATTTTTAATTTTACATTTGTCATTTGGCAGGTGTGAGCCTTGGAGGCGATGGCTGTGGATCTGGTGACTTTTGAATTTTTCTCGTATTTTTGGGATGGGGGAGGAAGACGGAGGGGCTGAGCGGCTTGTTATGGTGGAAGGGTTGGGTGTCTTGGGGTGTGTTGTATTTGTAAGTGCATATCAGTTTCTGCCAGTTTTGTCTGCTGTGGGGATTAGCTGGTGTTGGGTATGGAGATTATTGTTAGCGCTGTTGCTGGGTTTCAGTGTTCTGTATTATCGTTTTTTGCACAGTCATTGCTTACGCGTGCCAATTTCAGGGCTTCTGCCCGTTTTCTAGAGCTTCTTGTTGCATCCCAGTCATTCGTCTCTATACCACTTCAAGCACCGTATCTTGCGATGGACATCGTCTGAGATACCATACTTCTTCGCATGCACATATAATCTTCATCTACTCACGGACCCAATCGTGAGATAATATAGACGCAGGTTCCAGAATTTCAATGCTCTAAGTCCTTCCATTGGCACCCGTGCGATGTCACAACCAGCAAAAGCTATGGTCTCACTTTCGATTTAGTCCTTTATACTTATACCAGCGCGTTATTTTCGTGTCCATGCTTTTGTAAATCTCCTATCGAGCCGCTGATCAGCACTGAGATTGTGGAAGGTATACCATGAGCCCACTTCATATTGAAGGAGCCAGTTCCAGTCGTCATGCCTTCTTCGTTGTCTCCAGCAGGTTACAGATCTAACCCTTTTAGACATAGCTTCCACAAAATACACCAAGACTCCAGCCATTACACCTAGTTTGTGGTCACATACCAGTATTAGATCTATTTGGAGCTCGGGCCAGATGGCTATTGACAAATATGAGTTGTTCGTGGAGTAAGATAGAATGACCTCACTATTTCTCTAGAAGACTGCATGCGGAAAGTATCGTCCCTGCAAAATCGACCACCGATCCTGTCCGCTCAACGGAGGATTGCCAACAACAATATTTGGTTTTGGTTGAGCTGACCACCCACTTCAAAATCTCTTCCTGCATAGACTTCACGAATGACTCGCGGACATTATGGGATGGTAATGAAATTCAGCTTATCAGTCAGTCGCGGTACAGCAATTGGCTTGGCGTTGTGACCGGGCTGCTGGTATTCGCGACGACTTACCGCAACAGCAGTCATAGCCCGGTCTCTGGCGAGCCACACTCTGACCCGGCGCTTGGGATATTGTCTCCATGCAGGTTTGGTAGACTGCAGATTACAGCCAGTGCCGCAACTTATCCCTTTCTAGGTCACCTCCCATGCACACCACCGCTTTTCTTTGGTTTCGCAGCCACTGAGTACTGAAAGTCGCTAAAGCCTGCGAACATTACGCGTAGCATGGGATCTACAGACTCTTTGAGGAGGATGTTCGAATGATATTCAATATCTTGTCCTGGGATGGTGGTGAAAGCTCGAGATAACCCCTTTTAGGCTTCTCTTGGGGATTCGCTTAGAGGCACTGGGGGCAGCTTGGCAGAACCGCTGAAATCTCCATGTCCACTAACAACAAGGATACGCCGCAATCTGAACCGCGGCAGGTCGAATTGCACTGCACAAAAGAAAAGACCGGGGGAAGCGAATGCTGTGGCAGAGGCTTTGCAGTCGCAGACAGTAGATCAGGTCGGTGTGCTCCGTGGTTGCGATGACTGATGATTGGAACAGGGTTTTCGTTCCATGCGGGTCATATAATTGATAGAGATCTTCGGAGTGGTCTTTTAGCTTATAACACAATAGATGGCCACGAATAACGAAGGTCGTCCAGGGAGATTTTACCTTTTCAAGTAACTTATCGAGAGCGGAGTCCACATGCAGAAAGAATCGACTCATGATGTTTCCAGTCATCTCCGCTACCGTCGTCCTCTTCCTACCTCCACCGTTGCCCGAAGCGCGCCCTCAACTTCAACCCCGTCTTCGTCCGCAGTGTCATTCCCGACGAATCGATGGACTGAGTATCCGTCTTGGTCAGACCACTCGCTTCAGCACCCATATCAAATGGCAGCGATATGAATCTAACAGCCTTCACCAGGGTGAATCATGTCAGGATCCCCGGGGTTCCTGACATATATATATACGCATGGACTACAAGTACGTCTCTCGTTTTATCCTGGAACAATACTACCGGATATCAGTGGAGGAGCTCGGGTTTTCGCACAGAAGCCAAACAGCAATGCTCAACACCGTGCAAGGTGTCTGGAACATATCGTAAGGAGATACGCACCTTTACAGAGGCCATAATGAAATAGGGAATCATATGGTACTCGATGAGAATCCACCCGGCACCAGTGGAGATGCGGTCTGAGCTAGTCCAGATTGGACTAGAGTGACTTGGCAAACGGATGAATTTTACGCGTCATTGTTGATTGTCCAAAAATTTCCTCCCAGACCCAGAAACCTCGCAGCAATGACTTCCATATCGGTATATGGCTATGATACGGAAATGCTAGTTGCACGTAACTCATATTTTACAGAAGAAGCCTGTGAGACTAGCAAGCTCGAGGAGCCCCATCAGCTGAGAACTGGCTGCACTAGATGTCTGTTCTTGGAACTGCCGTACGAATTACAAGCGGAAATCTACAGTCACGTCCTGCCTAATACGAGCAATGTTACGAACAGAGGCTTGGTATGGAACCGAGGAGCGCCAATCTGGGCTACGAACCGACAGATTCACAGTGAATGCATCGGACCTCTGTATGGAAATGGCACCTTCCTCGTCGAAGTTGGCTACGACTATATTCATTTCATCCACCAGTATCGGCTGCCCACAAGCAATTTGATTGCAAAACGTATTCACATGTTCCCCGAAAAGATCTCAGCACGTTATCAGACCTTGATGAGAAGGTTTCAGATCACAGTGAAAGAGGTCGATAGCTATACTGGCATGATCATTTATAACTGCAGTAATACTGAAGCCTTATATATGAAACTCAGACAGCAGATGCAGAAGCTTTGTGACTTCTTGCAAGGATTGCCCGAGATTCGTAACCTTGAGATTCTCTATGATCAGGAGTACCGAAAGGTTAACATGGAGAGACTTATGGAACTCGCATCGAAGCCTTTTTGGGGACTTTCCAACGTTGTTGCTCTCAGTATTGTGATTAGGGATGGAAAGAGCTACCATAAAATTCTCTGAGGGAGCGATGTTTCGGATGTGTCGAAAATTGGACTAAGGGTCATGCTCGGCTAAGTTGTTCGAGAAACAGAAGCCAATTGCCAATAACTTTCCGCTCAATATGGATTGAGCTCACATCACTGGTACATTATTCACGAAGATTCATTAAGAGTTCCAGCGAGTGTCGAGCATTGGTCCGAAATGATCGCATGGACATCGTAGAACCATTATATGATTTTTCCACTGCGGCTTGACCTTCAAAGTCCTGCTTTCAATTCCGATAACCTAGTCATAGAGCAACTTGACATTGTGTTCCGGGGCAGCTCAACATCATTCTCTACATCCATATCATGGTTTTCTGCCGCCAGAAGCTGCCCAGCTGACTTTTCATCGCTGGCGTCAGGCTCTCGCGAAGGAACGAGCTTCTCCAAGCTCTCAGCTGTATTGACCGACTGGCTTTTATGTCGCAGTCTCCTGGTAACATATATCGAGCGTCCAAATACAGAAGCTGCTGTCAGTAACATGGCGAAAAGTTTTTCGCCTACTCGAGCTGAAACAAGGAATATTATATTCTTGATCCAGCAAATGACGCCGGCGGGCCAGTTGCTGAAGCTCAAGGCGTCAATTCGACTGCTGCAGCTCTGGTGCCATAGTTGATAGGTCCAGGACCAAACCTCGGCTTTTGACGGTGAAAATGGGCTTGTTGAGCAAGATGTAAGATCTGTCCAGCTATATCCGAGATTAGGCTTCTGGGCTACTAATGTAGCGTGCCCCACTTCGCGCACTGGTGGCTTGCAATGATGACCTCCATCGCAATGCGATAAGCCTGTCGCTATTTAACTAACTCTTCGATTCTTCCATCTCCGGCATGTGATCAACGAACAATACCTTATAGACTCCTTTGGGTTGACGCTGCCGGTCAATGCATCTACTTTGACCTTTTGCTGTCATCCCTGCCACTTCCTGGGCCCGAACCGAGGAGTCATTCCGCTTGTGCAGCAGGCACTGCATAAGAGCATCGCAGCAAGAATGGCACAAGAACCCAAATGGAAGAAGCTTTGCCAAAAATGTCAGAACTTCACGTTAGATCCTCCTGCATGGCCGGGAACGACTTGGGGCGGCCAGGGTTTCGGTTTTCATGATATTGACGGGTTGCTTCAGTCAGCCAAGGAAGGCTGTCAGCTTTGCAATCTTATAGTTGCCGAATTCCCAGAATCCAGAATAAAAGTCTTGCAAAGGGAGCTGAAGCTTGATCCACAGCACTGCTCTAGACAGCTTCAAGTCACGTCATATGACGGTCCCGTTATAGGTCGAGATCCTTATCTACACGGCTGTTTCAATCTCTGGCATAAAGAGCTTCGTCGCAACAACCGCCCTTCAATAGTTTGTATAATTCCAATCATTATTCATGACATGCGCGGTAAGTTATTTAGTCCATGGCGAGATAGTTCAAGAATGCTTAAGTAGAGGAATCAATAGGGATTATGGCCAGACGCGGTGCTCGAATGAATATTGGTTTACACGTAATCTCGGAGATGATCAAGGCTTGGGTTGAAGACTGCGTTGATAATCATCCTGACTGTGCAACTTCTTTAGAGATGACTGGTCGGCTACCAACCAGGCTCTTACAGATTGAAAAGTCTGGGGATTGGTACAAGGTGAAACTGTGTCTGTCATCCGCCCTTAGCCCCTCTACTTCCTACGCGACTTTGAGTCATGTGTGGGGCTCTGGGTCTCCTATGAAGTTGGTCAACGAGAACGTGCTCCAATGCCAGCAAGGTATCCCCATCGCGAGCCTACCACGGACTTTTGCCGAGGCGATCCAACTGACGAATGCTCTCGGCTTGAGCTACCTATGGATCGATTCTCTATGCATCATTCAAGATTCAACGCTGGATTGGGAAGTCGAAAGCACAACAATGTGCGATGTTTATCGGGGTTCAGCCATTAACATTGCTGCTAGTGCATCTATCGATTGCTATGGTGGACTATTCCAGCAGAAAAACCCTTTCTTGGTCACGCCGGCCATGATGGAAGTGAGCTATAAACAGAAGGGGGCCGGCGCTCGAGAGGGGGAGCCTTCTGCTTTGTTGGCTGAAATCGCCTGTGACGGCGATCCACTCGTAGACGAGCCTCTAAGCCGGCGAGCGTGGGCCTTGCAAGAGCGAATTCTTGCTCCCCGCACTGTCTATTTTACTGCTCAGAGAATACATTTCGTATGTCATGTGAAGAGACTGTCAGATATCGATCCATGCGGCTTCTATGAAGTAAGCAGGCTGAACCACGACGTTGTGAACACCTGGGCTGTGAACAGCCCGGCATTAGCTACATCTGCTTCGCAGCTGTCTGTTTGCTCAAAAAAGTGGCAGAGAGTGGTCCAGCAATATACTCATGGGCAGCTCAGTTACGAGTCAGATAAACTCGTCGCTATTGCAGGTCTTGCCGCACACATGCAGGGAACGTGGCTCGGTCCAACAATCACCTATTTGGCTGGCTTATGGAGCTTTGATCTAATCAAGGGGCTAACGTGGAGGAGAAGCAAAAGCTTGACATCACTTGCAAGGCCAAAGGTTTACCGTGCACCTAGTTGGTCCTGGGCTTCTGTTGAGGGTGAAGTTGAGTGGTGGCCGGACCTAGAGAGCTGGCCAATTGTGGCTTATTGTGCGTCCATCGTTGAGGCGCGAACCAGTCCCACTGGCAATCCGTTTGGTAGCGTTCAGGGAGGGCATATCCATATTCGTGGTTATTTGTGTACTATCAGAAAAAAGGTTTCACAATTCTACCCTGTATGGGATGTTGTAAGCGTCGATGAAGAGCATCGGCAAGAACACACCCTAGCAGCATCGAATGGGTTGATTGTTTTCATACTCCTTATAGAAAAGAAAGGCCTAAGGTCTCATTCTTATTTGACACGCGGTCTGCTACTTGACTACACGGGGAACAAGAAGGGCCAGTATAAGCGGATAGGTTGTTTCAGGGCCTTTGGTAGTCACCTCTTGCATACCTCTCGGAGCTCCCACCCGGCCAAGCAACTATTCATGGATGTCAACGAGAAAAACGAGTACACCATCGAGATAATTTAAGGTGTTAAGACAACATTCGGAAGCAATCTTAGGTTTGGAAGGGACTGAAGAAAGCTTTGGGTGGTCCTCTACTGCTGAGGAGAGATATCTCGAATTGCTCCGATGTTCCAATTGTGACGAAAATACAATGAAGGGGCGATTCCACGTGCCTCAAAGGATACCTCAGCATTAACACTGCGTCAGGATATTTACAGAGCAACGCCATATCACCAAGATGCTTCTTCCTCGACTACTTCTTATTTTCTATTGGAGATTCAAAGGTCCACCGGAGTGCACCTACGCAGGTTAGGGTCAAACGAAAAGGGGGAAAATACTTTCCTTCGTGAATAATCTCAGTAAAGGGGAATTTGACCTCAGCGAAGGCACAATCTGTCATACTCAAACGCCACGAGTCCGATTGGAGTTTTTCGCCGTTTGGCTGTTCTCTAGGATATCTTAGCTACTTTTAATTTTTATACGCACATCGTCCAGTCATTTTCTGCTGCACTCGAGTGCTCGTCATCCATTCCATATCAGGAACCATCAACAAGCGTTGCACGTCCAACTGAATGTCTTACTGGTCTATTCTTCCCCTCAGAATGCCCACAATTTTTCCACAACAGAATTTCTCCCTCATCCAACGACTCCAGAATCATTGATTGATACCTTACTCTAAATCCAGCGAGCCCACTTCATGCGTCATATAACCCACCAAACTACCACCTCCTACAATCTTTCCTCACACCCCAAACCCTTAAAAATCACGTTCCTACACACCCATGTCTCCTTCCCACCCCATCCAAAATCCCTCTCAACTGCCCCCATAGCCTCAAGGTCCACTGCCCCACTACCAAATGCTCAGAAGTTTCAACTCCCCTGCGCCATTGCTTCATTACACTAGCCAATTTCTCTGCTATTGAATCCGGAGCCTGAACCCAGTCATAAAGAGTGAGGGTGGGAAGCGCTTTTGGGGGCAACGGGCGGTGGAGGGGATGTTAGTGGGGGTTTGGAGGGGAGGTAGACGCGGACGCAGGGAACGGGGATCCTGGACGTGGGAGGCACTGGGTGCCAGGGAGCTGGTGAGGATGTAGTGGTGGTAAGTACTTTTGAGGTGGTGAAGATGGAAAAGGGAGTGTAGGATAGGTCCAGGGACTGAGTAAGTCGGCAGAGAGGATGGCTCGTCAGAGATGTTGTTCAATCTGAGCGCACGACTGATGTTGTGTACGGTTTAGGAAGCGTTGTTGCAAGAGGATCTCAGATCTAAGTAAGGCATGCAGATGGTCTTCTAGGTGCTGCAACCCCTTGTTAGTCTTCTATGGATGACAACGACTCACAAGCAGAGGAGCGAAAGATGAGAACCGCCGGGTCTTCTGTTCAAAGAACACAAGTTGTGTTGCCGAATGCAATGTTTTTTCGGCTGTAGAGCTATGTCCAGGTCCTACAACCTCGCTCAAATTATGGTATAAAGACAACGCCGAACATGTATCCAAGAATCAACTGAAATCAAAGCCAGCCATTCAGTGCGTAAAAGAACCTTTTTTTTGGTGATTTCGCTTGCGCTGTTCCCTTCTTGAACGCCAATTCTAATAGTGAGAATGCTCATCAAAGCTCTATATCCCAGGTTGAACGCCAACGCTATGCAAACATAAAAAGGATACGCGCGCTACCGAGCGCTAGAGCTATGGTATCAATCATTATCTAATTCAGCAAAAATCCAAAGCAGTATGTAGGGTATCTTATATAAAATCATGACGTCGTAAAATATCAGATGTCGATTGCGGCGACATTGCTCGAGCTTGACCGAAAAGCTTGTAATACAGCAGGTATTATATATAATCCTTGGACTCAGAGCAAGCGAGAGCAATGACTGCAGGGCTATTAGTTGTGTTGTTGTTCCACGTGTCTATTGAGGTTGTCTGAACGTCCAAAGGTTGCATCACATCTTGGACACATAAGCCTGGGAGTGTCGCTGTGGTTCGTCTGTATGTGTCGTCTAAAACTTCTCCTTTGAGATTCAGGTTTTCCGGTGAACTTTACGCCTAGGCACAGATCACACAGTGTCACGCTGCTAGCTGATTCAGACATAGCCCTTGAGGTTGTGGGGGTGACGGGAGCAGAGATCGTGGAAAAAAGGTCTATTGATGTGGCCGACGAATTTGTTGGATTAAAGGACCCATCCATAGGTGATGCATATGATGAGAAGGTTGGGCGACTATCGTCACTCGGAGCGGTATAAAAGCACCCGGTCGGGTTCGTGGAAGATGGGAATATGATGGGCCTGTTGTGATGGACAAAGTGGTCGGGAGAGGAATACGAGCGGAAAGATGAGGACGTTGTTGCATGTGTGCCGGCGGACATGTTAGTACCCAGGCCTGGGGAGCGATGATGGACTGTGCTCGTGTCATACCCTGGCGATTCCCTTGCTAACCCCAAGAACAGATTAAGATGAATGGTGTGATAGCGATTACGCCAGCCAGGGCCCATGGCTAGGTCGAATTGCGACGTTACTTCCTTCATATATCTGCTGTGGACGTGGTAAGAAGTTTTGGAATCCTGTCAACTTTCAGTAACGGCAGATTTATCCTCAGGTGCGGAAGTAATGACCTTATTCCTCGAGATCAACACAAGCTCGAACTCGTGTACATCACGGATAAGACCACTATCCAATCTGGACTGCGCACAGTGTATTTGCCCCCAATAATCTTTAATGGCTTGATGCTGTGTCAAAGGTTGTGTGACCTTGGTTTCAAGGCTGTCAATGACCAATAGGTCCGTTTCTGCTACTGGTGTGGTTGACCGTCTATACCTCTCGGCCATGGTTGTGTGTCCGACAACTATGTTTGCTATCAGCTGCCATCGATAGACAGTATATGAGAGGCTTATTCACCATCGAGAAAATTTGTGCAACCTTTGATTACCATGCTCTCCATTAGCGTCTCGTATAAATGACCTCGAGGAGGATCCATGCATGATTGGTTATTAGAAGATCGAGGACACCAAAGTCGGTACCAGACTCTGGTAAACAAGCTGGTCTCTGAAACCCTCACAGCATGACGCCAGTAATGTAGGTCCGAAGAGAAACCATCCCAATAATAGGAGTCACCGTCTCTATTGATCACGATAGAAAAGGCGAAGGCAACATGCATCAAAGCAAAGAGATCCTCGAAAGAACTTGGCAAATCTCCAAAGAAGCATAGTTGGAGAGCGCGAATACCCGTCTCTAGAAGTCGGCATGTCGATAATGGCATACAAAGTGTGTAGAGATCAGGCGTCGACTCAAGCCTTCCCATCCATTTTCTATTCAAGCCATGAAGTATCTCTCGGACTTGCTGGACAAGGTTGGTCGTAGTCATCGAGTCATCGCCAAGCATGAGGCAATAGCGATCATCGGCCACCGGTGGTATAGTCCGGCCGACTGGATCGCTTAAGACAATACTGGGGCGTTGATACTCGTATAAAGGCAAACGATGGACAGTATCGAAAAGAGGTAGATCTTGACCAGGTAGGTACTGTGAGGTCTCGTTTTGCTCAACAGCTTTTGGTGCATGAGTGGAAGGAGCAATGAAGTCCAGTTCTGCTACCTCATTGTGGGTCTCAGAGTCACGTAAATCGAATTGCGCACCGAAATGACGAGTTTCTGGATTGATCATCTCATTCCATGAAGTGGGGGACTGCGAGTGTGTATCGCGAGAGAAGTTGTCACCGTATTCTGGGTCAGCCGTGGTCTCCTTGCTCTTCTGGAAGTTGACCAGCCCCTCATTGGGCATATAGGCTTGCTCCTCGCAAGCTTTGTCGGCTTCATCATCTGCCCGTTGCATTCGACTGAAGCCCATATCTGTATCCCATTGAGGAACGCCTCCAGGATAATGACCATATTGATTCTGATAGCGACGGCCTGACGGCAAACTTGTAGGGCTCCCCACTGGAGTGGACGGAAGAGGAGTGTAGTAGATTGATTCGGCGTCCGAACTGGTGTCTAACCTGCAACGAACATTATCAGTCAACCGTCATGAAGCAAGCGTGGAGCCCCATATACAAGGGTGTGCCATCATCCCTAACTCGACCAGTATAATTCGTTTCCATCATATAGTTAAAGACGAGAAGGTATTGTTGACAATTTGTGCTCGTGTGAAGTCGACCGTGTCGCCGAATCAGGGCCCAGTATTGTTCACTCTTTCATAGGAAGTGTTGTTTGTCACTCGATAGTGGGCGGCCTTCAGGCGGGGCCCCGGCGCGCAAACTAATGCTGAAGAAAGAGTATTTCAAGACGGCGTGTATATATAATCGAGGAGGTTCATCAGCTCCAAGCATCAATCATCTGCCACGATCTTACGCATGTTTGTCTGGTCACATCCACGGTAACGTGCTGATGAAAGGGCGAGAATTGGAGAATATGAGTAATAGGCTCCCACTAGGGTCGCGGGAAAGTCAATCTGCATGCTTAGGTTATGGTGGGCTCGGTGGGGGCTGATCGGAGCACCATTTCCCCACAGATTTCCCCCAAGTCGCCTGAAATTTGGTGCGAAGCGATTAGCCTCGCAAGGAGACATGGGAGAAGCGACTGAAGGCCCTGACGTGGCTCGCTGGGCTCACTTTTCTGGTCAGCTCAGCCTAGGCTAAGTTGCTCGTGTAAATCAGCATGTCTGTGTGTGATGATAGTCAGGTCTGGGGTAGAAAGCAGAGATGCAGGACCACTGACGCGGCCTCCTGCGCTCCAGCATCACAATTGGTTTCGTGCTCAGGTAATATCTCTTGGCTAAGCCATAAGATGGATATGATAGATTATAACCTAGCTTATCAAGTGGTGGCTAAGCGACCACGGGAGCGAGGCATTGAAGTAGAATTAGGCATGCGGGTATTGCAACGCTTCAGGTACACGTTCAGTACCTGATCCAAGCACTGCAGGGGCATAGAACGAGGGCCCACGCTTGGAGCTTCCGTATGTAACACAAGGAAGCAGTGAATGTAGTCCCTGGCGATGTATCGTGGCCGATTATCGTGGGAGTAGTGGATGTCCTGATCTTAGTGAACTTTATCGAATGCTTCCTGAACAATTTCCAGCTGACAATGAAAGTCCACTCGGGAGTCCTCCGAGCAAGATTTTCTATGCGATGCCCCAATAATAGGTCAAGAGTGCATTGGGGAGGACCTCATGACGCCATCCTGGCGCCCCATTAACGAACGTAATAATGGTCCGAAATTCTGGGTTGCAAGAAAAAGCAATGTTTGCCGTTAGGAACCACGTGATTGGGGAGTCGCTCGACCGTCATCCAATCATCCCTATCGAATTCCGGAGCGATAACATTCCCTACCGCATGGGAGTATAAAAGTGGAAATGGTGGATGGCGCCCATGCGCGGGTCAGTGCCTGCAATGCAGCTCCTGGCCCCCTCCACATATGCGAGGATCGTCGATCGACACCCAGTCTTCTGCTAATGTCACCCTAACGCTTTGCGTGTGATGCACGTTAACTTCTTCTGGAGGCACATTCCTAGTCCTTTGGTACGCCACAAACCACACTCTCCCTCACTCCGCATAGACTGCTAAGTCCTCCCAATGTCGGGTCATGCCACGCGGAGCAGAATATGCGCTCAAAGACATCAAGACCCGGAAAGGTCTGTGCGTCCATTGGCCAAATCCAGTGTCATATTCAACGTCTATGCTGCATCAACAAGAGATTGGCTATTTATGATTCGCCGGCCTTCTTCAGAGGAAAGGACCCAGTAGAAGTGATCACGTCTATGAAAGACGTTACACATTCTTGTGGCTCTGACCTCTGGTTCGCCATGTCCTTTCGAGTCCAATGCTGCTACAATCAGACCTCCAATAGGCCAACAGTATTGTAGAAGATGTCTGCTCCGTACATGAATTTGCTCATGCAGTCCGATCTGAACTACTTCCTCCTTCCTAGGTTGGACAAGCATACACCAACTTCAACAATTCTTGGCTAAGATTTACAGTAATTGGACCGCGGCGAATAAAGGTATTCAGCATAGAACAGCATGCGCTTTGTATTTAGAAAGTCATAGTAGAAGACAATTTTGCTTATGAGAACTTGCCTATCTCCGAAGAAATCGGTAGCCCTTCTCCAGCTACATTCCACTCTGCTGAGAGTAATTTTCGAGTCTTGTGTATGTTTTGGCCGGTGAGATGGGCCAACAAAGGGGGCGCATGGGAAGGATCAAGAAGTCGAAGTCTATGTTTCCGTTATGGAAGAATGGCATGCTCATTATGTGTTGCTGGAACCCTGGGCGGCGATACATAATACCTTATTTTAATCGCGTATTGAATGGCTAGTTTCGTAATGAAATACCACTATCTGTCCGTCCGAGCTCCGTGAGTAAGCCTGGCTTCAGTATGGGCAGCTTCCTACCAGACGAGGTATTGCTATCTTTGAACGATCAAATACCATGCAGAGGTCCACAGATACGTCAAGTTGCCGCGTTACTAGACGTAAGTCTCCGCCGTCTCCGCTTATGCCCTAATGTTGATCTTATTGTAGCACAGCTCACCCAGCCCTCTTACTCTTGTGATCCATGGTGGAGAAGCCACTGGAAAGAGCTTGACCATTAAAGCCATAATCAAAGCCATTCAGAGTCCGTCCACCATTGTACAATCTCAAGAATGCATCACTACACGACATCTGCTAGAGCGGACGCTTGCTGGCATCAAAGATGCATTGAAGAGACAAAACGGCGATATAGAAGCCAACGATGTCGAGGGAAGATGTGAGAGCATTAGCGCCTTTGTGGTAGAGTTGCAGCGCCTGCTGGAAGGACGCGGGAAGCACATACTGGTCTTTGACGGTGTTGACCATCAGCGAGAAGTAGCACCAACCCTACTACCCGCCATTGCTCGCCTAGGAGAGACGGTAAGTCTATTGCTCCTTGCGTTCCCTTCATCACGCTGATACATACTAGATTCCGGATCTAACCACAGTACTTGTTGTAGGGTCCCTCCAAGCCCATCTACTCCACCGTGCTGGTGCTCCCCACGTCTATTACCCTCCCTACACACGTGCCGAAAGTCTTTCCATCCTCTCCAGATATCCCCTCTATATTCATAGTCCTGCAATTTCCTCTCAATCTGACAGCTCCCAACTGGCTGCTAGTGAAGACTCGGCATGGCTTTGGAGCCGCTTTACAGCCGCAGTATGGGACTCCCTCGGCCAAAGCGTTGCTCGAGATGTTGTCAGCTTCCGCGAGGTCTGCTCACGTCTCTGGAAGCCCTTTGTCAAGCTAGTGGTGGACGGGCATTATGGTGCTCGGGAGTTTTCGAAATTAATGGTCAAGAATAGAGGTCTGTTTCAGAGTGAATTGGCATTGGTCGACAGCATTGTTCCCATCATAGCCACAGACACCAACGCCAATGCTACGAAACGTAAGCCCTCAAGATTTTCTATGCATGGTTACAGTGGCTAATAAAATATACTATTGCAGCTACTTATAACCTTCCGTACTACCCAAGCTATCTCCTTCTCGCTTCCTACCTCGCTTCTTACAACCATCCAAAGTACGATATAACACTGTTTTCCAAGTCATCGCTTTCGAAACGGCGGAAGCGTGGCGGTGGCACCGCACTTACCTCCCACCGCGTCTCCAAACATCGCAGAGTCTCTCGCAAGCTACTCGGACCCCAACCCTTCCCTCTTGAGCGGTTATTCGCAATCTTCCATGCCATACTGCCACATGCATATCCCGGTGGAGCCGCCGATACAATGTGTCAGCTAGCTACGCTCGCAGGATTACGGCTCATGATCAAGAGTGGGGGTACAGGAGACATCCTGGAAGGAGCTACGAAATGGAAGGTCAACGTGGGATGGGAATTCGTTCGAGGGGTTGCAAGTGGAGTGGGATTTGATATCGAAAGTTATCTTCATGAGTAGCAGGTTAGAGGGTATCTGATCAGCTCATATTGGGCGATGGTTGCGACAAGCTTGAGGAGTTTTGACACAAGCGTCGTCCTTGAGCCATTTGAAAGCTATCGTCAGTCCGATGAACTAGGCAACCCTGACTCCCTAGGGACCTTGCTTGGGATATCCGTAAAGGGCTGCAGACCATCCTGTATCTCAGAAGTGGTTTCCAACCATAAACCTCAGAGATCCTACGGCATGGAGGAACCGTCTTCGTCAGACGGGAGCGGGAGGTCGGATCCTGAGAGTAGACTTAAATACATGCCCGCATCCGCTGATCCTACAGTGCATCGACCCCATTCTACATGAGCTCAATGCATAGTCATATAATTATGATCCCCGATCGCTACTGGCTACTGCACTACTCGGAAGACCAAGCATGAATGTCTCGTCATGTCACTAGTTGACTGCTTGCTCGTAAACACGTGGGTCATCCAGGCTACAAACCCTTGCGGGGCGATAAAAACTCGTTCTGGATCTTCACTGTTGTCTCGAGTTGTTCTGACTTGCCGAGCCTTCTATTTCCAAATAGAACGGTATGCAGGGAACGATCGCCCAGACGCTTGCTTTAGGGCCCAGCTGCAGGGCTTGAGCCCGCCGAGCCATTCTTCTTGGCCCAACTCACCAACGGCACAACAATCGATTTCTGCAACCGAACAACGAGGAGGCTGTGTGTGTTGCTAATGTTGGCGCTTGAAGCGTACTTCTAGCCTAGTTGCCAGAACTTGTCCGAAGGTGTCATCGCTGCTTCCTTACCTTATGTTTCTACTGTCGATCCTTCCTGCAGATGATGAAACCACCATCAAACCCCTTCGCGATCACCAATTAACCATAGGCTCCAAGCGCCCTGAAGGCAGCAGTGTAGCACAGCTCTTGTCAGCCGCAAATTTGTGTTCAAGTAATTCGTGAGCTGTCCAGTCTGATGCTCAGCCTCCAAGGTTGCATGCTCGATGGAAATTCTGATGGGATCTCCTATCACCTATCGCGCTTTTGCTTCTTTTTTCGCATTCTCCTCTGCCTTCCAAACGCAAATGACTTTTCCGCAGTTCAGCGACTTTCATTAATCTGTCATGTTGTCTCGCCGTCTCTTGGCTCCCATTTGCCTTATCATCTTGTTGACAATGACATTCTCCACCTGCCAGTCGTCGCACCCAGAGACCTGGACCTGATTAAAGCTTTCCCTGCCCCTACTAACCACTATGGTTTTGTTCCTTGTGTCAGACATCACCAATTCGACACTCAACATCACTCTGAACACCTACAGCCTCCAAGACGCGCTCAGCCCAAATGGCGCCGGTTCGACCGAATACATGAATGGATATATAGCGCCATATCTTTTTCATACGGGCTGTCAGTATAATGGCGTCCAAAATTGCACTGCTGCTTGTCAGGACCCTGAATCGGCTTTTAGCACCCTAGACACTTTGCACAATTGCATGATGTATCCCATAATAGCTGATCAATACGCCAAAAACAATCTCTCCTCGGACATTGCACAATTGGCTCAATCACTTGGGATTGAGGAGAGCAAATGGCCATCAACTGTGTCTAAAAACATTACCAATACGATCGGTTCCTGTCTCGATGCATACTGCGATACTCTAGAAGGATGTAGATCCGCAGTTCAGCAGTATGCCAACGAAAGCTATTACGGCGTGTCTGACGGCGTGTCTGACAGTACTTTCGAAAATTTCACTGGTCTTTTCTATTTCGATCTCGATCCTGACGGGTATAATACTGACCAGGACGGCCCGCCCTTCGATCTCTGTGAGTTCTATTCCACGTCGTTAAACCAAGACATTGGAGGTATAGGGGTAGGACATGTCTTGATCCTGGAACAGAGTATTGCTGATAGCAGAGTAGGTATATGTATCCTATTGGATCCAAACAGGTATCGGTCTTTTGGCATTCTTGATGGTCGTTTGGTGGAAATGGGCGGCATACTATCTGAGTCTCGGTATCTTTGCCCTGTCGCCGAAAGCCAATAGGCAACGAAGGGCTCAAAGGATTCGGACCAGGGGCAGGACCGTCCGGCTTGATGCCCTCACGTCAGCATTGGCGGACTTCCACAAAGCACAATGCTTCTTCGTACTGGCAATCAATATTGCTGCCCAGGTAGATAGGGCAAAAGGGGGTCTGCAACCGCAAAGCCTCCAGCAACTATACAACACGTGGGTCCTGATCAAAAGTATATCTATCGGCGGCTACCTTCCTGTCACATTTACTCTATTTACCTTGCACTTGGTGAATATAGTATCTTGGTACCTTTTGTCATTGACTATATGCACTGTTGCAGTTTCCATTACAACACTCATCACTATTGGCAATTTCAATCCGAGCGACGCGGACATCAGCTACCTTAGCCAAGCTTCTGCCACAGGTGGACCGCCACTTTGTGGTGAACGCACTCCAGGTGCCTGGTGTTACATACCAAATTCCATGGACTACTACAACTCAACCGATCCAAGCAATGGCGCATACTCTATGCTCGGATTCTGCGTTTTTATTCTTTTCCTGCTCATGGCGAAACAGCTTTGGGCTGACGGCTACCTTTCCCAATTGGCTTCTCATCGAGTATTTCGCAAAAACTGCTGGAGAATTAAGCATATAGAGCGATGGTACTCCACTGGAAGGGGTGCTTTTATCGCCACCTTGGAAGTCTTTCGAACAGTTCAGCAAAAGACTCTAGAGCATCGGAAAACTCAGCAATTGCGACGCTCCTTTTCCTACCATATATTATCATGGAAAGCTCTATCACGGCAAATGCTGTCTTGGAGAGTATTGTCGTGGACACAATCGGAAGGATTTACTAGAGTTGCGGAAAGGACAAAAAGGGACCTCCGTCTCCGCGGAATCCTCGCAAAAGAAGCCATTATAAGGGTCTTCCGATCTACTGATTGGCGCAAAGCCTCTAAATCAACCTTTATCGTCCTATTTTATGCCACAATGACTGGCTTCTATGTGCAATTCTTCATAATGTTCTGCCAAGACCTAGCCTGGTTTGCCTCAAAAGTCTCCAACTCGTGGAGTTTTGGTCAAATTGTCGCAATCACGGTATGGGCTGAACCGCTTTGCGAATACATACATCTAGAAATACGTGAGTTCCGGTACTGAGCAATCACAATGAAGCAGACACTGACCTCCCTATCAACGCTTAGGTGGTATGAGACGTGGCTTCGACCATCGTCTCCCGGCACCTTGGAAGGTTGTCAAGGGCGATGCTAGGGGAAGGGAGTCAATGAGCGACGAGACGGGAGCATATAAAGACGAGGCACAAAACGGGGAAGAGCTCGCGATCCTTACCACACCGAACTCCTCCCCAGTCCACTCATACCCATCGAGCGCAACTAAAGGTGTCTTCGAGCAAGTCCGAGATCTTAATCCACCAGAAACCGAAAAGTTAGTTGAGACGAGTGATTCTCCGAACAGCGACTATGACCGCATAAAGCATCAGGAGGAATTTACGCCGCTAGAGTTGAATCTGCCTAAGGAAGAAGATATCACATGGCAGATGTCTGATTTCTCAGGGCCGGAGAGAGTACCCTTGTCCTATACCTGAGCGCATATATATCACCGCTATGTTAACGAATCTGTACACTGGTTATCATCAGAAAGACCCTGGAAAGCCTGTAGCATATGGATAGACCATGGCGCGGACGTTCAGCTACATATATGGCCAACTAACATGCACCCCGGCTTGGCATACCTCTGAAAAGTACATAGACAGGAAGATGCCCACACGTCCCTCTACACTCTTATCCTACTACATTCACCCAGTACCTCTATTCATTACTCCTACTTACCCTTCTCCCCCAATGCTCCCCTCCCTTTAATCCACCTCAAACCCCCCTATCTCCCCTCCCCTCCCCTCTCCTTCCCTCCCCTCTCCTTCCCTCCCCCTTAGCCCAAACACCTAACTAACATCAACACCTCAACCCTCCCCAACTAACCATATATACACAAATAAACAGACAAACCCCCATCCCATCCCTCCTTCCTGGCTCATCTTAATTTCTTATAACCACCATCCATCCATCCATCCGCCTAGGTAGGTAGGTAATCAGCCTGATTCATTTGTATGTTTAGATTGGAACTAGAGGATTATAAGCTGGCTAGGTATTTATTGATGTGAGATCGGTTGTATGGAGTGAGGAGGGGAGAGAGGAATGGAGGTAAGGGAAGGTAGGGGAGGAGGGGAGGGAAGGTGGAGTAGGTTGGGAGATGAGAGATGGGATAGGGATTAGGGGTTAGGGGTTAGAGGGGAGAAGGGGGTAGGAGAGAGAAGGGGAGAGGAGAGGGGTATAGGTTGGGAGATGGGGTAGAGGGAGGGGAATGGAAGGGGAATGGGTATGTGAGTGGAAGTTGGGGAACGAATGATATATTACTGTAGGTAGGAGAGCGAGAACATATTAGTAGTAACTAGGAAGTAGGTAAGTAAGACCAGTCCGTGCAGGGAAAATAGAAGCGTTCAAAACCCTATAAACCCTCCAACCCCTCTAATTGGCGCGCAAATCCTTCTTATGCCAATCACAGATGATGTGCGATCACGTACCCATCACATCAACCTCAACATCAACCTCAATCACATCAACCTCAACAGCACTCACATCACAGCATACTCACAAAACATCGTCAGAACCAGCTATAGCTATGAACAGATATTCGCTATCTACCTACCACACACACAGGCACGTTGAGCATATACACAAGATCACCTCCCCTTCCCCCCCCTCCTTCAACCACAAAGATTCACTAACAATTGCTTCGAAAACGACCGTTCAAAGAAAAGAAAACAAATTCGCTTCCATCAATGCGCGCAAGCTCAAACAACAAACAGGTATCGCACGTACGTACGTATTCCAAGCACAACACGATCAATGCCCGCGCAACAACAACAACAACAACAACAAAGCGAACGGGCTATAATCCTCACAAAAATGTGAAAAAAGAGACCGTCCGCTTCGCTTTTTGGCTTTGCCAGAACCAATAAAAGCAAATGCATGCATGCATGCATGCATTGATACCGTCATCGATCGTACATTTGCAATATATCAATGCCCCCATATGACAACAACCACAAACAAGCTAGATGAGATATTTAAACCGGTAAGTTGATGTGCGGGGTGTGTTTAGTGCTGTTGAACCAATCTCCTCCCCCACTCCCATTCCCATGGTCTCCTAATCTCCAATGCAGCTTGCCTACCGACTTAAGCTGAGAGACGAGTGTGTCCAGCTTCCTAAGCAGCGGCTACAGCTTGCGCTTTCATCAAGTCCGGCTTACCGATGATTTCGTAAGGGGCGCGTTGGATGATGCCGCCTGTTTTTGGGAGTTGGGTGCCGAGGCCCATGAGGTGGACGTCGACGTCGCGGGCGCATTGGCGGCCTTCGTTGATGCCCCTGTACAAATACATCATATTAGTGGGGATGTTCTTTGCTTGATTGATAGGTGATGATTGGGCATTGATGGATGGATGGATGGATGTTGTTAAGTTAAGTGGGAGACTTACCAAACAATAAGCGACTGTCCCCTTCTACAATCACCAGCGGCAAAGACGCCAGGGACATTCGTATTATACTGACCCGGCGGCGTCTTGATATTCTTCCTGGCATCTTTCTCAATCTCCGGGCCTAGGATTCGATCTTCCGGCCCAAGGAAACCCATGGATAAGAGGACGAGTTGCGCAGGGAAGAATTGGTCGCTGCCTTCTACGGTTTTCATGTCCCATCCGCCGCTAATGCTCTTGGTCCATTCCACGCGGTGGATATTGATGCCAGCGACATGGCCGTCGTCATCGCCCACGAATTCCTTGGACATGACGCAGTACTCACGGGGATCTTTGCCCATGTGCGTTTTCACTTCCGTGTGGCCGTAGTCGACGCGGTAAATACGCGGCCACTGGGGCCATGGGTTGTCGCGAGCACGCTCTGCTGGTGGCTGGGGGAGTAACTCGAAGTTGGTGACTGATTTGGCTCCGTGGCGGACTGAGGTGCCTATGCAGTCGTTTCCGGTGTCGCCGCCTCCGATGACGATGACGTCCTTGCCTTTGGCGGAGATGTATTCACCATCCGCAAGTTCGGAGTCGAGGAGAGATTTGGTGTTGCGGTGGAGGAATTGCATGGCAAAGTGGATGCCTTCGAGCTCTCTGTTGGGGATTTTGAGGTCTCGAGCGACAGTTGCACCGGTAGCAACCACAACTGCATCATTCTTTTCGCGGAGAGATTGTAGGCTGACTTCGCTGTCAGGACCAACCGTACAGCTGGTGACGAATTTCACGCCTTCGTCGGCCATGAAGTTCACCCGGCGTTGAACAATGGTCTTATCGAGCTTCATGTTGGGAATACCGTACATGAGCAGACCACCAATGCGGTCTGAGCGCTCGTAGACAGTGACTGTGTGGCCACATTTATTGAGCTGGTCAGCAGCGGCGAGACCAGAAGGGCCTGAGCCGATGATCGCAACCGTCTTGCCAGTGCGGGTTTTTGGTGGTGTTGGCACCATCCAGCCCATGTCGAAGCCACGGTCGATAATAGCGCACTCAATGGACTTGATACCAACAGGATCTTCGTTGATGCCAAGCACACAAGCACCTTCGCAAGGAGCAGGGCATACACGTCCAGTAAACTCAGGGAAGTTGTTAGTCATCAAGAGGCGGTTCAGGGCATCTTGCCATTGGTTCTGGAATACCAGTTCGTTCCACTTGGGGATGATATTGGAGATTGGGCATCCAGTATCCGACTGGCAGAAAGGCACACCACAGTCCATGCATCGAGCTGCTTGGTACTTCAAGCCATCCTCATCCAGACGGCTAGAGAGTTCTTTCCAGTCACGGATCCTAGTCTCAGGCTTGCGGTACTTCTCGCTTCGCCGCTGGTACTTCATAAAACCTTTAGTTTTATCAAGGACAAGTGCAGATCGCTTCTTCTCGGCCTTGTTATCGCTGACGCTCTCTTCAATGTCGAGCATGTCTTTCTTCTTCTGTTTAGCTTCCTTATCATGCGTCTTGATCCTTGATTCTTCGTGGCTTGTCCGTACCGCGTTGCCTGGCAAGATGGGTAACGGATACTCGGCCTTCTTCGCGGCTTCCGCCTTGGCAGCTTCTTCGGCCACGACTCGCTTGTAGTCAGTTGGAAGGACTTTAATGAACCTTGGCAAGGCCCGGTTAAAGTCCAAGAGAACGCGAGCAGCAAGCTCGGAACCTGTATAGTGGTGATGATCCTCAACCAAGCCGCGGACGAATGCGATCTCAGACGGGTCCTCGAGGCCAGAGATCTCTACCATTTCGGCGTTGACCTTCGATTCAAAGTCTTGATTCATATCAAGGACGTATGCAATGCCACCAGACATACCAGCGGCAAAGTTACGTCCAGTACCGCCAAGAATCAGTACTCGCCCACCAGTCATGTATTCGCAGCCATGGTCACCAACGCCTTCAACAACTGCTGTAGCGCCTGAATTACGAACAGCAAATCGCTCGGCCGCCACACCACGGAAGTAGCATGTACCGCCTGTTGCGCCGTATAAGCACACGTTGCCAATGAGGATGTTCTCTTCTGCTTTGAAGACAGCAGATCGGGGTGGGTAGATGATGAGACGACCACCAGAGAGACCTTTGCCAACATAGTCATTTGCATCACCCTCAAGCTCCAAGGTCACGCCGCTAGCCAAGAACGCGCCAAAAGATTGGCCGGCTGAGCCCTTGATGTTTGCATGAATGGTATCTTGGGGAAGACCTGCTTCACCATAGCGTCTGCTGATCTGATAAGAAAGAGTGGCACCAAGAGCGCGATCAGTATTGACAATGTCACATTCAATGCGGCATGGTCGTCCTTTCTCCAATGCTAGCTCGGACTCGGCAATGAGCTTGTTGTCCAATCTGACGTGTAGCTTATGATCCTGCTTGCGAACGTTGTAGGTTGCAACACCAGGTCGAAGCTGGTGAGCAGGTGTAAGAATGAGGCCAAAGTCAAGATTCTCGGTCTTGGGAGTCCTGAGATCTTCACGCATCCTCAAGACCTCCACGTGGCCTACCATCTCGTTGACATTTCGGAAGCCAAGTTTGGCCATAATAGCACGTAGCTCATTGGAGACGTAGTAGAAGAAGTTGATTACGTGCTCTGGCGTGCCCTGAAACTTCGCGCGCAGGGCCTTGTCCTGGGATGCAATGCCAACTGGACATGTATTCTGTTGTAAAAGGTAAAGTTAGCAATCGCTTTCTTGAGGTGAGAAGGGAATGGACGACTGGTCTCTAGAGCACGGAACACCTAGGCTAGAAAGTCCGTGGCCCTAGATACGTCCAAAGTAAGGGATTTGAGCCCGGAAAGTGCGACATACCAAATGGCACTTGCGCATCATAATGCATCCCATGGCGATGAGAGGAGCTGTGGCGAAGCCAAATTCCTCAGCACCGAGCAAACATGCAATCGCCACATCTCTTCCGGTGCGTAGCTGCCCATCGGTCTGAACAATAATCCGTCCTCTCAAGTCGTTAAGCACCAAAGTCTGATGAGTCTCGGCCAGACCAAGCTCCCAAGGCAGACCAGCATATTTGATACCAGTCCATCGCGAGGCACCTGTCCCTCCATCGTGACCGGAGATCAACAAGTGGTCTGATTTAGCCTTTGCCACACCTGAAGCAACAATACCGACACCAGTTTCTGACACCAACTTTACGGAGACACGGGCTCGAGGGTTCGAGCATTTGAGATCGTAGATCAATTGTTTCAGATCTTCGATCGAGTAGATGTCGTGATGTGGCGGGGGCGAGATGAGACCAACACCAGCCGTAGAATGTCTTGTGCGAGCGATGGGTCCTGAAACTTTGTGTCCTGGCAACTCACCACCCTCGCCAGGCTTGGCACCTTGTGCCATCTTGATTTGCAGTTCGTCTGCGTCGGCTAGATAGTTGGATGTCACACCAAATCGGCCTGATGCTACTTGTTTGATGGCAGAGCGCATGGTATCTCCATTCTCCAGGATTTGGCTACGCTCGGGATCTTCACCACCCTCTCCAGTGTTCGATTTGCCACCCAACCTATTCATGGCAACGGCTAATGTTGAATGAGATTCCATAGAGATGGATCCGTAAGACATGGCGCCAGTGACAAAGCGGCGCACGATTTCAGTCCAAGGCTCCACCTGATCAATGGGTATCTCCGGTCTCTGTTCGAAATCAAAGTCCAACAGACCACGTAGGGTACAGTTCTTGATTGCCTCATACTCGGACACAGAGTAGGCCTCATAGGACTTGTCGTTCTTTGTACGAACCGCATCCTGGATGTTGGCAATGGCGACAGGATCGTTGACGTGTGGCTCACCTCCATCTCTCCAATGGTATTCGCCAGACTCAGCTAGACCAACAACAGTCTGGATGTCGCGAGTTGGGAACCCCTTCTCATGGAACGCAAAAGCATCCTGAGCAATGAGCTCGAATGTCATACCACTGATACGCGTAGCTGTGCCAGTGAAGCAACGGTCCACAACGCTGCTATCCACGCCCAAAGCTTCGAAGATCTGTGCGCCTTTGTAGCTTTGTAGTGTAGAGATACCCATCTTGCTCATAACCTTCAGAATTCCACCGTCGCAGGAATACTTGTAATTCTCAATGACTTGCTCATCGGACAACTTCTTCCTGATGAGGCCCTCGCGGTTCATCTTCAGGATACACTCCATGGCCAGATAGGGGCAAATAGCGTCTACACCATAGCCAAGGAGGACACACATGTGGTGTACTTCACGAGCTTCAGCAGTCTCAACGACCAATGCAGCCTGCGATCGCCACTTATTGCGAACCATGTGGTGATGCACCATACCTGTAGCCAAGAGAGCGGACACGGGAACGCGCTCAGCGTTAGTATTCCGGTCAGATAAGACGAGTATCTTGTCTTCATTCTCAATGCCTTCTGTCACGGAGTCGCAGATGCGGTCTAGAGCGTCCATGTACCCTTGAATGCCCTCACTCTTTGGGAAAGTGATATCGATGGTCTTGACAGTCCAGTCACGGTACAAGGTAGTAATATGTTTCAAAGCATTGAATTCCTCGATAGATAGCACAGGCGACGGCAGCATGAGACGATGGCACTGAGAAGAATCCATCTCAAGAAGGTTACCTTGAGGCCCAACATAGCATTCCAAGGACATGACGATTGCTTCTCTGATGGGGTCAATGGGAGGGTTGGTAACTTGGGCAAAGAGCTGGCGGAAATACTCATAGAGCAGTCTGGGTTGCAGTGCAAGACATGCCAGTGGAGCATCATTGCCCATAGAACCCAGAGCTTCCTTGGAATCTGCTGCCATGGGGCCAAGTAAAAGGCTGACTTGCTCAAATGAGTATCCAAACGCTTTCAGGTAAGGATCAGCCTGCACGTTAGTATCATTCAGCTTGAAGCTGAGATCCACCCCGTGTTCAGCTAGCTGTTGATATACGCTAGGTAGCTCAATCAGCTCTTTTTGAAGCCATGACCTAAAGTCTTCGCGACTAGAAACATTGTGTTTGAGCTCAGCATCATCTACAATACGGCCTGCTACTGTATCAACCAATAACATCTTGCCAGGCTGCAGCCGACCCTTCTGCACAATCTTCTCTGGATCAATAGCAATAGTGCCGACCTCTGACGCACAAACTATGCGATCATCGTCTGTGACATAGTATCTGCACGGTCGTAGACCATTTCGATCGAGGTTTGCTCCGCAGTATCTCCCATCAGCGAATGTGAAAAGAGCCGGCCCATCCCAAGGCTCCATCAAACAAGCCGCCCATTCATAGAAAGCCGCCTTTTCCGGGTTCATCGCCGTGTTATCTTGCCACGCTTCTGGAATCATGAGCATAATTGCCTCGGGCAGGGAAAGAACGCCATTGAGGGTCAGAAGTTCGAGTACGTTGTCGAAGGCTGCGGAGTCGGAGCCCCCATCTTCGACGATAGGGTACAGCAAGTCAAGTTCATCGTTGAAGATCTTGGACTTCATGACACCCTCTCGGGCTCGCATCCAGTTCTTGTTGCCACGAAGTGTATTGATCTCGCCTATACGCTCATTTAGCATGGTTTCCATCATTGAATTATCACAATGCCTCACTTACCATTGTGAGCTGCCCATCGTAGAGGCTGGGCACGGTCCCAACTGGGGAAGGTATTTGTGGAAAAACGAGAGTGCACCAAAGCAAAGTGACCCTCGTAATCGACTGAGACAAGATCGTGGTAGTATTGGTAGACTTGTACTGGAGATAGTTGACCCTTGTAGACAATGTTTTTGTTGCTCAATGAGCACAAATAAAACCAATTGTGTAGACCGATGGTGTGAGTGGCGCGCTTGCGTAAAATGTAAAGCTGGCGCTCGAACTTGATGTCGTCGAATTGCTCAAAGTCTGTCGTTTCAGGTTTGTTGCCATCGCCGTACGCAGATCTGAGTACAACGAAAGGCTGAAGGATCAACGGCTCTCGAGAGAGCGCCGCAGGTCCCAGCAGACTGGTGTCCCTAGGCACCTCTCGCCAACCAAGCACCCTGAGGCCCAAGCTCTCGGCAATCTCCTCAAATTTGTTCGTTGACTCCTTCAGAAGTTCCGTGTCAGGTTTGAAGAAGAGGTTGCCTGCAGCGTACTGACCCTGGGGTGGCAAGTCGAAGCCTGTCTCCCTTGCGAAGTTCTTGACGAAAAATTTGTGGGGCATCGAAGTCATCACACCAGCGCCATCACCATCCCGTGCATCGGAGCCCACCGCCCCTCTGTGGGTCATGTTACATAGTAGGTTTTGTGCTGAGCGCCGAAGGTATTAGTCAAGCGGCAAAAAGAGGGCGCGCACGTGGGGGGCAGCTCACCATCGCTGATAATCTTGTGGCTTGCCTGGCCCTTGATATGGCTGTGGACACAATCAGCGACAGTCTCGCATGAACGGGAAGACATTGTACTGACGCAGCAAAGCCAACACCACAGGCATCCTTCTCGTACTCAGGGTCGTACAGACCCTGCTTCACCGGCAGAGCCCCGGCCCATGACCGGTTCTCTGGGGTGTTTTGGTACTCGTATACGCTGGCAGTCTGCTGTTCCTCTTCTAATTGTGGTCCATATATTTCCTCCACGAGACCCATCCTACGGACGGGCAACCGTCGAAAACACTCGTCGCGCAAGCGGGGTAAATTGGGGTTTCGGAGGATTGTTTGATTGAAGAAGTTTAGGACGGAAGCTATGAGACGTTGTGCGACTTGGGGGGTGAGTTGTGTGTGTTGAGAAAGAGTCGAGTGTGAAGATGGTCTTTGGGGGGAGACGAAGGGAAGGGAGAAAGTTTTGTCCCCACGTTGCCGGGTGCCACTTCGAATCGATGATGCAGCTCCCCACCCACGTTTGCTAGCAAGGAGTACTTTTGCTCTATTATCGGGTGTTATTCCCCAGTCCAGCTAGGGAAGGTAGAGGGCAAGCTAAGGAGAGAGGGAAGAGATGTTGTGCAGTGGTTGTGCTGTGTGACTACCTAGGCTACGCAAGACTTGTAACTTTTTGTTCGATTTTCCTATGAATAATTCGACAGAGATAAGCGCGTTTGGTCCAATAGCAGATGGACGAAATGCGGATTGCAGATTCTAGTGGCCTGGCAATGCCCTGAGCCTACGTTAGAGGACTGTTTAATGTGTTTAATGAGCAACTAGGTCTCTCTAGGTCCCTTTAGTTGCCCTTAAGCTTCATGCACTCCACTTTGCCGTCCCTAACTTGCACAGAATACTCCCATTTATATCCGCCTTTCCCAAGCCGGAATACCATTTTACGAGATGCTGTTTGTTTGTTCGTTTATTCACCCACCAGAAGTCGCCCGTTTGCGTGGAACTATGACTCCTTCTTGTCGAATATGATACCAGTCAGGCATACTACATGAAAGATTGTCACCCATTAGCGACCATTACTACCTTGCGTAGCACACGTTCCATCCTCCGATTCCTTCAGCCTTTCGGAAGAGTCCTGGTCACTACCCTGAAACTCATGCGCCCACAATCACCTTAGGGTCGCATTTCCCTCCAGGCCAGGATCACAATGACCATTGTAAGGTTCAAGTATGGTGCGCCTACCTGAGAAGGACTTGATCACCACCCATCGCTCCCTCTAGCTCTAGCGTCGCATGTCTTGTGTCTGTCCTGGGTGTAGAAAGCAGCCCTCTTCGGGTCCATGGGCCTCTCTCAACCGCCCACGTTGCTCCCTGCAAGGGTTGGAAAGCATTTAGCCCAACCCCGTAAAAGTGGGTTGAGCCTCATATGGCGCCGTCGAACGCCAGAATGCCCCAAGCTCCCGAGGATGGATTGTGTGGATTGTGTGGATTGTGTGGTGCAGGTCGCAGTCGAGTGCTGGTGCCAGCGAGTCTGCATGAAAGCCTTCAAAGACCGGGGAAAAGGGACAAGGGAAAAGCATTCGCACAGGCCGATTGTCGGAGCACTCTTAGCTTGACCCCCCCAGGACCCTGAACTCTTTACCTCTTTACCCTCTTGGTTCGCTTAGACTGTCAATCATGCACAATGAGCTACTTTGGTAGCCTGAGATCTGCCCATTTTTGTAATCCAACCCGTCTTACAGGCCAGCCCCGTCTTACCCCGTGTCTTCGGCCCACTTGACGCGGACGTGCATAATCGGTGATAATAAAGGTACTGCTGTACATGTAAGATACAACCGCAATAAGTATTAGCTAGGTACATGTCCACTATTTACGTTTGCCACTCCGATCCGGAAGGGGCTAAATCTTGACTATTCAATTCTTGACCGTTGGAAATTTGCCTTGTTGATGTTAAGCTTTTTCATACGTTGGAAATTTGATGAACTTTGGCTACTAGTCTCCCACATCATCAATACTTAGCCTTCCCAAATATCTCTGTCCATACCTACCTACGCTCCGTAATTGAGATGAAAGGGTGGGGATATTTCAATCATCCTTCTGACATTTTAGGTTGAGATCTCTCACAATAAGGGGATATTCCAGTAGATTGAACGTATCCCATACCCTGTGTTGCGGATGATGAACATATCTGTAATCCTCAGAAATCCCTTGGGTACAGAGCGTTCGCACACCAATCCCTCAATATATATTTCCTATCCAAATTGTGTCTTGAAGTCACTCTACAGCGGCGTGAATTAAGCAATAACGCTGCTGTCAAGGTGTACCATATTCTTGGGCAATGGGCATAATTGTGTTCATCCACGAGCTTGATGGCTTACTGACCTTTCTTCATTTTCATCTTCATCTCTTCGATCCAGTCTTTCGCCCTGTTCTTCGGCACTGCATTGATCCTCACGACGCCATCCACAACCTCCACATCTGCACTGCCAAGCACTTTTCCCAGGCTCACCTTCCTTCCCATCTTGACTAAGCCGCCACTGGCTGTCTCAATATAGTACTCCACATTCGCTATCGTGTACTCCTGTCTCTCATCAAATGGTAAGGGCAACATGTAGTCGAGATGCTGAGGTACAGTATCAGTCTCCGAGAAAGCTTTGATGAAATCTGATTTTAGATGAAGTGGATAGAGGAGGACGACTGGAAACATAAGGGTGCTTGTAGGAGACAAAGGTTCCGGAGCTAGGTGGATAGATGCGTCTTCCATGTCGGGCGGTTGGCCGGTAGTGCGTGTGCGTATATTGCGGGCACGTAGTGCAGTAGCCAGCATAAGTTCTTCCTTCCGGACGCGTTCTTCCCGTTCCTGCCTTTTCTTTTCACTCGCCGCAATCGCTACTTGTCGGTTAGTGATTTTAGTATTGAGGTTGCTGAGGGCGGTATTAGCAGGGTCGATCGCTATACCACGAGAGCAAGCATCCGAAGCCTCGATGATCTTGTCCAATGCGAGGAGGGCAAGGGAGGAGCGGTAGTAGGCTTTAACATTCCTAGAGTTGAGGCGGAGGGCAGCTGCACAATCCATTGTGGTAGATCTGTAGTTTTCTGAATGGTACCCGTTAGTTGAATCCCATTGGCTACAACGTGAGACTCGACATCATACTCAATTCCAGGTTGCACAGGGCTCGATTTACATAACACACTTCCTCGAGCTCTTTCTTCCTCTCATCTTCTGCTTTTTCGTCTGTACTTGGTGTTTTCCCAGCTTCCTGCAGATTCTCTGGATTACGCGAAAGGACAGCGATGCCTTTAGTGTAGAATTCCTTCCCATCTTTCCATCGCTTAGCCTTAACCAGCTCATTTCCTTGTTCTTTGAAGCTTTGAGCATTTTCAGCAGGTGTGCCTTCGTATTGTAGCGCCCGAAGGGCCTCGAGCTCGATATTCTCCCCGTCTAGTCTGCGGCATGAGATGAACATTTTTCTTCAAAAATTGCAGCTCTACTGCAGCCTACCTTCATTTTCCTCGCCCTCGAGAGAAGTCATGAATAGCGGAGTCTTGTTCATCATTTGCACGATCTCGTCTGCAGTATGAGATTTGACGGACGACATATGAGGGGGCATCAATGGTGCGATGCCATTTGGGTCTTGATGCGTGCTTCCAATTGGAAAGGGTACTGATGCTGATGTCGTCGTAGGAGGAGCAACAGATATGGACTCCTCGACGTTTGCCATAGTGTTGCGATGGGCTGCTGAGTAGAGTCTCCAGAACGCTCTCGGAGTCTACAAGTAGAGTGAAAACCAATTAACATTCACTAGATTTTGGTGGTTCTACGATTAATATTGCTGTCCTCGAATAAAGAGTATGCGATAAGCTAAGCGAGCTCCTTATCGTCGCTAGGCAACCATGACGTTCCAGCTAACAGAAAATTCGATGGAAGAGCTCCTATGACACTGAGATTTGGGCCTCTTTACGTGAGGTTACAGGCATGAGGAAAGAATTCTTATCTTTACCGGTGCTTCCGGAGGATTTGCAGTTCTTCCAGTGGATGCGAGAGACGTGTGGCAGCCTCTAGAAGGTCGTTTCAAGATTTGGAAACTGCAAGAACCGACTAGAATCTCCCAGCCTTTCCAGCCTTGGTAAATAAATATTTCCCTTCCCACAACAACACAATTTTTGGTTTCTTCAACTACAATACACACAAACTTGCCAGCTACTTTTCACGCTTTCACGACTATAGAGTTCTCAGTTCTACCATTTCACTTGTTACCCTTATCACATTCGGACTAATAACCCACAATCACCATGGCACCAGCCATTGGAATTGACCTGGGCACGACCTACTCGTGCGTAGGTATCTTTAGAGATGACCGCATCGAGATCATTGCCAATGACCAGGGCAACCGCACTACCCCATCCTTCGTCGCGTTCACAGACACAGAGCGTCTCATTGGTGACTCGGCAAAGAACCAAGTCGCTATGAACCCTGCCAACACAGTCTTTGATGCCAAGCGTCTGATAGGGCGAAAGTTCGCCGACGCTGAGGTGCAGGCCGATATGAAGCACTTTCCCTTCAAGGTCGTCGACAAGGGCGGCAAGCCAGTCATCCAAGTCGACTTCAAGGGCGAGACCAAGTCATTCACCCCTGAAGAAATCTCATCTATGGTGTTGACCAAGATGAGAGAAACCGCCGAATCATATCTCGGTGGTACCGTCAACAACGCCGTCGTCACAGTCCCCGCCTACTTCAATGACTCTCAACGTCAAGCCACCAAAGACGCTGGTCTCATTGCCGGTCTCAACGTCCTCCGTATCATCAACGAACCCACCGCCGCAGCCATTGCCTACGGTCTTGACAAAAAGGCCGAGGGAGAGCGAAATGTGTTGATCTTCGACTTGGGAGGAGGAACATTCGATGTCTCGCTCCTGACGATCGAGGAGGGTATCTTCGAAGTCAAGTCTACTGCTGGTGATACGCATTTGGGTGGTGAAGACTTCGACAACCGCTTGGTCAACCACTTCGTCAATGAATTCAAAAGGAAACATAAGAAGGACTTGAGCTCCAACTCCCGTGCCCTCCGTCGTCTTCGAACCGCTTGCGAGAGAGCCAAGCGAACCCTGTCCTCATCCGCACAAACCTCCATCGAAATTGACTCTCTATTCGAAGGTATCGACTTCTACACCTCCATCACCCGTGCCCGCTTCGAGGAGCTCTGCCAAGATCTCTTCCGCTCTACCATGGAGCCGGTGGAGCGTGTCCTCCGTGACGCCAAGATTGACAAGTCCACCGTCCACGAGATCGTCTTGGTTGGCGGCTCAACCCGTATCCCAAAGATACAGAAGCTCGTCTCCGACTTCTTTAACGGCAAGGAGCCTAATAAATCAATCAACCCCGACGAGGCCGTTGCCTACGGTGCAGCCGTCCAAGCCGCTATTCTCTCAGGCGATACCTCCTCAAAATCCACCAACGAAATCCTGTTGCTCGACGTTGCGCCATTATCCCTTGGTATCGAGACTGCTGGCGGTGTCATGACTGCTCTCATTAAGCGAAACACAACTATTCCTACCAAGAAATCCGAAGTCTTCTCCACATTCTCCGACAACCAACCAGGTGTGCTTATCCAAGTCTTCGAGGGTGAGCGTGCTCGTACCAAGGACAACAACCTGCTCGGCAAATTCGAACTCTCTGGCATCCCACCTGCGCCCCGTGGTGTTCCACAAATCGAGGTCACCTTCGATGTCGACGCCAATGGTATCATGAACGTCTCAGCCCTCGAAAAGGGTACCGGCAAGACCAACAAGATTGTAATCACCAACGACAAGGGTCGTCTCTCGAAGGAAGAGATCGAGCGTATGTTGTCTGAGGCCGAGAAGTACAAGGCCGAAGATGAGGCTGAGTCTGCTCGTATCTCCGCCAAGAACGCCCTCGAATCCTACGCCTACTCACTACGCAATACCATCTCTGATCCCAAGGTTGAGGAGAAGCTTGATGCTTCTGAGAAGGAGACTCTCAAGTCGGAAATCGACAAAACTGTTGCATGGCTCGACGATAACCAGACTGCCACAGTCGAGGAGTATGAATCACAACAGAAGACCCTCGAAGGCGTCGCCAACCCCATCATGGTCAAGATGTACGGCGGTGCAGGGGGTGAAGGTGGCATGCCCGGCATGGGTGGCATGAGTGGCATGCCCGGAGGAGGAATGCCAGGCGGTGCTCCCGGTGGATTCCCAGGAGCTGGTGCCCCTGGCGGTGATGACGGTCCTACAGTGGAAGAAGTTGACTAGATGTTTGTGGGAAAGATACAGCGATTCTCTTTTCTGTTCAGTCTCAGGCGAGCAAATGTTGCTATGACCATGCATGCATAGGAGAAAAGCCGGTGTTACTCGGGTTGTAATTAGACTCAGGGGTGGTCTTTGATAGCGAGCTTAGATACAACTTTCCAATAAATTCAATAAAATTCAAGAACTTCAGAATTACTTCTATTGTACAATTTGTGACTTGATGAATTTGAGCATATACTAGTGCTTAAGAGTTTTTGAAGAACGTCACGGACCATGTACACTCACGTAACTATATGCCACCTTCTGCTGGACATACAAATCCTTTGAGCAAGAACAGGCTTATCCATAGATCCGTCCAAGCAAAAGAAATACAAATAGAAGGGGTTAACCCCCCCAACCGTGCAGTCCTGCGGGGCTGACCCCTAGAGGAAACGAAACACACCCCATTTTGTTTCCTAGGTGACCAATTTCAAGGGTAGAGAAACCCCGCTCCGGGGAATGATCTTGGTGCCCAGGCCACAAACTCTAGGGTGTTTCCAGGGGGCAACACGCTTGCCAGGTGCATACCGTTGGGGGGTGAACCCCTCTAGTCGAGTGCAGCACGTCCAGCCTTCAACATCCGTTAAGCAATCCCACTAACGATCTATGAGAGAGATATATGATATATTCATGTGCTAACGCCAGTCATAACCCCCAAAGTACAGTCCTAGTCTCCAATACCAAGCGCCCAGCTATTCTATAAGTCCTGCAAGGAAACGTGTAATAAAATTCCAGAGAAGTGAGAATGTTATCCGTTTTGTCAATCGTGAGTTTAGACTCCGAACTCCTGAGTCAAGCCAAAAAATCAATACAAATGGGGTGGTCCGGTATATGCTGTAGCGACGGTGAGTGCAATGATTACATATTGAAAGTGGGCCACTGGTATTGTAATTTTGACACATGCAACGTGGTACTAGCTGTGGGCTTGTTCAACATGCCTTTCGACATTATCTTTTCGGCCGAATGTCGCGTCGCAACCTGCAGGACACGGAAATCTTAGTGGCCTATCTGGATGCTCATTTTGAATATGTCTTCGCATACTCTTTGCGCTTCTGCGGAGACTTTGCCCGGAACAGAGGTTACAGGTGATTTTTCTCTTCTTGTTCTTCTCCATGTCTCTTAGCCTCTTCTCTCCTTATAGCTTCTGCTCTCCTTCGGTATCTCTCTTCTTCATTTTGACGTCTCCTAGCTTGGTCTCTCCTTTGTTCTCTTTTTTCTTGTTCTTCTCTAGGTCTCCTAGCTTCTTCTCTCCTTCGGGGTATCTCTTCTTCCTCCTGTTGTTGTTCGAGTCTTCTTGCTCTCTCTACTGACTCGAACAACCACCTTCTAAGACGTCTATTGCGACGCTCGTCTTCTGCTAGACGGATGACTCGATCATAAGCTTCCTGCTCTAGTCTAGCGAATCCAGCGAGTGTATCCGCATAGGTAAGCTTGGCGTTCTCTCTCTAGCAAGGCTCTCTTATTTTCCTCATACCTGCTCCTTGGCGAAAGGCTGGATTTTCTTTGCAGACGCCCTTTCTGCAAGGTATTTCGAGGCGCTTGCGTCTCATACTTGATTTGGACACACTTAAAGAGCTCTAGGTCTCCTGGCTTAATCTTTTGCTGTTCAGCGTCATTATTCGTGGCTGCTTCTGTCTCATCAATCCATCGAGTATTTTTGTTTGGACTGACTTGTGCAATGTACTGTTTCAACCCGCAAACCGGACTAGACTACGTAAGCCACGAAGTCGGTTATCTACGGGGACACTCACCATATTGCTAAGGAGATGACGTCTATAGCGTCGACGTTCGCCTCGCCTTGTTGTAGGTTCTCCGAGATACGGGAGCAGCCGCAGCATGCGCAGCTCATTTTTGTGTGCTGGCTCCCTGGGACCTGAATGGACATCTGTACCTTTGTTCCAGGAAAAATATTTTTGTCCCAGGTCCCTGGACGAATTCTACGATGATCGTGGCCAGACCTTCTCAGATAGTAGCGGTTCTGAGATACATATTCCTCGCCAGGCAGACCTCTGAAGGTAAGCTTGAGCATAGCTGCGAAAATATCCCAGTGCCTGAACCATTCATACGGCAGCTCATGCTCCCGATCCAACACGTCTCGGAAGTAGAACAAGGTATGAATGGGCATTCTTGGAGTTTGAGGCACTTGTCCTTGCATCCTCAAGAGTAATGCGTGTACCTCCAAATTAGTCTGCAACATTCTCTTCAACAATTCGAGAGCATCAACGGAGAATTCCTGGAATACTCCAAGCAAGGGTCTTAGGATATTTACAATCCGATCAACATACGTCGTTATACTTTGTATCGCTGTCGGAATCGAGGTAAGGGTCTGGCATTGGAGCTCTTCAATTCGCTCCAAGCGTTGGTCGACACGCGGATAGTGACTCTGCAGTGTGCAACGGAAGTCTTTTACACCAATACTGACACCAGCACAAATCTCGACCAATCGTGATAATTGGCCTGCGGTAGCTGCGGAGGCTGTCACATTCTGTTGAGACATCTTTTCCACGTCCCGCATAGCCTGAGCATTGGCATTTTGGCAATCACCAATTTTGGCGAACAAGCCAGCGTTCGTCTCCACGCTTGAATCCTGGATGGCTTTCACTCTGCTCTCGAGCCTCGGCAGTGTAGATCTGAACCATGATTAGACTTTGTTTTCTGGCTAGTTGGGAGACTCACGCAACTGGTAGCGCAAGTAACAAGCTCATATTGAGCAGCTTGGTAGCAATGACAGCCCGAAATCTGCTGACATCCTCACGCATAGCCACAGCCCATTGCATCTTCCTAGCATTACTGGTGAAATGCAATTTTACACCTCTTGCCACACTCACGATGCAACGGTACTTCTCGATCTTTAAGAGGAAGTCTCTTAACGGTGTCTGTATAGTAAGCGCCATAGCTCGCACAGCATTGACATGACCGACATCGCCGCCCGTACCCCATACACCATCTTTCAGCTGTTCTAGCACAATCTGTAGTTGTTCAAGATCTTGTAAAAGTAGCAAGAAGTCATCCTTTGAGCCTCCGGAGTCTTTGAGTGCTTTGCGCAAGTCATTGATGAGTCCAATTGCAGTGATGAAGTCACTTGCGGAAAATCCGAATGCTGGTAACATGGCTGTGGATAGCGCGGATTGGAGTGCTTAAGACCTTAAGACTATAATGGAATAAGTTGCATTTACTCTGCTTCAAGGCAAAAACACCCTTGAATGATAGATCTCAGAAAACCATATGCCAGTGATGCATTGAGGTTGCAGGCAGGGACCCCAAAGTGAGGCTGTGGACTTGGCGGATTGATTTGCCTCGTTTGCCTACAAGTCTTGATGCAAGGAATAAGCGAGAAAGAAAAAATTGCGAGCATTTAGGATGGCTTCACGTATTATGCATGCCATTATAATACATTCATGTGCTTGCACCAGTTATAACCCACAAAGCAGAATCCTTTCCTCTAATATCAATTGCCCCAACTATTCAATGACTCCTGTAAGGGAACACGTGATGATAGTCTAGGGAGTGAGCACGCTACCCGTTCCTTCAACCGTGAATTTGCTTCCTTAGTCCAGCCCAACAATCGGTGGGCGCGTAGTGGTCTTTGGGCTCAGGCGTATATGCAGCGATGGTGAGTACAATGAATACATTCTGGAAATGTGTCGCTAGTGTTGTAATTTGTACACCTGCAACAGTACCATACAGTGCCTCCCAGACGTGGGCGAGCAGAGCAATGAGGCATTTGATCGGTTGCCAACATGTTTGGCAATTTGAACCGGGTTCTTGTTACGAGACGTCGGAGGAACTCCTTTGGGAGGCGGGTATGGAGCGCGAGAAAAATCGAGATATATGGGCGAGAAAGCGGGCGTGTTGGAGCGGTGAGCGGCATTGACGAGACCTGTTTGCAAGATATGGGATCAGTCGCACTTTCTCGATATTGATTTACCCAGGAATCGACTCCTTTATGTGATGTTCATGAAAGTGAGGCATTGAAAAAAAGCTTGGCGCGTGCCAGCAAAGCTAGGTAGCCTCAGAAACTCAGCCCCGAGAATGCGTGGAATTGCCCTGGGAGCTTGGTGGCAGCTCTAGCACTTTCGGACGACAATCGGAACTTCATATGCAAGAATACTTTGAGATTGGGGCAGGTAGCAAAAGGTGAAGCTGTGGACTTCGAGGATTGATCTGCCAAGTTTGCCTACAGACCTAATAAGCGAGAAAGACTTCACATTACTCTGTATGCATGCCGTGATTTGAAAACTCTCAATACCAACAGTAGTGCTGCATCTCATTGAGCTTGATTAGTGGGAGACCTCTCCGGGAAATCAAGGGATGCTAAGACACTTCACCTAGAATTTGGCAATGAGACGAGACAGCCATCTGACAACGCCCCGCCCGTGAGCTCAAGGATGACGCCTGGAACTCCTTCATTGGAAGGCGCGCTGCCTAAACAACCGTCCGAGCAGTCTCCAACCCCATCGCAATGCTATCGATGATCGCTCAGTCGGCAAATGAGGTCCTGCATGATAATGCACGTAGCTCGACAGAATGCTCCTTCCACATCCTCTGGCCTGGCCGTCACATTTGGTCATGCTCACCAGGCACACAACGACGGTGGGTAAGCACATCCGTACTGTTGACGGATTCCTGCAGGCATGGGTAGTTTGGCACATTGCCCTGATTCGTAGGCCATTTAGGCTGCAACGTGCTGTATCAGAGTATATCTGGAAGCGTAGCTCCTGTGATAGCACACTCAGCTGACCAAAGTCTGCTTGATTGCTTTTCTGGTAATACCCCATAAGGGACTGCAACCCGCTAAGCAAATGAAGAATGCAGGCATGTTTAGAATCCTATGTGGGAACAGCGACGAATAGTCGTGAACGAGGAAAGGAGCGGGGAAAGGGTTTCGGAAATCTAGAAGTGTAATTGCTCAAGCTTCCCATGAAAAGCGGGAGCGGAAATTAGCAGCGTTGTAGACCAGACTCCTCTATATATGGCAGCATCTGAATCCCTTATAAGTGAATAGGAAGGGTTGGAATGTGGCAATCACGTGCCCACGTAATCACAGAATCCGGGATAGTGCGGCCGTCATGTAATTTGATAGTGGTATGTATGCTCTAGAGAGATTTGCCCATGAACTTGCGCTTCGTAAAGCTCAACCACCACTAGAGTACGTTAGCGCTGATAATACCTCGTCTAGAAAATGGGGCTTGCCTTAGACGGGGTATTTCCATCTGCATATATCCGCGCTAACAGCCTCATTGCCAGTTCTTGTCTCACCTGTGAAAGATACCTGCGTTACAATAAGCTTCATAATCATGAAGAAGTGCACAAACGTCTTACTGTCGTAGAGTTTCCGCATCCTGTCTGTCCCTTGGTGCCTCAAAGGCCTGATTCAAGGGAAAGCTGGAGTCTCCAGGTATAGCAAATTGATCCAAAGCGGTGTTCAGCAGTGCCTAATGGACCGTGGTAATGCGTGAGCATCATAGCTTCTCAAAAACACGTGCCGGACCGGCATTTCTGTACAGCCCGTAAAAGCCCCAAGACGTACCTTTTCTGCCTCTTTCTTTCCCATCGATGGCCGTATCTTGCCTAAGCACTCGCTCACAAAGAGTATGCCATAAATGAGCAGTCGATCGGCCGGGCCCTTGATCTCAAAGTTTCGGAAGAATGTGTTGGCACGGAATAAAGAGAGGATCTCATCTAGAGGATCGTAGGACTCGCTGTCTGGGTCAATGTCGAGTTCGGAGGTGTTGGGGGGGAGTGCCGGCAGAGTGTAGGCAGGGCCTCGAGTTCTTGTACGGAGGGGCAGCAGGGCAAAGTTCCCTGGCAGAGTTTTAGCAGAGAGTGACTGTTTAAAAGAACGGCAAGGGAGAGGACTGGTGAGCAAGGTGGGATGTTACCTATTACTCGAACATCCTGGTCTTGGAGGAATATCGAATGGTATGCCTGTTACCATGTTAGCACGGAGTTATAACATAGAAACATGCTTTACACACCGGCATTTTGGGACGTATGGGGAATATGTAATTGGAGCTCGCAAGGCGTCCGCATTACCTATACCATAGACATGATAGCTAAAATGCCCAGACTTTTAGGGCTGCTCCGAAAGGCACTTTACGCGTCTCGCGTCTTCAATTGCACATTATCTACCTTACTGCGTCCTTCACTACCAACTCCACGTATCGCAAAGATGTCAGACTATGAAGATGAAATGGACGTTGATGCTCCTCCCCTCAAGGAGTCTATCATCTTTAGCTCTGACAACACCAACGCAAAGGGCAAGAGGAGTGCAGCAAATCTGCCTGTAGAGGCGGAAGATAATCTACCATGGTGATTGGAGCTTCATATTAAAGACATGAAGGAGCTGATCATTCGCAGGGTAGAAAAGTACAGACCTGATACCCTAGATGATGTTTCTGGGCACCAAGACATTCTTGCTACCATCAATAAGTTTATTGACACAAATGTGTGAAGCCTACTAGCAACTCCAGCCCAAAGATGACTGATCTTGTGAAGCGATTACCCCATCTTCTCCTCTACGGGCCCCCAGGTACAGGCAAGACATCGACCGTATTAGCATTGGCACGCCGAATATATGGAAATAGGAACATGCGCCAGATGGTGCTGGAGCTCAATGCTAGTGATGACAGAGGTATTGACGTGGTTCGAGAGCAGATAAAGACATTTGCGAGTGAGTGAGATCACGATAGGGCTTGTAATTCCGCATGGTGCTGAAATTTGGTCAGGCACGAAACAAATATTCTCTGCAGCGCCGAAAGCTGGGGACACGCCCTCCTTAGGAAGCTTTAAGCTTATTGTACTCGACGAGGCAGATGCAATGACAGCGGTAGCTCAGATGGCACTGCGGCGGATTATGGAAAAATACACAGCTAATACAAGATTCTGTATAATTGCCAATTATACCCATAAGCTCTCGCCAGCATTGCTCTCCAGATGTACGAGATTCAGATTTAGCCCTCTGAAGGAACCAGACATTCGACATCTGGTGGACATTGTCATCGAGAAGGAACACATAAAGATACAGCTCGATGCAGTAGAAAGCTTGGTACGACTGAGCAAAGGCGATATGAGACGTGCTTTGAACGTGCTTCAGGCTTGTCATGCCAGCAGTATGATTTGCCTGCCCATCTCCGCCAGAGCATATGGAACTCAAATTAGCTGACAACTGCTTTTAGGTACGCCATTGCACTTGAAAGGGCAACCGCCGCCGAAAAACCCAAATCGAGAAATGATAACCAATGACACCATTTATGATTGTATTGCTGCTCCCCATCCGTCCGACATTAGACTCATCCGTGATACTCTTCTTGAAACATCCGACGTAACTTCTTGTCTCAATACGCTTAATGTCCTCAAGGCCAATAAAGGCCTCGCCTTAGCCGACATACTTACGGCGCTAGGAGAAGAGTTAGTCAAGCTAGAAGTACCACCACAAACAAGGGTAGCCTGGTTACAAGGACTTGCAGAAGTAGAATATAGACTAAGTGGAGGAGGTGGCGAAGTCGTACAAACCGGAGGCCTTGTTGGTGTTGTGAGGGGAGGTGTCGATCTGATGGAGCATGGGGGAACGTAATAAAATGCAGCCGTGTCCGACAACCTTTGCTCCTGTGATTTTGCGATCCAATATTCGACTCGTTTGGAAGATTATGTACTGGCTAGACCGTGGGTTTGGAACTTGCTATATGCAGGTGCTCGTGATGAGATATCCGAATTCTCGCCACAGGAAGTGGGTCATGATTCCCTTCCAGCGAAGGGACAATGGAGTATTCGCCACCAGCGGTCTTCGGGTCCGAGGCTCGAGTTTCCGCGGAACAGCATATTCAACCATGGAAGTGGAAGAGAGTGAGCCTTCTATCATCGGCGACACAATCCGAAGAACTTTTGTGTATCAATGGCCGCTTCCCCTGTCCCATGTTTTACTCATTTTGTCCTCGCTCCTTCCGTCTCCTGTGAACACCATCTTCTACACCTAGCTCCATCACACCCACAACGCGACTTTCCTCTCCTCCAGGGAAACACCATACATCAGCAGTCACAAGTATTCTCCCAAAGTGCCGATATCGCTATTAAGAGCCTAATCTCGTAAACAATACATGCAGCTCACACCCGCCGACTTCAATATGGCTACTGATTTCGAACAACTCTCTAGCTGGGGCAAAGACGTCTATCTGGACATCAGTGGGAAGATGATCACCGCTGGTATCCCGCCCGGAAAATTCGAAGGCGGAGTGCTTAAACAACACACCCTTTTAGGTCAGTGGTTGATCAAGGAGCTCGTAAGACCACCCTCTCTCATGTCCTCCTCCTCTCTTCACCAATTCCCCCACACAGACCCCTAACCCCTAAGAGCCTTAACCCCCAAGTCTATATCGCCCGAGCTTCCCTCATCCGAAGAAATGCAAGCTAACCCTCTCTCCCCTCTAAGGATATGAAAGAGATCCACCTCAACGCTGCTGCGCCGGATTGCATGGTCTTTATACAGCCTGGCGGTGCCGAAACCAATACCTGGAAGCTAGTTTGGCTGGTCAAGGCGGTATCCGTAAACCCTATCCAAGGGATACAATGTAAGTACACCTTCACCCTTTCATTTCAAGGTTGACATGAAGGGATGGTATCAAATGAGGTGCAATGAAATGAAATGAAATGGAAGCTAATACCATATTTCTATTCATTAGATGTGCACCATTCCATCTCCAATTTCCCCGGGCCGCAACTCATCGTCCACCCCGAGAGCAAGCAGCGCACCCTTGTTTTCACTCAATTATGACTTCAGGCTATCAGATCAATAGCTCATATGGTAATTGGGCAGCATGCATAAGACATAGGCCAATCAATAGCAGTTCTGAATTCCTTCCATATTTTTAATGTGCATAAGAGGAGCACGGCAAAAGGCAATGCCATCAAATCTACCTACATTACAGAAGAAGCGTGCCAAGTGATTCCCTCCTGATCCCCAGCCTGCGCCGGTGTTGCAAGCATTAAAATCATCACACCAGTGCGAATATGAAGAGAGTTCATCCCATCCCTCCTGTTCGCTTCATTTTCGTTGAAAGTCGTGGTCGTCGTGGATCCTTTTCCTTCTCTCTTTCCCCCCAGAATAGAGACCATTTCAAAACTCGCTTCCAAACCAAGGCTAAACTACCCTCTCCGCCTCAATTTCCTCGGACTCTGCCCCGTATGTTCCATTACTTCATCCTCTTTAACCGTATTAGCAGGGCTCGTAGCCTCGCTGCTCCCCACCGATCCAACTACTCTTCCTTCATTGTCAATATTCGCTGCACCACCTACATCTCCCCCATTCATGTTATCAGGTGGAACGCTGAAATCGAAGTCTGGTATTTCGGCATGATTTGAGAAATCAAAATCGCCGTGGTTTGTGCCGTCGTTGAAGTACTCTCCGCTGTTCAGGAAAGATTCGAAATCCAATTCGCCGTTCGGTTGGTAAGATTGGTCTGTGACACCGGGGATGGAACCGCTGGGACTTAAAGGTGCGATGACGGCGTTGATGTTGGCCATGCGTTCTTGTTGTTCTTGGAGAGAGCGGTGGATTTGATCGAGCTGCTCTTTTGAGAGGTCAAAGTGGGCGAGATTGGCAGCGCTAATGGATGGGTTGTAAGAGGTTAGAGCGTTGAGGTTGTTACTGTTTTGAGGAGAGTCTATGTTCTCATTGGACATGAGCTCGAGCATGTTTTGCCGCTGATTCGGGGTGAGTGGAGATTGGCCGTCGGCAGTCTGGAGGTGAGAGAGGGCTTCGGGGAATTCCATGCGTTGGCCTGAGAGATTGTTTGTGCTGTGAGCGTTTGCTGAGTTGATCATGGACATGATGTCGGCTTCTGGGATCTGAGTCTCTGTACCTCTCTCGGCTTTGAATTGAGGACTCTGCGAAGAGCGAGCTGATGGCGTGCGATCGGAGAGTTCTTGAACTGCGGGAGAATGGTGATTTTGGGCCTTTGTACCATAGTTGTATAAATCGCCAGGCCACTGGTTATCATCTTTTGGAGTCCTGCCCCAATTTTCTGGCGAGTCTGCACTTCCGTCTTTGATGAGTAGAGGCTGCTTTCGGTATAGCTGCTGGTGGTCCATGGCTTGCATAGAGTTTTGATCCTTGTCGTCTCCGACATCAACAATATTCCCTTGTTCTTGGTCCTTGGAAGGGAGGCTCCCCGATTTGAACATGTTATTGAAATCCAAACCTCCTTGCCCAAGCTGTTTGTTGTATACTGCTGCCAGAAAAGTAAGGATGGAATTAATAGAGGTCTCGTGTTTTTCGTGTAAGTCATGGAAGGCTTTTGCTTGGCCGTACAGTTGATGATGCTCTTTGCGCACTATATGTAGCATCTCGGTTATCTTGTGCTGGTTTTGACGAATCTCTGCAAGCTCTCGCTGTAAATTGACTAGTTGTTCGGGCGGGAGAGCATTTGGAGCACTGCCTATCATCAAGGGCTGGCGTCCGTTCCCGGTGCCTGTGCCATCGTCGAGGCCCCCGTAATTCTGGGGCCCTGGACTGTCATGATTGAAAAGCTCGTCACCTTCATCCTCCACGTCCTCTTGCCTTGCTTTGACTCCACCTTTCCCTGAGCCTTTCGCTGGAGCGGTTTTTGGCTTATGAATGAGCCAGAGAAGATTAGGTCTACCACGCTTGAAGTAGGGATTCGAGTATTCGCTGGGATTCTTGTTCTTCCTCTCGCTCGCTCGCATGGAATTATCTGACAAGCCGACCTTCTTGTGGAAGCCATACATATTCAATTGTCGTACAAAAGACGCATAATTGTTATGCTTGAAAAGTTCCGGTATCAGTGTCTTTGCAAACTCGTCTTCATCCACTACAATAAAAGAGTCCCCACTCTCAGACCACCGTATTAAATCTGTATTTCGTGTGTTCTCGTCAAGGAAGCTATGTCCATTAGCTTACAGTAGATCTGGGGATGGGTTTCCCTACCTGCTAAGCTTCTGTATGAATGGTGGTATTTGTTTTCGTTTTGCTTGTGCATCTCTTTTAGCTACCACAGCCTTCTGGTCGAGATCATCGTATTGAGCCGCTGGCCAAACATCCTCTGTAGATTGCTGTAGGCCCCCGTAATCAGCCCCTAATGGATAATCGTTATTGTTGTAGCTCATCATTGGAACGATCTGATTGTCCGGCTGCCTCCTTACAACCTGGTTGCCCAAAGGTGAAGCTGGTAAATTGTTGGGTATATTGTTATTGTGGAGGTAGGAGGTAAGATTGGCGGTACTGTAGTTGGTGGGATCATCATAGTTTGGTAGAGTATTTGACGGCGTTTGCTGGGTGAATTCTGGTGGAGCCATCGAATATTGAACGTCCTTCACATCTTGACGCTTCTCGTGTCCAAGTGGGGAGGATCCAGGCGCTGGACGTTTCCGTGAGCCACCTTGCGACATCCTACTTGCTTTCATCCCGGTGCAACCGAAGGAGAAGGTATGGTGGGCTCACCCTGCTGGATTTGCCCTTCTGGTGATTGCGGTGTTGACACTCTCGACCGAGCCTAGGCACCTGGGACTCCAGTTCTGCCTCTTCGATCCGGCTGCTCGTAAGTGATCCAAGTGCTAGCGACTGAAAGTAGGTAGGTATGTTATTGCGATGGTTTGGGAGGTTTTATGAGGTAAGATTGTGAAACGGCAGCCTGGGTAAGGCTGGGGTACATGGAAAGGCGTTGTTGTTGCAGCTTGCGCCCACCGCGCTATTCTCAGCAATCAGTCCCAAATTCGGCACATCGCAAAGACTGTTTGTTGGAGAGCGACTGCAACAAAGGATTGAAGGTTTTCTCTGCAAGAGAGTTCGGGGAGGGCGGAGTAGATGTAGTATTTTGAATCCGCTTGCAGGTCGTTCGCGGGAGCAATGAGAGGTGCAGCAAAGTATAGACAAGAAGTTGAAGATTATGATGCGATGTTATTGAGGGGATCTGGAGGTTCCGGAGCAATTGCAATGCGCATAGCGACGTTCACCAAAATGACAAAATGGACTCTGATATCACGTTCAGCCCTACCAGCTTCGCTTGTTCTGAGTGGTCAGTTTGTCGAGACTAATAACAAAATAAAACATAGCAACTCTATACAGACACAGGGTCAACCTCCTTTGACACACAAGATATAATGGTCATTTTAGAATGAGCTAGATTATATCTAAAATTCTGTTTTCTTTCTTCTGCCATCTTCTCGATCTCTGTCCCATGCCGTTGTGCCTCCAGCCATCCTAGCCAGTCTCTTCGCTCTCTGCTCTTCTTTGATCGTCTTCTCCTTCTCCCTCGGATCAATGACCACGAGCTCCTCCTCGTTCTTCTTCTTCCAGTTCAAGTCTTTGCCTAGTCTGTCTTTCTCGAAACTTAGAGCGTGAGACATCCACCCTGCATTGTCATCATCCTGTGTATCTCCATCAATACCCTGCTGTTGGTCCCACGACTGACATGATTGACAATCAGCAATGAAGTGAAGATCACAAAGAACTGCTTCATCCTCGTCATTGCCATTCCCTACTTCTTTGTCATTATCATGCACATCTTGCTTGCTTGCCTCGATCGCTGCAGAGGTCTCAACCTCAGCTGGTGTCTTTTCTAATTTAGCCTTGAAAGCGTTCAACAGGTTGAGTGTCTGTTTGTCTAAAGATACATCGCCATCTGCTCCATTCTTCCGTTTCCTGCCTCGCATGGCAGTCTCTGGAATCATCTGTTCCAGAGCAGTCTTCTTGCGTGCCTCTTTAGCAGGCGCGGGTTGAATGCTACGCTTCATTGAAGCTTTTAGGTCCGCAATCTGTGCGTTAGTCTTGTCTAACAAGCTAGTCACCTTGCTTATCTGTGCTGGCTCTGGTGAGCTAGATGGAGATCGGGACGGCTCCTCGTCATTTCGCAGAGGTAGTTGAGATTGCGGCTCCGGTTGTGGTAGTGGCGAAGGAGACTTCGAGCAAGATGTTCTTCGGCGTACTGGCTTCTCTGCTGTCCTTCCACTTTGTTTTGATGGCACCTTGACCTCCTTTGCATCGTCAACATCGCCATTTGCGACAACAAGGGTAGGATTAAACTTTTGTCTTTTCAGGACAGGCTGTTCCATGCCCTCTTCAGTCTCATCACCACCAAAACTCAATAACGTCTTCCCACCCTTCTTCTTCAGCTTCTTTTTTGTCTCAACTTTCTCCACCCTCGCTAAACTGCTCCGCTCCCTGTTGACCATATCCTCGAACGGATTCACCAGAATCTCTGCCCCCGTTATCTTTGTAGGATAGACTGGTCTCTCACTTCCCTCCACAGGTTCCAATTCCGCTTCTCCCATTTTCATCAAATTGTAAATCGTAGCCCCTTCAACTCGTCCAAACATTGTATGCTTTCCCTGTAGCTCCGGTGTATCCCCCAGTGTCAAGAAAATTTGACTTCCATTATCATTCTTTGCCCCTCCATTCGCCATTCCCAGCAGACCCCTCCTATTGAACTTCAACCGGCTATGGAACTCATCCTCGAAGACCCCACCTTTGTCCTCGTAGATGCTTTCGCCGCCATGCCCGGTACCTGTAGGGTCGCCACCTTGCAGAATGAAACCTGGGACAAGACGGTGGAATGTCGTGTTCTCGTAGTAGCCATCAAGGCAGTGCTGAAGGAAGTTGCGAGAGGCGAGGGGGGTCTGTTTGGCGAAGAGCTCGAGGGAGAGGTCGCCGGACGTTGTGGTGAGGAGAACTTTGGCTGTTGGTTGGGGCTCGAGGTTGTAAAGAGCCGACATGTTGGTGAAATATGAGTTGAATGCAGGGGGCGCCCTTCTATATTGAGGGCAAACAGACGAAGTCCTTGATCAATATTACATGTCTACCTATCTAGAAGGGTTCACCTCCCACAGGACTGAGGTTGGCATCCCTAAAGATTCCCTAGCGTTGGTAGTTGCTTTGCACTTTAGGGGCCGCTTTTAGGGGTCCTTTACTCCCTCTAGGCCTAACCAGTGGGAAACTTGGCATGCCAAGGAGACAAATCTCTGACCCCTACTTCAATCAATTCAGTCAATATGCCATCACCCCAGCCTTGGGTAGCAGGCCATATCAGACCTAGCTAGCAGCACTCTTGTAAGAATTCTGGGCGGCATCTGCGCGTAGATCTTACAACATGACATATGAAAATGGCGTTGATGCAGGTGTACAACGAGAATCCAGAAGATGAGCCTGTGTTTCTGTTGAAAATCGAACATGACGAGCCACCTCCACAGAAATACAATTACAAACCTCTTAGGGACCCAAGGGACTTCAGGATTCTATATATTGAGCCCGGAGCCCCGGGGAGTAGGATTTGTGGTTCCCTTCATGAGTCGCGCCTGGGTGATGGGGTCACGTATCTTGCTTTGTCTTACGTTTGGGGTTCTCCTCAAATTGTAGCGTATGTGATGGTTGAGAATTGTTATTCTTTGGTGACAGAGAATCTATATGTAGCTCTACAGCATTTACGATCAGAGCAAGAGCCTCTATACATTTGGATCGATCAGATTTGCATCAATCAAGAGGATCAAGAAGAGCGAAGTCAACAGGTAATGATGATGCAGGAAATCTTTAGCAAAAGCCTTCAAGTCTTGTGCTGGCTTGGAAAAGACACTCAACCATACGAAGAGGGTTTACTCTATATCCTTAAGCTTCTTGCACATACAAATTACCTAGATGCTCAGCTAGATGATGAACTTGTGGGGAGAATTGTCGAGTTTACCAAATCCCAGGATTTGGATGAAATATTGCCGTCCTTGTCTGCCTTATACGAAAATCGTTGGTTCGTGCGGTCTTGGACATTCCAGGAAGCTGTCTGCAACCCTGACACTGGAATAATCACCAGCTTCGTGGGGATCACTCTCGAGATTCTGATCTCCTTCACACAGCTTTTGATGGAGAATGACACTATAAGGCTACTATTGCCACTGTCATATGAGTCATATCGGGCAACAAGGCAGCTCATGGTGATGAGTCGGTACAGAACCTCAGATCACGGTCAAAGTTTGCTTCAGCTTGCACATTCAACACGAGATCGGAATGCCACTAATCTCAGAGACCGGCTATATAGCTTGATAGGTATGGCGGCCAGCAAAGATCAGCCAACGCTCACGCCCAGTTATGGCCATCCCACAACAAGAGTTTATACAGAATTTGCATCTAGTATCATACTGGAATCTAATAGACTACACATTTTGGAATACATTGGATCCCCGGTAAGAGCTTTCTGCCTTTCACTTGGAGGGGGTGAACTGCATCACCTTACGCTTACAATACATTCACCTCAATCTTGATTTCCATTGCCGCGTTTATCTCGTCACATGCACTCTCGTCACATGCACTCTCGTCACATGCACGGAGAGATATTTTCTCATTCTTATATCATGAACTGACCAGATCTTATCCAGGTAGGGGACCTCGAAGATTCTGATCTCAAAGACTTACCATCGTGGGTACCTGACTGGAGTCTCGGATGGTTTCCTTTGCTTTCCTCTACAGCATTGGCTAAACCCTACGCTGCGTCAAAAGTGCCTGGCAAATTTGGAGAGATCCAGGAATCAGAACTTATCGCTTACGGCATGAAAGCTGATAAGATATCAAGGATAGCTTCTGAGTCCTACTGGCCCGGGCCTGATCAGTCCGAACTAGAATATCTAGCGCAAGCCTTCCGGACAATCAAAGAAATAACAGAGATGGTATCTCTGTCCAACTTGTCTAGAATTGTGTCAGAAAAGCAGCAGACGTCCAGAATAATATCGAAAGAGCAGCAGGGTTGGTGCGAGGCGCTCATCGATAGCCAGCTTCGGAACGAGAACTCAGATAGGGAGCAGTTGCTTGCTCAGGTTGCTCTATACGTAGACGTTCTAAATCATCGCGTAGTCGGCAAAGGAAGCCTGATTCCTAAGGAACGTCTGACCGATCCTGAAGTACAAGAAAGTTGCTCCACTATCCACCGGCAGTTCGAGCGCATGACCCATGCTGGACGCAATTTCTGTACTACAAAGGCAGGCCGTCTGGGTTGGGCATCGAAACGCGCAATGGAAGGCGACATCGTGGCCCTCCTGTATGGCTCTGCTGTTCCGATTTTGCTTCGCCCAAAGCAAGATCGGAAGTATGAATGCTTGGAGGCATGCTATATCCATGGTATGATGGATGGGGAGGTTGTGGAAGAAAAAATGATAGCAAATGGAATCCCAGAAGAGGACATGGAAGACGAAACAAAATGGAAGCAATATGTACCTATGGAGAGATTTGTAATCGTCTAAAGACTAAGCAGACACCCTTCTGCTGCGATCCCCAGAAGCTGTGATATGACCAGCTTGTGGGACCATGACCCTTGTGGGCCTAGTCTTCTCCGTAAGAGCTAATGCCTACAACTGAGAACGTCTCCTGACGAATAGAGACGATGCAGCTCACTATTGCCTGAGGCGTTCAGGACAAGACTGTGCGATGGCCATGAGTTTTGCCTTTAGAATTTGGCGTATACCACAAAGCAGATAGAAACCTGGAAAGCAGATATAACTTGCATCGCAAACCATGAGTTCCAACCTGGTCAAAGGAAGATTGGTCAAAGGAGCTGGAAGTCTTACTTATACAGTGAATCGCCGTGCCAGATATACCGTTCTCTAGCTAGAAGAGCAAACCAACCAAGGCTATAGGTATGCAAGTCCCCAAGATTGCCTTTCACCTCTTGTCGCTGAAGGCCGAAGAGTCCTCTGCCATCGAAGCCTGAGACGGATTATGCTCATCACTATCGATGGTTGCGATCAAGGAGGCGTTCTTTACGGACTTCACTTCGGATGGCATTGTGCTTTGCGAATCTTTCTGATCCATTGTCTGGAAACTGTGAAGGGTTGAACAGTAAGGGAATAACAGGCTCGGCACACCCGCCGATAAGCTGCTCGCCTTCGTAGGTGTATAAAAGACGACCTGCTTCAAATGGCATTTAGCGTCTCTGATATGTCGGCTGCGACAGGGAGCCAATAAAATTTGCGATTTCCTCGGTGTTGTAGGTCGTGACACGTTCCATGGCAGGTTTTGATCTGTGTCATGGAGCAATGAGTATGCACCTGTCTGAATAGCTAACACTATGGAAAGGAGCTGCTTGCACACATGCTGGAATAACACTGTTGATGCAAGCAATATATATGACGTTGAGCATGCTTCCAACGTTCTCGTTATACGGTTTGGCCAAGCCTTGGCATACCAGCCTACAACACATGCCCAACATCAGACTTGGTATCCCTTTATCAACAGCTAGAACTTATCATTCCTACGATTTTCACCCCCTTTGCAAGTGTCAGAGCGAACGTTCTTTTCATAATATCACAGTCGATCAACTGCTGTCTTCCCGCGAGCCCGTGAAACATCCGGTCCATCATGGACTGTGCAACCTTCAAACTTGCTCCAGCGGAACGCAAGGATATCCCGAGACTGACACAAATGTGTTTCGTCGCTTGTCTCCCCACCACCGACTTCAGGCTGTGGTATCCGAATTTGGCAGAGTTCCATAAGGAAGTGACGCAGATGCTCGAGGACCATATCGGCGACCCAACATGGCAGCATCACAAAGTAGTGGACAAGAAGACGGGCGTGCTCGCTGCGTGGGCGTCCTGGAACACACCCACTGACACCCAGATCCGAGAACGCGACGGAAAAGCTGCGGCGAAGATCGCGGACTCAGCCAAAGGCAAGGGCAAGGTTGAGTTCGAAAAATATCCGAAATTTGTCCACTACGTGCAGGACGATATCGACAGATGGTTTGAGCAAAGTACGAGCGGAAAACGCCACTTAGTTTGTCATTCGCTCTTCACCGATCCTTTTTTCAGCGACAGGGTATGGGAAATGCCTTGGTCGAATATGGGAATCAACTGGCTGATCAAGCAAGCCTGCCGGTATTTCTACAAGCCTCACCATTTGCTCATCCACTATATGCGAAGCACGGTTTTGAGACGGTCCAGTACCTGGATGTGGATTTGAGGGAGTGGGTGCCAGGAGACAGGAGCAATGACAAGGGATATGGAAATTACCGGTACCGCTACATGCTGAGGCTACCACGAACGCTTCCAAAGATATCATGATAGCCCTGAAGCTCTAAAGGAACTGAAGGTAGCCGGAAGCTAACTGTGTTGCTGAAATAGTGTATCAGAGTGGTAATACATATCATTTTACAACACCTCAAACTGTAACACTAACAGCTAATACGCGATGACTCGACTTTGAAGGATATCTGGATCCGTAATCTCCAGCTTCCTTATTGGGATTTGCCCATCGGAAGCAGGCCCTCCTCCCCTACGCCCATCTCCGTGCTGCGTCAAAGTCGCGGCAGGGCTTCACGTCTCAGCCAGGGATCTCTTTGATGCCGCTTTCCCCAAGAATTCGGTATTCAGCATTGGTGTTTGCATTGCAAATGATCCTCATGTGCAACTGCTATGTCCCGTTCCAATCATTTTAAATTGCTGTGCCGAATAAGGTTAGCAAGTTGCATTCTTTTATTATCGTAAAACGTACAAGGCAATGTAGCTGATGAAACACCGAGAGTGTCACTATGGCGTCAGTCAAGTCGTTGTGCTGGACTGCGAGACCATCTGGAAATCGATCGGCGTTCCCACTTCAGTGAGGATGAAGGCGGTCTTGCCTGGAAGGAGCTCTAGCCATGCATATTCACTCTTCATGGTAGGAGTGCCTAATATACTGTTAAAGGAAATACCGCTGGGTAGAAACTTCTCACTCTCATTTCTAGACTCCTACTTGTCATCTTTTTCAACACATCTGAACTCAATTCCACCACCTTCCTGTTACGTTGATGTAAGAAAATCACTCATTCTGCATCTCCATCCGTTTCTCGAGCTTGTTCCGGTGTCGACACAGACGCTGCTGACCTTGACCCCGAATGCGCGACGTAAAAATCCTTAACGGACATTCCATTGGTATGCCATCCTATGGGTTAGGCTATTTGTCATGCATGTTCATGCCAAATTGGGGGACAGATTTACGCGAAGGTGGCGGTGGTGAGTGAGGAGTGCTAGATCTGGACGGCACGCACCATAAGGAGATCCGTCCGAGATCAATAGATGTTGTGGGTCGGACATCTATTGGAACATAGTTTTTCGAAAGATGGACCCAAACCGCGTGCCTACCTTGCCACCCCAGCGGATGCAGGATTGTGGAAACCCGGTTCGTTACAGAGATAAGGCGTGCCGCATGGCTGCACTGAAAATGATATGCAGTAGAGTGGCATCGCAACTTCAGACTTGCAACGCATTGAAACCCCGCGAATCAGAATGCAGATGCTTTGCCGTGTTCTTGCCATCTCTCACGCGTCGCAAGATCGTGCTAAGTCCCCATAATTGCTTCTCTTCGTCTTCCGCCCTACTTCTGAAAACAAACAACAGGAAAAATGTTTTATCGTTCTGCAAACCTCATTGTCACTAGTAGCGTGATGGGCTGCTTGGCTATCGTTGCAGTTGCGTTGCGTCTCTGGGCTGGAGCAATACGGAAAATGAGAAGAGGAGTCGAAGATATTCTCATTATCGTTGGTCTTGTGAGGCATCTTCTCGCCAGACTTGGACTACGGTTCCTGCTGACCATCCCAAGATTCTGGCGCTTGGTCTATGCATTTGCAATGTTGTCGAAGCAGCGCCATTTCAATTTGGTCATGATGAGAGCTCTATCGAGAGTTTGAAACTAACTTACAATCTCAAAGTCTGCTCGTCAAAAACAACAAAAGCTAGAGTTTGAGGCTGATACGGTTGCCTAGCTATTCTATATAATTCAACTTTTGCACGCTACAACCATGCCGGTCATCAAGGCATCTTTCATGCTCTTCTTGCGTCGCATCTTCGGCCATATGGGAGCATTCCGCCTCGCTTTCTGGATTGTAAGCGTCTACGTTTTTCTTTTGTGGCTCACGACATTCTGGATGACTGTGTTCCAATGCTGGCCCATCTCTAAAATTTTCACTGAAGAAACGGAGGGCTGCATTCCTGATTTCTGGGTGAGAAACAAGAATGCCCCGGTTTCATTAAAAACATGGCAAACACTGCAAGATATGGTGGTCTTGGGCTGCTTTATTAAACGTTGTGAGCGATGTGGCCATCATAACAATACCAATACCTTTCGTCTGGCGCCTTCGAATGTCATTGCAGCAAAGACTCGTCACTCTTTCTGTCCTTACTACTGCGATAATGTATGTCTTTGACTGCTGTGCGCCTGTGAAAACAACCTGACCAGTCTTGAATAGAGTCATCATTGCCGGTATCGGCCGTACAGTAGCTTATTTCACGTACACTGATGGCCTGATGGATCAGTTCCGTTAGTATCATGCATTCACCTCCATCCATAACGCCGTCAACGCCAAACTTACTTTTGTTTCTAGATGCACTATACCATATCTATATCTGGACATCTATCGAACCTCGTCTGGGCATTGTTGGTTGTTGTCTTCCGACTCTAAGATCCTTAGTCGATCTGAAGTACGGCGCAGTCTACTCCAAGATCAAAAGTATCTCCTGGCAATCGCTTTTGGGCAAATCGGCCTCTGAAGCAAACGGCAACCGTACTGGGCAGCGCACTGCTTGGATTGAACTCACAAATGAGAGGCACGATCAATCAAAGCTGATGGTGTGATACGCAGCAACGGTTGATGTGGAGTCTGTAGGTAACGATATGCCTACTGCGCACAAATGCGGACTTGCGAGCGCAACCCAATAGGTGTAGGGTTCCTGGCGCTGCAGCAGGTTCTAATTCACCTTAACCACCATCTTTGTGACCTGCTCACACCTTTCAGACGCTAAGAGCAACCGAGCAATCTGAGCAGGTGCTCAACTGCACAATCTACTTGGGCGATCCTGGATATATAGGTTTCAAACACGACTCTCTTATCGCGTCCTGTACAACTCATTGGGTTTACTCATTCTTGAATAGCAATTCAACTTATGGAGAATCCTCTGGAATGATTGTCATGGAGCTTTACTAAGTGACGCACCCAGTTTCATACTGTACTGTAGATGTCGACTAATATGGACTCTTTCTCAGTTGGTAAATATAATTGAATGGCTGAGAACGTTGTATAGATGAATAGTCCTCAGCTCTGGGAGTGCTGAATACGTAGCACTGATACAACATTCGTAGAGGCTCGTTGCTGACTGTGTCCTCGATGATATCGGCATCGCCTTCTTCCGAATGCCGAGCGGCGCGGCTGACAATGGGTATCAACAGCTTCATCGGCTTGATTGATGAGCCGACAGTGCTCAAATACCCAAATATTACGGGTGATGGGGAAGCACCTGCATTTCTTGGCCTTGAACCTCGAATCCTTCAGGCTATAGGACCTTATAAACATATCATCGGCTTCAAGGGACCAACCACACATGGCCTGCTACTTGAGCGTGCACCGTTTTGGAGCCTGGAATCTTCGCCGTTTTGCTCGAGTCACCGCGAAAGTATGAAGAAGGAAGACAAAATATGAAAAGATTTCCGAGATCAACTTAACTCCGTCGGTACCCGATTGGTCTCTTATTTGGCGGATAGACGACTTTGCATTTATCAGCAGAGACAATTTCCTATTTATCAGCAAGGATTTATTCTTTGTCAGCTTGGTCAGGTGCAATAAGAGCAGATATATCTACTTGCTTACGAGGTATAATCAAACCTGAAGTACTTCCTAGCAAAGGGCCAAAATCCACAAAATCAACATTCCCCAGTGTTTTAGCTCAGAACAGCGCAGAACATGTCTGAAATCCTTGCGGTCTTCGGAGCTACCGGCCAGCAAGGTAGTTCAGTCATCGACTACGTACTGCAAGATCCAGAGCTTTCCCAACAATATAAGATCCGTGCCATTACCCGTGACATCAACTCGGAAAAGTCCAAGCAGCTCAAGGAGAAGGTCGAGGTCGTTTATGGTGATGTGCTCAAACGCGCCTCCCTTGAGACAGCTTTGACTGGCGTGCACACCGTTTTCGCCATGACAACACCTACCTTCGACCTTGACAGTGGCTTCGAGACCGAATATAACAGTGGCAAGACGATGGCTGATGTTGCCGTTGAGAAAGGTGCTGAGTACATCATCTTTAGTACTCTACCACCAGTCAAAGAAATATCTGGCGGCAAGTATAATAACGTCATTCACTTTGACGCTAAAGCGAAAGTTGAGCAATATATTCGAGGTCTTCACATTAAGAGCGCCTTCTACTCCCCTGGAGGTTTCATGCAGAACTTCCATACGCCCATCCTAGCCCCCCTGCAGGCTCCTGATGGCACCTGGATTCTTGCCCGCCATAGCTCTCCCAAGACCCAGTGGTATCTAATCGACGCTGTTGGGGATACAGGCAAGTTCATTGGCGCCATCCTAGCCGAGCCTGATAAATATGAAGGCAAGACGTTCTGTGCCGCTTCGGCATTGCATACCTTTGAGGAAGTGGTTGCTATTATCTCTAAGATCACAGGCAAAACTGTCATTTATAAGCAAATCTCGGTTGAGGACTATAAAAGGAGCCTACCGTTCGGGCAGGATATTGTCCCCGAAGCTCTCAGTTATCTAGAAGAGTTCGGCTACTGGGGCCCAAGGTCCGAAGAATTGGTTGCTTGGGCTGCTGAGAATGCCCGGGGCAAACTCTCGACCTTTGAAGAGTATCTGGAGGCAAATCCTCTTCAGCTGGCATAACCGGACAGCATAGGAAGACGCAGACGGGGGAATTCTGGTTGCTGGATTTTATAATCCCAGATGGACCGGCGTCAGGTAACAAAAACAATTAGAAATCCATGTATCTTTATGTTCTTTCCTACTCTAGGAGATTGAGATCCTTTTTTCATATACAACCCTAAAATGTGTTACTCAGTACTGTAGCCCTAGATAGCCAATTCCTAGAGGGATCGAATGACCCCTAAAGATAGACCCTTATGGAAAAACATCTGGGGTAAAGAAACCCGGCTCAGGGGACTGACTCCGTCGTCCAGGCGACCAACTCTGGGCATCTTTAGGAGGGGTCTGTTACAGCCCTACAGGGCTATACCGCTGGGGGGCGAACCCTCTTATCCTCTACCGGACTACATATATACCGTAGGTAGTTGAGATACTATAGTACATGAATAGTCCTGTTTCTCCAGCGGGTGCACACTCTTTTAAAGTATTATCTACATATTCTCTTCTTCATCCATACCACTGCTTACTCCCAAGCCTCAAGTCCAGAGGCCAAAGAGGATTGTGACGTGATGCTTCAGGACTTGAGATGTTGAATCTATCCCATCATAATACAAGCCTTATTCCATTACAGAGCCTTTAAGCAGTAAAATAGATGAGAGAGGGTAGGAATGATATTTGTAGGATCTAATCTTTCAACGCCCTCTTTCAAACCTTTGACACTTCATCTATGCTAACTACCAAAGCCTCGCCCATTGATGGATCAATCTTTACCCAGTTCCGGGAATCGACCATACGGATATCACGTGAGCCAGCGCTGGATTGCTTGCTGGCACTCGGGCGGTTTCCTATCCTAGCAGAATTTGTCGATTTGGGGACAATGAATCTATCCACGAAGTTGCTGATCGCTTCTCTACCTGCTATACCGGCGACCGAGGCGAACACGATAGCCATCGTCAGCTCGATGCAGCTGAAGATATCAGGCTTCACTACCGAGCCAGTGACGTTGTCGGGATCCGACCGGAGGACAAAGAATATGCGGATAAAGCTGATGATCGAAACGCTGGACGTCATGATAAGCATAATAGACGGCAAGATAAGGCTCTGCCATGGAAAGGAAGGGAGGTTACTTACATTGCCCCGACGAACAATTGTATCCCCACCGTGATCTTGTTGTGCAAGCTCATTTTCAAATCCAGAAGCCACACAAAAGGAACGCTAAAGATCACCACATCCGTGATGAGATTCGCTATACCTGTGCCAAGCCAGCCCTGGCGTTGGTTGTGACAATTACCAAGGTTCGGCGTCCATGCCGCTGCCAGAGGCTTGCACTCAGTAAGGTAATATGTAATGGACCCGATCAGAAGCCCGGAGACAGCAGCGAAGGCAAGCACTTGGACCAGACGCGCATGTTTCATCCCGGTGTTGGCGATGAATACACGCCCGTACAATATGATTAGGGCGAACTTGAGGAGGCAGAGCGAGGTAGTCCATGCGAGCTCCTCGACAAACAGAGCCTACAAGAAATGCGACATGTCAGCAAGCGTCACAGATATCTATCGAAGAACCTACCTTCAGAGCCCACTCGACCTGTTCTACGGTCAATTGATCGATATTCCATCCGACACCTCCAAGCACAATGGCTGTCACTGTCAGAATGATTTCTATGAGTGTCGTATCGAACCCACTCACAAACAATACGAAAGGCACCATTTAAATTCACCAAGACCTAAGAGATTTGTCAGCCCGCTATAGGTAGAGGGGATTATGACCGGAAGCATACCATCGCCGCAATGACCAAGGAGTCGGTGAGTATGAAATGTCGCCATGGCAGCAACCCTTTTCTAGCTCTTGATAGATTATTACGGAAGCGAAGCACACAGGCGGTAGTCGCAAGAGTACAGAACACAGCATTGATGCAGAGAAGAGCTATGCCTTTTCTGGAGGGTGCAATCATCTTGTGCACTAGGATTGGATGAATGCGATAAACAATTGATGGAAATTCAGATCATCGGTGTTGAAAGGAGCTCTTACTTTCGGTAAGAGGAGGGAGAACAACGCTGTTGTTATAGATCGCCTTGATACTGTTCACTGAAGTCTCGTCTCCCGCTGCAGATTAAGAACAATGACAGGTGCCAAATCATGCCGGCATATTTTTCAATATGCAGACCCAATAACGTCCTTGGTTTTCAGCCTTTCTGCGGTCATGCAGTTAAAACTAGGGGCGACTTTGTTCGTTATGGACCAGGAGTGACGCCCACAAAGCCCAGATTCAACAACTCGCTTAATCTCCAGCCACGAGATGTAACTCAATTGCGGCACTGGATAGACAGAAAACCTCCATGTATGGCGAGCAAGTTCTGCGAAAATGGTTGGTCCAATATCTGTCATGCTTTTCCGCCACATCAGGTGGTTGATCTCTTGATCATCAGGCTTAATGTTGATTAAGCTATTATGCAATTGTAGTCGCATGTTTTTGTGGCATCGACCAAGACGTATCCTAACTGTTTCAAGCCTAACGAACTTGCACGGTCAGCTGTCTTGACTCCATTGTGCGCTAAAATGCCAGCTGGGGGCAGCCCTAGGGTTGAATTGTTATGCTGAATCATCGCATGCATGTAGCTATCGCTGACTGTGCCTGGAACAGGCTTCAAATAGTAACGATCTGCATTTATGTTCCCTTAAGTGCGAGCATTAGTGTGCTAGACCATGTAACCAGCATGAACCCAAGTGTTACTCATCTGGTTTTAAGTCTTAATATTGCCATAACCGGCAGTGATACTCGAGGTGCAGTCTCAGAAAGTGTGAGTTTCGCGGAGAATTTTCGGGTTAACTTCGGCACATTAACCTTTGAGGCAAAGTGCAACCAACGTCAAGCTTAGCATCAAGGTCAACAAATTCCATCAATCAAGGCAGCAAGCGTATCAGCAAGAATCATGTTTTGCTTGCGCTCTTATATCCCTCTCCTCTTTCTACCATTGAAAGCTTCCCCAATGTAGGTTTCTTCCTGTATCTGCCGATCGATAAGAATGTTGGGCTGACAACTTTTGCAGATTCGTCATCTCTTTCCTCCTTTTGACCTACTTTCTCAACAGACCATGCATATACTGCTCCGCCCTCCTGTTAATCCTCTTCGTCTCGTCATGCTACTGGTCTGATCAATGCATCTTTGATTTTCGTGGGGACCTCTTCTCGCCGAGGCATTTCACATCTCCACTGCCGAACCCTCTGCCTTCTGCAAACTGGTCTGGATTAAACGAGAATGGATACATGGGGGAAGGCTCGTTTCTGATGACAGCAATCAATGAGACGGCTTCGGTTCTCGCGAGTGCCGCAGTCGAGGAGATGAAGCGGAGGATGATACCCAGGCCTGAATGGACGGGTGTGGGGCTGGGGTGGATAAGAAGCTGGCTTGGTGGGAGAGAGTTCCGGCTGCCGTGTCTAGATGTTTATGTGCGACTATAAGAGGGATGTTTGCACACTGCGAAGCGGCATTGAAGGCGTTTGATTGTGATGGCTTGACTGCATTTAGCGAGTAGTGTAACTGGGACGACCTGTACGCATGGGATAACTTGGGATTTGAGGAGCGTGCCGAAAGGCACTTCATGCCTTGGCAAGCAAGAGATTTTTCTACTCACAGCAGTGTACCTTAGCTTTACATATGCCAAGGCCAACTAGCCGCTCTATTCATCAATCTGTGCCCACTCTTTCTCTGAAAAAGATATGACGATAGCATGCTGCCAATAATTCGTAGAGCCAGTCATCACCAAAGCGGTCAGGAATGTTAGAAAGCAGGGTAGGTACCTCACGCGTGTCACACTGTTCTTTCATTGACAATGCTTCGATCCGGAAAGATCCCCATCTTTCACCTCGAGAACTAGAGTATAAGTCCTCTTGTCGAGGTCCGCCACAATCTATTCACCATTCTTCATCCCAAGCAAACACTCGTCAACACTATGTCCACTTCAGACAGGGACGTTCTGCCTGATGGGTAAGTAACGGCGGGTTTTTAGCCACTTCACTTACACTCTCCAGCGTCAAGCCCATCCACTATGCACTCGATCTCTTCGATCTTGAGCTCGGCGGTGGTTTCAGCTTCAGAGGAACAGTGAAAATCGAACTCCATATCCTTAATCCAGTGAAGGAGATCACACTGAATGCCCATCAGTTGAGTGTCATCTCAGCTGAAGTCTCTGGTGGAAAGACTGCATCCTCAATCACGTACGATGAGAAGTCCCAAAGAGTCACCCTAGCCTTCCCAGAAGAATTCACATCAGCGCCCCACAAGGCAGTCTTGGAGATTCAGTACAAGGGTACCATGAACAATTCTATGGTCGGTTTCTACCGGTCAAGGTATAAGCCAGTGGTTACTCCAGCTGGATCGGTACCCTCGGATGGTGAATCACACTACATGTTCTCAACGCAATTTGAATCTGCGGACGCCCGTAGAGCGTTTCCTTGCTTCGACGAGCCCAACTTGAAAGCTACATTCGAGGTCAGTATTGAGATCCCAGAGGACCAAATTGCCCTTAGCAATACGCCGGAAAAAGCGGTCAAGGTCTCCAAGAACGGTCGTAAAGTTGTCAGCTTCGAGCGTACGCCGATGATGAGCACATATCTAGTAGCATGGGCGTTCGGCGACTTCGAGTATGTTGAAGACTTCACCCGACGGAAGTACAATGGCAAGAGCATTCCAGTCAGAGTCTACACGACGAGAGGCCTAAAAGAGCACGGACGCTTCGCAGTAGAGAATTGTCATCAAATTGTGGATTACTTCTCAGAAATATTCAAGTGGGTAGATTTCAGATAATGTCTTCTCCATTCCATTCAATAACGAGTTGGGAGATACAATATCACAGTGCTTAAATCTTGCTTTCAAGGAACGAATGCTGACATCGAAACTTGCGCAGAATTGATTACCCACTACCAAAGATAGACCTATTAGCAGTGCATGAGTTTTCAATCAGTGCATTCACTCCCTTTGAGATATTGAATCTGCAGTAGCGCTAACGAAGATATTTAGATGCCATGGAGAACTGGGGCTTGATAACATATCGAACTACGGCTGTACTCTTCGATGAGCAGCAATCAGACGCTAAGTACAAGAACAAAGTCGCCTACGTTGTAGCACATGGTATGACTCATCCTTTCCCCTAATCTGGAATGCTGAGCTGAACATTATTGAGAGCTCGCTCATCAGTGGTTTGGAAATCTTGTTACTATGGATTGGTGGAACGAGCTGTGGCTTAATGAAGGATTTGCAACCTGGGTCGGGTGGCTGGCCGTAGACCGTCTCTATCCCGATCACCAGGTTTGGCAAACTTTCGTACAAGACGCTATGCAGACTGCCTTTTCTCTGGACTCTCTACGTGCATCTCATGCCATCGAGGTGCCAGTCAAGGACGCACTTGAAGTCGACCAGATCTTTGATGCGATATCTTATCTTAAGGGAAGCTCTGTCATTCGCATGCTGAGTGGTCACTTAGGTGTAGATGTTTTCTTAGAAGGGATCGCAGCATACTTGAAGCTTCACGCGTACAGCAATGCGACTACCAATGACTTGTGGGCCGCGCTTTCAAAGGCCTCTGGGAAGAACGTGAACGAGTTCATGGATCCATGGATCAGGAAAATAGGCTTTCCTGTGCTTACGGCTGCTGAAGAGCCTGGACAAATTGGTGTTCGCCAGTCACGGTTCTTGTCCACTGGTGATGTCAAGGCTGAAGATGACAAGGTCCTGTGGTGGGTCCCATTAGGTCTTAAGACGACAGCTCAGGCTGCAGGAGCGGCTACAGCAGCCTTGACAGTGAAAGAAGAAACTCTACGCCACATTGATGAGACTTTCTATAAGTTTAATATTGACCAAGCTGGATTTTATCGAACGAACTATCCACCTGCAAGACTAGAAAAACTTGGCGTGGAGAGACATAAACTCAGTCCAGAAGACAAGGTTGGCCTTGTTGCAGATGCGGCCGCATTGGCTGTTGCCGGTCAAGCAACTACTGCAGGCTTCTTGAGTCTGGTGGAGAAATTCAAAGATGAATCAAATAAAGCGTATGGCACTTCAAATTCAATGCTAAAACAAGGACTAATAATAAATAGTGTCTGGAGTCAAATAATCTCTAGTCTAGGAAACATTCGATCTATCTTTACAGACAATAAGACTCTCGCAACTGGGCTTCGAGTCTTTACTCTGCGTTTGGTAACACCAGCAACCGAGAAGATTGGTTGGGAGTCCGCTCCAAGCGAGGACTACCTTACTGGCCAGCTCCGAGCGTTATTGCTCAGTACCGCAGGTAGTGCGGGACACGAGAAGTAGATCTGTCGAATTTCCTTTCAATACCGCAGCTAATGATCGTCAGGATTGTTGCTGAAGCACAACATCGCTTCAAAGCGTATCAGTCAGGTGAGCACAAGGCGATACATCCAAGTCTACTTGGAGCTGTGTTCTCAGTTGTTGTTCGTGACGGTGGCGAGCCGGCGTATAGAGCTGTTCAGGAGGAGTATTTAACCACTACGTCCATTGATGGTAGAGAAACATGCTTGATCGCTCTTGGCAAAGTTCAGACAGCAGACTTGGCGAATAAATTCCTCGAATTTCAATTCTCGGAGGAGGTGGCCGTTCAAGATGTGCATACCGGGTCGATTTCACTTGCGGCAAACCCGAAGGTTCGCAATGAGCTTTGGAAATACATCAAGGAGAACTGGACCGCGGTTCATAAGAAGCTTTCAGCCAACGTTTGGATCGCAAATAGATACTTGAAAACGGCTCTATCCAAGTTCGCAAGTCACGAGATTGAGACGGAAATCGCAGCATTCTTCAAAGATAAGGACACGAAAGGGTATGACAGAGGCCTTACCGAAGTATTCGACACGGTGCGCGCCAATGCGAGCTACAAAGAGAGAGATGAGCAGCTCGTGCTGGAGTGGTTGGAGGCTCATGGGTATGCGTAGATAGACGTCGAGCCGTATGTCCATACAGTATGATGCTTAAAACCGGCATAAGAATACAAAGTAGCTTCGACACGTGCCAGCGCGAATAGGCCACGGTAACCACCTGCATGCAAATGATTCATGAGTCGAGTAGAATTCGCCGGGCATGTGGTCCTATCGATAGGGCTGAGCAGACTAACCGTTTCTAGCCTAGCAGTCAACTGATGTGGCTGTCTGACAACGGTTCCTGATGGTCCTCGCCCGGGAGAACAAAACCACACGCTCATCTGCCTGCATCATCCTTCTTCTACCCTTGACTATTATCGAAATATCTACTGAGTCCTGAGATCCTCCTACGACTACACAACCCTTCTCAAACCACACATACTCGCCCTTCAACATGAATCCAGAGTAGTAGGTTCAACAATCACAGCATCGAAGCCTCTGTGGTGCACTGACACTGTGCTATTTAGAGCCTATCTTCCCAGCCTGTTGCTCCTATTATACGCGGGAACTTGGGAGGATACCACTATCCTCCATAACCCAGGTCTGAGGGTCTGCTGTACTGTTGCTGATCGCCGCCTCTCCGCAGATACGACTACCTTTTCAAGCTCCTCCTCATCGGTGACTCGGGTGTAGGGAAATCTTGCTTGCTGTTACGGTTTGCAGATGACACATACACCGAAAGCTATATCTCGACTATTGGGGTTGACTTCGTATGTCCAGCTTGCCTGCCGCCGCCGCAAGCCTGGAACTGGCCAGCTGACCTCTTCAATTAGAAAATCCGAACTATCGAGCTAGATGGGAAGACAGTGAAGCTACAGATCGTACGCCCAACGTAAAATATGCGACTGATCTCTAAGGGCTGACATAAGAGCTAGTGGGACACTGCTGGTCAAGAGCGATTCCGAACCATTACCTCCTCTTACTATCGCGGAGCGCATGGCATTTGTGTTGTCTACGATGTGACAGACATGGACTCGTTCAACAACGTCAAGCAGTGGCTTCAAGAGATCGATCGCTACGCTACAGAGGGCGTAAACAAGCTGCTCGTAGGAAACAAGAGCGATATGTCGGACAAGAAGGTCGTGGACTACACGGTTGCAAAGGTGCGTCATTGTGTCCTGACAATCGGTTGTCTTCAAAATCGAGTGTCTGACTGGAATCTTGATTTAGGAGTTCGCCGACAGCCTGGGCATCCCCTTCCTAGAAACCTCAGCCAAGAATGCCTCAAATGTTGAACAAGCCTTCCTCACCATGGCCCGACAAATCAAAGAAAGAATGGGAACCACTACCGTCAACAATAAGCCCACAGTCCAGGTAGGACAAGGTCAAGGCGTGCAGTCTGGCTCCGCGGGCGGGTGTTGCTAGATCATTCTGTTCGGGATTTCAGGAGCGAGAAAGACAGCATTGGGGAATAGAAACGAGCAGTATCATCGAGGTCCTATCCGTATACAATTTGCGTCTGCCTGCAATCATGGATGGCTTGGCGAGCGTTAGAGGCTGAGGGCGATGCGAATCTGATCGAACTGGACGGTGGACATGGATATTTCTAATGGCCGTGGTATGTTGGGAATAGAATCCGCTGTTTCCTACAGGTTTGGCATTGTCTCATAGGTGTTTGTACTCAGCAAATCAGATCTCTGTTTCTTTTGTCTCTACATTCGATGATAGTGTTACCACAATCTAGGATCTACTGATAGTATAAACCGAGTGTGGCTATAAGGGCCAAAAAAATACCTGCCTTTCCCAAATTTATTTCTCAGCTACGTTCCGTTTTCCTACTATTTATTGATATGCTTCTGGACCTGGTGGAATGGAGTTTATGAGAACAATGCCTGGTAAGCTTAAAGAATGAGTCGGAGTATGCAGTGCCTTACGCTGACACGATGTCCTCGCGGATGGACTTTCTCGCACGGTCAATTCTACATTCGGCATCTTATCACGATAACCCTACTTCGTAGTCACAGTATCCGTTCTTACTCTTGAATCCAGCCGCACCAAGACCTTCACATTTCCACCTGGAAAGCTTTCCAGACATTCAACGAGTCTTCATCCAAAACATCCTCCTTATCCACCCACCTGCAACATTTCTCGCACATACCAGGATAACAAGAACAAAGCTCCTTATCCTCCCCGCTTTCCACCCTACATAAAACCAATTGTCTCGACAGCCTCTCCTCATCACTAGGCCTATACCCACGAGGTTTACATCTCGATGGCAGTCCGCGTGGGTCTGACCTATACTGCTTAACCACGCCGGCAAATTGTTGCATGGACTTGGGATTGAAACTCTGGATCCGAGAACCGCGGACGCTTGAGCTCGTCGAAGCTCCTACATTTTCTCAGCCCCATCCATCCTCGTCCTCTCCCTTCCTCCCTACAAAACCAACCTGCTCTCCCATCCCTCTCCCACCAGCCCCCCTTCTCCCTTCCTTCCCACCTCCCCTTCTCCCTCCAAAAAGGCAACCCCCTCTCCACTTCCCTCTCCCCCTCCCTATCCTCCCTCCTCTTTCCTCTCCGCTTCCTCCACCACACCCACAACCATACCATCGTCATAATGAAGTAGAAAGAAAGAAGCACGAATTGGATCTTGGTATCGTATTTATGCGGGAAGCGTTGTCGGAGTATGCGCCGCCCTTCGGGGGTGGATTTGCAGGGGTAGATGGGGAGGAGGGGGCCGAGGCGCATGGCGTGCGTTGTGCCGTGCATTTTTGGAGGCGTGGGTGGGGGGTTTGTGGGAGGAAGGGGGAGGGGGGGCGAGGGTGGAGAGGGAAGGGGGAGGAGAGGAGAGGATTGGTGGGTAAAGGGTGGGGAGGGGAGTGAGAGCATGTGAAAATTTTCAAGTTCGCAGGGCTATTTCCCATCGTTTTTTGGTGCTTCGTGGATATGCTTTTGAAGATTTAGCAGCCACCTTACTGATCAGTGTATTATCTTAGTGATCAGTTATGTAGTTATGATTTTGGGCTTGGTCGCCCCGGGGCTGGAACTCATCTCATAGCCTTCGACTATAGCGCTGTCATATTTCATTTTATACAGTGTCCGGCGAGTGGGAAGACCTTCAGCCTCAGCATTTAGCGAAGGAGAGAATTTAGTAGGTATATACTTTATTAGTCTCTTGGTGGCTTAGTTGTTGAGGCTGTAGCTTTAAAATTTCTTGTCAAGGACTAGGCAAGGGGAATCGATGGTGGCAATTTCCAGTATGAATGGACCTAGTAAGAATAGACCTAGCATGAATAGATTGATAGCTACCTGACAGTTGTCCTTTAGCTATTTCTCTGGACAACAGACGAGACCTCGTTTGAATAAAGCTGAAGCTCTGCTAAATTTTGCAGGAGAAATTCAAAGCTCAAGACCAATGATAATTGTTCTGTGAGCTAATTTCACTAGTGAGAGGCATGCCTCTTTGTCACCGCATGAGTGGGAAGGAAAGGGCTATAGTTGATTTGCGTATTTTAGATTTTGGTTGATAAGTATCTTTGATAGAATTGCATGCTATACTTTTGCAGAGCTGTAATGAAAAGAGAACTGCACAGAATCATTCCAATTTTATCAGCATCCGGACTGGGTTTGCTTCAACCCAGGCGTCCTCATGGATCAGACCAATATCAAGACGCTGAGCTCGATCTCCATCTCGCTGAATAAGCATTACATTAAGAAGATGCCACTCGCTATAGAAGAAAACATCCACATCATAATGTTGCACAGCTACAGGGAGTTCATTCGACCGTGAAAGAAGCATGAATTCAAATGTGCCCCTGTTGCCTTTTGTATTGTCTTTCCAACCTAGGCCTAGAAAAACGGAACCTGCCCAGTATCCACGGTTGTCTAAGACGGGCAAACGCTCTCTTGATTTCCGAGACGGTTCTAGATCTTCGTCGCTAATGCTGAATGAAGTAATGCAAGTCCAGCATGCTAAGAACCGGGGTCCCTCCTGCTTTTTCGATTCTGATATACCTGCTTGATACTGCACTATTTTAAGGAAATCATCCGGTGGCCCCACTGGAGGGCGAACCTTCCTCTTGATTGATGTAATTCTCGTGTGGCCCGAATTGTTATAAGAGCCATGAGTGACGACGTAAATTGCTTCTCCGCTCTGATGGATTACAAACCATTCCACCTCTGGGTAGATACGAATGGGATTACAGAACTTAAAGTCGACCGCGGTGTCCCATCCAGCCCATGACCAGCTAGGGAATCTCGTGTCCGACGAAGGAGTGATAGAAATATTTCGTCGTGAACTGGGACCAGTCTCTCTCCACAGAAGAGTCTCGTCCAGGTATTTCTCAGGTAATCCAAACAAGAAAGCTGTTTTAAGAGAGCTTCGGAGAACCGACAAGATCCCCTCGAAGCTGGCAATAATATCTCTGGGATCTGATATCTGCCTGCCCGAAAATTGAGTCACCGACCTTGAATATGCGTCTCCGGCTTGCACGGGATCGTCAATGGAGGTTCGAAAGAGCCTGGTCGACCAGTATTTTTCTGGGTACCGGAACGAGTATAGTCCGCTTGAATTCCACAGATTTGATCTCGTGAAGATAAATGCAGATGGATCTATTCCTTCATCGACTGAATCCTCACAAAATACAGCGCATGAGCACCGGAAGTACATTTGCGTCTCGGTGAAGTATAATTTTCTCCTCGACAGCCTTTCTTCCTGAAATGTCCAAGCTCGAGTGGTCCATGGGCTGTCCTGAATCACAGAATCGACAGCAGGCAACGGGATAAGGAGCTCAATACCTTGTACTTGGTAGGTATCCTGTGCTTTCATTCGCGACCCTTTGCGATAACCGACAAAGCCTTTGTGGGCCTCGACCTGGGGCCCCTTTCAAGGTGGAGCATGGATGAGGGTCAAGACGGAAGATTCATACACCCGATCCATCTGTTGTATTTGAGAGCTTTTGTGTTGCTCATCATCTTGGATAATACACAACGCATCGACCCACAGGTACCTTTCACCAAGCTCGCTCACACACTGGATAGCATCTTGAATAGCCTGAATCATTCTTCCCTCGTTATCTCTTAGTGCACCAGGAATGTACATATCTGTCACATTAGACTTTGTCGTAACAAAGGTGTTCACCTTGGGCCAACAATAGCTTAATGCTATATACCTCGACCCATGAGGCATTTGACAAACATTCATGAGCAGGACATCCACCACCAGGAGATCTTGAGGGCCAGCTGGAGAAGCAGATCCTCCAGTTGCCATATCTGGAAGCGCACACTTTTGCTTGTGATGAGTCTCACATTCACTTAGCCAATCCCTGGCCATACCCATATCTACGCGCTCAGAGTTGAAACCCCTGCCATAACAGAGTATAGGCATGCCATGTTGTGCTGCACTGATAGCCGAGAGCTGAATAGCTCCAATATGATCAAAATACCCTGGTCCATCCGTTGAAGCCCGGACCCCAATGCCAATTCTATACGCTCGCTGCAAATCTCTCTCTTCGCATAGTAAGTCTACGGGCGTAGCATTTGACCCTCTGTAGTCGGCGTAACCGAAGCTAAAAAGGAAGCATTCGCCCTTCAGACCCTCCTTTCGGTAACTATCGAGGAGTTCTTGTCGCGTGACCCAGGTAGATGGAGCCCATCTCTTGCCAAGAGCTTCTATTGTAAGCCGACAAAAGGAGCAGGACTCGCATCGTTCCTCAATGTCTTCCAAGTACCCAAGTCGTAGAGCATCCTGATCTGGCCTAACAATTGAAGGGCCTACCCGCTGTGAATGAATTTCACGTCGAAAGTATTCTTTGAGGTCGATACCTGCACACACGAAGCACAATCCGTCGGAATTGGTAACCATGCTTCGATTGACAATTGAGACTGAAGAGGAGCATAATAACAATAACCGACGCTAACGTCCAACAGGTTGCAGACCTTAGCGGGATGTTCAGCTCAGCAGATTTCGGTACGTACCGTCTCCCGATGTTCAGCCAATGCATTCGGCGATGGGTTTTGTAGTGCTTCTCTGTAACCTTCCCTGTTCACAATCGCATAATTTGGCTGACCATAGTCGTATCTTACTTGATATTCAGCATGATTTCGCTACAGCAGATCAAGCCCATCTGAGCGAGAACCTCGCCATTCTCCCTAGTTTTCGTGTCCTATCAGTAGAGGATAACATCCTGGTCCCCCTCCATGAGATGAAGCATAAATAAGTTAATATCAGCAGAAACCGTCACTATGCTGCTACCCAGTCGCGCCTTCCTTTCTAGGATCAAAACAAAGAGACCTTGCCTGTCTACACGATCCCGCCAACGATGCATATCAAAAGTCCCTCCCTCCTCCCCATCGCCAAGCTACTTGCAGAGGCTGCATCTCCCGTCGTCAAGCCAGAGGCGTTCGAGAGTCACGAGCACCACATCATCTATACGATAAAGCTATGTCTTCCTGGCCTGCTGGATTGAAGAGCGGATATCTTTCACCTAGCTAGGTAATGCTGAGTGATTTCATACGAGTATGGACTTCAAGATCATAAAATTGCAAGGACCGGGACCCGTGGGTCAGACTCTCGTGAGGCGCTTGATTTGGTGGTTGTGGCTGACATTAGGAACTTTAATGAAAGGAAGCGAAAGCCAAGATGGGTAGCTGCGCACAGAAGGCTCTTACCACTATAAGAAGTGCCACTTCTTCGCCTCTAGACCGCATCGACAACTTCTGGTAATCGATACCATTTTCGAGGACATATAAAGAGTATCCGTACGGCATAAGAATTTCATGTCCATCAACACCACCGTACCAGCGACCATGTCGTCGTCCGGTTCGGTGCCAAATTTTTATCTATCTGTGATAAAACACACCTTTAGCAATTTCGGCAATATCTTCGCCAGCCTTGGTCTCTGGGTGGTACTTGGACTTGTACTCGCACTATGCTTGTTTGCACTCGGATTCGCAGTAACCCTTCTATTTTTGCCCATCAAGTTCATAGCAGAACGCATATTCGAAAACATCTCCGCGAGTGCTTCCAGCAATGAGCGTCCTGGTGCTCAGTGTCAGCAGCAAGATCTGGAAGCCAATATGGGCTCTTTGGAGGGTGCGCGTGTTCCAGAGGTCGAACGAGCGCCGGACAACACTACCAAAGAGCAAGCTCACCACATCTTCAACGAATCGTCACATGCAACGGATACAGAGATTGGCCCGCAAGCCCCAAATGATTCAACCGATGAGCAAGTCCCTCTCAATAACATATCGGACCTGGGCCCATCGGATGCTGACGATGGTGAATGCGCTACTTATCCAAGTGATGGCGAAACCGTGGACGTGGCTCCTGACTGGGTGGATGATAGGGGTCTGATCATGAATTAGAGGAACCACTGGAGTGGAGGGTTAGCGATCGAAGGGATACTCAAGATGGGTGGTAGGATATATGGACATCTTCGCGTTAGATGGAACATTATCTCAATGGTATTGGGTCATCGTCAGTTGTAATTCGACCTGTATGAGAACAAACTCGCCAACAATGTATTCACTTTTCCTCTGCGTGCTCTAGCTCCAGATTGACAATTGGGCCCAAAGGCCTTTGAAAGGCGCCACTTATGGCCATTTACATTAAGGGCAATTGCGGTTTTCTGTTCCATTGCCCTGACTCCATATGGAGTGAAAGTTAGAGACCGGATCCGTAGGAACAAGAGGGCATACAACCTGAACTTAGACCTTATCCTTTAGAGTTTCCCTCAGGAGATACCAGTCTTGTCAGCCACATGACGCAAGAAAGCTCAAGGAAGGCGTATATAAACCAGCCAGCTTTTGTAGTAATCGGAATGACTTGAAACTCTCTCTGACTTTACATAACAATCACAGAGCATCATCATCAGAGCATCTCAAGCAATTAGCCTTACATTTTCAACATCACAAGCAGCATTGCCCCATCCTACCACAACACCAGAGCATTTTAAGAAGTTAACTCTATATCTCTATATCACAAGCAGCATTACCTTGCCCTACCACAACCCAAGCACCTCAAAATCCAGCCGCCATGTCGATCATTCTAGAGCGAGAAACCGAGGATGACTGGCCCGCCTTTGGGGAAACGTTTATGAGCGGGATGAGAATCGTGATGATCGGGTTCGAAGGCATTTCGGTATTGATATTGACCATTCTCGCTGTGGTGTCATTGATTTTCGGAATAATATGGATCGTGGGATGGATCAACGCCTTGTACGAGCGACGGCATGATAGAAAGCAGGCTAAGCAGGCTAAGCAGGCCAAGCAGGCTAAGTGGAGGAGTGACGAGGAAGTGATGATGGGAACGATAGCCTCGGGTGGCAATGAGCAGGATGTGGAATACGGCGTTGTGGCGACGGGTAACGCAGTAGAGGAGGTGGATGAACGTAAGGAATAAATGGATGGAACACGGCGGATAATCTAGCGGGTTAGCGGGGCGGGGCGGAGATTATTCAAGGTGGGGTAGCACAGGCCAACAGCGGACTCCTTCGGGCTTTTGCTTATTACCATCTCGGCCGAACAGAATTGCTCGGTACTGTATATGATGTCTTTTCAGGCGGCCAACTTCAACCCTTTTCACTATAAACCCCGCAATCAACGAGTGCATTCCAGCTGTCTCACGCTAGCCGTCATATTATATTGCAAAAGTTGACTAAGACCTTCCACGGAATGCCGAGAGTTCTTTGTTGAAAACTTCGCTCGCTGCTACCGTTGCTGGAATAGAGAAACCATATATTGATTGCTGAGAAACGCTCTCACTCGCATTTAATACCCGCCAGAATCCTAATATGGGACCGGCTATCACTACGTTCGTGAAATGGTTGGTCTTCGTCATCACGTGCGTTGTTTGTTTGGCCAGCTTCACCGTGGCCATCACACTGGCGGTCTTTTACCTCTGTTCTGGACGACCCGTTGGCGCGCCTTATGCCTTCAGACCGCTCTCTTCCACTGGCATCAGCGATGAGGAATCGCAACAGGAAGCCTTCAGTTCCGAGTTTGCGAATGAGAGTAAAAGTTTTTGAAGTGCGTGTCACTGTAAGTCATGCCATACGACCCAAGTAAAAAGAGGCTGATATTGCCAATGGTAGCAATCGCAGCCTCATTTCAACTCGGTTTCGTTCGATGTATAATTATCATGTCAACAATCAATGTCGACGTCCGCGACAAGCAGCGACACCCATACCAAGACCCCCGGGAGCCGCTAGCCTACCCGAGCGCAAGTGCCTTGGCCCCAAAGCTTGAGTGACGAAGCTCAACAGACATAGTCGACTACCTTACCTACCTCATGACAAGAATCCCTTGTCATGTTCGCAGTTTAACTTCGAGAGAAACGTTGACACCTGGAGCTCCTGCTCCAGCACCATGATTTAGATGGAATCGCAAAACGCTCATACGCAACTTCTCCTGGCATGCCATACGGTCCCTCTCATGACCTACCCCTCGCGGTTCAGCAAATAATTCAAAGACCTGCTACTACTCGCCTAGCAAGTGCTAGCGCCAATCTGCGGAGATAAACATAGCTCAAATCCTTGTTGTGTAAGTAGTCAATTCGATCAGTATTCATCGATCACATCACTAATACCCGAAGGCTCAATTAGCCACTGCGTTCGCACTTGCTCGCAGGCCAATGGACCTCCAAGCTCGGCGTGAGGATCCAAGAGTCTCTACTTCTAGTTTCTTAGCAGGCTTAGCCGTTTCAACGTGCGATGCAGTCTCTCAGTATAGATTTACTTTTCCGGCACACCATGGGTCAAAGCTAAAACATAACGAGGGGTCAACTTGCTCAAAGTCTGCAACATAAGGACAGGTGCAAATGGCAATTTACAACGAGCGATGGCACTAGCAGATGTAGTGATACTACTTTATATACGTCGTGTATATCGACACATATATTGAGGACGGCTTATGGCGCCTGGAGCGTTTGATGGTAAATAATATCTATCCCTCCACGAAAGTCGGTGACGTTCTGCTCATAAATTCAGCCCGTCACTTATGTCGCAGCTCTATGTGGAATTAACGACCAGATGGAATGATAGCGAACGGATCCTTGCACGTTGGATAGCTGGTGCAATATCGCTACTCCTTTTCCTCCTTTTCCTAGTAGTAACTTCCATTCTCGCTTAGCGGCCTCCACCAACTTAGTTCTAAGTATTGGTGTTCTAGCGCATTCCATCCTTAATCAGCTGCAGAGCTTTACATATAAGAGCTCCCTTAGATAGATCCTAAAACCTCAGGCTATGCAGTATTCATCATCAGAATCTCGTTCTCCTATCAATAGCCAATTAGCCCGCGTCAAGGGGTTTGAGCCAAAGATAGCTCGAAAAGCTTCGCTTAATTACAGCGAGGATGCCGAATACTTGGAAATCCTTACTGATGAGGTTTAGCTGGGAGAACAACATTTGATCTTTGCCTCTCATGATTGGAACACTTCGGTAAGGTGCTTTCTTGCCCCTGGGCTGGAGAAGGCAACTTCCTCGGCAATTTCAAGTTTCAGCCCTACTGAAATTAAAGGTGCAAATACAGTGCTCGTCTGCAACCCATATCCTGCACTCTTTCAACTTCATTCTTCATTGTGTAGTAAGTAGGATGTGAAGACTCTTTAGACTTTGCTAGCCAATCCTTTATCCCACGGCGACGTCTCAAATCGATTCATGGTCCGCCGCATTATGAACATTAAGATCTGTAGCATTATGTTAGCAGAAAAAATTGGAAAGAGCGAACGCGCGGCTGGAAGAATGCAGTCATGGAGCCTTATGAGCTCTCCTGGGTGGACATATATTATCTGAAAGTATGCTGCAAAGTCTCTCACGTTCCTGTCAACGCTTGTGCCGTTATTAGCGCTTTCATATCTGTGACTGATCTGTCTGGCTTGCGGTAGACTCCTATAATCAGTGCTTTGATACGATGTGACACAAATCGCAATCCTGTTAATGTTAGAGGAACCTGCACGCATGCTCGTTCAACGAATATGACACGCTTTGGCAAGTACAGTCAGAGGCTGGTGCGACAGACTTTCCTGAGGTGGTCTCGCCTATTTTGATGATCAATCTCCAATAAAGAACAAGATAAGCTAAAGACACATTACAGGAAGAGGAGAGATTGTGCTGGCACGAGTCTGGGCACATCTGGTCTTTGCAACAAGTGCGACAGCAAAAACTCCACCATTGCATGTACAATATCATCGTTCTCCGACATTTTCACGGGTCACGATCTACTTCCCCAGATCGGGCAATCGAACCAGGACTGGCATAATAAAATATTAGTCATCATAATGGCTGCAGAGGCTTCGATGGAAAGGCTTACAATGAATAGTCCACGGGACGAGCTTGTCCAGCAGCCTCCCTCGAAGACATGCACTTCGGCGGTAGATTTCAGAAGCAACTGCGCGCTTGGCTATCCATACAACGTGCCAGGTGGTGAAGTATGCTAGTGTCAGTCAGTGACGCAAACCGTATGCTTTGCTTATCTTGCGCATAGGATGATAGCTGCGGTGGTCCTGCATGGCGCTCTCTCCATTTTGCGACTTTTTCGCAATGAGACGAAAAGAGACGAGAATGCTGCACAAGTCTGCCGCTCTGCCCCTTGATTGGTCGCAACGGAAAATCCCGATCGTCGACCCCCACTTTCCTTCTACGCATTGGGAAGGCTTTGGCAATCTCTTCTGCGCCTCGGGTTGATCATCAGGGCCGAGATCGCGCCATGTAATTCCTTGCATTGTTAAATGTTCGCGGTGCCCCCCATGTGATGTGGGAACGAAATGCTTCGCAAGCTGAATGGCACGCAGTCGACTTCTACTCATCTTTCCGTGCGCGCAGCCTCCAACTGAATGTATCTGCCCTGCCTGCCAGCCAATCGCACCGTGCCATTAGCCGCCAGGCTGTGCTGGTCACCAAAATTGGGCGTCGGGACCCCTGGTCTGGAGGACCTCTCACGCAGTCTAGTCTCGTACCAGAGCAGCCTGGCAGCTGTTTCCGCCGGAGGGGAGGTCACGCCTTGTAGAACAAGGGAAACTGTTCCTACGGTCCATATTGCGCTCTGAGTCTCATCGTGACAATGATCTACACTTTCGAGCACTGGGAGACCGCACAGCACCCAGCTCACACCGCCCCGGGGAAATCGCAACCCCTTGGTTGCTACCATCTGGCTCGTTCCATCACTGGACCGTTCAAGCGCGATTTTCCGAGGGTTGGGATGTTCGGCTACCATTTCCTTGGCTGGTTGTTTACTTCTGTTGCGTTCCTGCATACGATTGACAATGGAGTGCATAGAATAGATGCCATTGCGGACCCTGGTTCCTGATGACGCACACGGACGTGATAGCACCTAGTTCGGGTGAGCGACAGCAGTCAAAATGTCACCCGAGACATCTGACTCGTCCAGCACCCAATTACATGCCTACGCGGCTCAAATAACACGATGCTACGAAAGAGTCAACCTGTTCATTTAGCCTCCGTCGATACTTCAGAGATATCGAGATCAAGAGACCACAATTAAGGTGTCAAATGTGGATCTCGCCAGCGGCGTGATCAAAAACTGTTTGCTGACTTCATAAACGCAAGTGCACAGCCGCTATCCGGCCAGGCGATGGCGGCCAACACCTACATTCGGCCCTTGGTGCAAACCCTATCATCACAACATTATCATTTGGCATACAGAATCACTCTACAATATCTGCCATTATTACTGTCCAAATGCGTCAGCCTTGAACATAAGTGATGTCGGCTCCTTGGGCCAGCTAGCCTAAGTAACTAGTGGGCGACCTCAACTATCCCGACCTCAACTACACCGATTCCCAAATGCTCCACAAGATCCTCATATAATCTTCTATCGACCCTCCACTTGACTTCTACCATTTTCTCAGCTCCTAACTAGGTCTGACTTAATATTCTTCTCTTTCGGCATTTTGCAGAGCAGTGTGCTATCCACATGCCACTCCACCTACAGGCTCTACGACCTTGGTGACCATCCACTGAAACGCGAGATCGTCCTTTGTATGAGCCTGGAGGCAACTAACCAGCCCGGTGTCACCCGTCGGAAGTCCACAAGCGATCACTATTGAGATTTAATAACAACATGCGCGCATTACACATGATGGACTCGACAGGTAAGTGCCCGACCAGACGTTGGGAGCGAGTGCCGCTAATCTTCGATGATCGAAGCATATCCCTAATACTACAATTCAGCCATCGTCAGAAATCCCGAAACTATCCATTGCAGCCAGATCCCACACAGAAGCTGCCAACCAAAGCACCCTAATAAAGTCATGAACAACGAGTCTAAAGAGCGTGCCAATAATCTTTATTATACGAACCAACCTCTTGGAATGCCCTTACGCACTATCCAAACCACGGAACATCTTCTGGAAGATATGAATAGATCCAATGACGTGCATATGGCGGAGGACCTTCATGAAAATGCACAAGGCTCTGGCCATCGCGGAGCGTCGCATCAAGTGGTACAACACGATTTATTCTCGGATCTGAAAGAGGCTTTCAACCAAGATGCGCGCTACCTCGGTGCTCAATTCAACCCGAGATCGTCAAGGGTATCTTTGTCACCTCCTGCTCATCAACCCAGCAGCTCCGACGCCGCAACAACTGCAAATCTTCTGGGCTCATTGCAGTACACTGGCCCCGGTACCCAAAGAACGAATCTGGACTCTAGGGGCTGGTACGTGGATCAAGCCGTGTGGTCTCAGCAGCACAATCAGGATTTGGAACTTCCTAATGGTCAACGCCCCGGAATTGTCGTTCGCAATCCCAGTGGTCTCATCACAACTCCAGTAGCTGATGATCTTCATACTCTTCGACTCGGTGAGGAGTTTACAAAGACCATAAGATCCACCGACCTTATCATGCGACTTTGCCAAGGAGTACTAGACTTGAACAAGGAATGGATGCAGAAACTTGTTCCGTTCCATGACTTATTCGAACACTGCTCGAAGCTGTCAACATGGGCGCTTTTCAACGTAGGGATTCGGACCTTGCAAAAGGTATATAGTGGTGAACTACCGAAGTCGTTCACGGAGATCTTAGGCTTCATGCATATCGCCTTTGCCTTCTCGCGGGTGATTAATGAGGACTGCGACTCTTATGACTGGGATGGGTTCTACTCGGACATCTATCTTTGGCACCACTGTCTGTCCAATACTGGAGACCTCGTCCTCTTTGCCAAAGTTTGGGGTCGATTGTGGTGCCCCCAACCACCTGTTCAGGCTCCATTTCCGACGGATCAGTTACTCTACACTTCCTTGACTGCACCGTCTTATGAGCTCTTCTCGACCTCAGACATTCAAAGACACACTTTGGCGCCGGAGAGTGGCGATAACTTGACCTACCTGTCCTTCATCGGTGTCACACGGGATACATTGCGAAACACACTGATGGAAGGAATGATTATCAAAGGATGCTCAAATTTTCTCAACGGTAGATAGAATTTCAAACCCTGCACGATGTCGTTTGCTAATTCAACCCCAGCTCTCGAGTTCGCAACCATGGCGGAGAGAGACGCATCATGGTTTGCCTACCAGCCTAGTCATAAACCTTGGAGGCCATTCCTTGAGTTCCTCGTGGACCGTGTAACAATACCATTACAGCGATGTCCCGCCATCGGACAGTTCGCTGAGCACGTAATCAGCACACAGGGCAAATTGCAAGATGGTCTGATACGTACCGAGCACGAGCTCGAATTGACGTTGATATCCAACAAGGATGTGAGTTTGAGAAAATCCTTCCTAGTTTGAGTTTGCTACTAATTATCGCCAGTGGTCTATTGTTGATAGTCAAGCGCATCGCAGGTTCGTGGAACGCGTTGCTTTTCAGTGCAATGAAGCGATGGTAAACCCATACTGGCGTAACAATTACTACATCGCACATCTCAATTTGGTCCTCGGTTTGAGTACAGAGCTGCCTACAGGGATGCGCGAACAGTCCGCAGCTGAAGCTTTCTCTGAGCCTCAAGTCTTTAGCGAGCCTTCCATAATCGACGTACAAGTATCATTACCGGTTTCGCCTTACTCTCCAAGGCTTGCGTATCATAATGACCCTGAGCCGTCCTTTCCGTGGGCTCCATCTACTGTGAACCCTCACGGCCTGGACACCACCATGCCTACCAATTCACCCTACACATCTCCAGCATCGATACCTACAAACCTGTCCACATATGCGACCACCGTTCCTGAATTAATGGTCGTGGAGTCTCGCTCTCCTTCCGAGTCTTCCTCGTTGGCTTCCTCTGATCTAACCGGCGATGTCTTAACCTGCGACTTTTGTCCGGGCAAAAATTTCCACGGGCAATATCGAAGAAGAAGTTGGCGACGACACATGGAAGCTGAGCACTCAGATGGGCCAAGAATCCCGTGCCCTGAAGGTTGCGACAAGACATTCGTCCCTGGGCGAGTAGACAATGTCAAAAGGCATGTCAATAAATACCACCGGTAGTACTGCCGTACAATTCAGTGCTACTTGATGAGCAGATATAAGAGGAAGATATGGTGCGGCTTAGCGCAGTATTAGCCCGTGTCTATAACGATGACGAAGTGATGTCTTGTCATGATGTGCGGGAATCATGTCAAGCGAATTCTGGGAAGAGGCGGATTGGGATATATCCATTCCTTCTACCTCTGTGGGACTCTGTTCTTGCGGCTTGTGTCATTCATAGCGCGAGGTTTCTGGTGATGCAACGACTTATTGCCTGCGGACATAGGTTCTTTTGGCGGACCTCTACAATGCCTGTCATTATACCATGGAGTCTAGGGCATCAAAAGTCCCTATCGGGGGTACCATTACAGGAATATGTCCATGGTGCTATAGCTGAAAAATCTTAGTTTTGTATTGATCTTCTTATTCCATTCAATAGTGAAGAAGTGATATAACTACACCTGGATTCAGGTAGAGATCTTATACGTAGAAAAACTTGTTGTCAATCAATTGAAATGAGTAGTTCGGCGCCTTGGAGCAAGACAGGGATCCTACAATAAGGGCTTGTTTTTAGGCTTAAAACCGGAGATTTAGCGCCCAAAAGACCCCCTGAATAAAACTTCCCACCCGCGGGAGGCCCCTCAAGCCGAGCCTTGACCTCCCATAGCCTCCCATAGTTGAAAGACTACCAGCATGACGGTGCATGGCTACTGAAAAGACACACGGACACTTCGTGCATAACTATATCCCATCCTCCAGTGTGACCAGAGTTTTTCAGATTTTTTAGCACAAGCTTTGGCCTCTTGGAACTCTGGTGTTGCTGGCCAGAGCGCCTTGATGATGGAAGCATTCAGTGATAATTTCTGCAGCATCTATGGGCACGTATGTTGAAAGATAATGTTTTGATCGCAGAACAGAGACGGGGAATGCTTTCAATATTCGTTGCAAACTCCCCAGCGAGGATCGCCTTCATTGCAAAGCGAAGTCTGCGGGTGACGACTGGAGCTGCTCCCCGTTTTTGTGTCATTCAGCCCCACGTATAGATCGGTCCGAACAAAAGGTGGGATATGATCGGATTATATTTAGACATTATACAAGTTTAATACCAATCTTACCTCATACAAGAACAGTACCAAGGCGAACGCACAACAGATTAGTCGGCAAGAAAGTACGTTGTACACGTATATTTGGCAATCCTTCGGAAGCTTTCGATAGATTAGTGCCGAGCTCTCCCCACTCAGTTGGTCAGTTCAAAGAAGACCGGGAAAGATATCTAGGCCCCATTGGTAAGTCCCTTCACCTTGGGTGTGCCAGACAGCTGAGCTGTTTGACTGATTCCCAAGCCCTCCATCCTACTCTTCCCCGCGGGGTCCCTTGGTAACTTCGGAAAAAGCGTCTGCACCCACCCAATGGTCTGTGGTGCCTGCAGCGAGATTTTCATGCCGGTGGCTGTAGTCTCGGTCTTCGTTGCGGCCTTCGTATTGGATTGTATGTGAGAAGCTGACACGGCGAAAGGGCCCCATCCGATATTCACGTTCGCTGCGGTGCTCGAGGACTCGAGACTGCTTTGGAGGGATGATGTGTCGCCATTGAAGCTAATTTCCACGTCTGCAGCAACTACGAAAGCAGTTGGGAATGAATTGAATTGTTGTTAGTTGGCATCGGGGACTTCGTTCTTTTTAGCATTGTCGAGGAGGGCGGTTTCGCCAGGCGAAAGCTTGGAACTATCAGACTGAGTTAGGATGAGATGAATATTAACTCAGAAGAGACATGGGTCCCTACCCCTGTACCGAACGCAATCGCTTGAGTGGATTTGTAGACGTCCTTTCAAAACGGCACCAATTTAGAAAAAAGAACGCCATCACAAAGCCACTTGCTTCTCCTAATTCCCCAATATAGTCGACAAGTTTTGGACAATTCGAGACAAGGCCTCTATCGGGGATTTTACTGGAAAGGGAGTCATTCACAAAGTGTTGCTGACGTCCTAGGGATCGCATGCCGTCTACTAATCTTTGGCAGCCTTTCGTGGCTCTGTGGTTTTCCAAACAAAAAGAATGCCGATCCCGAGCTGCCATACAGTAATAGCTTGATTATGAACATGACGTGGAATAGTTGATCTTCAATGCCAAAACTTATGGTTACAGGAAAAAATCACCTCATTCAACGTCGTACGCATCAGAATTCACAATTTGAATCCTCACGCCAGATTCGTTCGAGAACCTGAGCCTTGCTATCACCCATTCCATGACAAGTGAAGCCGTTGTCAACAATGTTTAGAATCATATAACGGGCCATTACTTCACTGCTTCCCGATTGCCCCTCGCTCTCTTTGCAGAGTATCCTACACGGCATACTTTCTTATAAATTAAGGAGTATTCTCAACAATTTCCTCAACTACATCTTCCAGACACTCTTTTCTATCACTCAAGCTATCAAGCTCCCTCTAACTATTTCGAGGCATTGACGGAGCTTTACTGAGATAAGATCCTCAAAGTGAATTTCTGAAAGTACTGTGCAAGCAAAATCCCCGAGTGAAAGATCAGCTATGTTGGCGCATAGCGGTAATTGATCTCAAGAATGCTGAAAGCCGCTCGTCCCAGACGTTTCGCGACACTAGGGTCGAGTCACATGTGTAAGCTTCTGCCAGCCATTCCAATCAAAATTCTCCGTGTACGAGCATTAAACCGAGAAAAAGCTGGTCACTCGCATCTTGCGATACCAAATTGTGCTATGCTACTCCAAGAGCGTTGTGAACGGAGCCTTCGAGAGACTGGAGGCCATGACTCCGTTTTGGCGGTATTCTATGCATTGGGAGCAGATCTAAGCGAGCCAGGCAGTCATATCCTGCTCAAGTTTTATAGAGGAGATCTGCTCACAAACAGAAGATAGAAAAGCTGTAATATTGGGCAGGAATGGCGAGTGGCGCGAATAATTAAAGTGGCGGATGATCGTCATTGCCGTAGCTAGCGGCTCCATGTCTGCCGGGGTATTACCGAATCGCAGTTGCCGACTGTAAATTTGGTTGACTCATGGCCTCACAACTTCACCGCGCTCTTGTGATCTACCTCGTCTGCTGTTCTCAGAATTGCCATTTTCGACATGGCTGTCTCTTCGTGCTAGATACATCTATAAGTTATGCCTGCCACAGCGCTTCGTTCGCGCACCTCCCGACCTAGGACGAAGCCTTTGCGGACCCGGCATGCGCGCAAAGCAATTTCATACAGGGAAGAGAGTTCAGACAGTGACGACTTCAAGGAAGATGTCAGCGAGGATGAATTTGGCTCGGAGCCACCAGCGCCGCAGAAGTGGCATCGCCAGCGCCGTGTACAGCCTCCACCGCAGAGGGGACAAAGGAAGCGCAAATCGTCCGGGCGACACCCCTTGGGTAGCATGAAGAGAATGAAGACAGCTGATACTGCTCTAAGGAACGGGGAAGGGCTGGGGCTGGCTACTACAAATCCACCCGGGAAGGCAATGCCATGGCAAAATCTACCCTACCATGTCTGGCTTTCCATCTTCGACTACGCTTCTAGACCGTTGATCAGCGACATGTTCCAACCCATGCCATCCATCAATTGGCTTCTTCAGGTAGCCTTGTGTTGTAAAGCCTTCGCTGAACCGGCTCTGTCTGTGCTCTACTATTCGCCACCGTTGTCTCCTCCAGCTCGAGCCTATCGCCTGCTTGAACAACTTGCCACACAGCCGGTCCACTCCACCTACAACTACAGAGCCAAGATCAAGCACCTTGAGCCAGAGGCTTCTGGCGCATTGCTCTACAAATTCTCTGGACATGACCCAATCGATCTCGGAGCATTCGCTGCTTTCACCCCTCAGTTGCGCGGCATTAGCGTACATTTGCTCTCTGATAATCCTAAATTGCGGAAGGTTTTGAATCCCTCGCTAGGTAAAAGCGGAAAAGAAGTGTACTCACAATTACTGTTTGTTGCCCTCGAAGATCATAACGTGGTACTCCAAGAATGGACTTGGAATCAATCACTGGGAAGGCAAACTACTTCGCTGTTGGGGCTGAAGGAAATTCATACGACGAGTCCGTTCCGGACTCTGAGAAATATCTCTTTCATCAACTACGACGGTAGCTTGCTCGGTAAAGCCACCTCTCGGGAAGACATGTTCGCAGAGGCCCTCAGCATACTACCGAACCTAACAAGTCTTTCGTTCAAAATGTGTTCGATTATTGGCGACCGATTGATGCCTATGCTACCTGCCAATCTTCAGGCCTTACACGTATATGATTGTGCTTTGCTGAGGTCCTCCGCATTGAACGGATTTCTTTCTAAGAAAGGGAATGACCTAAGACAGCTGAGCCTAGACCACAATATCGCACTAAATCTATCTTTCTTGGCCGACCTAGCCAAGAACTGCCCGAACTTGAGACACTTCAGAATGGACCTAGTATACTTCAACACATACGCCACCATTAGAGACTCCGACCCGAAATACAACGTGCTCTTTGATGAGACGGAAAGACCGTCATGGCCAACAAGTCTTGAGAGTCTAGAGCTGTATCACCTGCGAAAATGGAGCCTTCCACTTGCAGAGACTCTTTTTTCATCCTTGACGAATGCCGCCAGCTCTTTACCAAGCCTTCGTCAACTGAGAATCAAAGCTAGCCTTGAAGCGAGTGGATGGCGGGATAGGGTTGTATTTCGTGATAGATATACCCAACGACTGCGATATGTGTTCTTGAGAAGATCACCACCGCCAAATCCCCATCTTAGATCCATCTCCGCCTTTAAAGCCTTCCAAAAGGAACGGAGCACCAATCGTGGACACGGCCGTGGAGGAAGGCGCTCGCTGACCTCGCATCCGGCTGCTCATAAAGAGAAGCCAGTTGCACAATTCTCGGGCATCAAGACCATTGAAAGAGCGAAAATAGAAGACATTAGCGACAGCGATCTTCCGCTTATCAGAACATCTCGGACCAACCCAGCTGAGAGCGACAGCGATGCGCCCCTCCTCAAATTACGTCGAAGCACCCGCCCTAAGTTGCAGAAGGAGGATATGTATACCTTGTCTGAAAGTTCACCCCAAAGTGGAAAGACATTCCGTCGTCGAGGACGTCGAAAGGGCTCTGCTGACACTTCAAGTGAAGACTCGGCACTTGAAGAAGATGTTGTAGAGCCAGCTTCTCAAGGCCAGTCCGACAGCGAGGATGATCTGTACGTTCAGGGGATGTGTGATGTTGTTGACGTTTGGTTAGATAACCAGCGTCCTGCAGAAGAGCAACTCAAAGAGGAGGACTTTATCGGTGATGAGGCTAGTGGAGACGAAGACTGGAACGGCGATGACGATATGCCAGGCGAGGGGGGCTACGCATGGTAACTTTACCAAGCTATTTGTACAGAAACTTGGGTGGCTCAGAACATACATAGGCCCGGCTAGGTTATTGACTCATTACTTATGCGGCGTTGAGGGCTATTGATACCCAGGGTTGGAAGACTAGTATCTTACTTTGTATAGCACCACTAGAGTACCGTACGTACAAATCATCAACGTTAAACATCTACACGTCATGTTTCCACGCGCTTGCCAACTGGCCGAAGAGAATTCGAAGAGCACTCTGGCAACATTGCATTGGAAGATGGCGATGATTACTTACATCAAGCCTTCGAGACTTGAAATCGATATGAAGGATACGTATTGCCCAACAGGCTGCTGTCGTAACGAGTTCATTCGATTTTCGGGCCAGACGATAAGAAGGTTCGTATCTACCAAGCAATCAGCTGCTTATCCACAGGCGTAGCAGCGGTCCAACGACTCAATTGAGTGTCGTCGGCATCACGAAGGGAGAGGTACAAACATTGATTCGTGAATTTTGGAAGCACGGCTCGAAGAGTGCGCCATTCGACGAATCATCATTTAGTGCGGGCCCAAAAGTCACTATACAGTGGTGAAAGACAAGGAGAAGCGGTGGAACAGGAGTGACCTTGGGCCATCAGAGCATTGCCACTGGGGAAGAGCCGGCAATTAGCCCAGGCCCACGACTTATGCTCAAGTCCCGCCAGCTGGGCTTCGACGGTCCAGGCAAAGAACTTCAGGGTAGAATTCCATGTAGATTAGCCGTGACTGATAATGCATAGATGGAGACAATTTCGAAGGTCCATTACATTGTAGAGCTTGAGCCACAGATACCAAGATGACCAAGTCGGGCTAATCATCCTCTTCTTCTAGCCTTAGGCGCACTACTACTTCCAGTCCCAGTTCCCTCATCTTGGCTCTGCTCCGCGCTCCCAGCTGTCTTCCCAGCCATCCATGCAGCCATATCGAAATTCTGTAGCGGATTCGCCGTGCTAGTCCCACCGCTCAATATACTCTTCTTCTGCTGTTCTTCGAATTCTGCCTTCATTTCCGGGTCCACTAATTACCCAGCAAGTCAGTAACAACGCATATGTAGTCCAAAAGCGGGACAGAAGGGGGAGAAGTGCGTACTGTTATCCAATAGATACGGCATCCCAAAGACAAACCCCAGCCCCACAATCGCAATCAGAATCATCGGATTCTTGAGCAAATCCAGCGGCGAGACTACATCACCACAACCTCGAATTAGCATCCTCCACGCACATCCTAAGCAGAAAGCGCAGGACCACTCACACCCGCTCCTCGCCTCATAATACTCCCTCGCTCTCAGCACCCTGACCTCCACCCCACCCTCCCCAACTCTAACCCGTTCCCCCATTTCCACGGCTCCCCTCCCAACCCTATACACCTCCATCACCACTGGCCTATCATCCTCCCCCCCATCCCCTTTCTTATCCACTGAAACATCAACCCCATACCCCAAAAAATCATAATCCTTAGACACGATATCCAGTAAATAGCTGCCCACCTCCGCACGGGTGATGTTCTTGAATACGAATGTGTTCTTGCGCGTAACGGGGGCTTTGAGGATAAGGCCGGAGGTGCGTAGGTAGGCGGTTGTGGTGGATGGGAGGGCGGGGATGTGGGCGGGGACTTGGAGGGTGAGGGTTAGGGCGGATACTATTGTTGTGAGGGCGAGGAGGGGGAAGAGGAAGAGGCGAGAGAGGAATGGTGGCATTGTTGCGCGATGGGTTGGTGGTGGGAATGGTTGATGGTTTGGAGAAGGGGTGTCGAGGTAGTTTGAGAGGGAGGGGCGCTAGTGGAGTTTTAAAACGGGGAACAATTATTGTATCCAACAATATAATTTGTGCTGTATCACTATCTGGACAGATCTACCGCTAGTATGGACTTCTACGTCACTCCAATGTATCATTGGTCGGAGAGAGGTTTCTTCAAGTATCTTGGTCATAAATTGGTATAAATTTGTGTACCAAAAATTCTGCTCTGAAAACGAAACAGGCGTCAGATTTCTTTACTGTCCGTGCCTCTCTCCTTTCGTTCAAGTAGATCTGCCAGGAATCTGGAGCTACTGATAGCTTAGGGATCGTCCCATGAGAAACCAATGACAACGATGCTAGAGGTATCGATGCATGGTGAAGATGACATTGACCTCAATAGCTTCCTGAGATTATCTATGTCGATACAAAATTCGATAGTTCTCCAAACGTTGATTGCCATCTGTCATGAGGATGGAGCGGAATTTCGACATTCTTGATGAGACTTGTTCGTCGAAATGGTCATGCACATTCAACCTGAAAGCATGTACATAATTAAAGGTGCAGCTGCATCTCATGCTATATTGAGGCGCAGCAATGCAGGGTACGAGTCGCAGAAGATACTCAATTAGATGTGCACAGAGAGGCGAGAAAAAGGCAAAGTCGTTCCGATCTATATGCCTTGGCTCTTGTGCACGGTTAACATGCCCAGCTTCTGACTGGCGAGTCAAACATCATATCATACGTGTTCCTGAATGACCAAGGTTCATCTAATCTCCTGGGCGACGAGATTGTTAGCTTGGCTCTATTATCTTAAAATTTGGTTGCGCTTTAGGACTGTGTCAGTGGTCTTGTATTATCTATAACGGATGATTATTTCATGAACTAGGATGATGTTGGACGGTTTTAACTGCGAGCATAAACTCTGTCTTCGAAGGGTCTCCTTTTAGATCGATCTTAGGTACCCAAAAATGTTGCTCTTTTCACGGTTAATCTATATAATTCTCCTCTGCATATCAGCTATGTTATCATTTTTCTCAACTTACTCAAGACTGACTATGATCAGCAACATCATCAGACGTCCCTCCAATGCTTCGTTGTCTACGAGGGTCCCCTTTTCGGCCACAGAATCTGTAACCTCTGCAACCAGGTGCCGAGCCTCAGGACAGCAGTTTTGTTCAGCTCCGCGTGGTATAATCACACTGTTACTGTCATGAATCCTTCGGGTAGCATTCGAATTTTGACTTCAGATTACATGCTGGAGACGCACTCACTGATTCGTCTGGATTAGACGTAGAGCCTGAGAGTGATGAAGCATTATTTGCGTTATCCGTTATTCCAAGCTTGCCTGCCTGTCTTCTCCCTAGTGGATAAAGGCACGCGTATTCTGCTGGAGGATAGCGTTCCAAGAATGCGTACAGAAAATACAGTTAATTAATACCGTGGGAACCAATTGCTCGTTCTTAACATAGTACGGAGAGTTGTAGAAAGCCTTCGCTGACTGCTAGCCGATCAATAGCAATCAACTTTTAGCATCAAAGCTTAACCAAAGCAACTCTCACTCCACACTATTTGGATTTGCATTTTGGACAAGAAAGAGTTGAGAGACGATAGAAATGTACCTCCTGATATTGCATAGAAGCGCATGCCAATTGCGCCTAACCAATCGGCATGTCGAAGGAGAGTACGAGTATGGGTGGGGCTGCTATGCCAGTCATATGCATCTCGGAGATGATTCGATAAGGACGCCTGCATAGCTCTAAGCGCAACCTGCTTCTCTAACAAAACATCTTTGCCTTCGCCCATTCCTAGTCCTTTAACATATGCTATCGGCCCCCAAAATTCTGCTGAGCCTTTGAAGGAATATCCTTTCAAGCAACATGTCCGTTAACACGGTGGATCGTTTGAACTCTTCATATCTGCACTGCCTCAAGCGTTTGGCCTTTGGCCTCTGTCATCAAGGATCACCCACAATCTCTAAATATTCTGCCATCCTCATGGCAATTTTGATCTGTTCTCCGGTCATACTCTATTACTATCTTGAGTGCGATCAGTCGTCAGGGAACGTTGATAGCTTTGCAAAGCGTTATGCCTTCGCAGGACATCCCGATCGAATATCGTAGGCAGGGAGAGGACTACAGATACTTTGGCTTCAACCACCTGTTAGACAAAGACTTGCCCTATACAGCGGGTACTTTCAAGCAGACCCCGGAGAAGAACTGCCGCCATGGTCTTCACAAGACAACGTGGTTCATTGCAGCAACATTCGCCCTGGTCTTGATGCTGGCCATCATCGCAGCAAGCTTTGCGGCTTCGCAGACTGCCAGGGGAAGGAAGGCGGAGGATCAGTGCATGAAGGAGAAGGAGTTGGTGCCTCACAAAATCTCGTGGCATCGCTGACGACGAAAACAGAGCCTTGGCCCTTCAGATACCGACCAATTCCTCTCAAACCTGCCAAAATTCCAGCACTGCGACTGTGTCCCAGACATCGCCCCCAACTGTTGTACGCCCGGCAGCCATCACTGAGTCAATGACTTTGCAATCGGAGACGACAATCTTTTCTTGTGTGTCAAGCGCCTCACCCTCGACGACCACCATCACCACATGTCCACCAAAAGCAGCTTCGGCACAAATTAGCAGCCTCCCATCCCCAGTCAATGATTGCAGCTCTTTGAACTCCCCATACATTGTTGACAACCTTGGAGGTCAAGCAATGTTCCAGATAAACTGCACCACCGATTCCCCTACTTCCTCCGACCTGCTCGAAGTATACGTCTACACTTTCGAAGATTGCATCAAGGGCTGCGCGAGTTATAATTGGAACTCGCCGGTACATCCCAGTTCCGCTTGCTACGCCGTGACGTGGCAACCTTCTGCCAGGGAAGCGTCGGGTGGGAACTGTAATTTCAAATACCAGAATAACTTAACTCTTGTGCAGAGTAATGGCCTTGATCTTGCTGTGTTGCTCGAGGACTAAGCACGACGGTACGAGAACAATCCCCGCCCTCATGTCTTACCAGTTTCGAGTGGATCTAGGATCTCAAGAACCCACTGGAAGCCTGCTGGCATTACTCAGCCAAGGTTGGTCGATATACCTTTGGTCCAACAGCCAGCAGGAAAGATTACACATCCTACGCCTAGTTGCCTCGGGTCTAGAGGATCACTCGCTGCTATCGCTATGACCCACAGTCGAAGTTATGTCGAAGTTATGGTATGTCGTACTTGTATTGAAGAGGCATGTAAGGTTGGTGGAAGTATGCACGGTGTTAATAAAGTTGGCGAAGATGTCTCAAACTTGATGTGAATTTAATGCAATGTTGTTGGGCTGAACATACTATTGTGCAACAAGCTACGATCTCAACGTAACTTGCATTCGGCAGCCTGGTCCCCTTGTTACATCTTCAATTCATGGTTGCGGCTAATGCCATCACTCTTCTGCAGTAAAATCTGGTGACTTGAGAATTCCTGTTCCCTATGCAGAGAGAGTCACGCTTTGCCTTGGGGACCAAACAACGTTCCAGCCACTTCGTGAGCGGAAAAGCCAAATAAGTCAACAGGGTGACAGTATGGCGGGTGACTGGAACCACCACTGCTCAAAGTTTTGAAAATGGCTTTCTCATGCGGGAAACCTTCATCAGCCGCCTAGTGCCTATTCTGAATGACACGTATTGTCGCTTTCTAAGAGAACCATGAGCGATGTGGACAGAGTAGGAAAGCTTGCCTCACTCTACGTCCTTCGCAAACCAAGTAGCGAAGAATGAGCCCCCAGAAGCTCACTCAATATCTGATAGTACTTACCCAATGTATTGTTAGGGTGAATTCAGCAATACGTTGTACTGCCAGTCTCGCTCTTCCTCACATTTCTTGTTCTTGAACCTTGTGATGACAATGTGACGTAAGCGGTGCCGTAAGAGTGACAGCACCCTGTTAAAGCTCTGGCCATAAGATGGAATGTAACATCGTGTGAATAGAGTAGGGAATTCTGGCTTTAATCTCTGTACGGCGCTAATTTTTGAGCTAATTTAGCTTCCAGCACCTTACCTGGAAGCAGCGACAAGGCAAGACTGCATTGGGCTATCCGTAACATTCCCCTTCTAGACTGCGCAACCGGTCGTGTGTATTCTATTGTTATCCTCATGTTTCGTATCCTATTGTACACGGTGTTGAGCACTCTCGAACCGGCACCCTGCCTAGGCAGGATTGTTCTTCCACCAGGGTCTTGACGATTAGACAGCATGCCTGAAGAGCCCCGGCCACAGACTCCAACATCGTCTACTCACCAGCCTGAAAGAAGATTGGCAGCCTGCATGCTTGACGAACACATATACGAGTGCTGGCCTCCATACCCTCTTTTATTGGCCACACCCAAAACCCTGAAAATCCATGGAACATCAGTCATATCTTCAACAGCTTCCTAGCCCTTGCTACGCACCACCAGAAAGCCCAGCCAACGACCAGCCATTTGAAACCCCTCGAGTGCTCTATATACACCATATTGGCTTAACCCGCCAGCGTGCTCAAATTCTGGATTCAGACAAGAAAACGGTACTTTACAGGATCCGCGCCAACAAGGGTGGGCTGTTTAGCTCAAAACCGCACATAACAGTACATTCCGGGACCAGCCACCGTGTAATTGGCACAGTCACCTTCCATAGGATGTCCACCGTCATCGACTTAGAAATCCATCACCAAAATATTCCTCTATTGAGGTTAGGATTGTTTACGTCTGCCCACAGATTTGAAAGTCCCGCCAGTAGAAGCTTGCTCAAATGGAAGCGCGATGGCCTGTTAAGTGGGGGCGACATGGTCTGCGTTGATAGACAGCAGGTGCTGATAGCACGATTCGAGCGAAGCAAGAAAGCGAGGCGGAAAGACGGAAAGTTCATGATCTCACCTGGTGTGGAAGGAAGATGGATGGATGAGGTTGTGGTTAGTGGGCTTGCAATGGTGCAGTATCATAAGCGGCAAAAGAAAAGAGCTGCTGCTCTTAGTCATGGTCATGTTGGTGACATGGTGAGCTAGAGGTCTGTACCTTACAGAAGACCCTTCATTCCTCATCCTCACTTCCCTTCGGTAGCCTCAGTTAGACCTTTTTGTGCCTGGGCTTCGCAGGCAATTCGAGAATATCATGTGTATCTTTGCGTGCATTTGAGCATGTATTGCGTTGCGAAAAACCTTTGCAGCACCGCAATCTTACTGCTGAATATACTAACGCTCAACGTCATTCAATTTTTTGCATGGCAAAGGGCCTTCGCCGTCTTCTTTGAAGGCAGTACCACATCTAAAATAAATCTCACTTCAGACGACCTATTTGTCCTGACAACCCAGTGCTATGCCAAGAAGATAGTGTGGGCAGGTCTGCTTGTAAGTGTTATCAAGTCCCTTCCAAACGATTGGCGGAAGCTCAAAAGTGCATTGAGAGGTCTTACGTTGCCATAAGAGACACTGAAGAATATTCTGCAACATTCTCAACGGCTTGAGGAGCTGACACTGGCTTATGTGGATCGGTTCGAAGATCTTCGTGATTACCTTGTGAATCATTCATTGAATGAACATATTTCGAGGCTATACTCACCTCGAGAGTCTTTGGCAACTTGTGTCGGGCCAGTTTCTTGACTGAGCAACAACCAGTCAGATATCTTCATTTCGTCTTCAAGACATCAAAGTACACTGACTTGAATACTATTGTCATTAATAATGGATCGTGGACGCATGAGTTTGAGAAACGGAAGGGCTGAATGCAGACTGGGCTTCCTGAGACTCGTACTTTGCAGCCTGCTTGATACTGACACTGATGCCGAAGACGACGACAAATTCAATATTCGTCTGTTTGCTAGCTCGTGGTGTGAGTCACTGGGGGAACAAAATCCTGACCGCTGGAACATTGACCGAGATGGTGAAACAATTCAGGAGGTGCAGGTCAAGATGGTGGAAGCGCTGATATGCATGAATACATCGAAAAGAAAAGTAGGAGCTTCTTAAGTTCCGTCTTTCGGTTTCCATAACTGGCCCACGTTACTATAGAGAGCACGAAAAATCATCGTCTCGGAGCCACATCCGGGGTGGCGCGGTCAAAATTCACGCACCAGGGAAAGCGCTTTTGGATGCGGCAAATGGCGCTTCTTGATGAGAGACTGTCTGTGACTGCTACATCATCACTCATGGTTTCCGATAGCCGCTTTTGGAGGTAAAGTATAGAGTGTCCACATATGCGACGGCCGTCCAATATATCACATACAACCCCACGATGTTGATCGCTGGATTGAACCATGCACTAGGTCCCCGGTATTGTGTGCTCGGCCATCAGGTGGGCCAAGAACCATTAGCCAAATTCCCACAATGGAGCAGGTTTATCGGACAACCATGAGCCGGCATTTTTCTTATTTGTATATCCTATGTATACTATTATCCGTCTTCTACGTCAACTCAGAACCTAGTCCTGACCCCCTCGAGTCCCAAACATCAAACTCTACGTCCATCACAAGTTCAAACTTGACAAACGATGTCGAGTTGCGATGCTTCACACCCGGCTTAGAAAGGTTACCTCTCAATCCTGCAGACTGTTCGATAGCCTTCGCGAAACTCGTTTTATCTCCTGGTTTCAGCATCGTCTACAGGTTTAGCAAGAATTTCCGAAGATTAGACACAATCAGGTTGCCAAAAGGATGGACCCATGGAGATTGCGTCATCATGCTCAGCTGTGCGAATAATCTAGACACAGCGGCATTTAGGCTGTCAGATGCTGCACATGCGGCCAGGGCAATCATAAACAACTGTGTACAGGGCCATGATCCTTCTTATGGGGGTATTGTTGGGGTAAGCGACGTGCCAAGTTTTTATGTCAGTGTTGCCGGACATGACGACAACGCTCTTCAAGGGAATAGCAGCACAATCGACGATACGTGGCTTGGAGGCAACATTACGTTACTTGACGCGGGGCTTTCAGAAAACACCACGTTACTTGACACGGAGCCTGGAGGTAACACCACGTTACTTGACACTGAATGAGCGCCACCAGAGACGCACTAGGGGCACCTGGGCTCAACAGTCTGCTCCAGATAGAAACGAGACGATTTCTTGAAGAAGACACCATTTGGGCCATAATTGCCTGGACACTATTCCTGGGGAGGGATGAGATTGGTAGATTTCCTCAGAGAATAGAACATGTTCCGAAAGTCAAACAGCCCGCAGAATCCTCAATCTATTTGTAGTGTCTCTGTCCTTGACGATCTGTAATCGAAGGCCTGTACTGGAAGCAGAATCCATGATTAGACAATCAGCAAGCCAGAACGTAATCATAACTACTTATAAAGGGATCATCGCTAGCATCTTCAATTCCAAGTGGCACCTAGAACAATTTTTCGAGTCTGACTCAGAAGAGTAGGCCTAGAATTGACCCTGAATATGACATCCAACAATCAAGGAACCTTTGACACGGTCTAAGTTGGCGAGCTGTCTATTTGCCTGGATCATTGATATCCGAGGTGACGCGTCTCATCCCGAAAAGGGAATGGCAAATGCCTGCCTTCTGTGTTGATAGACGTATGTCCTCAGCACGAGTGGAGGAGCCTCTGCCGGGGCGTGGGGCAGGTTCCAAGGCGTTCTTGGGGCAGTCACGAGTGGTTCGTTTGTTGATTAGGGTACTGCTGATTGGCTTTTCACCACCATTTGACGGCATAACATTTGTAGCAGCAACCTTTACCAACTTTCTGTCCGCGAGTGCACTTTGGAGTCCTCGGGGTGCCTCGCTAATAGAATAAGTGATGCTTCCTTGGGGGGCCTCTGCGCCTCGGAGCTAGCCCTCCCTAAAGTACCTCAGTCAGCCGTACCTGAAAAGGCACTGTTAGCGAGGTCGCTTGGGCTGGTGCTCTCCATAAGATTCGCGACGACTTTACGGAGAGGACGCCTTCGGCTTACCTTGGTGATCAGCGTAATGCCACGTTGTATCTGTTGCGATCACACAGCAGTGCATTTGTATCTCTTTACAATTGTTTTAGTGCCTCAGCTAAAGCACGAAGGATTCAAGGCCCTGTTTGAGAGAATCAGATCCCCTGGAGGGCTATTCCGTTCCATCTGTCAGATCCTTACCGTGTAGGCGCCCAGTTACCCCTGCTACCGATTTTGAGGCGTGGAAACTTCCAATGTTATCGATCACACCATACTCACACAACTCTGCGGTCTTACTGCCGAGGCCCTTCAGCATAATGCGACAGGGAACTCCACGGGTTCCTTTGGGTGGTGTTCTTCTCGGCCAGTGTGGGTAGAAAGTACGCGAAAGCATGCGCAGCACAGACTTACAATCCGATAATGCAGGGGACCGAGAGGTGTTTTGCTGTCATTGGAGGCACAGCAGTGCTATGTTGCAGGCCTGTGCGAAAATCCCACCTAAATGAAGCACTCAGTGTTCATCTTGCACATGAGTGTGCCGATCTCCCTGACTCTGCCTGCTCTCATAGGTCGACTCTGGCGAAAGAGCGGACCACGTCCAAATCTTGCACTAATTGAGAACTCCGGTTGCATTGCATACATGTCCTATCACTACACGGCTGAGGTACTCCAGACTTCCGTACGTTCAAGTCTGCACATCCCCACCAATTTCAAATCTTTTCAGCAGCACCCAGACAAGTAAGGTAACAATGGAATCAGCTCGATAGCATTCCCACCAATAGTATCTATTCCTCTTTTATCATTGATTCCTTGCAACGCAAAAGTGGCTGATTGCAGGGGCGAGCAGAGGAATCATGTGCGGTGTTGGTCAGGGCACCCGCCCGCGCCGCAAGTGCGCAGTGAATGAAAGGGTTGAAAGGTTGCGCTGAGACCCGTTAAATTTGGCTGGGTGAATCCTACGAAGGGCGCCTCCAATCAACTATTGCCCTCATATGCAGGTCAAGCCAATAACCGAGAATTGGATCGAGGCGGGGTTGTGAGGCTGAGGGTTCTGCCCTGGAGATAACTCGCCTGATCGCCATGCCATGTCCGCCTTCACAATTGCTTTGTTCCACCTGAGCATTGTCACTTTTGACATTCAGACACCGTCAGCATGGACCACGACAAGCAGTCCTTCGGATTGACGAGTAGGATATATGTTAGTTACCACTTCTCGAAGCAGCCTTGAGGGCAATGTTCCGCAAGGCTAAGGCTGAGCTTTCCTTACACAGAGATCGCGATCAACCGAAGATGGCCTCGCACATGTGGATTTGAATCGTAATGTGGACGCACTGTACGTCAAGAATGTTGATTGACCATTCTTACGACCGTTTCGCTAACCTTCTTGCCCTTTCAGCATTGAGAATCCCCTCGGCCACCTCACTCCAGAGCAACTGCTACGAGATGTTCGCGATTTCGCTCGGTCTAAGAACCTTGAACAACATCTTGACCTACTGAAAAAGGGAGCTCAGATTGCGAAAGATCCTCGATTTTATGAGGCTGTGCGAGGAATTACAGAGATTGAGAAAAGAGCATTGCGCGATGAAGAATACCACCGTTTCCGGCAGCCGGTAGCGCTCTATGTCACGGTCATAATATGTTCTGTTGGAGCTGCTGTACAGTGAGCGGACATTTTGGATATATTTTGTCAATTACAGACGGCTGATGGTGACATTGCACCTAGGGGTTGGGATCAGACAGGATCGAACGCCGCCAATCTCAATTGGCCAGAACAATTCGGTGTCGATACTAGTACTGGCGCCAGTGGCACTTGGATTCTAGGACTCGTGAACGCTGCTCCGTACTTTGCGTCAGCTTTCATGTGAGGTCTCTGATCTTCTAAGATGCGACAAGCTAATCATTTTTCCTATGCAGAGGTTGTTGGTTATCACACCCATTGAATCATCGCTTCGGAAGACGCGGAACCATCTTCTTTTCAGCTATTTTTTGTTGTCTGTCTGTTATAGGCTCCGCTTTTACCCAATCATGGCCACAGCTATTCGCTTGTCGCCTGCTACTCGGGATTGGGATGGGGACTAAAGCATCTACGATACCCGTGTTTGCAGCCGAAAATTGTCCTGCTTCTATACGTGGAGGACTAGTAATGGGCTGGCAGCTATGGGTTGCTTTTGGTATTTTCATGTGGGTAGTAGGGTGATGCTTCTCACGGGGTTATCACTGACTTATTGATGCACAGGGGCTTCTCCGCAAACCTTGCGTTGTACCAGACTGGAAGAATTGCTTGGCGTTTACAGCTTGGATCTGCGTTCATCCCAGCTGTCCCATTGATAATTGGAATATTCTTCTGTCCCGGTAGGTTGCATCATGAGAGGGTCGAAATTGAGGCTTACGTCATGTAGAATCGCCTCGTTGGTATATCAAGAAGCATCGCTATCAAGATGCGTTCAACTCGCTTAGGCGCCTTCGCAATACGCCGCTTCAAGCAGCCCGTGATCTCTACTATATCCACGCCCAGGTAAGGCTTGAAGAGATCATGCTGGGCGACGGAGACATACAGAAGATGGACGGCAAGCAACACTTCACTAGCAAAGGAAGATATCTTGCACGATTCATCCAGCTTTTCACTATTGCCCGTGTACGTCGCGCAACACTGGCAGCTTTTGTGGTCATGATAGCTCAGCAGATGTGCGGTAGTACGTGGCTCTGGTATTACTGTACACGAGCAGCAGCTTGTGCTAACGGACTGCTAGTCAACATCATGGCCTTTTATTCATCGACACTCTTCACGCAGGCAAATGCGAGCGTCAGGGTCTCTCTATTCGCATCGTGGGGTTTTGGGCTTATTAATTTTGTGTAAGCACCATCGACCAACACATTTTGAAACCTCGCTTAACATGTGCACAGCTTCGCTTGGCCTGCCGTTCGTACCATCGACACATTTGGGCGCCGCGCATTACTACTTTTTACATTCCCGCATATGGCTTGGACGCTGCTCGCAGCAGGTGCATGTTTTTACATCCCTCAACACAGTGGAGCCCACGTACCAGTTATTGCACTTTTCATATATTTGTTTGCAGCATTTTATTCGCCGGGTGAAGGGCCAGTTCCGTTTACCTATTCTGCAGAAGCGTTCCCCCTTTTTCACCGCGGTATGATCCTCCTGATCTTGTCTTAGCTGCATGACTAACTTTCAATAGAAGTAGGAATGAGTCTGGCGGTTGCTGTGAATCTCTTCTGGGCCGGGGTGTTGACTCTCACGTTCCCGAGAATGACGGCTGTGTTCGGCCCTACAGGTGCTCTAGGGTTCTTTGCGTGAGCAAACCCTCATCATAATGCTCACTATGACGATGTACTAACCACTGCTCTACTTCAGGGGACTGAATGTTATGGCGTTCGTGATGATATTCCTATGGGTGCCAGAGACGAAACAACGAACTCTCGAAGAACTCGATTACATATGTAAGTGTACCTCAAAACTTCAGACTAGCACGAAGCACTGATTGGGGATACACAGTTGGTGTTCCCACTCGTCGACATATGCAGTATCAAGTCACCGAGGTCCTGCCTTACGTCTGGCGTCGATATTTCTTACGCAAAGATGCCGAGCTGCGTCCGCTATACAGGTTCCAGAACTCGTACTGATATATAGCATCCCGTGGCGTCACTGAAGGGTATACGATTTTATCGCATCTACTTACAATGGCGGGCGTTCCCAATAGGGTGACGTTTGTGTCCATATCCCTATATAACGACGAAAAGACCCTGGCCAAGTCCGCGGTGTCCTTAATGTAGACTGTAATCACAGCTGCCATGAAACCTATTGTGCCCCCAAGCATGTGAAACATGACCTGGTGGCAGTGTATGATTGGGGAGTCGTAGCTTATATCATCTCTCATGGGCTTAGCAGTTGGTCAAATCTCCGTAACATGGAGTCTCCAACAATTCAGGCGGACTCCATCTGGCTCCCGGATCGGCAGGGTCTGGCCATTCTCCAACGAAGGATTTTGGCGCTGCCTTGTCAGGCCAGACATTGCTCTGGTCGCGCGAGTGAGCAGCTAAAAGGGCTGGGCATGCTTATGTACTGAGACTCTTCTAATATCATAGTATCATATAATATATGATATAGTTATCATGACTAGGACTTGTTCAATTCTTTACTAATGAGCTAGGCTGAAGGGTGCAGCATTTCAAGGACGAAGGTGGCTTGCTGCCCAGCTGTGGGCGACGTAGCCGCCTGCAAGCCCCATCGTCAAGTCCGCCTACAGCTGCCCAACTGTGACTCTTCTCTACCAGCTCCTGCTCTTCATCACTTCCCTTCCCTTCGATCTTTATCCATGTTTTGCCATTCAAGATGGCGGCAGCACCTACAGTAAGCAGTCCGACACCGCGCATTGCACATCTGTGCGACGTAGTCCTCGAGAATCTGCGAAGTCTCGCAGACACGTCAGTCGGTGCCGACGATGCGGTCAAAGCCTTCCGAAGCGAGATTCAAACCTTTCGTAGATTCCTAGATCTCATTGAAAGGGTTCGACGTGCAAACCCACCGCGGATGGCCTTTGAGGACGATCACTTCAACGATGTCAAAGCCTTGCTTGATAGATGCCGGGCTACGCTTTCGCGACTTTGTGAGCTACTAGCGGCCATGAGAGGGAAAAACTACGAGGCTGCCTCGCCTGACCCGTCACGCGAGCTCCGGTGGGACTTGAATGCGCCCGAAATCTCCGCCCTGAGAACCAGTATGGGCTTCTATACACAAACTTTACAGGTGTCATTGCAAACTGTCAAATTGTGTGCCTTTAATCCTAGTTACTTCAAATCACTCTGACTGACTGAATACTCTAGGGTGTATCAGTGGAAAAGCCAGCTTCCACAGGACGGCATCTATTTCCAACACAAAGGCCTGTCGCAGGCAATTCAGACCCTTAGAGACTCAATGGCCAATAGGGAAGGCATCCCTGCTAAAGATCCACAAAAGAGTCCACTTGAGGAAGGCGCTTTTATGTATGATATAGAAAAGTGTGTTTTCTCAGCGGAGGCCATCATGAGTATAACTACCACAACAGTCTACGATGATCTCGCTTCACCTTCTTCAACCTATCGGCCTGACCCCTTGAGCGCTGGAACCACCCGTGATGCTTCGTCCGATAGTAGAGTTCCAAGAAGTCCTTTAAATCAAGAAGACATTCCTTCTCCGCTTAGGCTAGGTCCACCGCACCCTAGCGCAGATCGAAGTAGAAATTTTGCACCAGAAGACGGTACGAGTCCAACAGTCTACGAGCTGGATGCCTACCCATCCCTTCGGCCGTCGAAACCCCGTGAACAAGATTGCGTCATACGAGATCGAAGAGCAAAACTAGGTCAAGCCAATAGTCCAAACGCTGTTGAAGAAATACATCCTGCTTATCGAAGCGATCAGCTAGATACGCAATCGCCAGGTCGAACAGAAGAATCGATCCCAAGGCAGCAAAGGAAGCCAGTAGCCTCTGGCGCTTTCCAGAAGAGGTCCGACGTTGCAAAAGACTCTCAAATCCTATTCCGTATCACTGACATCCAGAACGAGCGAGATGGCAATTCTGACTCTGACGGTAATTCATTTGTTGACCCTGAGCCCGACTTTAAAGATGGTTTTTCTGCTATCGTGTATCTTGAACTCATTACTGCTGCCCAGCAGGATTTGCAAAATGAGCTTGACGCAGGTGAATACGACAAGGCGGAGCAAATCCACCGAAAAGCTATGAGATATTACACAGACAGAGAAAAGAACTTAAACATACCATTCGAGAATCAAACTGAGATGCACGAGATCCTTGCGGACATTTACCATAAACAGGGTCAGCTAGATAAGGCGAAGCGGGTTCTAAACCGACTCTTGATGCAAGAAAAGAAGGAAACAGACCGGAAGTGGAGATTGTATCATACCTTGGCCGAGATTTTTATAGCGCAAAACAGGCTCCCCGAAGCTGAGAAGTACGCTAAGCGTGCTTATATAGGCAGGGAGAAATCTTTGGAAAAAGGCAACAGGCTGATCCTCCAATCTGTCGGCTTACTTGTCAATATATACGAGCAACAAGGCGAGACAGAAACCGCAGAAGCCTTCAAGAAGGTCTACCGTTCAGAAAGCGCTTTGTCTCCGCAGCCACGATTCTCAAGAGATCGAACGGATGTCGGATCTTATCGCTCAGGCAGCATCATATCTCACCAGTCTCAACCCGGTTCCGTCTCCACGAATCGAGAGGATGCAATCTTGAACAAAAATCGAGTCCGCTGGGCCCCAGATGCTTGGGCGGATGCATCAAGCATTAATGCACCTACGAAGTCTGGGGAGACTCCCATGATAGCTGCTATTGTGACAGGAGATGATGAGCTGGTAGGGCTTATGCTCCAGAGAGGGGCAGACGTCGAATCTAGATGCGCTGATCAGATCACGCCGTTGATGCACGCAATAGGTCATGGCTACAATTCTATTGCTGAGTTACTTCTGAGCCACGGTGCAAAAGTTGATGCACCAACGTCTGGATGGACTCCTTTACACAGAGCAACTGATCTAGTCAATATCAGTATGGTAACCACACTGCTGGCACATGGTGCAGACATCGAAGCCAAGAGCCCAAAAGACTTCTCACGCAAGAAGCATCCTTTAGGTGTCCTGAAGTTATCAAAGGTGGATGATTCAGACGACGATCACTCCTCGTCTAACGATAGGGGGTGGACACCTCTCCTGCGTGCTGCTTGCAATGGTGAAGATAAAATGGTGCAATTGCTGCTCGACAAATCAGCAGACATCGAGGCCAGGAATCCGACTAATGGCACTCCTCTTATCGTTGCCTGCGAGAGACACCACGATGCGGTCGTTGATATGTTGTTGATCAATGGCGCGGACGTGCATGCTGAGGATGACTTTGGCTGGAAACCTATACATAGAGCACTAGTCAATAAGGGCGGAGAACTTATTACCGGCCTCCTCCTCAGCCGGGACGCTAACGTCAACGCACATGATACCTATAGAAAAACGCCACTGCACCACGCCATCGAGAAGGGTGATGATCAAATGGTACGCTTCTTACTCAACGCAGGCGCTGACATTGAAGCGAGAGACATTGCAGAAAGAACGCCGCTTCACACCGCCATCGAAGCAAGGCTTGAGATCATGGTACACATCCTTCTCGACAACGGTGCTGACGCCGATGCCATGGACAAAGGCGGGCGGAATGCTTTAGCGGCCGCAACTCATGCATCGAGAAAGTCCCCGGAGATCATTGCTCTCCTGTCGAAGGAGAAGAAAAGAAGGAAGAGTAATAATAATATTGCTAAGCGGGGGAGTATTGGTGGGGGTATTGAGAGAGATGCTAGTAGGAAGATGTCGGTTAGCGCGTCTTCTCCGGTCTCGAGAACGTCGTCCTCGAGCTCTTGGTGGTCTATAAGATCTAATAAGCAGAAACGGTGATTGTGAAGGAAGGAGTAAGTTGATCTTAAGCATTTCACGCTGTGAGAACTAATCGAAATTATGCAGCTCCTCGTCTACGGTCTTGGATCAGCCTGTGTCTTTGTTTGAAACTTTCGTCTTTTGATTCAGTATTTGCTTTCGTGCAACTATACCCAATCCCACTGAATGATATGAGCGGACCGGAAGCTTTCATCTCTTCCTGGCATGTTGAAGGTTTCGGCGAATCTGGTGAAGTGATGAATGGATTTTTCTCCCGAAGCTTTTCGGTGTTGATATAATATTTTTGGACAATAATATAGTGTTCACGACGTAGCTATAAATATAACGCTTTTATAGTGTAATACAGGCCTTGAACGTGTTCATTGTCCTGCTAGAACTCGGTAGATCGCGGGATTGGGTCAGGTCTGATAAGGTAAAGGTGCAAGTGGAATCATCCAAAGTGCTGCAGACATACAGATCATTTCATGTCCCCGTAAGTGATACAATCATTTGATCCAAACCAAAAAGTCGCTGACTTGGAGCTATTTCTCTGAGGAGATCTTAATGTCACCCAACAAAGCATATATATGAGCACAGTTCGCGTAACATTGCACTTGCATTGCAGATGACTTGACTCGTTGCGTAGCCTTCGTTCAAAGCTATCCCCACGGCCTCAACGAGTCGACCGCTTAAGATTTCCAGATTTCGTCGCGCTGTGAAGATTGGACTGCTTGTTCCCTCGCCACACACGATCCGATGTGTTACGGGTTTCAACCCTTCCTGAGATACTTCTGAAACCATCATAGAGTCATCGTCTTGCACTAATACATCAAACGACCTTTGTGCTTATTTATACTTGCCATCTCTAGCCTCAATGGGACCAATCTCATCCTCCTGATCTTAGCCAGCGTCGCTCTGATACACTGCGTATTGCCGGGCAACATCCAGTCCGAGTCTCATAGCATCTCTTCGAGGCGTCTCTCATTTTTCTGTAGCTCTTTGCTCTCCTGGTCCGGCACAGGTATCACGGTGTTTTTCTTCCTCGACTCCCCTTGCATACATCCTGAATTGTTAGTAAGTTGGTAAGGAATGCAAGGGGCGGAGACGATCAATCGCATTAGCTTTATCCTTGCACCAGCTGGCATCCATACAATCTGACCACGACTTCCTGGCGTAACATGATGATGGATTGACCCCGTCTCCAACTCGTGGTGGCTTTCCTACGTGCTCCGAATACAACCCAGCTTGACCATGCCGGTTGTAAATGAAGATCGCTAGGATACCCTAAAGGGTTGGTACCATTGATTTAAGCTCATAGAGAGGCCTTATTAGGGCGTTTGATGTAGAAGGCGAGCCATTGCAACCTCTAGATTTATTCTTGTTGAATTTAAGTTAGACAAGAAGCTATGTCGACGCTCACATTTGGACATATAGTTGTAGGTCTCGCCGTTGCCCCCAGAGGAGCCGATATTGCACAGCATTAATGGAGATGCTAGGCACCATTGCACCGTTAACATTGTCGATGATCTGGATGAAGATATCGATCTCCCATAGTCCTCCCCATAATTGTGACTAGATTGTTGGGGTAGGACGGGAAGTGTCTTCAATAATTCCACGCCGAAATTAATCTATTTTGCAACTCCACCCATCCCTCTACCCATTGCTACTTGTCCGCTAAAGATCCATAGAGGTCGCTGCAGCTTGGGTATATCAGGATTCATAAGTAGCAACACTACGAAGTCGCCGTCATGAACCCTCAAATGTACGTCAGCCCGAGCACATGCTCACTAGGCACGAGACCTACTGCCTTCGCTTTGAAGCTATACTGACTCTCCAATTCTGATAGCACCAACCTGATCATCATCTTGGGCATGATGCAGGTATCCAAGAAGATCCCCTTTGACGACCCACAAGTCCTGATGGGCGTCCGTGCTCTATACATTGTGTCGAACCTAATAATTGTCGGCATCTACCTATATATGCAGCAGAAGATAAATGCGAAAAAAGGTAGTTCTGCATTGCCCATTGGTTCATGATTACATTGCGCTGACGACAGCCTGGAAAGACCTTACCACCCTTAAATATGTTGAGCCACCGCCCATGGGTAGCTCCGAAGAGCCCAAGCTCATAACCACAACCGTACACTCGTACGACCTCCAACAACTTCGTGGGTTGTTCAAGTCCCAACTCATGGGTGTTGGGATGATGGCTGTCATGCACGTGTATTTCAAATACACCAATCCACTCCTCATCCAATCGATCATTCCCCTCAAAGGCGCCTTCGAGGGCAATCTTGTCAAGATCCATCTGTTTGGGCAACCTGCTGTTGGAGATTTGAAGAGACCATGGAAGGCTGCTGGAGGTCTTATGGGCATGGGAGGGGCGGGGGACCCCAAGGCTGACAAGAAGAGTATTGAGCAGGCAGAGAGAGCAGGTAGCGGGGGCGTTAAAGAGGAGTGAAAGGCTTGCATGGACTTAGAAAAGGGATGTTCGCTAGCATTTATGCGTGTTGTGCCCTGTAATTATAGGGATGTGTATAGATCTAGGCGTAGGCCTTGCCGCGCCATTCTGAGTCTTGTCCCTGCACATGTGCACTTATGTTAAATCATGTTCGGTTTTGTATAAAGAGTCTGGCGCTGAACTTGTTGAGTTGCATGTTGTTATTGTAAGCTGAAGACGTAGAATATCATTGGTGCTAAAAATATAAGACAATGACTCGTTCCGCTTGATATAGAGCCACGACATGCTTTGAACCAAAACAGCACCAAAACCTATCTGCTACCAGGGAAGTCCAAACGGTAAGATATACTAAAACTTTCTGTACACGATTTCTATGTTACCATGAGTGAACGACCATCTACACCTCCGCCTGCAGCGGCGTCAAACCCCAGCATACCCCAGAGATCGCCTCTTACGCCCGAACAAGTGAAGAAGATAGTTCGTCCACGACCGATACGATGAGCTACTTCGCTAACAACCTGTTTAGGAGATCAATCGACTGAAGGCCAAAGCTCTCCGAGACCAACGCGAAGCCGAAGCTCGCAAACACAATCCACTATCCCTCAACCGCACTCCTAGCAACATTGCAGCAGGCCAGAAGCGTCCCTACTCCGCAACTACATCCAACGTCCCTTCAACTCTACGAGATGGCCGAAGTACAGAGACCCAGAAGCCTGGTGGTTTTCGTCCGCTGGACGAGATTCAGCCAGCGCGAAACTTTACGAAATACGTGGAATATGACTTCAGTAAGATGACAGACACCAAGGGCGGCTTCTTGACTGTCGAAGATGATCCACATAATAAGGCCTTGCATGCGAAGAACCTAGAGGAGAAACCGGCGCATATGACAATGAAGGAATGGGAACGCCACCAACTGCTACGGTCGTTGCGGGAGCAAAAAGCTGGACCCTTCGAGCCTGGGTTAAGCGTACTGAAGAAAGAGGAAAATAAAACGTGTCGGGAATGTGGAAGCCTAGAAATAGATTGGAAATGGGAGGAGATATTTGGGTGCGCAGTGTGTAACACGTGCAAAGAGAAGCTGCCCGACAAATATAGTCTCCTGACGAAGACGGAGGCAAAGGAGGATTACCTGCTTACGGATCCAGAGCTTAAAGATGAGGAGCTACTGCCGCATATAGAACGGCCAAATCCGCACAAGTCTACGTGGAACAACATGATGCTGTATCTGCGGTATCAAGTTGAGGAGTACGCGTTTGAAAAAAAGTGGGGGTCAGCCGAGAAGTTGGATGAAGAGTTCGTAAAGAGGGAGGGCGAGAAGAAGCGGCGGAAGGAGGTCAAGTTTAAAAGCAAACTCGACGAGTTGAAAAAGAAGACAAGAGTGGAGGCGTATAGGAGGAATAGGCGGGGTGAAGACGGTGGGGAATTTGGGGACGATGTTGGGAAAGGTGGCAAGCATACCCATGTCTGGGGCAGAGCAGTGGAGGGTGAAGATGGTGTAAGCGTGAAGTCGTGCGTGGACTGCGGTATGGAGGTCGAGGAATTAGAATTCTAGATATGTTGATGGCACGTGCTATATCTGGAGAGAGCTTTGCCCAATGTACGCTCCTATTGAGATTCAACCCCTAAACCCGGAGAACTTACAACGAGCCTTGTGTATAACACCGCCCTCCGGACATGAAAAATGTATACTTTTGCTTGCGTTTTCTAGACTAATAATTATGGATGGATAGATGTATTTGGGGGCGTGGTGCACAGCGGAATTCCACTCAGCCCTATGAATACTAGCGCGTAAACCAAACTTGAATCCATTGAGCTCAGCGTCAATACCCTTACCCGTCGAACTCCAGAAATTGGTCTGCCTGTGTACGGAGCTGCTTCTTACGACTAAAACTTTCGCCAAAGATAACACTAGTATACGGGTCCTCCTGCTAACTGTGTCATCGCTCTCGGTCGCAGGCGACTCGTCAAACCATAGATTGGACCTCTACTGCAACCTGCGCCGAATACCCCCAAAAACGCTCGTGCAGCTGTACGAAAAGCGTTCCGCGAGCTGATCACCATCAGTGGGGGATCTACTCATGATTCTGAAGCTGTAAGAGTCGCGGCGATCAATGGCATGGCAGAACTCCGCTGGCATGGGGGGCAGCGGAGGGAGTGCCGGAGATGGGAGCGAGGCAGGTAATGGGGGAGGTCAGCCGCAGGGGACAGAGTACACGCTACAAGGTGAGAAGCTCATAGGGATTCAATGCCACGGATCAACCCATTGGCAGAATGCTCTACCCATGCATTGACTAACAATATACTGCTGGAAGGTGTAATGCGCTTCCTACAGACCGAATGGCATCGACATGAGCGGGACCGAAACGCTTGGCAGATTGAACGAGCAGAAATGAAGTCACGGATAGGGAAGCTAGAGGGAGACGGGCGAACGAACAAACGGCTGCGGGAGTCAATGGACAAACATATTAGGATTTTGGAACATGCATTAAAAAAGGAAAGGGAAAAGACGAAGGCTCTGCAGAATGGAGGGCAAACGGAGGATCAAAAAGAAGACAAACAAGACATAAAGCAAGACGTGAAAGCGGAGGCGAAACGTAGGTGTAGCGGGAGACCTTCAGTCCTTTTCATCTTTGCTAATAAATGACACTAGCTAAACCTCCTAAACCCCATAACTCCTTTCTAGACCTCGAGAACGAAGAGTCGACCTCGCCAAATATCAGACACGAGCAAGAGAGAGACAGATCGCGCTTATACCTTGGAAAATGCATTGAGGAGGTCTCGTACCACGTTTTATCTTACAATCCACAACAACAATATAACGAAGAGCAAGAAATGGTGCTACAAAATCACCAATATGCAAATAATCAGCAATCACAACAACAACCACAACCACAACAGCAACAACAGTCACTGGAGGACGTATATGTCCAGCAAAGGCAAAAACAGCAACCGAACAACATTGGTATATTGGGACCCTCTCCTCTACCACATCATCAACCGCCACCTATACCTCGAGTCTCCGACATACCAGCACTCTCACGTGGCTCACAACAATCAGAGCAGTCGACTTACATGACCCGCAGCCTCCCTGAACGACATGCGCAGTCGCAGAATCCTCCTCTGACTGCTATTGACAGGTCTAATCAACCTCGTTCAAGCTATGGTTTTCCGGATCAAGAGTCGCAAGCAGAGAAGGTGACACATAGCTATGATGCTTATGGCCGGCCGGTACCCGCAAGAGACGAAGAGGAACATCAACGAATATCTGAGGAGCCAGACATTGCAGATACTGACGGCTGGAACTTCGACGATCCCCCAGAACCTCCTGCCAAAGATGATAGGCCAACGCCTGATCTATCTGCTCCCAAACGCCCTGACACAGACCCGTTCCCCAATGCGAATGATGTATCTCTCAAATCTCCTCCCCGGGCTGGACTAGGTTCACATAGGAGAAAAACATCATTGACCAGAAGACGGCAAAGCGATGGATCACATGAGTTGAGGGATCTGTCGACATCGCAAGGTGGAGGCAGTTTTAATGACGGTCCCGGAGAATTCAAGCCTCGCTTTGCCCTTCGAGGCCACCTTGACGTCGTACGTTCAGTGATCTTCACTGGCGGAGGAAGCCCGGCGCAACCGGAGATCTGCACAGCTGGAGACGATGGTATGATAAAGAGGTGGACAGCTGGGAGCGCGCCACACAAAGTCGAGGATATGGACCTTAAATGCGACCATACTCATCGAGGTCATGTTGGTGCTGTGCTTTCTCTGGCAGCCTCACCCGCGTACCAGCCGTTTTCGAACGGAGGCAGAGCTCAAGGAGATGGTTGGGTCTTTTCGGGCGGACAAGATGCCACTGTACGGGTGTGGGAGAGAGGAAGAGTCGATCCTAAAGCTACAATGGATGGACATACGGATGCTGTTTGGACAGTGTGTGTGCTACCCGGCACTGCCGCGTCAATACTCGGAGACCAGTCACACCACCATGGTGGGCCAGATCGGACCATACTTGCCTCGGGCGCTGCAGATGGGACAATATTCATTTGGGCCGTGAGCTCACCGCCGCAGCTTTCATCACCACAAACAGGATCGAGAAGAGGGCCAGGGGTTAGTCGAAGAGCGAACTCTGTATCCTCGGGCTCAAATTTCCCATCATCGCCACAACCAAATACCGCTACCACACGACCGTTCCAACATACCCTTGTCCATAGAATCGAGCGGGCAGATCGCCCATCCCCTACATGCATAAGTCCTCTGTCGATGAACGGCGACACCTTTGTCGTGTCCTTTACCGACGCTTCCGTCCTAATATATGGTACACGCACCGGTGAAGAGATGGTCGGAATGGCAAGTCTTGAGACCTTCGACGGAACTCCTGCCACAGGCGTCAATGCGGTAGCGGCTACAACAGTCGGTTTTGACGGTACGATGAGCTTTGACAGCGGAAGAGCGGTGTCGGAAGACGATACCGTGGTCCATGGCGCAACGGGCTCGAGCAGTGGCGTGGAGGGTACGATCATAAGCGGACATGAAGATCGCTACATCCGCTTCTTCGACGCCAATAGCGGTAAGTCATTTCCAACCCCCGAACATTCCCTTAAAATTATGTTATGCTAATCTGCAAACAGGTCAATGCACCTACAACATGGTCGCGCACTCCTCCGCCATCTCCTCCATTTCCCTCTCGCCATCTGGTGCCGAACTCGTCTCCGCCGGCCACGACGCCAGTCTCCGCTTCTGGTCCCTCGAGAAACGCACCTGCTACCAACAAATACCAAGTAACCGACTAATGCGCGGCGAAGGTGTCTGCAGTGTCGTATGGAGCCAAGACGGTAGATGGGTCGTCAGTGGCGGCGGAGACGGAGTCGTCAAGGTCTTCTCTCGAGAAGCGCCCAGGTAACCACGATTTCGCTCCCAAAAAGGGCCCTCAACTCCACGTGTTGTAGATATCTAGTCGGTGGGGCGTTATTTTATCTTCTTGTACTATTCTTTTTTTTTTGGAGCCGAGAGAGATCATTCGCATTGAATTTCTTTTGCGGAGACACAGCGCGCATACTTTTAACGCATACGCATACGCATTTTGATACCACGGGATGCTCTTTTAGAGAGAGAGAGAGCAGAGCAGTGTGGGTGTAGACTCTTCCAAGAGTCGGTCGGAAAACGTTTTCATTATGGGGGCTGGGAAAAGGGGTGTTCGATTCTTGTTACTAGTGTTCTTGTGTGATATTGATATGTAGTAGACAGAGATGCATGATATGGAGTCTGATATATCCCACTCAAGCAAAAGGGTTATCTTGATTGTTTGAGTGCCTGGCTTTGTAAGAGATTCTGTAGAGACGAGATATAGATCGTTATCATTATCTTATTTACATTGACTGGGGAAAATCGACTTTTAGCTCCCTACCGCAAACAAGATTGTCGTTAATCCTCCATCATACATAACCAGACTTTCCAGCATTCGGGTTACCTCTCCCCTCAAGCCTTTATTGGTGTTGCTGTGGCGCCATTCCCGGCTCCACCACCCACTCTATTCTTCCGGATCAATCTCAACCCCGCAACAAGCATAATCAACCCCTCCACGCCCAAAATAACCGCCAACGTAACCATCGCCCCAATAACACCCGCGACAGCCTTACTAATCCCACCACTCCCACTACTTCCACTTCCGCTTCCCCCCACGGCGGGCCCAGGATTGCTCTCCGGGCTAGCACATACGCCTGTAGTATTTCCGCACGCTTGACACCACTGGCTCTGGCCCCCCACAGCAAATGCATTGATGCCGCTCACGAAATCGTTCCATGAGAGGGTGGTGTTCGATTGGCCGAAGAGGGGGTAAGCGACGGGGACGGAATTATTCCCCGTGGTACCGTTGTGGAAGAGGAAGCGGACACTCAGGTCTGCAACAGCGGGGAAAGGTTCTGGCGCTGCGGTGGTGAAGAGTTCGAATGTCATCGTCGAGGCATAATCTGGAATGCCGTAGAAATCCGAATTCGCGCTGGTGAGGTTTGTGAGGCCGAAGAAAGATTGAAAGCCGCCGTAGGCACCGAATTGGATATTTAGTGGGGCTTTTCCACCGGTAGTGACGGTGTTGTTGAGGGCTTGGAGGATTTGAGCGGCAAGGGTTGCACCTGTGATGGCGCGGATGGGGTCGGAGGCATTGTAGGCGAGGTTGAATTCGTGGGTGTCGGCTAGAGTGCGGAGTTGGAAGGATGTTGAGTTTGTAAGAAGGTTGGAGGATGGAATGGTGGAATTGTGGATCTCTGCTACGTTGATGTAGTCGAATACTAGGAGACTCGAGTTAGCCGGGGTTGAGAAGAGGGTAAGAGGAGGCTAGGGACGTACTTGAGTAGGCATTTTTGAAGCTGGTTTGGTTCGCCGCAAACGTAGAGTTGATGACCGGTTCCAGAGAAGTGTAGAAGCCCATTGTGCTGTTCTCCAAAGCCATGTACTCGGGAGAGTCAAAGTAGTCGTTCGAGCTGACGATTGCTTTTGCGCAATTGTCAGAGCCTTGAAGCCATGCACTGTCTTCGCTGCCGGTCCCTGATGTAACCGTTGCCACGGGTATGATTTGAAAGCCATTTAATGGCACCTGCACGACTGTCCCATTCCCCAATGTCTGGGATCCCAGCGTAGGGCCGACTGGTGGATATAGACCTTGCAGGAAGCCCAAGCAGGAGGGCATGAGGACATCGTCGAGCGGAGCAGAGGCAGCGATTTGAGATTGTTTGACAATGTCTGGTGCAATGCCGTGGATCTGGGAGGTGGAGCCATTGGCGATGTACTGGTCGCGGAACCAGGTGCCTGAGGAGAAGACTTCGCTATAGCCTAGATCTGTGAGCAAGGTGGGTGGAGTAGCTTTGGATGTTCGGTCGCCGTGACGAGAGAAAATATAGAGTCCTAAGATGGTTTCTGCTGCAGAGGAAAGGGAGGGAAGAAGAGTCAACGGTAGCAGTATTTGAGGACGCATGCTGGCGAAGGGAATATCCTATACAAGCGTGAGAGTGAGAGAAGAACAAAAGAACAGCAACAGCTAGGACAGAGGGAGAAAGGGGAGTAAAGTCTCTGGCCGTGAAGATATACAAATTCAATTGGCCTTATCAGTTACTCGAAAGCCACCCTAAGTGGCCGTCAATTGAATGGTGGTGGGATGGTGGGGGGTTTGGCGGGCTGGTGGGCTGGTGGCGAGAGCGGAGAACCCAGGCCTCACTAAGAAGGTGCCCAAGAGGTACCACCCAACTGCTAGAACTTTCATGGTTAGTTGGAAGGGAAATCAGAACACTACTAGCAAGAAAATAGCAAATAGGAGAGAGGTGGCTTTATATTGTAATTCTCTTGCTCGTTGCCGCATAGTGAAGTGGGTAAAGAGTGTGCTGAAAGTGAAGCCCATGATGAGGTCTCGTAACGAGACCGTACACGCTAAATTAGCGCGTAACACTACCTATAGCATCTGTTATTATCATTTGCTCCCAAACAGAGAGCAGAGAGACGCCGTCACGGTTCGACCATGTTCCAAACCTGTGAGTCGGTTGGCAAGTATAGAGCCGCTCTATGGACTGGAGCCATATTAGCCTTCAATGGAAGAAGGGTCGAAAGGTACGATGGCTCGGGACTGCAGTGCAACTCATATGGATCAGTCACTCATCCATATGGGGTATCTGTACTTCACTGCACTCCATTTAAGTTGGGTAAGTTTCGTGAAAGAATTGGCATATCATTGCTGCCTAAAATGCTTTTGGTCATATGATCCTCGACACAGCAAGACATCGGCGTCAGCGACAAGAGCACCAAATCCAGGATGGCTACCTATCCAGAACCCCTGGTCGTCAATCCCCAGTCAAAGCATACACAAACAATAGTCCTCCTGCACGACCGCGCCAGATCAAACCGACACTTTGCTCTCGAGCTTCTTGAAGCTACTAACTCCGCTGGTGATAATTTGCAGCAAGCCCTTCCTGGCATGAAGTTCGTATTCCCTACAGCGCTAAAGCGACCTTCTGCTGAGCTGGACGGCTACCCTATTGCTTCCTGGTTCGATTACCATTTACCTATTGATCCTCACGAGACCTCAAAAAGCCAAATTGAGGGACTCAAAGCAGCTTCGCTCCTTATCCATAGTCTCCTAGATACTGAAGTACCAGTGGTTGGAATTGGAAATGTCTTTCTCGGCGGACAGGGTCAGGGTTGTGCAACGGCACTGTATGCGCTCCTCGCATATAAATCACGCGTTGGAGGGATTCTGGGTGGTGTGATAGGACTCAGTGGCTGGTTGCCGTTTCAGAAGATTTTGAATGATTTTGCACTTGAAATGAAACGTTTGAACGACACGCCGCCCAATAACGGAGAAGACGAGCAAAAGATGATTTCGGTTGAAGCACATCGAGCTCGAGCTATTGAATTTTCAAGGCTTCTAATCACATTTCCTCGATCACCCGTTATCACTACTACCGACAACTACCTTTCCTTCTTTCTAGCCCACGGTCAAGCGGATGAAGAAGTCCCCATCAGTCATGCCAGAGAAGCTGCCATCACTCTAGCTCAGATGGCTATGAAGGTCAACCTCAAGGTGTATGAGGGTTTGGGGCACCCTTTCAGAAATGGCGACGTGATTGATGATATGGTGCAATTCATCAAACGGGAGTCCGGCTTGGTTGGGCAGCTGTATGATTCCAACTTGTAAAACTCCTCTGGTTCACTGATGACACTCAACTCGTGCTTGCGTCAAGCTCACTGGGGTTGCTAATAAAGGCTAGGCTGGAAGCGTTGCCTAAATGTCCAGATAGCGATGTCGAATTTTGGTTTGATCTCAAGATCCTCAAGCCTGGAGGGTAGAGGAAAATACCCAGATACTTGTGGGCCCCTGTCACACAATGCTATTCATGAGTATCTAAACCTCAAATTGCAGAGAAAAAGCTCCTTGCACGTCCCACCATGCCATACAAGCAGAAAAATTTAACTTGTACGCGAACTTTTACTCACCTGCAGGGATCCAACCAGGCACATTCGAGGACAGCAAGCAATCCTCTTCGAGTGCTCGCGCTTCATGCCATAATGACTTGAAAGTTGCCGTATCAGCGTCCGCCCAAGGTTTATAATCACCACCGGGTAGCCCCCGGGGCCCGAAGTCTTTCAGAGTTAATATCGTGAGTGAGCATGTATCTGCGTCTGTCTTGAGCCAACTTCGGCCCCTTTCATGTATAGATTCATGGATTCAATGGACCAAGCCTTGAACGGAAGGGGTCTCTTACTAACGGTATACACAATCGGAACTTCCATCCACGGACTCTTCGTCTTTGGCGGTGTGGTCCGTGGACGGAATTCGTAGACTTTGTCCGGGTCGGAGATTACGTGGTCAATGTATAAGGCTTGCACAGCGGCGAAGCAGTCTTCCACTAGGAATTGGCGTTTGGGGTGTTGGTCGCATCGCAGTCCTGCTGTCAGACTCGGGGTAAGTGGTGGCTCGGGGAGTGTCACGTTTGCGGGCAATGCTTCTGAGGAGGTGAGATTGAGAGGGGAAGCAGAGGTGAGGGCGAGGAGTGTGAGGGTAAAGAACAACATCTATATTCAAGGCTTCTTAAGGTCTTATCATGGTTGGAAATCATGTCAGTGCTGTGGGACCTCTGACGCCGCTTCAACTGCATCTGCGAACAAACCGGGAGCGTCTACCCTTATATTACTAACTACACTTTCGCGGCCGTAAGCTGAACTGCTTAAGCCTTACAAGACGTTTGATAGACTGCATGCGATGCGTTACAGATCTTTAATGAGATCATTTGAGGGTTCAAGTGTCCAATTATTCGACGGTTTTCACGCAGGTGACCAGACCCTATACCCCAGATTCCTCGACGCGCATCTGCGCATGCGCTTGGACCCACCGCCTGGTCCTATCGCAGGATTAAGATCCCCGGTCGCATCGGGACATATACCTCATTTGACGCCTGGGTTCGGGATAGGAAGCGCGAAGATTTTGGGGATCTCGGGTGGATATATGTGTAACAGATTGACTGACATTTGAGGACCGCATAAAATTTTGAGACAAAACAATCATGGAGATTATGCTATGACATTGTTTTTGGAGTTCCTCGCAGTATTATCTATGCCTAATGGACTTCATCAGCCGTTTGCATTATTCTCAAGATGTTGGTTATTGGTGTTTTGCTGGAGTGGTCCTTCGAGGGTGAAATGTGGTGTTGAATTCAAGCTGTTTCACAAACCACGCATTGTGCAATTTCCACTCTTTCGTCGGGTCAGCAAGCTGCACCTGTTGCGAATATCTATCAGCAATTTCGTCTCCATCAAGGGATTAAGAATGTCCAGCCGAGACTCACCTGAAATCTTCTCAAGAAACTAGGAATCAACTTATAAATCTCCAACAAACTGATATTCTTCCCAATACACGTCCTCGCCCCCATCCCAAATTGCAACATACACCCCTCCATCTTCTTCCTCGCCTCCGGAATCGCCTCCAGCCATCTCTCCGGCCTATACGCTTCCACATCATCCCCGTAAATCTCCGGCTGTCGATGTATAACCCACGCATTACATCCTACAATCGTTCCCCCCGGAATCATCTCTCCACAAATCTCAACACCCTGTTTCGGAACGACTCGCTCAATAACCAGTCCCGGCGCAGGATGCAGCCGGAACGCTTCTTTGATACAAGCATCCAGATACGGTAGCTTCTGACTCTCAGCCCACGTCGTAGTAACGCAATTCTCTATCGTGCCGTCCTGTACAGATTGATCCAACTCCTCCATTAATTTGGCGTAAGCACGCGGGTTCTTGCACAAGAAGTAGAATACTGCTGCGAGACTAATAGCAGTGGTTTCACTTCCCGCAAACGCCATGCTGACGGCCATCGTCAGTACCCTACCATCATGGAAAAAGTCCGGCCGTTCCTCCTTCGCTTTGAGAAACATGGAGAGGAGATCACCACGGCGGTTGCCTGCAATGGGCCCGTTAGCTGCTGCGGTGTTGCCTTTGGATTTTTCGTGCTCGATTTCAGAGAGCCGCTCGGCCATGCGGGCTTTGGCGAATGTGACGACGGGGAAGGTGAAGGACATTATGTTGTGTTTGTCTAGGAAGCGGAGGATGGGGTTTTTGAGAAGTAAGCGGTCGAGTAGGGGGAGTTGGCCGACCTGTATAAAGGGCCAAAGTTAGCCGAGTGCTGCTGGGTTTGTTATACAGGAAAAAGGCGGTGGCGTACGGGTGCAACGTAGCTGAAGAGCTTTCCAAGATATCCTACCATTCCATCGACATCCTTACCGCTGTCAATGAAGCCGTGTCGTTTGCTGTAAGTGATTTCTCCAATGACATCGAAGGCATAATATTGCAACCACTCAGCGAAATCGCAGACTTTATTGTCAGAAGCGAACAATGCTTCTGTCTGGTCTAGGAACTTGGCTGTTGTGATGTCTACAGAGGGTTCGTATTGAACGAGTGAGGACATTGAGAAAGCGCTGTTGACGCAACGGCGGAGCTCGGCATGGTACTGCTCATCTGTTGTTGAGAAGAGGGAGGGAAGCCGCTCGCCTTTTGACATGGCTTGTTGGACGGGGTAAAAATCAGACTTTATAGCAATTCAGCAGGTACGTGGGCATCGTGATCATTGCGAACACTTACCTTTATAAATCCCTTGTTTAAGCCATAGATCGTTTTCAAAGCCTGCGGATTGGCGAATGATAAAGCATTAGGGCCATATCGTATGATATCACCGTGCTTTCTGTGTAGGTCAATGTGTGTAATATCTGGTCTCCTTCCTAGGACGTCGAAGAAACGCCACCAGTCTGTTAACGAGGCTAGGACTGGGCCTGGGTATTTCTGGAGGCCATTATGGTAGCGGTTCTTAGCAAGGTATGCGAGAGTGAGTATTAGGATTGCGGTTGGCCAATGCCGCAGTAGCGTGGATATGACTTCTTCAATCATTGTGTGTGGAACGAAATAGACACAATGAGTTTCACATGAGAATAGGAAGCAAAAGAGAGCTATTGGTGTATGAAGGTGTTGTAGTCAAATATTTAAATCGTGTAACCCTTGGCCGTGAACCGTCTCCATGGACGTAATTCTTAATTGAATGCCTCCCATCCACTGATATTTATACTCACGCCGACCACTACGGACGGGCTTTTTGCCATCTCTCTGTTTCGGCACATCCAATTTACAGTCTCCCGATGCGCTCCTTCGGGTGCAACACATTATCCCCATGCTCGATGATTAGTCTCGGCTATTGGGATCCTCTTAACATAGCGGTCTGCCGAGAACCTTAGGCTTTCCTTCCTCTGCCATATCTGCTACTGTCCGTGGGCCAGGGGACCGCATCTGGTTATCGACAATTGGATCTCGATGGACGGCGGGAAGCAGAACGGCAATCGACAGGTAGACAAAAGCCGTGGCCCGTCTGTTCGATGGTGTAGTTGCATGACAGCAGAGGCAGCATATTAGCCAGTTATAATTGACACCGCTTGCTTGGTTGCTTGCTGGGGCTGCGCTGGTTCAGATGCGGTTGAGAGGGGGTAGAGATTTCCGGCATCTGAGACCCTTCAACTGCCGTCAGCGTCTTCTTTGGTCTGCGGAGCCTCCAACACTCCAACAGTCCAGCTTTCCACTTGCGAGCTTCCTCTGTTACCGTCCTTGGCCCGAGAGGGACATCGTGAGCCTTGGCCTGCCTTGTGGAGGCGAACTCATAGCAAGGACGCCTAAAGATGGATGGAAGTCGTTCATGAAATTGCGAAGCTTTCGTTGAGGGGAATAGGATAAAAAGCTGAATATCCGCATATAGAAATATATATCGAAGCTCTCCACCTTGGCACCACACGCAACGAAGTACAGCAGAGCAAGCTCTTCATCATACGGAGGAACATGATCACTCAAGAATGATTGCTCCGTGCAACCGAAAAGGGAAACTAGGCCGAGATCTGTTTACCATGTCCAAACCTCCGCGAGGTTCCTTTTCTGGAGTCTTGTACATGAGTCAAATCCCCAACCAGCTGGCGTCTGAGTTACCCTCATCTGAAGATCTCAGCGTGTTCTCAGAAGTCCCAGACCCTTTCGCCGTCCGGAGCAACCCTCGATAATGCACCCAATGAGAAAATTCTCTACCTTCCAGACCCGCAAAGAGAAAGCGCAAGCAGCGTCGATCGAAGCCAAAAAAGGTGGAACATGCTCTAACACCTGCTTAATCTATCCTGAGGATCACATACGACATGCTTTCATGGTCATATGAGAGAATGACCGTGAAGTACACACTGGCCAAACAGTCTGTAATAAGTTCCTCGGCAGACTACATGGGGAAGATGAGCGTTCGCTTCGATGGCTTCTCCAGCATCATGATACAGAAATGGGTGATCTAGAAGCAAAAGCCGGCTTGTCGGGACATTGGAGCGATTGGATTCGGCAAAATAATCTTTACTCAACGACATCGGACTCTACGTATATCTAGCGGACTGGGCGAGGTTCAGCTAATTTGGAGGGCCTCTGTCCAAGGAGCGAGGTTGAGGGATTGAACGTGCTGTGCGGCCGCCAGCCCACATCTTCTGCAGAGTCTTTGCAGCTATGAGTGACTATTGGACATACCCTTCCAGCCTAAGCCCTCGATGTCAATATCGAGCAAATTCCCGCCGCCAGATAGACATACAGGCAACAACACATGCGCACGTGCATGGCTTCATAAAGGTTCAGAGGCGAACTCTCTTCATCGATGCTGTTATTGCTCTAGGTCCATGGTACCTCCCAACGAACCCATCTTTTCCCTTCTTGAAGAGCTGACGCTAATCATTGGTGCCTTGCTTATTGTCTGCAGCACCACGCAATATCTTTCAGTCAACTGAACTAGCTTATCAAATTTCTTCTGCTCTGCGTCTGTGTCCAACACAAATCGCAATCGAATCTCTACGAATCCCACAGGCGCATTCTTGTCCACCCCCATCGTCCCACGAAAGTCCAGATCTCTTTCCGCGCTTACTTCTCCACTCCTTAGCTCAATCTCCAACGCTGTGGCCACAGCTTTCAACGTCACGCCAGCGCATGCCACGAGCGCTTCGAGCAGCATATCCCCAGAACAAAGCTCCCCTGAGATGGCTGCGTCGGGTCCTCCAGCGGCAGGGTGTAAGCCGGCAATCTTTTGTTTTGCAGCTGAGACTGCAGGTCCGGAGGAGAGGGAGCAGGCGATTGAGGTAGAAGAGAGAGTGCCGCTTGACTTGAGTGTTAGTAGGGCGGAGGATGGGTCAGATTTATACTGGGCTTTGAGAGGTGCTTGAGCTGCTCTGAGGGCGGTTGCGTCCATTGGAAGAGAAGAGTCGGCAGACATTAGGAGTCGAGAGGAATGTGAGGCTCTGGCCTGAGGTTGCCTTTTCTTGATGGGGTGTCATGGTGTTGATCAGGTTGGTTAAGACTCAGAGTTTGCTTTGGCATTGTTCCCCGCATTTTGTTTCTTGTCCTCCGCAGATCTGCCGCGCGACAAGGTACAGCCAATTGAGGTCCTGTGACGTTCACTTAACACTCAATATACAATGTCGCTGGGTGAACGGAGCAAAGCTGTACAACGTAGCATTAAACACGAATCAAAGGTTGGAATCAGCCTAAGCGCTGCGCAGAAAAGCAATGATTTCCTTATGACATCATATCGCGGTTTAAACGTCCAATGAGGCGACTCGCTTCCACAGCATCAATAAGCGGCGCGGACCCTTACCATATGTGGTAGGGCGTGCAGCCTTATGTACAATGCACAGCCCGAGAAAGAATTGCAAGAGACGGATGTCTGGTAAATGACAAGAAGTCCGTGGAGAGGGCGAAAGCCAGAATTGTGACGCCAACAGAATTTCTATCACCCACAGTACCTCCCGCCTTCGTTCATGATGGCGGACCCGCTCTCAATTATCACTGCCGTTGTTACTCTTCTGGGTGCTGGAGGGCAATTAGGAAAATTTTCGAAAAAGGTTGTCAGCCTCAAAAACGCACCAGACATCCTGCTAGCCGTGAACAACGAGATTGCGGATCTTCGCGCGGTGGTTCAGATATTCGATGACCTCTTGCAAAGACAGTACTATACAAGGGATGCAGCACCGTACAGCCAACTAAGTGTATCTTTTGAGAAAGTCAAGCAGACTCTATTAAAACTCGAGCAACTTGTCTCGTATAAAATAACGGAGGTTGTGGGTGACGATCATCATCTACGCCTTGATAAATCTGCATGGCTTCTAGCAGAGCCGGAGTTCAGTGCCATAAAAGATCAGATACGTGATGATAAGACCGCCCTATATAGAGGGTTGGCGCTGTTGACACAGTAAGTGTTCACGAGAATGCCCTCTTACTTCCTTGCTAAGGCCAACATCAATAGTTTCATGATTGAATATCTGTCCCGGAGACTGTACCTATCTGTAGAGACCTTTGAAGAGCGGATGCTGCAGGCCCACGATTATGTCGTTGAAGAATTACATGATTTGAGATTTGCCGTCGGAAACGTGTTGGACCAGCAAAAACAACATGATCATTCTCTCCGCCGAATCCAACAAAACACCGCAATGATATGCCAGGATGATAGTCTAGTTGATGGTCTCGTATTCGCTGGTAGGAATCTGATCCGCATTCCTGACTTAGATTATGCGCACCGACAAATCCAGCACAATGTTGGGCCTACTGCGACCCTTTACCGCAAATCAGGCGGCGTAGCCTTTGAAGACTCCCCTATTGAATCGGAGCCTCTTGCCTCAAATGTGGATCAGCATCTTGATCAAGGACAACTACCAGGAAACATAGAGCGAAAATTATCCCACCGTACCACCGAGGAGATGCTTCATCCAGCCATTCAGCCATCCTTTAGACGATCTAAAACGTTTCCCCTTTCGCCAAATCACATTGAGCCGAGCGATCCAAACCTACCATCAGGCCAACCACAAAGTTTGATGGCATCGCTCCAGCTGACAACAAGCCATTGCGGGTCTGATTGTTGCTGCAGCTGTCATCGAAGAAGTCGCGTCAGAAGCCCCAGTCTCCTAGATAACGTCATTGGTTCGCTTTCCCTCGGATATCATATATCGCCCTGGGCTGCCCGGACGTGCAACAGTCCATCTTGCCGACTTCGTTCTCAGAAGTTCACGTACATCCATGCTTTTCCGCAATGGCTTTCGAACCGGATCTTGCTTGCGCATCTGGCCTATAGCCAAAGCAGAGGCCCGGAGCTATGTTTTAGAATGCTGAGAGTTCGTTCGACTGATTCAGATATCTTCAGATTGTTCAGTGGACCCCGACAGGCCGATGAGATAATTATGACTGGAGTGAGGCGTTTGTTTGACAACGGGGAGGCGTCAGTGCTAGATGTTGATGAAGAAGGTGCGAGCGTCCTTCGTGTAAGACCACATTGATGCAAATGCTATACAATGCGAAGGCTAATTCTATAAATAGTGGGCAGTGATGAAGCGTTGTTACCAAACCATGAAGCTATTAATCGAACATGGTGCCGATCGCCATGTTGAGGACTCTTTTGGCCTGTAAGTCTCGCTCACTTTTTGATACGGTCATTCACTCAACCGAACAAGGTCTCCGTTCAAATATGCCTGGACTCTTATCTTTAGTAACGCCGTAAGCTCGGATTCTGCTGCACTTTTGAAACAACTGTTTTGGGACCAGTCACAGTTCGACATTTTCCAATTTCCGCAGCTGCACAAAGCCTACTTTGGGATTGCCAGTGTTACATTTGATATGGCCTTAGCCTCAATCCAAAGGCCTGACGTGGACGAAATGGATGCCACGGGTAGGACGACACTGTCTTGGGCTTGCCAACGAGGCGACCTCTTGGCCGCTTCTCAGCTCCTTAGATATGGTGCAGATCCTAACATGTCCGACTCGAGAGGTAGAACTCCGCTACATTGGGCGACCCAATCCTCTAGTATTGAGAGCATGGGCCTTCTACTCGCTCACAGAGCGGACATGGAATTACAAGATAGGGACGGGAGGACTCCACTAGCACTTTGTTCGATTATATGTAATGTGGATTTTGTGAGACTGCTATTGGACGCAAAGGCAAATATAGAATCACAAGATCTGTGGTTGCGTAGACCCTTGCACCATGCAGCAGCACTGAACCGGCCACGGGTTGCAAAGTTGTTAATAGAGCGGGGGGCTGAAGTCGATGCCGAAAGCGAGGAAGGATTCAGTGCGTTTGAATACGCAATTTCGCACCAAAGCCGGACAACGATCAAGCTTGCCCCTACTGATGGTGCCGTAGGAGCCGCCCTCGGCAAAGGCATACTCCGTATCGCCGCACTATATGGAGATGAAAAAACGCTGAAAAGCCTATCCTTCATGGCATTAGTAGATGTAGACCTGACAGCGAAAGATGAAGAAGGCTGGACAGCACTTGAAATAGCTAAGTGGCGCAGAGACTACACTTCCACATGTTCGACAGATTCCATTCAGCGCCCCAGCAGGGATCTAACAACATGGTTCGAGACTTTCAAAGCACTTTGGGAAGATATTGAGACAAGGCAGAAACGTATGGTGGGCGATTGTTCCGCCAACGATATACCAGCGCATGCTGTCTATGCAAAATGTGCAGCAAATGGAAGAGGCGAAGCTGGCGAAGATGGAGACGAAGATGATGAGGTTTGGGAAGATGCTAGCGAGTGATAGTGCCTAGCACCTGTTTGAGATTTTCCACGGCTCGAGACTGATTGGCCTGGCAGGATCCAACGCGACAATGCATCTGAGTCGACGAATAGAATAAATATGATCTTCGAGGGATTGATGATTCTTGAGCCTACCTTACTCGGCTTGAACAGAAATTGTCTCTCCATTTCCGAGCTTGTCAATCTGTCTACCCCTATCGCATCAAAACACAGCTTTTTTTCGATGGCCTAGTACATTCCACGAAACTCCTCTCTGCCGCTGATATATATGCCCAATCTACACCAATGATGGCACGCTAGCAACGGAGATTAGCATCGAATGTTTGATGGAGTAGGCGGGGAGCCGCCTTTTTAATATAAAGTATCGTTGCTAATAGTTCCTTGTCTTAAGGAGGCTGCGAATCATTACGAATACTGTTACAAGCGGGGGAAGCAACAAGAATGGAGGGTTAGAAGTCAGGGGGTAAAAGGCCTGTGGGACAGGCTGAAGAGACTGGAACCCCTTCAAGATTCCTTCATCAGTCCGGAACAGCAAGCGAGGCGTACGCGGTTATGTAATAATGATGAATGAGGAATAATAGTGGGCACTGATACTACCTGATATCTAAGTATGTTCATGGCTGCCCCACCGTACCTTTCTCTACACCGTTGTATTCATCTTTAAACTATGCGTCCTACTCGCATACCTCGCCGCATATAATTCCAAATCTTCATATCTTCGGGGTATTGTCGTACACCCAATGCGCACATGCCATGTGATTTTTGGCTTCTATTGGTTGAAGTACTGGGAGCTGGATCTGAGCCGAATGTGAGCGCAAGCATCGACTTCAAAATTAGGCAGGAGACTCCGCAAGCTAGATATTTCACTCAGCTTCCGATTGCCCCAATCAACCTTGAAGTACAGAATGGTCATCCCGCTTCTGAGTGTGTACGTCAACATCTATCCCTTTCCGCCATGGTATTGCATGCCTTCTGTTATTGCTTACCTTTCGAAAGCCCATACATATTCTCATCCACTCCAACCCTTACACTTCTTGGTACACTTATAGAAAATTCTGAGATAGGCTATGCCGAAATTGCTGACAATTTGTCATCAGTGCTAATGAACATGTAGCGCGTGCATCGTTATCGATGTTTACTACACATCTGCAGTCATTGACGCGTAGCAATGAGCTACAATACGTCACTTTGGGTGTCCAATAATGCACCTAAATCACACGGGTTTTTGCAGATTTTTACTTGCCCGTTACACGGATTGCCAATGGTTGGTCTTCCCATTTTCTTGGGCACACATCCTTTAGTTCGGTCGTAACCGCTTTCCAAGCACTGTCGTCGGCTTTGATCACAACAATGGACCCGCTTTCTGACCCTTCTGGAATTCATCGGAACAGAGGGTCAGCCTTCTTAAGCGTGTCGATAATCTTTTGCGTGCTTGCATTCGCGTCAGTACTATTGCGGATGTGTACTCGGCTTGCTATCATACATCGGATGACAAGCATGGATGATCTTGCCGTCATTCTTGCAATGGTGAGTCTTCAGAGCTTATTAGACCTGACTAATCTCGTTAAATAGGCACTGTCAATTCTCACAACAGTATTCAACGTGATAACCACAAAGGCTGGCTTTGGTCGACATGTCTATGACCTTTCGCCTCCTCACTTGAGTTTAGCCGTGAAGTACATTATTCTCTCCGAGACCGCATTCACCCTTAGCCTGGCCTTCAGCAAAGTTTCGATCTGTTTGTTCCTTTTGGAGATCCTCAACAATTCAACCGCAAAGAAAAGGCGATGGTTCCTCTATCTCACAATATGTCTTCTCGTCGTCACTGCAGCTGTTTGTGTGGGCCAACAACTTGGTCAATGCCAGCCTACCAGCAAGCTATGGCGTCCGGAAGTGCCTGGGACCTGTGAAAATCCTGACGTCCAGACGATATTCAGCTATTTCAACGGTGGTATGTGCACATCTCAGCATGACCTCCACGTGTTGAAGAGTTCTTAGCTAAGTCTTCCTAGGCATCGCAGCTTGGGTCGATTACTCCCTTGCCGCGTTCCCAGCGACGTTCATAATATCCTTACAAATGTCCACCAAAAGAAAGATAGTCTTGATGTGTCTTATGTCATGCGGTGTCTTGTGAGCGTTCTATTGCGTTGCTATCAGCTATGTGCGGAAATTGACATCATCTTAGTGCTGGTGTCTGTGCAATCATTAGAACAGTGTTGGAGTCCAGCCTGTCGAGCAGGTCAGACATTACCTGTAAGCCTTAAGCACTCATTCTTACTGCTGACGATACTTATTGTCTTACAGGGGATCTTGTGGATGCTGCTATTTGGGCTCTGTCAGTATTACATGGTTCACATTTGCTTCAGGAATGCTGCTATGAGCTAACCTTTAACATTGCAGCATCGAAACCAACGTGTCTATCATAATCGCTTGTGTACCAACGGTACAGCCGCTTCTCCTTCTCGTAGCCCAACGATTTGGGACGAGGACAGGAGGTTATAGGAACAGTTCTTCACGCCGTGGTGGTGGAGACTGGGTGGAGATGACAAACCAGGAAGCAACGAGAAAGGAAGAGACGCTTGGAGACAGGAACAGAAATCAGCAGATACAAGTATGAACTCCCGAAAACAGGGAGACTACACTTGGTAGAAACTCTCCGAAAAATAGACGAACACCAGATCCGGTGATATTCGTAGCGGTGCGTAAATGTTAGGGCAGGATAGTGCATATCACGCAATTCAATCATCAATCAACGCCGTGTATTTTTCAGGTGCTATTAGATGAGTATATCCAATGAAAGAATGGACGTACTGTGGATCAGGCAATTGCAGAGCACCCTAGATATACCATGAATCTTGTGCAGAAATTCGAATATTCCTCGTTGAAGGCTGTTGGTCGTGAGTGAATTGTTCTAGACCAGTGAATATCTGTTCTCGCAACCCTGCCACACCTCTTTAATGCAAGGTAATCAATCTCGCTTCACGGCAGTCTGTCATTAAGACGTCTGCAGATCCTCTCTGCACTATCTCTGCGGTGGATCTCCTTTAAGGATCTCATTAATTCCATTCAAGCTTATAGACCTTTTGGGAAGCAAAGGACAACAACCTTCAACACTCTCTAGCCACCCAGTGCCGAGCCAAAACTTCACAATGCCTACCCTCGATTCGAAACCAACAATAGTCTTCGTCCACGGCGCCTGGCAAGACACCTCGTGCTTCGACATAATCCGCGCCCAGCTCTCTACACATAATTACACATCCACCGCTGTTCCTCTACCTAGCACAGGCGCCTCTCACCCTTCCCAACAAACACACCTCGAGGATGTCATTGCAATTCGGAACACGCTCGAACAGCTTGTTCTCGTGGGCGAGAAAGATGTTCTGTTGGTTCTGCATTCGTATGGTGGAGTCCCCGGATGCGGTGCCATTAACGGTCTTGAGAAGTCGGTGAGAGAGAGTAGAGGGGGAAGGGGCGGTGTTATTGGATGTGTTTTTATTGCCGCGATGCTGCCTCTGAAGGGGCAGAGTCTGTCGGATGTGTTGAGGGATTGGAAGTTCCCGTATATGACGGTGGAGGTAAGCCAATATCTTCTGGACTCGCTAGACTGAGGATGACATAGGCCTCAACCACAAACTTGTGAATTTCTTGTTAATCCGATGCCATCACTGACTTCCCTGCTCACCTAGGGTGATTTCCTCAAAATCACCTCCCCAGAATATCACTTCTACAACGACCTTTCCCCTGCAATGGCAACCCACTACTCCAGCAAAATCCGCGCCCAGTCCAAATTCAGCTTCGCCTCCAAAGCCGAGAGCGTTCCATGGGATCTCGCTTTACTGCTGACCTACCTGGTTTGCAACAATGACTGCGTCTTACCGATGGACATACAAGAAGCTATGATTGATCGGGTGGGCCGAACTAGGTTCGCAGTCACACGTTGCGATTCTGGCCACTTTCCGTTTTTGAGCAGACCGGAAGCTGTGGTTGAAGTCCTTAGGGTCGCGGCTGGTGAGGACGGTAGGGACTTGGGGAGTGAAGATGCCCTGGTTTCAGAGACATAGATCCGGTCTATATTGGTGAAACAATGTTTCCTGGGTGTTCTACCCGACATTGTGCTTCGTCCCGTTTGGGCCCTTAAGAATTGTATCCTTTTGCAATTGGCTACCAGCCACGGCTTTTTGATACGGATCTCAGTGTAGCTTCTTGGCCTCCGGACTGGCGGTATAGTACTCTTATGGGCTTGCGCAGGCATATTGCTCGGGAGGCCTGACGGCGAGATCAGAAGAATCTTGGCTTTACAAAATTTGCTTCTCGTGTGGGGCAGTCATTTAAATCGTTGTTTCTCAATCGTTGCTTCCTGGCTCAAGAACAGAGGCCATATTGGTGTGGACCAGTCAACGGTGGGAAGCTGAAGGTAAGATATCAGAGTCTTCAGAACGTTCGGAAACTAACAGAGCGCAGGACCTTGAAATGCTGGTACATAAGAGGTTTGGCTTAGGAAGCGCGCAGTCTGAGGGTCTCTACGAATGACTCGTTTCCAATCTTTGTGGTATCCAAGCTCGTCCATTCTTACCTCAGCATATCCTTTTCTGCACCCATGTAACCACCTTCGAATTATGCGTCCCATCAACGAACACTGCAATAAACTTGACGGTCCCATCCTCTCTCACATCATTCATCCACATTCTAGCGTCCTCCTCCCTTCCAAATTCGAGTTCGATGACCTCACACGCCGCTTGATTAGCGCTTGCAAGGTCCGTATCAGACTCAATACGATGAGCTCCTGCCGTCATTGCTCTTCCGAACCCGCCATCATAGGCTCCCATAGCATCCGTAAAGTTGGCCCAGATCTCGATCATCACTTCGTATTTCGCCTCCACACATTCTCGAGATGCTCCAACCCAGCATTTAGGGAGTTTCGGCTGATTTTCGTAGGTTCGAATGGGTAGCGACCCCCTCGAAAGGCTCAAGATTTCGTACATGGGTCCGCGTGTGTGAGTCGCTAGCCAGTCGTCCATCAAATTCTGGAGGTGAGCAATGCATTCCCGCCATGCTGGCACACTCAGGATACGATCATCTTTTTGGAAGGGTGTTCCATGCCTGTCCTTATCTTCATACTCTCGAGTCGCATCAGTACCGTCAAGGAACGTCAAAATATGCTGCTTCATCGCCGAAATCTGGAGACGAGAGGATGGGGGCCAAGATATTCGCCGATACATATCAGATGGAGTCCACGTGTGTATTAGCACCTCCAGTATCAGCACCCTTGCGAAGTAATCAAAAGCTTCGAGTTTGCCATCGAGTCCTAGATTTTGAACAGAGTCCTTCTCGACGCCTTCCATCGGCAGTTCTGGCAGTCCATTGACAAGTCGATTATGAATAACAGCTGTTAACCACCATAGTATGGGATTTGTGCGAGGTGAAGGTTTGGGATCCGTGACTGCTAGTATGAAAAAGTCCTTTGCAGCTCCTTCGATCCGCTTGCGATTCCCACCGAGCTCATCCCAAATGCTCACATTTTCAATTTGAACTTTCATATCCTCACTCAAGAACAGTCCCATTCTCTCCAGATCGCAGCAAGAGATGTCCCAATAAGCGGCGATGAAGCATAACATATTCGCCCAGACGGACATTAATTGTTGCCGTCTCTTCAAGTCCCCTTGGCGCGCCGCGGTCTCAAAGGGTTCATCTGATGTATAGCGGTCTTGATTGAGCAAGATTCGAACCTGTAGTGGCCAGCGTTGGGCCTTTGCGTGGAGAAATTCGAGCATAGTCATGACTGAGTGAAAGGCCCTCGGTGGTTCACGTTGCAGGTAAGAGAGCATGTTCTTACTTATGGCTCCGGAGGCTATTGTGTCTGGCCCAAAGCCTGAAGCGAATGCCCATTGAGCAGAGACATCGAACTTTGGCATTCTCAATATTGACTGACATGTTGGCACTGGAGCACCCATAGCAACGTCGAAGTGGTAGTGTAGCCCTAGCTGTCGAATCTGATGCCCTTTATAGTGGTTATGAGATTGTTGCTAGATGCTTCGATTCATAAGTCTTGAATGCTGATAATGTTGGGGCTGAGAAGTGGGTGTTCGTGCAAAGAAGTAAACTCTATGAATACTTGTACTGGGAGAAGAGGAGCTGGACTAGACTTTGGCAAGGCTTTAAATATATAGGCAGGGAAGTCACGCCCGATGGGAGATAAGGAGCCGCCAGCCGAGGAAGCCTTGCACTAAATCTAACTTTGCTGAGCATAGAATCATCCATACTTCATTGTTTTACAACCTAGAAGTGCGTCAGTATGAGTGCAGATACAAGTCAAACCATGGAATGCATGCCATTGAGTCATAATCTCGAGCCTGGGACTGTTCTCGTAAAGTACCCGTTGAACTAAGTGCATTCACTACTGAAAGGGGAGCTGTTACAATTTTGTAGTGACGTCTGGAACTCATAAGGCCTGAACGTATCCCCCTAGGAATGTTCAGTATATTGTTTACGATAAAGACGTGTATAAGTAAAAGTTCTGTGGTGAGGAAAATCCAGGTAAACGTTATTTTATACGCGGAGCAAGAATAGTAGATCTGTCTTTCAAGCAAACGGCACTTTGTACCAAAAGCGGCACAGGTTTTTGGCAGAGAACAATTAGCTACTGTGAAATTACCCAACTGCGATGCCCTGCTACGGCGAAGCCTGAACGATGAATGAATTGACATTTGTGTCGTTTGCGCGTTTACGATCCTCTTCTCGGGTGCAAACAATGACCTTCACACACGCCCAGCCTCGATACGTTCCACAAAACATAGTCTTCAGCGATCTCCGCTGTCCAAGGCGCGCATCTTAGACTGGCCGGTAGACACCCACGGGTTCAGGGAGGACCGCAAAGTCATGGCGTACATGAATACTATTCGGCGGGACAATCATATCTTCTGAAAAAGTGCAGGATAATTCTTCACGAAGAGTACGTGCTTCATAATGAGCATTGATGAATGCGCAAGTGTCTCCTGTATCCTCCAGCGGAATCCCTTGCCCCTTGGTTTGATCGAACATGGGCTCCCTTGTGGTTCTGTCATGGAACTGAGCACGATTGAGGCGTCCCTTGTGTGTGTATAATGCCTGGAAGGATGCAAGGCAGGAGACAATGATGGCTAATGAGGAAAAGCAAGTTAGCTTCTGGGGACCGTCTTCCTCCCGTTCTGCTGTGGCAAGCGCTTACCAATACCAATTTCCACTCCACCCAATGATATGTAGGAGGCATCATCGAAGCGGCCGCCACTTGACCCAAGGGAAATTCGAACGGCAGAGATACATATGATTAGCGCCGTTAGAGAGCATATTCCTGCCAATGCTAGCTTCTTTCGGGTGCTGATTTGAACTTTCCACAAGATGTTCGTGGAAACAACGATTACTAAAGGACTGTCAATTATGTTGTCATAAAAAGAATGCAAGTAGTACTGTCTCCCTTACTCAGAGCATCGGTAATGATATCAAGAGCGGTAGTGACTTCCAGTCGAAGACTCCCTGCCTTGGACTCCAGGGAGATGATAGTGCAATGGACTATAATTCTATAAGTCAGTGATTGTCGACAGCTGAGTTGGTACCATCGAATACCTAGAGCATTCGCGTCCGCCGTGATCGAGCATTTGAAGGCCCCCAGGCTTATACAAACCACATATGACGCCGACGTGAATCCTATGACTGCCCACCAAAGTATCCTTTGTCTCCTCACACGGTTTCCAAGCTTGCGGAAGAACAATAGGAACGAAAATTTGACCAGCCAAAGCGCGGTGAAGCTTAGAACCCAGGTTCCAATTTGTAAGTGCACAAAACTATTTACTCGCTCCATGTAAACTGATGAAAGCTGCTCTTGCCGATTGCTGCCCGCATCAATCGCAATCCACATTGAGTTGACCTGTGTTTGGAAAATGATCCCGAGTGCAACGTAGAATAGCCATGCTGCAACAACAAACCCGTCGTCAGGAAATAGACGGCGGAAAAGGCGCAATCGTACATAGACACGAAAGATCATAAAGCTGAGGCTCAGAACCACGCCTGTCCACTGGATAGCCTTCGAAGCTGTCAGTATAGCTCCAGCAACACGTATGAGGCTCTTTACCAGGAAGACTCCTTTGCTAAACCTCGGCGGGGCGATTTTGGGGAATGGGGATGGAATGCTGTTTGTTGACGCCATAATGCTGGAAGTGCAACCACATAGGCAATCTTGCTGCAACCTGCCAGTCTCCTCTAGACAGCGCGATGTCTAGATATTAAAGTCATACATGGGCTCCCCCCGTTTCCAGTCGTGGTTGACATGGGGGTCGGGATCTTAGCAGAATGCAACACGGTGCTTGGCAACGCAGCATCACGGCACTCACGCCAGAGCCAGGACCTTGGGACCACCCAATTCATCAAACCCACCGAACTGCAGGCCTGAGAACAGACTCTGCATTTCAGCTAGGCGGCGCTGATCCTGATTATCGCCATGCTGAAAGTGGTAAAACTTTTTGTAGCAACCTTTGCTCGTTATATGCACCGCCCCCACTCATGTCAATGCGAACACTGCAAGGTCACTTATCGATAGGAAGTCTCCCTTACAATTTATTGGTCTTTCGTTGGTCAAAGTGCGTACAAATGGCATCTCCAATAATTGACCTGATATTTTCCTGCCATGTCAAAGGCGAAGATCCTTGCAACAATGGTTGTAGTTTCGAACCCGCCGTTATGGTCTCGACGTGTGTAGGATATGTTCGAAGATCGTCAATGCACGCATCTATATGCGCTTTTAGCTCTGGCGGCAATACATAGCCGGCCCCAAATGTGCTTTGTCTTGGAACATATTGACGTAGCTGCGTGTTTCTATGCCTCCGGTATCCAAAAATCGACTTTTGCCCAGTCACAGCGGACCCCACCCATCTCTGTCCTAGTCGTCTGCTGAAAAACGGGTAAGCTTGGGAGAGGCCTTTGATGGCTAGCAGTGGATCTTCTGCGCATATTGCGTCTTATACCCGGAAGTTGCCAAGGTGAAAGAACAGCTTATGTGGCACGACATCTCGTATCATGGCCATCGGTACAAAAGCTGGTGGGGGGCCGATATCTCCGGAAAGCTCTCTGTTCACATAATAGTACACGACGAGGACGCCTTTGATATGAAGACTCTCCCTTTTCTATTTTCGCTGTAACCGGAGATATCATTATGCTGGCTTGTTCCATGATCAGAATCCTTAGGAAAGCAGACCTTTTGTGGACTAAGAAATTGCTGAGGTAATTCAATGGGCTGTGAAACTGTCTCCAGGCCGCAGACTTCGACTTGCAAAGAGCCTTCGCTAGATACTGCCATGATGCTGTTGAGTTGATGGAGGTTGGCTTCGGAAACAGGACCGCGGACGAAGGAGAGCTTGTTACGGAAGCATACCACGAATTGGTTTGGCTGGCTGGCGCTCAAAGCAATGTTCTGTTGAATGAATACGATGAGGTTAGTCCTGGATGTTCACAGATTTAGGCTTAAGCATTTCATACATCAACACCACTCTTACCATGTTTCTTTAGCAACAACTCTAATTTCGGGTATTCGTCTCCTAAGCTACAGCTACTGTTTTTATCAGGCCATAATGCAAACCATGTGTCTTTCACTCCCATGGATACATGAGTTGGCACTCGTGCAGGTTGTTGTGGATTGAACAGTGACTCGAAGCTATCCGGCACTCCGTCCCAAACCACGCCACCGGCAGGAGAACTGGCGAAGTAACTAGCACTTGGACCTAGACTCACTCTGGCTTGCGGCATATCGGTTGCTGTACCGGCGTACGTCCTCAGCCATCTTTCAAGCCTATCGTAGGATGATTGCCGCTGTGACCCTGAAACTTGCGTCAGTCATACACTGTGGATAGTAATATAGCCAGTGAAATGGTGAAGCGAATCTTCGAGGCTTACACCTGCGATACACTGTACCTCGCCTCGATTTGGGACCATTCTCCCGACTGTTGATCCATTTCAGCTGCCCGTTGGTGGTCTGATAGCCGAAGAACCAATCCAGAGTGGGAGCCAATGCAAAGCAGAGAGGCCGGTGGATATCTGCAGTTGGTCCCAAGCTTGTATTCGCGGTTGGCCAACTGTGCGGAAGTCAATCAATTAGGGATGGGAGTCTCAATCAATCTTACTGGATGGTAAGCCTTACTTTGAGGAAGATATCTGGCACTGCGGAGAGTAGAAGTAGGAGGCTCCATTGGCACCAAAGGAGAATGTGAGGTCCGAGGCGACAAGGGATGCGTGATATCCCTTTTCAGGGTGGTGGATGAAACAAGGAATATACCTTCCGCCTGATGCCAACGAAGCCTTGCGTGACACACAGCCTTGGCAGACAGATGTCGACAAGTTCGTGCTCGCATGACTACTACTCATGGCTGGCGAGGCCATTCTATGGGTATCGCATTGCCCGATTGTATTTACTCCCGCATATTAAAATGAGCCTCGATGAAATCAACGGCTCCCAGACCCCTGCATAGTGTGAAAACTAGGTACCGTAGGATGGTGATTATCTTATCTCTCGGCAGGTCATAGTTCTTAGCACAGCATCTCCAGCCAATGTAGCGTCCCCTGCACCAAAATGTAGAGTAATTCACTGGCGGGTAGTCCTAAGTGCTTCGCCCCCCTACGGTAGTGCCTGGCCACCCCTTTCCCCCCCAATTGCCCTGCTCAGCGCTTCAGTGTCCACCACGTCGCCGCCTCCGTCGTCTCGTCGCCTTTACAGTCACTCCTTTCTACTCTCGTTCATGCTTCCATAACCTCGCTCATTACCGTCAGTGCAACGATACTGCACAGTCACTCTTTACAAGAACCAATCACACTGAATATGTCACTCATTTTATACCTCGGGCTCCTCACAGCCCTCACAGCACCCGTTCCAGTTGCAGCGCAGACCTGGACCTCTTGCAATCCGTTAAATCAAACCAATTGCCCCCCTGACACCGCTCTCGGAATCAGTAATGCGACATACAACTTCGCTACCTCGTCGGCCGGCTCGACGTGGAACACCACCAACGGCAACATCGTCTATGGTGATCAAGGCGCCGAATTCACCATCAGCCAAAAAGGCGACGCACCTACTATCCAATCGAACTTCTACATTTTTTTCGGCGAGGTGGAAGTATGGATGAAGGCTGCGCCAGGACAGGGCGTGGTGTCGACTGTCGTGCTCGAGTCTGATGATTTGGACGAGGTGGATCTCGAGATCGTGGGGAGTAACACTACACATATCGAGAATAATTACTACGGGAAGGGGAATGCGACGGGCGAGGCCCAGAGGGCAATTTGGTATCCCATCGCCACGCCCGCCCAGACTGCGTTCCACAATTACACTACACGATGGACGAACGAGTCCCTCGAATGGTACGTTGATGGCACCGTCGTCCGAACACTCAACTACGCGGACGCGAACGGAGGAGCCAGTTACCCACAGACACCAATGAATGTCCGAATCGGCGTCTGGCCCGCCGGAGATCCTAGTAACAGCAATTGGACCGTCGCGTGGGCTGGAGGAGAGATCGACTACAATAAAGGTCCTTACACCATGTATCTCCAGAGCGCAAGGATCACAGATTTTTCAACCGGCGCGGAATACAAATACGGTGATAAGACTGGCACATGGCAAAGCATTGACATCGTCGCGTAAGTCTCCCAATCCTCTCTTTCACCGCTCTTTTTCTACGAGCCCCCACTAACATCCCTCAGCGGCAATTCCACAGTCGCCAAAACCCTCTCTGCCCCGCCTCCTGAGTCCGTTGCTCATCGTTTCAACTCCCTTCCCACCGGTGCCAAGATTGGCATCTACGCCGGTATTGGCGGTCTCATAGCCGCTATAATTGGATCTTGGGCGATCTGCTGCATTAAGCATCGCCGGTTAGGGAGGAAGGAGGGTGCGGACGCGGATGCGGCATTTGAGAAGGATACGGCGGAGTTGATGGCTTATAGGGCGGGGATGGGTGGGCGATGAGGGGGATCTGAGGGGGAGGAAGGATGCGTGCAATTGAGTGGCAAGAGGTGAAGGGATTTTTTTTGTGAGGGGGAGGAGGTCGAGGGCAGAGGAAGGAAGGGGAAGGGCGGCGGGCAGACGTGTTGAAGGAGTGTGAGTGTTAGGCTTTGAATTGCTGGCATTTGAGGCTACTTGCAACGGGGAGATGAAGATAGATGTATCGTCTTAGATGAATGATATAAATGGATTTGTTTGGTCAGCACAAAATGTATCAGCTGGCTGCTTGCACCACAGCAACAAGGATTGTTCCCGCCAATGCTATGCAGGGGTTTCAGCTGTATGATGGGTTGTGGACTTCTGGCTGCCCTAGCGTATCTGAACGAAAGCGGATGTTACCCTGAGCTCTCTGGTGCAGAGGCTTCGGCGAGCAAATATGATTATGCTGGGATCTTTGGATGACGGGACGCTTTTATGTCCAGCAGCGTGACCTTGAGCAAGGCGCCTGGCGTATGTTCATGCAGGAGGATTCTCTTGGATCCACACTCTATTACTACCGTACTAAAGCCTATGCTAGGGCGTGTCCCATGTTCTGAAACTGAGATCATGTTGGTTTTCAAAGCAGACCCTGGTGAGAGATTCCTATCGAAGGGCAAAGGACCGCTGGTAATTGCGCATCTGAGACCTCTGCGACCCATATCATTGGATAATGAAGATCATCAGGCAGGCAGGCTTAGCTGGTGTGGGTCAAATTGCCTCACAAAGCAACGATTGAGATAGGTAGGGTGGGAAGGTGCTTTGTAGCATAAGACTCTTAATAATTACCCCCGAGGGCTCTGTGGGGGTCTGCGTGCTGAGTCCTTAGACATCTAGGCTGAGCATACAGGAGCCCTGTGTTTCATAGCGTTGTCTGGATCTTCAACCTTTATTGCTACTGATCCCTATCCAGATGCCATGAGAGGGCGCAGTGTGTTGGATACCAGAATTAGACATCTTAGGTCAGCTTTAGGGCCTGTGTTAGGTGTGATCTTCCAAGCTTCGCTGCATCCCGCAGAATCCTGATTGGATGCCTAAGGTAGTGAAACTCCATGCATCGCCACTTTCGAGCCTAGGAAGTCCACCAAATGCTACCCACATCATTTAGGATCATCCATCTCGGCAGAGCTTCAAGAAAGACACTGCTAAGCGCAGCGAGGTCCAATCATCATGGGTGTAAATGTAAGGAACCAACAATTATATTCTTGGCTTTCTACGATAGTGTCGTTGTTCCTCTAATAGAAGAGTCCATAGATAGAGAATGCCTGTCGTCGTGTTCCACTTTCCTCTCTCTTCCTTCAGGTCGTCGCGCGTGTTTATTATCTCCATCTAACATCCGGCGTTCTGTCTGTCGATATCTCTACTAGCATTGTCTCCTGGATTCCTCTTTATGACTGGCGCGAACATGCGCAAGTTGTCTGTTACATGTCTGGTCTCTTCATTGATTGCTCTCGTCTCTGCATCCACTCCATATCCAGTAGAATGGAATAGCACACACTCATATGGCCCTGACGGACCATGGCCGGTTGTAACAATCCGAGTCGGCACTGATGCGCACGGCGATGGCTTGAACACTGTTGACCTTCACCCAGGTGGGATATGGCAACACATGATCCCTATAGGCAAATTCTGCAACGGACAGCCCGTTGGCAAATGCCCGACTGCGGCTGCTGGCCTTTACGATGTTGATGCTTCGCATAACGTGATTAGGAATGTGACGCCTGGGGCAAGTGGATTGGTATGGCAATGGGGAAGTGAGATGGCTCAAAATCTCAGTGGACTCGCGTACAACGTGTTAGATGTGGTTAGCCTGAACGGTGCGCAGGGGCCCGACTCCAATTTCCAAGTTGGCAACTCAAGCATAACCGCTGTTGAGGCGTGGACGATCGAGCTTCCTGATGGCACCAACTATTCTACCCAAGTGGGTACACTCGCTCTCGGGGCACCAGGCAAGGGCAACCAGCCTTTCTCAAACGTGCCGAACTTTGGCAATGTCAACGGTCAGACCATCCCTGGTTATGGCAACCTAAACGGAAATATCCCATCGAATTCATTCGGCCTCCATTATGGCTCTGTACCTTTAAATCAGACTGGTTCCTTGGTGTTTGGTGGCTACGACCAGAGTAGAGTCCTTGGGGATGCTGCGGCGTTTGATTTGGTAGGCGGGAACAACCAGATGATTGGCCAGTTGCTGGATATCGAAATTGGCGTTGAGACAGGATCAACGCCGTTTACCAACAATACAATTCATTATCCAGGTCCATCGTCTCGGACCAACATCACCTATATCAGTGGCCTACTTCAACACAACGGGTCGTTTCCGAACGGTCAACCGACGGTCATCAATCCAATTGTACCTTACTTCTTCATGTCTCCACAAACATGCGCAAACATTGCCCAGAACCTTCCAGTAACCTTTCAGCCCGACATTGGGCTGTACACGTGGGACACCAACGGCTCCGCAGCCGCTCAGTACCAGCAGATAATAAAATCACCCGCCTATCTTGCTTTTGTATTTGACAGTCCTGGCGCCAGCAACATCACCATAAAAGTGCCTTTTGCATTGCTTAACTTGACGCTTGATGCCCCAATAGTGTCAACCCCACAGCAATATTTTCCATGTCGTCCATTCTACGCAAACGACGGATCAGGGTATTACGAATTCGGCAAAGCCTTCCTTCAAGCCGCTTTTATCGGTATGAATTGGGAACAAAATAAATGGTTTATGGCTCAAGCACCAGGGCCAGGCGTAGGAGCTTCAAATGTGCAACCAATAGGAGATGCTGACATTTCCATCAACTCAGACTCAATCAGCAACTTTGCTACTACTTGGGCAAGGGATTGGACGGTGCTTTCGCAGTCAGGAAGCGGTACGACGGGCGATGATAAGTCCGGGAGAGGATCATCCAAGGCAGGCCTCTCCACTGGGGCCAAGGCTGGTATCGGGGTTGGTGTGGTTTTCGTGGGCTTTGCACTTATTGGGACTCTAGTCTATCTCGTCTTTCGCTCGTCCAGGCTGAGTAGACAGAAACACCATAATATGAGTCGCCTGACTGAGCCGCTGCCTATGCAGCAATACGATCCTTCGAATGAGTATGAGCATCTCGCGGTGCAAGAGAAGGATGCGGAGCTAGTCCCACCACACATGGGTTATGATATACCACACGAAGTGAGTGACCAGAGTGAAGTGCAGCCGATTTTCGAATTGGGTGATATAGAAGGCGAATCATTCCATGTTCGATAGACCATATATAATGACTTTCAACCATATATTGGAGATTTTAGATCGCAATGTATCTTAGACGCCCGGAGAATCGAGTAACGCGTCGCGTCACCACTGAATGGGGTAACCAAAATCAGGTCCAAACATCCTGTAAGACATGTCTAGTATGGTCTACCAGGTTCAGTCGATCTAAGAAAGCTGGCTCCTCTTCTGGCGGTAGAATGGAGGAGATGGCACGTGCAGGTGGGGGAGGATCAGGCAGCTTGTTCTTATGGCGCCACTGGATCTGTGGTGGAAGCTCGAGCGCCTGATCTACGATCTGCATGATAACCTTCTTCGTGCTTATGCATAGCGTATAATTCCCTGCTTGTTTAATTATAGTGGACTTATCATTATGATGAAGGGGTGGAGGCTCACCTTCAATCGGTCGAACCTACTCTAGGCAGCCTATGAAGATCCTCAAGTTTGGAATGATTTCTAAGAGTGATAAGGCCAGCTGCCAGTCTTGAGGATACTTGGACTGCTTTAGCAGCTCCACACTAACACCAATGCTTGCCCTCAGCCATCATTTCAGCATCGCTAAGATCTAGCGGGATCTTGCAGGTTGTGTAACGACAGTTCAGGCCAGGCGGTCTTCCCATAAAAGTCGCAAAGTTGTTTACCTGCGATGAAAACAGAACATGAAAGGCGCCGTCCCTATTCAGATACCATAAACGAAGGCAGTGGAGACGATATAGGATGGTACGTTGGTTCGATCTCTCTGTGGAGAACCTACGCGGTGATCGCGCTGTAGTTTTCAGCTTTCTGATCAATTCCTGCAGAGTAAATAGAGGTTACACACCTGGCCAGATCGCCGTGCGCCATAATGTTGACCTGTGCGTACTTAGTGCTGTTAGACGTACATTGGCCGTATCAGGGCACTTGGATCAGTCCTAGTGGGACCTCCTTGATAAGGTCCTTGCAAAGCGTAAGCACTGGACGTTAAACAGACGACAAGGTCATTCATACCATCAACATCATTGCACATTGCAAAGCATGCCTCGGCAGGTTCTCTCTTCTGTCCTTCATAATATCTCTTACTATAAGTAACATCGTTCTTTGCAGTGACAAAGAGCGGATACCAATCTGAGATTGTCATTGTGGAATACCCAAAAATGATGAAGACATCCCCCCAACTTCCCAGCGAAGGTCATGGCCCGAAAATGAGTCCATCTACTGCTGGACTTTGAAAGCAGTGGCCAAAGTTGACATGGTCGTTTTGAAAAGCTCATTTGAAACAACTGCTCGGCTTGCCTTGCGTGACTCAAGGCACTCCCGTAGGTCGACTATATCGACTTATGACGGTGATATATTATCTGCTCCGGAATCATGATATCGGGAGCGTCGAAATACAATTGAGAAGTCTTTCACACAGTGATCGGTCTGGCTACTTCTGTAGAACGCGGAGAACCTGGTCTATATGCTCTCGGGATTCGCTATTGCGTACTCTCGATAGACCTGATTCGTGATTTGCGGAGCAAAGGCTTCTTGGGTGTTGCTGAGTCTGTTTTCTCGGGAAATGGCAGACTAGGTTGTTGGGCAAGACAGTCAAAGGGAGGGTCATCAAGTGCTTCCATAAGCATTGTTACCCTGAGAGACCGGCGGCCTGGTCGCGGGGGAGCGTTGCAATTTTAGAGGAAGGCATAGGTCGTTAGAGCTGGAGATATACATGACGTGACGCGATCTTTGTTTGACTACTTTGACCACATGTAGGCAATGCACAATCACATTTCACTTTCGACTCCCGGCAAGTTTGACAGCTCTACGGTTTGCCATTGCGTCGCAGGAGTGACATGTTGCATCGTGAGAGCTAGAGTTCCAGTTCGCTTGCAGCGACCTTGCCTCAGCGTGTGTCCCAGTTTTGATGGGCAGTGGGCAGAAGAGTGGGCGGAATCACTTCCGCAGATTGGCTGGGACACAGATCTTCTGCATAGGAGATTCCCCCATCACTGCTCTACCATTTCTGAACCAATGGCACCACAGAGTAGAGGGCGAGTGACGGTGACTCCACTCCATTCGTTCAAGCTAGGAGAACCCACTACGCCCGAGGAGCGAACTCCAAGGGCGTTGCCTTCGGATCACCCTCTGGCAAGCTCCTCCTCAGCAGATGGCGACGAAGAGAAGGAGGACTATGATGAAGACGAGAGTGGCATCAACTCTCAGTACACTTTGGATGATGGTTCATCTGCAGAATCCGTGGGGTCCAACTCGGACGAAGAGGATGATGCTTCAGGACAAGCAACGTTCCTCCAACATTCGAATTCATCCTTCCTCACGAATGCCTTCGCTCCTCCATACTATAACCGACCGCCAACGCCGCTACCAGCTTCCCCATCCTTAACGTCACTTCTTAGACCCTCCTTCTCTACGACAACATCTCGGCCCACCACCCCAGATAGTTCCGAAGGCGACACTCCCAATGATACAGAAGCTGCTGTAGCAAAGTCTGCTCGCACAGCTACTACGGTACCCAGAGCAAGTCCAAAAGTCCCTACATACGAATACTACGGCTTTGTGTTATACCTTCTGTCTTCTCTGAGCTTCTGTGGGTCCCTCACTGCCTTTGTGCGTTGAATGCTGACCAATTCAGTGATGTACCTGCTTTTGTCGTATCTCCCTTCCCCCTTCCTCCACCAGCTCGGTATATACTATTATCCAAATCGCTGGTGGTCCCTCGCAATTCCTTCCTTCCTCGTCATGACAATCATTTATATCTACGTGGCTTTGGCATCATACAATACCGGATACCTCACGCTACCAATGAGTAGTATCGAGAACATTGTCGACCAAGCAGCGCATGTCGCGGTGCTAGATAGTAAAGGTCGTATCCAGAGAAAGAGTGGACAAGGTGATGCGGCCATAGGAATCAAAGACGCGAAGGATATTAATTGGAAAACTTTGTGGAACGAGGGTACTGATGCAGTAATGGACGTTCCTGTAGGAGGCGTATGTGAGATACTCTATGGTTGATAATGGACTGCGGCCCTCGTTTTCAACGAAGAGAAGCATCAAATATGCCAAAAGGGTTGCGTAGTTCAGGCTAGTCGAGCAGAGTGATGAGTAAACCTCACCGCGAGCACTAGCATAATGACGTTGATTTCAAAGATACAGGTAAGAATTTGCGGATATATGATCCATATGATTTTCTATATGCTAAATGATTTCGCTGACTTTATCTTCTGATTTAGTAACAGGCCGGAAACCTGTCCAGATAGAAGGATCAACCCTTACTGAACGTGGACCGTTGTAGCAAAAGCATCAAAGTACTGTACAAGAGTTAGAGAAGCATGCTATTTTGGCTCTACGCATTCTTCGAAGTCCCCAACGAAGGTGTCACCACTTCGAACCTATCGTCCACTTCTTTCTCGCTAGCCGGATTCCGAGAAACGATTACGCAGGTTATCTGAGGGATTAAAGACGAGGAGGTCTACCCACTCCGTGCAAGCTGGAATTAAGATTGTTCAAGCCCCGAAGTGGGTCAAAGAATTTTCGCATCTATTAGCGTCAGACCTAATAAATGCCTTGAAGCTTCCGTCTCCAATTTCTTCCCTCGGTGAGACATGGTCCGGCGACAGGTACTGAGTAGGCATTAATATGGGGGTCCAGTGCTTCTGGGCAAAGGTTTAATAATCGTCGTATTCACCTTCACGTCTGTTGCCAGAGTCCTAACGGACTTAGTAAGCAGAAGGTCATCATGAGCTCAAGGGAATGCTCGTAAACGCTTTTGCGAATGCAGGGACGTATAGTTAAAGTACCTATCGGAGTTACTAGGTCGAGATTGATCTAGAAATAAGGTTGATGGAAGAGAGGCGAATGATCCTGCGCAGATTGTTCTCGAAGCGTTGTGCATTGCATATACGATTGACAAACTTTGAGTGCTCTCTGAACAGTCTAGACCATAAAGCCAGTCTCAATCAGGCAGATGTTTTCGCCAGGACGCTGGTGGATCTCGTCGGTCCTGGCAATGATTGCTGAAGCAGCGGGAATGCACCGTGACGAGCAAAGGCCTCGGACCATAGCAGCAGACCCCTGGAAGCAAAGCGGATCCTATGCAAAGCGCCCCAACAGATAAGACTCGATGACTGGTATCAATTGGAAAACAACGTGGGTTTCGGGCGCCGAAAGGCTGGCCAACTAGTACAACTGCCTCTCTTTTTCAATATCAGTATTGGAATTAGCTGGGCAATCATTTGCTGTCACTAACCGCCAGGGAAAGTGTTATATTCGATTATGTGCTAGATGGATGCCTCCCTACCTTAGCTTTCGAAGGTTTCGATTACGTTCCATCCGTAGAAATGATTGTTCATACTCCGTCGCCTTGATTTCTGTACTGCCGCAATGTCGTGTCAATGTGGCAATGCCCGAGTCGCCCCACGGGGATCTATAGGCGCTGAGCAACCTTGGTGTGCGCACCAATTCTGGCTCCTCTACCAACTTCAGCGGCGCTTTTCGCGCACTCTACCACATTCTCATTGCACAGAAATTACATACTCACCTGAGTCGGGGACCTCCCACCAATAGCCGAGGTGTAGGGTTGAGGATCAATCCCGGCGGGAATACCAAAGAGAGCATTGCACTTCCACCTTCCTTTTTACTACGCGCATCGACTGGGAGTCGCGCGTTTGCAGAGCAGGATGCATCGACATCCAGGCGTTAAGGTGGATACTTTGTACTTATACCATGCTTGGGGCCTCTTCCAACCCCATCGGGCAACTTTCTGGTTCTATTTAACTCCTTGTCACCTGCAGGGTCGAGCGCAGACATCGTACAGCATGCCGGCATCCAAGTGGGTACGAAGGGGCACCCTCTCGTGATGTGAACTCTCTGCACCAAGGGCAAGGATTACCGGCTTGCACACGCGCTCTATCTGGTCATCTCACGTGCTTGCAAGGACAATGCTCAGTACTTGGTAGTGTTTCCAAGTTGTCAGAGTCACTTAGGTTTACCATGGCATTCAAGGATGTTGTTATGGCCCCATTCCACTAGGTGTACGGTCAACACTCAGGATGATGATGATTATGCTATGTTACATAAGGTTCAGACAACGTTTCCTTTGGCGATGACGATCATCAACGTTTACAATCTGCCTCTCCAAGCGCACTCACTAGTATCTCCAGCCCCTAAGAGTTCAATTGGACGCACGAACAATTCCAAATTACTATCAAGCTTGTTCCATTCTGGCCAGAAACCTCATGCCCGCTGCAAGCTGTAGCGGTGACAGGTCGATAAACTGGTTGTTAATCTGCTTTGGGATTAAGGATGGGCTGGCAATTATTCTGGTTGGATTTACGGTTCGATTGTACGCAATCACCTCGGGGTTCTAATTGGACAGTGCTTAGGTAGGTCCATGGGACCGCTGTCATAGCTATACTTCACTCTAAAGTCCCAAAAACCTACACATAGGAGCATTGAATTATGCATAATGTTTGGGCTATTGGTCGCATGCTGCTGCTCTGTTGCCACAGCCCAGTGTGGAAGATCCCCTCCTCAGGCGACCAATTACACGCTCGGGATTCGCGGCCTGCATATGATAAGGCCTGCCAGCACCAACATACTTTCCATATAGGCATGCAATCGCGAGTCGCAAGACTGATCAGTCATAGGCTGGCATTTTGACCTTTTGGGACGGGTACCTGCTTAAGCCGAAGACAGATCCTAACGGAATGACGGTTAACACCCGCGGCCTCAAGTTTGATCTATTATTGAATATCTTCCAGTTACACAACACCTTTTGAACCCCTCCTACTTCACACCAAGCTTCGTGCTTCGTTCATTCTTCCAAATATTTCTAACCATACTCTTTATGTTGGATTGCCTAATAGTGATCATCCCAGGATGTCTGTCCAGTCCAGAGCAGATTCTGTGAACCGTGTTGCTGTTGCATGTGGCGTAATTGAGACCATCGCCGTATGCTTGAGGCTGCTGGCACGATGGAAGACCAAGGCACAGTTCGCTGTTGATGATTGGGTCGTTGTTGCTACTCTGATCCCCTCATATGCTATGCTTGTCCTGGGTTCATTTAGTATGTCACCAGACTAAATTCTTAGGAAGACACTGACATAATTAGTGGTGACCGCTGGCAAAGGCGGCCAACATGAAGATACCTTGACAAGATCGGATCTTGTGGTATTCCTAAAAGTAACAACCTTCATATGTCTATTAAGTTGCTCCATCTCAGAAGCTGACTGGTTCCTACGAAGACTCTCAATGCCACCCTGATTACCTACTCGCTCACAATTACAATGGCGAAGATTTCTATACTGCTACTGTATCGTCGAATATTTGCAACCGCGGCCTTCCGAAAGGCGACTCATATAGTAGGGGCTGCCTGTGTCGCGTGGGGTCTTATCGCAATTCTGTGCCTGATCTTCCAGTGCCATCCTATTTCAGGAATCTGGAATCCCGACGACACCTTCACAGACAAGTGTTTCGACCTGCAAGCGTATTATAAAGGAATATCCGGCGCTCATATGGGGCTTGACATCATAATTCTGTGTATGCCTCTCCTTATGATTCAACGACTTAGCCTTCCTACGATGCAAAAGATTGTCTTGTGCGGCATCTTCATGTTGGGTGGATTGTAAGTTGGCTCGGCTATCGATCACTACAGCTAGATTACTTATTTAATATGTTTTTAGGGTCTGCGTTGCAAGTTTGATGCGGATTATTACGATCAACATGATCAAGTCAACGGATATTACCTGTGAGTACAATACTTCGAGACATTTAGGTTGCTCTGTTTTAATTGTTCTGCAGACTCTGTCATAACTCCTTATCTATGGAGTCAAATCGAAGCAAGTATGGCCATCATCTGCGCCTGCTTAACCACCTACCGGCCACTACTTATGGTTCTGGATTTTAATTTTCTGAGCAATCGGAGCTGGAAAAGCTTCTCAGGAACGCGAGGACAGTCGGAGAATGCTACTACTGATAGCGAAGGGCCAATGAAATGGCCAAGGCGGGCATACTCAGCGAGTGACAAAGAGCTACTTCGGTATGAGGAAGTCAATGGGCCAGCTGCACGTGGGAGCCTTCACATCGTCGAACTTGGCCCCGTTCCTCCCAGCTCGACGCCCTCGACTACTGCTGACAATGACCATATCGCTGTTGGTACATTGAGAAAGGAAAATTCATGGGTGTAAAGGTGGTGTATAATGTTTACTTAAAGTACTTTACAAAAAGATCTGTACAGGACAATTGGCGACGGCTTGATCATTTACATATGGGGCATTCAAGGGGTGTTGTCAACCTTCGGAATGGTTGGCATTGGCTAAGAAAAATACATATGGGACGCGGCATATGATAGACTTGGAAAGACGCTTGGTAAGGGTAGTACATCTTGATTACTTCGTATCAAGGTCATTTGTTAAGCGCTATTCGCCACAGTACCCAGTCGCCCATTGCATTACTCAGCATCCTATCTTCCCTTTCTCAATTTCATCTTGTCCTTCCTTTCGTCGTTGCCATTCCCTAATTTATGTCCAAAAAGTGTCGTGCAGTGCGAAGGCGAAAGCCACGGAGCGCTGCCTGCTTGTCCTGGTTGCCTTATCCAACAACATCACACGGTCCTGGTCATTTCCAACGCCACTAGCACCCTCATCACTATTCGTCTCCCCTATCTCGGGTTGTGAAGCAGGGTGTCCAGATTCAAGATCCGCGGACATGATGCCAGCCCCTCTTTGGGGCGCGTGCGTGCCTGGTCGCTACCGACAGTGCGGAATCAATCCCCACAAGGTTCGATGATGGTTGGGTACGGCACGGTACGTCAGGCTCACATGGGTATGCCACGTCCCATTCGGCGCTAAGAGACATCCTAATTTTACTCGTGGGTGCTATGCGCTGAATACTGGATTGGAGGGCATCGAAACATTATGTAGCATGTTGATGAGCAGGATTTGGAATAAAAGACCTGAGGGGATGTAGAATGTACATTCAAGGTAGAATGTATCAGAGAGGGGAGATAAGGATTATATCTAGTAACTGATTTACCTTAAAGCGTTATTGAAGCTCGCTTGTGCGCACTGTATCCGGCTATGAGGCTTTGGAAATCCTCCAGGGGGCAAGCTGAATCATTCTTGGTCCGAGCGCAGAGATGATCTGGGGCTTTCGAAACCTGCCATGGATTCGAAATAGGTTGTGGACGTGACCCATAGCCAATCATTTGTACTCTGTACCTTGATCCACCTTAAGCCAGATCTCCCCAGCATTGCAAGCGTAGAAATTCATGTTCAACCGTCCGCAAGAGTAGCACCCTGCGGCCCTTCAGCCATGATGTTGTTACTGCAGCAAAAAGATGTAAATCCAACAGTGCCGCCTAGATGTGGCGGGATCATTCATTCCCCAAGAAGCAGGCTGGCAGCTCGGTAAGCCCAACCATTGGCGGCCGCCTTCGAGCGAGCTTTTAGAGGGGGCCCCGAGGCAAGCTCCGGGGCGCTCGCCGGGCAGGGCTAGCCCGGGTGATCCCTCGGTACCCAGCCTATGTAGTAGGTGTCAGTACCTTGAGGCGCCTCTACCATACCTTAGAACAGTCCTTATAATAGTTAGCACAAATCTCATGGGTGAGCTACCGTCTGATTACTAAGCTTTTCTGCTCACATCAAAAAATACTTCTATAAAAGCTATGACTACCTTACCATGATTCGAAAATCACGCCTCAGATGCTTGGTACGTTGACTACCCTTTACCGTCTATCTCAAGTAGCGGAAGATTCCAAATGGCCAACCCTCTAGTTCTACAGTTGGCTGCGTTAATGCGAGTCCGCGAGAAAGAAGTGGCGACGATGTCATAATTGTTCATTTACGGCCTTGCTCTGTTACGCTCTCTTGTTCGACGCTCCTTCACCTCAAGACTCTCTCCGCTCGTCACTTTTCTACGTGTGCCTCTCGCCCTACCTTTCGACTTGGTTCGCTTCTTCCTTCACGAAGATTCTTCTTTGGCCTGCAGCCCACATCGGCCTCGTCCGCTCAGCTACATATCTATCGCTGCCTCCTTAGCATATTGTCACCCCGATTAGGGTCGCGATGGCTATAAAATAATCACACTCAGCTTCAGTGCAGGCTCGCGCCACGCTCGGCCGTTCGATCTCTCAAACGTGACTTTCGCAGGTCAAACCCCCTCCCCCCACTACGAACCTTCAGTAGCCCCTTGGGTTCCCTGTGGGGCCCCCTTATTTCTGTGGCAGCGATGTTGGGGCCTCGCGAATCAGTGTACGATTTCCGCCCAAACGAGGGCCAGGCCGCTGAGATGGGCCTCAGCGACTAGAAAGACCACGATGAAATAAGTCTGGCTTAAAGATACTTCACGTGTGCCAAAGGACCAGCCGAAGATATCCCATACTGTGCGCTGTTGGACCCCGTTCTGCTACGCCGCCGTCAAATGATGAGACTCTTACACGGCTTGCAGCTCAGTTGACCTCTCGAGTGGGTCTGATGGGTGCATTGGGTGCGGTGGCGGGACGCCTCAGGTCCAGTGCCGGTCGGCTCAGATTTAAAGCATCAGTCATAACAGACGCCGTGGAGATTCGCTCGCGGAGACATGCATATCCACGGTAAGCTTACCTGGAAGGTCCGGCCGCTGAAGCTAGTGTCCGAGACACGGTCTGGAGCCCTGCGGGGAGGAGCTGTAATAATCCAGCTGCATACATCGGCTGAATATGAGGCCCCAGCAGCTATAACGCGCGGAGACCTGCCTCCTGAGACGCTAAGACTACTTAAAGATTGGTCCTGTAGAGTGGATGGAAAGAGCCGGGATATAGTGTCTATGCAGGGAGGATTGTAGCGGATGGCCTGTTAGCTCTAGTATTCATGTGGCCCGCCTTGATGGACTCAATTTTCTTTCTAGTCCTTGACCCAACAGCTCAATCGATGCGCGAGACCCTCTTCCAATTACCATTGCGGTCTATAGCAGTCTACATCCATGTAGATTCTCTTTGTCAGCATCAAGTCTGCTACTCTACGAGCTGGATTGTTAAGGGCCGTTCGGTAGGGTGGCGGAAGCGCAGTCCTTCCAAGTTCAGCCACATGCACGACGATTCTACTACCGGAAAGCCCGGACGCTATGCTGATCAACAGTGTTATTAAGTCAAGCCCCTTCGCTTATGGACTGGCGCGTCCATTGATGACTTCATCGTTTGAAAAGACCTGTTGCCCTTGGCAGGATAGGAGCTCTATAAAACAACACAAGAGTTGTTACTACTGATCCTCTAATTTCTTCCGCTGACACCTTTGGAACGACGGCTTCTCCCTCGATTAGAACGAGAACTATTTCCGAACATGTCGCCCACTGTCTTGGCCATCAAGGCCCCGGTCGAACTGAGCTCTCTTCCGCCAAATCCCGCGCTTAAGTGGTATATGCACTACGTCAATGTCTTCGACGCCGACATCCATGCTGCAGCCAAGCAGCCTACACAATTCTATTCATCTACGGCCATCAATTACTCAGCCGATGGAAGCGTTATCGAGGGCGCAAGGGCAATATGGGAAGACTATCTCTTTTTATGGGGCAGCTTCGCCAAACTCACGCGCGAACTTCGCACTATTATATTCGTATCCGACGAGGAAGAGGGAACGCATACGGTGCATGCCGAAGCCGTGACAATCTGCCATCTGAAGGGTGGTAAAGGCACAGTCGCCGTGCCGACGAGCTTTGTCTACACTCTTGCAAAGGCCGAAGAGGGCGATGGTGAGGGGGGACTGCAAATCTGGGAGATTCGCAGCTACCTTAATCTTGCGACGCTTGAGAAGGCCAAGTCAATGTAAGAGTAGAAGATTCATGAATCAAGCGAGCACGAAATCTGATGAGACAAGAGAATCGAGGAGCATATACTTCAAACGCAGCTGCCTTATCGAATATAAATAATCTTCGCTCTATACACGTGGTTATTAATGGGTATCAAGAAATGGCAGGAACTTAAAATCAGCTCTTACCCGAGACATGTCCCGCTATCACAAGTTTGTGGAGCCTTTTCGCCAAAACGTAATTGAGATCTAGCACCCGAAAGTTGACCGAAAGTACTCAACTAGAACGTGGATCCTATAGCAAAGCCACGCACAAATTCTGCCTAACTAATCCTACCAGCCTGCAGCATGAGCAAGGAAGGAACTGCTATACCTTCCTCGGAAGCGCTCGGGCTTTCTGTATGCCTGCTAGGACGCATCCAGACGGATCTTAGTTCGACTGGGTAATCGGTATCTGTTTGTCAGCGCCCTCAGAGATGCGGCCGCAGTGCCGCTCTAGTGAGGCGGCCTCGGGACGACGATCTCGGTTTTGGCCGTAGAGCAGAGAGGGAGCAGGTGATGATTGGAAAAGGAGGGTGATATGAATATTGCAAAAGATATCGAGATCTACGCGAAGCAGCCTTGGGAGGTGGATTGGTACGCAAATAAATTTTATTCAAAGATGATAGGACAAAAATAGAGTCCAAGATGCTCGCAAGTTCCAGCCCCTAGACTACTGAAGAGTGCTCAAACCACCAATTTCATGCTCGGGTCGAAACAGCTTTCACGACTCTATAAATTCAAGCAAGTCCTGATTCACCCTATCAGCCTCTGTGTTTGGCAAACCATGTGCCCCCCCGTGGTAAACTTTCAACGTTCCCTTGGGCACGAGTTTGCTTGACATCTGGGCACTCGCCCCTATCGGAACAACTTGGTCGTCGTCTCCATGCAGAACCAATACGGGAATATCCATCTTCTTCAGATCCTCAGTAAAATCTGTCTCCGAAAAGGCTTTAACGCAATCATAGGCGCCATTGAATCCGCACATCATCCCTTGCAGCCACCAGCTCTGTATCATACCATGGCTCACCTGGGCGCCCTTTCGATTGAACCCGAAGAACGGACCACTGGGGATATCCAGGAAGAACTGCGCTCGATCTTTCAACATGCCTGCTCGGAATCCATCAAAGACGTCTATCGGAAGCCCACCAGGGTTTGTAGCTGTCTTGAGCATAAGCGGAGGGACAGAGCTGATCAAGACAGCCTTGGATACTCTGCTCGTTCCATGGCGGCCAACGAATCTGGTCACCTCGCCACCGCCAGTTGAATGGCCAACCATCACTGCATCCTTGAGATCGAGGTGTTCGAAAAGCTGCAACAAATCATCCGAGTAGGTGTCCATTTCGTTACCACTCCACGGCTGACTTGATCGGCCGTGGCCCCGACGGTCGTGGGCAATGCAACGATAGCCTTTGGAAGAGAGGTAAAACATTTGATGTTCCCAATTATCGGAGCTCAAAGGCCAGCCATGAGAGAAGGTAACGACAGGGCCGGACTTCAGACCCCAGTCCTTGTAGTAAATGTCTGTGCCATCTCTAGTTGTAATGAACGGCATAATTGGGTTTGAATGGTGAGGGTGAGGATGTATGGGTAATAGTCTTGCTTAGCCACGCACCAAAACAGAGTGTAATCCATGAATGGGGGCATAAGAAGGCAGCATGTGGATTTTGAAGGCGCGAAGTCAACTGCCCCGGTGCCCCGCTATGCCTCGCTCATGCATGAATTTGGATCTAAGCAAAATTTGCTTAGCGCTAATATGCATATGGCTGAGTCAGTAATATTAATAAGGGAGCTTTATGCCGGCAATGAAAGTGCGAATGGAATCGAATCGACGTACAAGATCGAGATGAAGAAGCGGTTCCATGTCTTTGGCAACATATATTGACTCTAATAGGAGCTAAAGCACGATGCTGACGTGGAGGAACCCCTCTATTTCTAGCTTGTCGCGCTCATTGCTAAGCTCATTGCTTAAGCTTACCTGACGCACTGCTAGCTTTCCGTAAGCCTTCGCATTAGTCCAAGATTGATGCAATTGGCAAAGACAGGGTCCCTTTTTGCCCAACGCATTCAACAGTCCTACGCTCTTAAACCACCGCTGGTGGATTTCTCACTGCTCTCTCAACTACGCCTTTACCTCCAAACCGGTTCAACTACATCATGACGGGACCTGAAGTAAAGACGGTTTGGCATGCGTTCTACGATCTTCTTCGATCATACGATATGAGAACAATATTCGGCAATCCCGGCTCTACGGAGCAGCCGATGCTGAAGAATTTTCCAGCCGATTTTGAATACATCCTCGGCTTGCAAGAAGCATCCGTTGTTGCAATGGCAGATGGTACGTACACCTATATAGTGGTGTTCCTACACCTAGGTAGATGAAACCACATCTCATCCATTCAACAGGCTTCTCGCAAGCTACCCGCAAACCCGTCGTAGTCAGCCTGCACACGTCCGCCGGGACCGGAAACGGCATGGGTAACATCATGAGCGCCTTCCTCAACAAAACACCGTTGATCATCATTGCTGGTCAGCAAACGAGGGAAATGCTCATAGGGGAGCCCATGCTGTCGAATCGTGATGCGGAAATGATGCCCAGACCCTGGGTGAAGTGGGCGTACCAGCCGGTCCGCGCAAAGGACGTTCCAGCGGCACTGGTGAGGGCTATTGCAACAGCAACAATGCCGCCTGCAGGCCCCGTATACTTGTCAATCCCACTGGATGACTGGGATGTAGAGATCACAAACACAACAGTACCACGAAACGTCAGTACTAGAGTTGCGCCTGACCCCGAGCAGCTCTCGTCCTTTGCCTCTCGCATAGCGAAGGCTAAGAACTTTGCTCTGGTTCTAGGCCAAGAGGTCGACAAAAGCTTGGGCTGGGAAGCGGCTGTTAAATTAGCAGAACTGCTCCAAGCGCCTGTCTTTCAAGCTCCATTGGCCGAGCGTGCCGTATTCCCGGAAAGCCATATGTTGTTCAAGGGTATGTTGCCTATTGCCCGTGGCCCTTTGAGCAATAGGCTTGGGGGATTTGACCTGGTGCTCGTCGTTGGAGCGGAGGTTTGGAGATACTACCCGTACGTCGCTGGTACAGTTGTACCGCCTGGCCTGGAGCTACTGCAGATCACTAATGATCCTCATGATGCTGCAACTGCGCTTGTCGGTGACAGCTTGCTCTCTGACGCACGACTGGCGCTTGAAGGGCTCTACCAGCTGCTCCACTCTACTCCAGAACGGCCTTCATCGGAACCAAACGCTCCTGAATCGGCGGCTGCGACTGGCCCAACCCCCCCGACTGGAAAGAGCGAAACTTCCCCCATGACTGCGATGGATGCCTGGACCGCTTTGGCTCAGCTTCGTCCGAAAAACGCAATCCTTGTGCAAGAGTCACCATCCAACGGCTCAGATCTCCTGCAAGTATGGCCCGCGGAGCAACCAGAGACTTACTTCACTTTCGCAAGCGGCGGTCTGGGCTGGAACGCACCTGCGGCCATAGGTATTGCTCTAGCACAGAAGCGTAATAAAACCTCTCGACCTACAATCCTCGCGATCGGCGACGGAAGCTTACAGTACTCGGTCCAAAGCATTTATACCGCTGTCCAACATAAGGTCAAGGTTGTATATTTGGTACCGCTCAATGAGGAATATGCCATACTGAAAGAGTTCGCTATCCTGGAGCAGACTCCGAATGTGCCCGCATTGGACTTGCCGGGGTTGAATGCTAAAGCAATAGCACAGTCGTACGGCTGTCCCGCCTTCCGTGCGGAGAATACAATGGATCTGCGGAAGTGCTTCGAGGACGCGCTGAAGTTGGACGGTCCGGCATTGATTGAGTTTCCTATCGATCGACAATTACGGCCCCTAGTCGCACAGACTGCCGCAACGGGGTAAATTCTAGTGGAAAAGGGTCTTTAAGATAGTATCCTGTGATCGGTCTATGGCGAAGACGATCCCCTAGTCATCAAGTCGAGGATAGGAGTGAAGTCGCAAGGTCTGTTATCGTATGCCCCACTTTTCCTTCTAGTTAAGCTGCGGAATGTAAATTCAATATATACGTCTTACTCATGACATATCAAAGAGATGTGCAATTTGACTCAATTACGTTTCACATACCTCTTCTAAATAATACAATAGATGTCCTTTCAATCCCAAACATATGCTAATTTACAAGATAGAAATTTCCAACCTTTGACCCTTCTAATATCTCAAACCTAGATAGCACGACAATTCACTCAGTCATAAAACCCAATTCTTGCACGCATTCATCACTTGTATAGGAATCAAGACATCTACGCCTCCCCGGCCTCCTTATAAAGAACAGCCCTACATCCCTTCTTACTCTCCCTCTAACAAGGAAGGAAACAGTCCATATCATCATTCACTGCAGTTTGATCTCCGGACCTTTGCCCACAAATTGGTCCATTCCGTGGATCCCAACCCCAATTGTTACAATTCGCGCCACCATTCGTCGTCTTACTCTGCCAGCTCAAGCCCCCATATGTAAACTGGATATAATCGTTCTCATGCTCCCCAATGACGACGAGTAGATTTGGCAGCTTGCTTTTGAAACTATATGGCGACCCATCGTTGATTCACTCGCCAATAGGTTCCGTGGCGGAATTGACGCTCGTATCGCCGATGTCGTTGCCTGCGCCGTCTTTAAGAGTAGTAAATGCGTAGAGGTTCGAGGAGTCTGGCTCGCAATCTTGAGTCTCGGTGAGATGGAAAGAGCATTAGCTGGTGACGTAGGGAGGTGGAGGCGAGGTTGGTGTCGGCGAGGCTGATGTGGTCGAAGTACTGTTGACTTGGTCATCAGGGTTGGGAGGCCCGTCACCAAATGCTGGTAGATCATTGATAAAAAGGTTGGTGAAGTCCGCAGAACTCGCATTTGTGCCGTCGTCCAGCTCGATACAGTATTTCTTATCCTATCCCCTCTCAGCCGCTGCCTCCACATCCTTATACGAATTTGAAAGGCGCTCTAATTTGGGCTATTGCGGCATTTATTTAACCTAACCATCTTGGGAGAAATTGCATCAATGGAGTCGAACCTCCGAGCGGCGGTTAGGATGATTGGATCGAACCGGCAATCGAAAGCATAAGCAATGCGTTTTCTTTCCATCTTGGAAGGATGGTTACGCGAACAGTTACTAAGCTCGGCTGACGAAGTGCAAGAGAGGGAGATACTGGAGTCTATAAAATATGATTAGCCATTGTTCAGCCCTGGCGGTGCAAGCGGCCTAGTGGTGACGGAGTTGCAATACTTACTCTACAAACAAGACGTAGCATGGATGGCGGCGGGTCGAAAATTCATAACTCCTGCCCTATCTCCTGGGTCAGATTGTACCCTTTGGAGACGTAAATCACCAATCAATCAGCCGAGTGTTGACCAGTATGACAACCTTATCAATACACCATGTCATACTACATCCGTTGTCACACTTAACTACGGTGATCAGCCGCTGCATCTTCAGTTCAACGCCTCGAGGGCCCCGGATGCCTTCATGTATTAGAGTCAGCCAGTCGATTAGCTCTTCGCTATCAACATCTTTATCCAGGTTACATTCAACAAACCCAGCATCGGCTTGAACAACGACATTGACCATGACAATACCTTGATAGTTCGGGTAAAAGTCTGCCATTCTTACGAAAGACCTCAAAGTAATTGGCTGTATCACCCTCAAATTTGTCATTATCAGGTCGCACCGAGCCTAGTGGGCATCCACCAGAGGCCTCTCACATCTTTTTTAACGCGCTTCACTCTGTTATAGCTGAGCTCACTGAATGAATTTAAGGCCGTCAGAGCTTGCTCCCTGAATGCAGGAAGGCCAGGTCCATATAGAGGATAATGCTAAAGCGGAACACGCAAAATGTGACCTACGTTTAGGCATCAGAGTCAAATAGAACCGGTAAGATGAGTGAAAACTTGACGGGAGCTGACGTATTCGGCTTTACCAAGGATGAGTCATCGCACGCCTTTGCAGCTTGAGCAAGGACAAATTTGCCATTGATCGGGTAGCGTTAATACCTGCAGCTCGATCTAATATGCACCCTGTACAAGAAAATTTGTCTGTAAGATATATTGCTTTGACAAGGATCGGGGTAACAGTATCGGCATATATTACACGAGGACGAAGCCCCACTCTTTCTCTTATCAGAACATTCCCATAAAGCTGACATGTTCAAAGCCACCGTGGGTCTTGCCTTTTTTCCTTAATACTTATGATGCGGACTGAAGCAAGCCTCAGATTTAATAACCGCACTCTCAAAAACTCCAACCGTGAATTGCCCCGAACGTGGGGAAATGTATTAGGCAGTACTAAGTGCGAGTATTGCGGAGTGGAGCTGCCCAAAGTGGTGTGATGGTGTGAAGATGAGCTAGATCCCTGTCTTATGTCCAGAATAGTATCTGCAAGAGCTCATACGTCTTAACGAAACCCTATCACACACTCCACATTCTATTTTGATCATTCATTGATCAGAATTTTTGAATTCTTCATTCAACGAGCTTTGAGAATCCCGGGTTATATATGGAGTAATGTATTCATCCTGAATTGAGTTTTACTCTAACCCGCCTCTACTCCAGACAAGCGTACCAACGTCCTCTTCAAAACCTTCTAGATTTTAGGTCTGAGTTATGAGACCTCAGATCTTAAGTCCTTCGCTGAAAATTTCTCCATTTCATATACTACTCATTAGCTTGTGGATAACCCCATCTTTCGAGTTCTATCCGTAGGCATTTCCTCCATTCATAACCATCACATTCCGCTATCGACGGATGAAAATTAAGGCCAGAAGAAACTGAGGGCTTCGTAGCGATCCAGAAAGCAGGATAATAGCCAGCAGCCTCCCAATCTAGAATTCCTGCCACCCTCCCATCATCAGACACTATGATGTTTCCTGGTCCGAAGTCCGGATGGTAGAAATGAAAGTCTTCTCCAAGTGCCAGACACTCATCCGAGGCGGTCGAGAAGTTACTCTTGCATTCCTTGGGGGTCAACAAGTCCAAAAGACCAGAATCGGATGGGCTAAGATATGGCTCGAGCACAGGCCTTCCTGTGGCACTCCCCAATATCGGTGAAGTATTTTGGGCCAATGTATCGCAAAGAGTTGCGATAGTGTTGATGACCGAGTGGCGCTTTGAAAGCGATAGTGATGTCCACGCATCTCTTAGAGTAATTCCCTTGATCCTCCTTAGAATCAAAAATGACCTATTATAGTCAGTCCAGGCATATATAACCTCTGGAGTCGATATTTGTGGCGCGATCTTCTTAACAAAAGCAATCGTCTTGTCCTCAGTCTCCATCTCAGGATTCCAGGCTTTAACCTTGCAGAAAGTGTCTTTTCCAATCGTCCAGACCGCTGATGAGCTTCCTCCTGTGTGTACTAGTTGCAACTCATCCGACGAATCCACAAAGGATGCAGTGGCGATTCCGCTGTCGTTTGTATCGCGTAGGATATATGTGCAATCGTCTTCTTCCTAAGAAGCAACGGCATCCGCATACTGCATGTTTGTGGTGATCCGCTCACATACTATTGATCCGAGATACCAGCGACTTGGACCAATTTGCCTGATCGATTGGTCAATCGATAAAGGCATGTTGTTGAAGAGGTCAGAAGCCGGAGGGGACTGAGGAGACCTGGGGGGGCGTAAGTCTCAGGATATCAACATGCTTGGCAGGACTCAACCTGCTACACGAGCCCCATATCTAACTTCGCAAGCTCCTTGATGGGTTTGCTCCTTTCCTGTGATTGCGAAGTGACCCGAAATCTAAGACTGGGCATAACAATGGAAGTCAAGGGATTGTTAGCGCCGGCGTTGTTTTTCTCCATGGACATCCCACTAGTCTGCAACCAGTAAAGCTTGTCCAGCACCGTAATTGGCGGCAACGCCATGCGTTTTCCACTCGCCGGCGTCTTTAACCTAGGGACTCAACCGACTCCTGGGCACTTCTCTAAACCCTCCTATGGTCCTATCCAGGCGACATCTTCTAAGGGTGGGCAGTTTGAGTCCTGCCAAACATGTTGTTGATATCCTGAGACTTACGCCCCCCAGCTGATCACATGTTACTCGATGATGCCTTGAAGCCCAGCACTGGAGCAGCCCAGGCACATTTGTCCCAGCACTCGCTCCGCGACTACCTACCCTCGTGGCTTGGTGGCTATAAATCGACCCAGACCCCTTGATGATGATGTTGAGAACATGAAAAACGGCCACAGGGTCCTCTAGAAGCCCACTTTCAGCCACTGAAATTGTCTTCCCCTTCCTAGTGTCTAGCTCGTACCTTAAAACCCCTTCGTGCTGCATGTTTTTCACTTGGATTACAGATGCCCATGTCTGCACAGCCACCAGTAGGAATAATTGCAGCGACTGCACATCGCATCAGCGGAAAATGCAATTACATCGTTGACGGAAAGGTGACAGAGCAAACCAAGAGGATGACCCGGTGCAACTCATCCTCACATTTGACTACAGCCGGGCGGCGCCGACGGTATCACCTCGGGAACTCGTGTAGTAGTAGCTTCATTCTCTAGCAAAGTCTAAGATACACAGTTTGGAGGCCCAAAGTTCCTCCCTTTCAGATAAATAGACCCTGTCACAGTCGCTTGATTGCTCATATCCCTGCTGATAGACTCCTCTCAGCCTACTATTCTGTTGCCGTTGATCCTCCGATTGGCACTGCTCGACCCAACTGCAAATTGACATTCTTCTTTCTTCCTTCATACTTGGTCGTTGGCAACAAATTCATTCTGCGATTTGGCCAGGTTGCAAATACCCTCGGGCTGGTCTCTCCATGATCCATGGCTTTGAACTCTAGGTCGATGTTCACAGACTGAAACCGTCTCGCCCTTTTCTGGGGGTCAAAGCGGAGTTGCAGCACGATTAAGGTGGCAAAAAAGGTCACCGGAAAGTGAAAAATCGCCATGAACTACGTCGAGAGCAGACCAGCAAATATCAACGGCACCTTTGCGCTCTGTGTAATTAGCTCGCTGCCGGTGATCGGAGGGGTTAGTCCTCAAGTGGCTGCCTTCGTCGCTAGTTCTGTTGAGGTAGATGTCGAAAGAAGGAAGTTCGCTGATTGAACGGTCTTGGTCAATATCGCCTATGCCAAAATTGTTCTGATCTTCAGAAAGGCGGCTGGTAAGATCGTCCGCCATTCTGCTACTGTGGTGACTCGATACTAAGCCTGGAGGCAAAAGTAGACGCACTGTTTGGACTAACGGCGGTTGAGAACGAGAATACTTACTGCCTCCTGATGAGATGAGGAAATCATTCAATTTGGCGCTAGACTCCGCCTATGGGCGGACAAATTTTAGGATTGTAACGCGGTATCCGGCGACCACCAGATTACGCGACAGGCAGAGATTGGCTAGCAATCTAACGCATCACGAATGCTTCTTTTCTATTCACTGGACGGGAAATAAGGAAGTCATTCAGTCACCTGAATGACTCGGCTCCTTTGACTTTGTCAGCTTAACGTGCGATACAAGAAGCTTGTGAAGCATGCTGCGGATTGCGCCAGGGTCACTCCAGCCACCGAAGATGACTGGTGGAATCGTCTAACTCGGTAGCGGGAAGCTGCGCAGTGCACAGGTGACCTCGCCGGATCTGCAATCATCCGCCCGCAGTAAACATCCAGCCTGATTGCGGCTCTGGTCTTCAACCCTGCTACACAATTGTTTACAAATTTTTGAAAGTGAAGGTTAATCATGGCACAGTCTGCATGAGAACCCGCAAGCGGGAGCTAAAGCGCAGGATGAGGGCTAAATCATGTCAGAAGCTGTTATGTTGAATCCGGGTATTGAGGACAGCACGGCGCACGAGAGCAAGCCTAATAACGGGGAAATCGATCAAGGACGTATGCTAATCATAGCTAGCGACTATCAACGCTCTTTCGAGTGAGGCTCCTTTTCTTAAAGCTCTAATAACCTACAATATGTCAAACGCTAACGCTTAGGCATATGAAATAGTAGCTGTCCATGGTATCTACGGCGACCGCGAGAATACATAGATGACGGATGCAACGGAAGATCAGCCGAGGACAACTTGGCTTAAGCAGATACATGAAGATAATCCTGATTCTCGGATCATGACTTTTGGCTATGATGCAAGCCATACCGAAACAGGACTATATACGATGGGCCGCATCAGGAATAGGGCTTTGCAGCTGTTGGATGACCTCGTTAAGCTTTGGAGTGGAAAGAACTTGGTCCCCGTATGCATTCTGTTGATTATAGACCCGAGTGTTAGAGTCAAATAACGAGATAACTTGTCCTAACGCAGGATACCGGCCGTCCGCTAATGTTGATCAGTCACGATCTGTGAGGTATTATTGTCAAAATGGTAAGATATTGCAAGCCGTCATTTCACGCTAATACCTCCACAGAGCAAACTTAGCTCTAAAAGTCAGCTTAGGCGCTCTTGATCGCAACAATAGAGAATAGCAAGTATAGGGATATCAAAGATTGGATTTGGAGTCTTGTATGACACCCTCTCAAAATTGCCATTGAATGGGAGGCTTACCTACTAAGGTATTATAGATCTTCTTTGGGTGTCCACAAAGATGCAGTAGTACTCAAGATATGGAAGACAAGATTGTCGGCTTCCTGCGCCCATGCGATATTGCATACACTATCAGAGGGTTGGGGAGATCTATGGTTGAGATCAACGAGGCTTTTTTTTGCCGCCAAAATACTCTTAATTAGTAACATCTTGAATATATACGCCGAGGAGCAAGGAAGTTCAGTAGAGGTGAGTTGTGCCTTCATCGAACAGACTTTAATTCGATTATGATAAGTTTACTAAATAGACTAAACGGAGTAGGTTTTTGACAAATACATGTCTACTCTAGACTTCCCGCTTGAGAGGCGGCTTCGGTGTCAGAGATCCCACAAGGACCTATGTAGTATGAGTCTAGATAGCGATCTAGATGGACGTACAAATCAACACATACGCCAGACTGCATCTCGTAGGTCATGTATTCTATCAAAACTCTGGGGGAGGCATCTAGCTTATGAATGTAGGATCAGCGGCCAGCGATGGATCCGTCCGACTCCTGCACGTCTTTCGGTCTCTCGCCGCTCCAGTCTATCCAATTAGGCAATCGAACGGTTCAGAAACGCGATTTGATTGGATCACGGCCCATGAAACATACAAAACCTGGTTTGACTGTCAAGAACCAAGTATACTCCATATTCATGGAATCAGCGGTACCACTGACGCATCAGGCTTCATCCTCAATCGTCTGCATTCGCATCGAGAGGCACAACAGGAGAGGGAAATCCTTATACACTTGACTTTCAAGAGACACGATGATCGACACAATTCAATAATGGCCATTTTGACCACGCTCTTGATCCAAATGTTTAGCGATTGTCAAGATTTCTACAATGCTGTAAGGCTACCTTTTGAGGAAATGTCTCACCATTCCAGCTGGACCCAAACACACTTTTTGCTTTTCTTTCGGAACGCGCTGTCAAGTTGGGATCACGACGGCATTTGGTGTGTGATAAATGGAATGAGTGAATGCGAAGACTCATGTACGGCATTTCTGTCAGACATTTGTAGTCTCGCCAAGCATACCGAGCGACGCTTCAAAATCGTCATCACCAGCACTTCCGATTGTAATCTGCGACGACTGCTTGCTGGCTGGCCAAGCATCGACCTTGACAGTCACCAGGAGGATGTTGTCAGCAATCTAGTTTCTGATGTTGATCTCGGAGTCCTGGAACTCGTGCAGCAGCGTTCCAAGTTTTCCGAGTTTGAGAAGAGAATCGCCGAGAAGCTTTTGAATTGCGAGCAAGACACAAACTGGCGCCATCTAGTCCTCAACCGATTAAGATTCAGCGGTGGCTCGCCTACGAAGTCAACAATGGAACAGCAGCTTGAGGTCCTGCCTCCCACTACACCCAAGGAGATTTTTGTTCATATTCTATCAAGAATACCAAGGAACAGGAGAGCGTGGGCTCGCAAGACACTGATCTGGACTTTGTACAACTTTCATTCCTTATCAATGTGGGAGCTTGGTACTGCTCTCATGCTACAGGATGAGAGTCTGTCCAATGAAAATGGAGATATTAGAGTAAATGTTTGCCCAGATATCATTGAGGAGCTTGACAAAGTTTTCCAGGGAATCTTTATCGTCAAACACAACGAAGTTCATTTTAGCCCTCCCGATGCAGGCGACCTTTTCCTAAACGTGGACGTGGACTGCGGGCGTAAGGGTGCCGGGTACGATGTGGGAAAAACAGCACATCAACAAATCACCAATACTTGCTTCTTCTACCTCTCCATACCCGGAGTGCAGGATGCAATAGTAGCGAGCCATGTCTGCCCTCCAGCAGACCTACTTGAATCACAAAACTACATCCCGCGATACGGTCTTTGCTCATATGCAACCAAATACTGGAATAGACACTACGAGCTAATCCCCAAGATTTTTCGCCCAACAGAAACCGCTCTAAGATTCTGTCGGAATACAAAGGCCATGCGGCTTTGGGCTCAGGCATACTGGTCAATTTGGTCCCCAATTAGGCGAATAGACAGCGTCTTCTTGTCCATGCTACCCATAGTGGCGGGCCTAGGGCTACAGGATCTAGTAACGGAATTCCGTGATCTTAAGTCACCGCCGGATTGCATAAAGGACTGTGCTATGGCATTGGCAGAGGCAGCACGGCATGCGAAAATAGAAGTTGTTCGCGCCCTCCTTCCCCTTAGACGATACCGTCCATCGGATTTACAAAATGTGCTCAGCGCCGCATCTTCCTATTGCGATGAAGCAGTCTTGGATTGGCTAGTCACAAACATTGCGGAGCATTACGATACTTTCCAATGGCCACCCGTTCTTCTGTGTCGAGCAGCGCAATTTGGGCTCAAGAATGTCGTCAGAAAACTGCTTAGATCAGGAGCTTCCCCGGAAGCGGCAGTCACTTTTCATAAATCGACACCAATGCACCTCGCAGCTCGACATGGGCACGCAGAAGTTGTAAAGGTTTTGCTAGAGGAAGGGGCCAAGCTTACAGCTTCGGACGAAGAGGGTCGGACTCCGTTGCATATTGCGTCCAAGTACAGCCACCCAAGTGTACTGAGCCTCCTGCTGAGTGCCTGCGCGGAGTGTAACGTCGTAGATAACTACCACGCTACTGCACTAGATATCGCCTGTGAAAAGGGAAATCACGAAGTGGTTCGAATCCTGCTCATGAATCCAGAGTGCGACAAGGGCTCTGATAGGCAAAGTATATTAGAGCCATTATCGCCGCTATCAGTTGCTACCAGCAAAGGTTTCTTCAGCTATGCTAAATTTCTACTCGACAAAAATGCAAACACAGAGGTCCAAGGCAGTGGAGGCGGGACCCGCTCTGCGATGCTGCTTTAAATGGACGTAGTGAGCTTTGCAAACTTTTGCTCGAACATCATGCTAGACCAAATACATCCATTGGGGCAGATTCTACTCTCTTTGGGTCCGCTAGTGCTGGAAACCTCGAAATTGTCATGCGACTCGTGGAGATTGGAGCAGAAATTGAAGCCACCAATTCAGAAGCTAGGACTGCGCTTCAAGGAGCTTCAGCTAAGGGACACATGGCGGTTGCGGCTTATCTGCTTAAAATTGGAGCCGATATCCATCATGTAGATGAAAATGGCTTGACGTCGATTCTTATCGCCTCGTGCTATGGCTTTGCGGAAATTGTCCAGCTTCTGATCGACTACGGAGCGGACCTACATTGTCGATCCTCACGAGGCTGGGCACCCATTCATCAGTGCTACGATCATCCTGAGACGATCGAAGTACTGCTTAAGAACGGTGCGGAAGTGAACAGTGTCACGGAAGATGGCTCCACCCCACTTTTTCTAGCAGCATGTAACGACTATCCTGAAGTCGTAAAGGTGCTTCTGCTCTATAATTCTGACCTAGGGATTACGAGTACCATCGACTATGACAAAGTGAATCCTTTGACCGTTGCTCTCGATAATGAAAGTGCTGAGGTCATCCGACTGCTGCTGGAAGCCCGAGCGGACATCGACCACCAACCCCACAGTAATAATAACTTGTTACAATATGCCGTTTTCCGAAACTAGGAGGATATCCTTCGCATACTAATGGAATATAATCCCAATGTCAATCTTGTGGATCAGGATGGCGATACGGCGCTCAACTGCATAAAATCTAGTACTTCTATAACGATTGCCAAAATCCCAGTCAACGGTGGTGCAGACTGCAACATCAGCAACAAAAAGCATCACACGCCAATCTGTACAGCAGCATTGTCCGAGAACTCTGAGATAGTGAAGTATCTTGCAAAAAAAGCCGAGCTCGACATTGTAGGGGGACCATGTGGTGGCCCTTTGCACATCGCTTGCTACCAGGCCAACCTCCATCTCGTAAAGATCCTCGTGGATGCAGGCGCAGATGTCAATCTCATCGATCCTGTTGTCGGCACGCCCTTGCAGTTGGCGTGCCGCTGCAAAGGTTCATCAAAGGAAGAGCAGGAGAGAATGATTCTTTATCTCATCAACGAAGCTAATGTAGACCTTGACATCATTGGTGGCAGTTTTGGTTGTTCAATGAACGTAGCTTGCGCGCGATCAAGTTTCGACATTGTGAAAATGTTGGTAGAGAAGGGCGCGACAATCGATGTCAAAAGTGAAATGGGTATGATGGCCGTTCACTTTGCGGCGAGACGAAGCACGAAAATCTTTCGAACGATTGTCGAATGCGGGCCGGATGTTGAGGTGTCAGAATGGCTGGGTAGAACTGCACTTCATTGGGCTTCTATTGGCGGTATGGTCCAAGTTGTCAATCGTATTCTATCTGAGTCGAAGAGTCTTGTAGACAAGGGTGATGTGAATGGCTGGACTCCTTTGCTCTGGGCGGCAAGGGAAATATCCTCGGCTAGTGCACAAGAGGAAGTCCTCAAGCTCTTATTGGATAGTGGCGCGAATCCCTGCGTTAGAGCGAAAATTTTGGATGAGGATTGGTCTCCTGTAAAGGTCGCAAGATACTATGGACAGGACCGTAGGGTCATTGAGTTATTGGAAGGAAAAGCGAAAGAGCTGCTTGAGGCCACGAATGGCGAGGATTCATGGAATGAGAACGACCATGCATCGAGAAAGGCGGATAGGAAGAACGCAACATGTGACTGCTGTTCTTTAGTAGGTACCTTTACACTGATATGTCCGTCATCTTTCTCCTAGCACAATACTTTTCATGCTCCTTTCTACAAACGTTGCTGACGTTGGGATAGCTTAGGTGATTTGGGGGATACGGTATCACTGCGATACTTGCTTTGACTTCGATCTCTGCTATAAGTGTCAACTATCCAAGGAAGTCATCCATCCCTCCACTCATCTTCTTCAGCCAATTGGGCCCGAATATGAGACGGAGACCGAAGCGACCGACTCTGAGAGTAGTGAAGAAGACGACGAGTCACGATGAGGACGGCGGGGAAGACGAAGTGGAAATTGTAGTAAATAGAAAGTTAGAAGTGATATGTATTTGCTCGCGGCCACTTTTAGTTCTTATTGTTAGGGTTAGCGCACATCGATAATATTTACTTGTATCCTTGTTGATACGTGGTAGGACTTCATTAATACCAGAGGAGGCCTGGTTTGGTGCCGGGTAGCCGGGACGCGGTGGCCATCATTCTCAACAAACCAGCCGACTTCTTCTTGGCTAATCCGACAGTCATAGTCTCGAACATTATCTAGGGTCTGGTCTCGGCCGTGCTGGTGAGAGCTAATATGGACTTCATAGATTATCGACTATGCCGAAAGGCATTGGCGTGTGCGTAGGCGATGTAGGAAGAGAACGATACCAGATCTGCCCGTCTAAGCCGGTGATGGCCCAATGACCTCATAGATCTCGTGCCTGCAGAAACGATGTGATGCTTGCGAAATGAGAAAATAATCGCGAGGACCATCATCCTTTGATCTCTCAGTCATTTTTGTGGCCTAGGGCGCGTGAGCGGGCCACTCAAAGAACCCGTGATGGGCTGCTAACAGTTGGAAACACGGTCATTGGAGGCTTGCTTCGCATGGGAGTGCAGGCACAGGGAGATTGAGCTTGCATTTAGCGGTATCTTGGCGGTCTTGGACAAGGATCCGGCTGTGACGGTTGTGATAGCCCCGAAGGTAGAGATACCGGATGCGTTGTATAAAGGTGTCGAGGGGTTTGGGGAGAAGAAGGTTGGGAATGGTAAGGTCAATGGGACTAATGGCGTGCATTGGCATGAATGGGCGATCAACAATGCACGCCCGGCCTTTGATGCAGCTGATTTCTTGCGGTTTGACACGATTGCAGGGCAGTTGAGTAGTGTTACTAACCAAAAGGGTGTCGACTATTTGCGGGAGGCCGTGCTGGAAGGGTACTCCGTCGAGCTTCTTGATGTCACCAACGAACATGCAATGCAAATAGATGCGACGATACTCCCGCTCAGGCAAGGATTGCTGATCTATAGCCCTGAGAGGGTCTCGCAAAAGGCGTTGCGGAAGCTACAGCTGCTTAACGGTTGGGAGCTGCATGCCTATCCTTATCAACCGGCGCCAAGAGAGAACCTGCTAAGGTAACGGCTTACGTCATCTGGTGCACGGCCCCACCTGATGCACGTTTTTACGATTTTCGACCACATCTTCCACCGCATACACCTCCACCATTATGAGCTCAATTGAAGCAGCCTTGGCCTTCATCGATAGCTTATCACCTGATGATCACATTAATATCGCAAAGATAGCTAAACAATTTGAATACAGCCGTTCTACCCTCTTAAGACGATATCGCGGTATTACCGGATCCCGTCATACCCAGTACCAAAACCAACGAAACCTTTAGGGTTAGGGTTAGGGTTAGGGTTAGGGTTAGGGTTAGGGTTAGGGTTAGGGTTAGGGTTAGGGTTAGGGTTAGGGTTAGGGTTAGGGTTAGGGTTAGGGTTAGGGTTAGGGTTAGGGTTAAGCGGTGATAGTCCGACGATTATCCGTCTCTTTTTGTTTCATATGCCACTCGATCACGGTAATTCAACAGGTCGTGTTATCGACCGTCCTCCTTGCGGCATAATATATGGGTTCTTCGTCTCCAGTCTGAACTGCTTCATCGTCGGATGCAGGTTGAAGTTGCCGTGGCTGCCGAGAGATCACTGGGAATACTGTATACTTCCAAGCGAGAGCACTCGGCTCGACCTCTTGCGGTATTCAGGACAACTTTGCCAGGGCTCATAGAATGAATCCTATAAAGGAAAGTTTCCCAAGAATACCACTAGCACGGCAGCATAGCTAGAGCAAGATCAGAACCGAAGACCCTCGAAATGTCGGGGTTAAATACATGGATACAGTAATTGTGCATTGTGCAAAATTTGAACGGAGTGAGTAGGGTTCGTATGATGTTGTACATCTTATTTGTGTGATCTGGGAAGGAGATGGGATCTGTGATATACAACAGGTATAAGTGCTCTAGTCACCACGGTGTCTGGTATTAAGAGCATGACCATGAATGATTGGGACTTACGTTGCGGTGGCAGCAAGCATCTCGTGCCTTTTTGCTTTGGTGAATACGCTCACAGCTGCACTGAATAGCAGTGTGAAGAGCATTATAAGGACGATCTTCAAGGTCCGGTGGCCCGGCACGACAAATAATATAGCAGAGGGGCCGACCAGGAGACCGACAGTTGTGAGGGTGAGAATGAGTCGTACGAGGACATCCATACGATATTTGCTCATTAAGTGGAGATTTTCATCATCACTTTTGCGATACTGTTCTTTGGAAGTGAAGAGCTTCTGACCAGTGTTAGAGACTGGTTCTTTTCACACCTCACAAATTTCATCACCAGGCCTTACCTTCATTAGCCTCTTCGGGATACACTTCGCCATACTATCCTCCACAAAGCCGTCGAGCCAGCCAACCTCTTGGCCGTCAGATAGCGCGACAAAGTCATCTTGATGCTCTAGGAAGCGGCTTTCTTCTCGCGAGAGTGGCTTTTCATCCCAAACCCAATTTATGAAGCTTGACAAGTCCCGCCCAGAAGGTTTTTTTCAGAGAAACGTATGTGCGTATTCTACTAACAAGAATATCTAGATGATGATTTAGCAAAAGTGTCTTGTACTCGAATTGGTTAGTTACCATATTCGCCGAGTTTCTCGTCTATCTTCTGAATCAAGGTCTTGCGGCTGTCATCCATGGACTCGTCTGTTTTCCTGGACT